>CM042429.1:35166128-35766128 GCA_023631565.1 Gymnocephalus cernua
AGTACACGGACCACCACTTATACCTGCTTCTACAGCCACTCTGCTCCCTCTTGAATGATCCTTCCCCATACACTAAATAAAACATTTGTTACAGTAAGAACCCACAGCCAATGTTCATATTCACACCATGACCGACGCAGGTCTTTACACTGGGACTGGGACGAGGGGAGGTTGTAACGGAGCAAATTACTACAGTAATTAAACATAGTATAACTACCTGTCCCGAGCTGAAAGCTGTCCTAGTTCCTTTCCATTACACTGAACTCCATATATTATAACTGTAATTATAATTACAAACAAGCCTTGCTGTAATCATTATTTATGACACTGACACTATGTGTAATTGCCAACCCCCCGAACCAATATGCGAGGCCCAGTGAAGTGTTTATCAAAACCGACAGGAAAAATCTCAAGGGCGGCGAGGTGGTGCCGCGCCCGCCGATCGGCCGCAGCTACACTGTGGCTAACCATTCTCAAAGGATTTGAACCTGTGACCTCTCAGTCACCGCTCTGGCCAGATAGCTGCTAACACTACGAGATGCTGAGTTGAGCCTCTGCCTGGCAGGTCGCGGGGTCACCAGCTCAGGGGTCATTCATCTCAGTCTAGTCTGTAATTGGCAATGCTGCAAAACCTACGAAGTGAGGGCATGATAATGAATACAACTCGATATTCCTCTCTGTTCTGGTCTTTTAGTATTGCCACTGATACCTGTAAATTAACATTTACAACCTTTGTATTTACCAAAAAAAAAACCTGTCCTATTGCCTTATTGTTCTTACCAATTAATCTTACAGGTTTCATTTTTCCTTTTTTTTTACAAATGTATCTTTATTTTTTCCAGTACTATTTCTTATTGTTATTATTGTGCGTTACTCTTTCTAAATAATATTTCTTTTTTTATTCTGTTTTACTGATGGATGAGTCTGCTTTGGCGTGTCTGTTTTGGGCTTGCTGCAAGCCCAATTTCCCATGCAGGACAAAAACGTTGAACTGGTTGTATCTTACAGGCCTTGATTTGGATACTCAACACATTGAAATCCAATAACAATACTGTCAGTGGTTGCTTAGTAAGACGAAATTTAATTTTGATGTATTCATTCTTAAGCATTAATTAAAAGAAAGTTTCCAACACCAATTCATTTTCCATCACAGCACCTGTCTCTGCCAGTCCTAGTTCAAAACACAGCTAGAATGTTTTTAAAGTACTATGGATCCACTATGTGCAAGGAATATATTCAGGGGAAGGTGTTGGATGCACAGCATAACAGGCCACCACAGAGCAGCAAGAGAAATAGAGAAATATTGAAACCCAAGGGGAAAACATTCAGACCGCAGACCCACTCCAGGCTGGTTAAACCTCCAACCCTTGTCCCCCAGGCTCTCAAGACAAAATCCAGGCCCTCTCACTCCAACAGATAAATAAAACCTGCCAAAATGGCAGAGCATTTCTAAGCCAAACATGGAGAACAACAGCACACAGAAACCATGGATTTCAAAGGGAGGGAGAAAAAGCAGAGTCCCCTCCAGAATAGGAGCGCAAGGCATCTGTTGATGCTGGCATCATCCTTCTCTTCATCTCCAAGCCAAGACTGGTGATCCAGTCGAGTGTGTGTGTGTGTGTGTGTGTGTGTGTGTGTGTGTGTGTGTGTGTGTGTGTGTGTGTGTGTGTGTGTGAGGGGGCAGGGATGAAGGAGGGTGGCTACGTGCTAACATGTGCAATGCGCATTGACCCCACTTGGCCCCCATATGTTGCTGAAACAAGAAAGATTGTGGGCTACAATGCGACCCCACCTGTTTTCACCTGTGTTCCTGCCTTGTACACTTCCTCTTACCAGAACCTCCATCACAGCAGTGCATGTTGGTGGGAAGACCCATCTGTTGGCCTGTTTGAACATGAGTGACATACATGTACAGTATACAGTACAGTGTGACATGGGATTTCCTGCAATATTGCATTAATGGATAACTGTAAGGGAGATCTGTTTCTTTGCTACCTAAATGTAACATTAAAATACTAACCTCAAACATCCTCTGCTGTGACCTATGTACTGTAGGCCGCCCGATAGCGGAAGCAATTTCTCTTGTCATCGTCACTTTTCACTGAATCAATGATGACATTATACTCATTATCAGACTGCAAGTTTCTGCCACAACATAAATCCTTTGAGCGGAAGGGTAAATTGTTTAATTTCATGTGGAGGTGTGTGTGGATACACTCACAGCCTTAATGTTCCACAAGCCTCAAAGTGTGTGGTCTCGTAGATAAAACAGGTTTTGATTAATTGCAGACAGCTTGTGTGCCAGAAATACATATATATCTTACTGTATGTATGAGTGGGCACTTGGCCATGCACTTTTCAGACATTTTAAGTGAAAGAAAAGGGGGAATTAATGTGGAAAGGAAAAGCATGACAGCATGCCAGGACCTGGCCATCGCACCCACCGAGTGGTTTGTACATTCAAACGGCAAGCCAGTAGGAAACCTTTCAATAGCTTAATTGTGTTTTGCTGCAAAGAAAAAGCTCATTTTCAACCTGGTTAGCATGCCATTGTACAGGTCTGAAACACATTATACTATCTGTTTCTGGCGCCATAAAAAATAAAATGGTGCTCTCTCTTAATAAATATTTGTCGTGCATAATGTGAAGTAGCTAAATGAGTGCTAATCAGTGTCAAGAGGAAGACACATCTTCAGGTAAATAAAATACTGTATAGTCGTTCAGGGGAATATTTCTCATTCATCATTAACCAGGCAATAATAACTCAAACACAATCTGCTAAACAATGGTGATGAAGCATTTCAGTGACCACATACCACACTGGCCTGACTCTCAGAGGCACAGATACAAAAGGATAATTTCACTGCTGCATGATTTATTAAGCAGCGGACAATGCCCTTTTAACAGTCATGTTCTTCCTTTATAATGCATGCGTTCTACCTTTAAAGACGGACATGTTGTGGACCTACAGCAACTCAGAGCAGCAGGCGGGAGATCTCTGAGATGAATCTGATTCACATGTGCTGCAATGTGCACAACTCACTTCAACATCCAATCGTTCCTCAACTGCGACTCACATGATTGGTCACACCTTCACATTGCAAAAACCCACAGGTTACAAATTCAGAGGGCTGACAGCTGAAATGAGACTGAGTACGGTTGTTGGGTTGGTTAATGTGTTGCTGTTTGTGTGCTGTGTGTACGTCCTGCAGGGCTGCCCGTCTGCTCTCTGCCTGGTGTGGAGAAGGCACTTCCTGTGGCAAGCCAACCATGACCAGCTGGGCTCTCCTGCCCACAAGGAGCCCAGGAGCAGGAGGCTATAGCCCGTCTGCATCTGCACGTTGTTAACCTCCCATCCTATTGCACTGACACATCAATTATTGTTATTACGGGCTGGGGTAATTTATTTATATACTGATTTCCCACAGGATGAAGGCAGGACTAATTGAGCCAGGTGTGTGTATTTGTGTATGTGTGTAGATGGGCAAGGGGAAATTAGAGTACATGGTGAGAATACCGTGCACATCTAATATATGGTGGGACATCCCATAGCATGGTGAGAGCATTAGAGGATGACATGATGAAAAATGCAGGATGATTTTAAATATCCCCTAGTTAGTGTTCCCTGAGGACAACAACAACATAACATAACACTGTTTGTGTTATTCATAATGAAGCGGTTCAAAATGCCATCTGAATCCTCTGGTTGTGCAAGTTATCTTGACACTGTAGAAGAGTGGATGAATGAAGCGTGTTCGTCTCTTTTGTTGAGTCGTGGGGAAGATGTTTTATGTCAGTGATAAAAGAGGAAAATGCTTGACTACCCAGTGCATGTTTGACCAAGCACCCCCCCCACACCTGTCCATCTTTCTCCTTTTCTCTCTCTCGACTTTGGTTTTGAAGAGAGAGAACAAAACACTGTCTGTCTCTCCTGAATCTCTCTGCATTGCTTCTACCATACTTACATTAACCCCACCTTCACACCCCCCCCCCCACCCCTCCTGTCTTTGCACTGGTGGTGCGTCGTGTGCGTGGGATACCAGGACAGTCAAGTCACGTAAAGGAATGTTCACAGAAGGCTGGGTATGGGAGTCTTTTTTTCATAATAAACATCTTAACATGCATCACTCGTTTGCTCACACGAGGTTGGCTTGGAGATGAACCTGGCGATGCGCTCGCACGCACTCACGCGCGCACACACAAACACGTACGCGTGCACACTTTTACGCGCGCACACGCGCACGCACGCACACAAACACACACACACACACACAAACAAATGCAGCATCTATTTCAAATAGCAAATAGAAAGCTGGAGCGCAGTGGCACAGCAGACGTGTGATTCACAGGCAGGTAGTGAGGTAGAGGTAGGACTCCCCCCCCGCGTCATTAGTATTCACCTCTACAACCGTTTTCAGAAAATGAAAGACGAAGATACATGTTTAGATGCGCAGCAGCAACCGTCAGCACATCGCTGAGTAGCTCGTAAGAACTTACCTTTCGACAGCAGTACCAGGATCAAACCAGCAAACGCGTTCCGCAAGAGGGGGCAGCCCATGATGGAGTTCTGATTTTCTGCTTGTTTTTGCAGCTAAATGCCTTGGTATTCCTCCTTTATCGCGCCGTTGCGGGAAATCTGTGTATAAAAAACCGACCCTGTGGATGAATGTCAACAGCAATAGTCTAGTCCAACACTTCTACATGTGACTTGACAAAAAAACACAAGTCTTATCCACTGGACTTTTCCTTTTGATGATCCGTGTCGGAGAGAGAGGCGAAGAGGGCTGTTTGTCTTCTGTGTAGACTCTGTCAACCAGGAAAAAAAAACAAATATCCCAGACACTTAGTTTGTCTCTCAGTGCCTTGAAGGAAAATATTTTAGAAAATGCATGTGAAGAAAAGGTAAAATATAAACTGTCCAATGACTTGACAGAAATATGCTTTTTTTGTTTGTTCTCGGAGAACAGGATGGGGTCTGCGCGTCCTGACCAGTCGCCACTCCAGCTTAATTAGCCTGCTCCCGTATGTCTCTGTTGGTATGCAGCGCGTCTCGTCGCTCCGCACTCAGCGCGTCGCAGGGAGCAGCAGTGAATGCGAGGCTCACAAGAAATGGCATGATTGACAGTTCAAGGAGAGCCCCTTTCTCCCAATCACCGGCCCCAAGGAAGGAGGCGGGATTTACGATTGCACCGATGTCCCGCTCGGAGAGGCCGGCCAAGGAGCCTCACCGACCAATCGGAGCTGCGCGGTGGGCGGGCAGAGCGCGAGGCGAAGCACGGCGCGGTGATAATGCTATGTGATTTATAGCCAGTTCGGTGTTGCTGCAGTACTCGGAGAAAACAGTCCACAGGGGGACAGACGGGCATAATAACTACAGGGACAGAGGTGTGTGTGTGTGTGTGTGTGTGTGTGTGTGTGTGTGTGTGTGTGTGTGTGTGTGTGTGTGTGTGTGTGTGTGTGTGTGTGTGTGTGTGTGTGTGTGTGTGTGTGTGTGTGTGTGTGTGTGTGTGTGTGTGTGTGTGTGTGTGTGTGTAGGGGGTTGCCATATGGGCTCCAGTGCGTGGGTTTTGGAGATGATAAATGAAAACAGAATGAGGTTGAATGGCAAGTTGTGCTGATAAGCAGATGTTACTCAATTGCGGAAAATGAATACTGTCAGACCAGAGGCGCACATGCACACATACATTGTGGGTAGACTGGGTGCACTGGGTGGAGTGTCAGAGCAGATTGTAACAGCACTGCAGAAAGCACCCCATCTGACTTAATCAGGCGACATAAACCCATGTCGGAAGACACTTTATATTCATGCAGAAGTACTAATGAGCCATTTATAAACATGTTAGTCACTGCATCTAGTACTAAAAGTGCGAGGAGACGTTGCTTATAGTGAAGATCTAATTTTCTTTAAAAGGCCTTTCTCATGGGGAGATAATCGTCTTGCATGAAAGCTACAAGCC
Organism: Gymnocephalus cernua; assembly: GCA_023631565.1. Lineage (NCBI taxonomy): Eukaryota > Metazoa > Chordata > Actinopteri > Perciformes > Percidae > Gymnocephalus > Gymnocephalus cernua. Next base: position 35,172,086 of record CM042429.1, read on the forward strand.
AGAGACAGACACACAGGAAGCTGTAAAACTCCCAGAAAAGTTGATTACCAAATGTATGCATACTTCCCCAACATTTTGCAGTTTGTTACAGTCATGTTGCATCAGCAGACCTCCTCGGTCAGAAACATGTAACATACAGCTCACACAGTGGGTCCATGCCTTGCATATTAACTGTATGCCTGTGTTGATTATTTCCGTATTAGCTGACATATTGTTCTATTTTTGACTGATACACTCGTTTCTTTATTCCACAAATAACCAGTTAATGCTCTATTACTGCTGAGTGTATAAGTAACAAAACACTATTTGCTGATGTATAGTATTTGGACAGAATTAGCCCTACAATAAATACAGTTGATTAACCGACTGCATATCTGCTTCAGATGAAAGATGGGGAAAGATCAACAGGCAATCACTAAGAAAAACCAGGACTGATTTATGAGTCAGCTAATCAAAGCCCAGCATTTACTTACAGTGTGTGATTTGTTTGTAAATACTTAATATTCTGTATTAATTCAATTTGACACAGAGGAGTGACTAAGGAGCCAGTCATGTTCATAATGTTAACCACTCGCTCATTACGCCATTATTTGTGAGTGTTACTTTCTAGATAATATATGTAATTAAATAAAAAGAATGATCTTGTCTTTGGCCTGAGGGAAACTGCAATTCACCATGGCTTATAGGCCCTTAACTACATGCTATTGTTTGTACAAAACAATTGCACAGTATCCTACAGTATGTCCTCCTCCTCTTCGTTTGGACATACCGTATTCGCACAAATGCAGCAGGACAGTTATTGTACAGCTTCTACATTAGCATCGAAACATTGCCTCTGATCCAAACAAGAGATACTGTATATGCAGTCGCGAAGCTTCATTAATGACATTCATGATTGCATTTAGCAATTCAGCTGGGTTTCCGTCAACTCACGGATATTATTTATAAACCTGTCACAAGTTGCAGTTTGTTTGTACTCAGTTGCTCCAAGTTATTCAATAAAAGTAGAAACACCTGCGAAAATGTTGACATGAATTTGCATTTTGACTCAGATTTTACAAAGCCAATTACCCTCAGACCTCGCCTGCTGCCATCACTCTGTATGACATCCTGAGCACAGGGGAAGCAGGCTTAGAAAAGAAGACAGAGGAATATTTCTTAATTTTGGAAATACTGACATGCATAAGGAAGTGGTGCCTTTTGCATTGTAATTAAAAGGGGAAAAAAACATTACTAATTTACACATGCAACACTTTCTGTAGATACATAACAGGCTCATGTGTACATACACACTTTGATAGTCTGTTTTAGTACTTACAGTGGTTCTCTATTTTAGCAGTATATCGTATCTCTTTTGCGCTTAAACACCGCTGATGGGTGGATGGAAAAGCACTGGGTGCGAAGAATAGACTGTGAATAATACTTTCAGACCACTCTGCTACTTGGGCGAAGTGATTTGCTTGCAGCACCGGAGAAGCCCCGTGGTGAGGAGAAGAGTAGCAGTGCTTCCCTTTCTGAGAATATAGTTCCCAGTTTATATACAGTTAGAAGATGGCTGTGTCTCATGTGACCTTGTCATTTGTACACGCTGTGACTATACAAATCACAACATGTAAATAGGAAAATGCTGCCATTATTTTGTCACTTATTGGGAGCAGTAGGCTAGTTGGAACCAGGCCCGGATTGGCTAATCGGGAGCACCGGGACAATTCCCGGTGGGCCGGTCTGTTTTTTTGGCCGCGAGGGCCGTTGTTGTCATGGCACTGGGTCGAAATATGGATGCTGTCCCTTTGGCTGCCTGCACTCACAGCAGCCCCACTCTTTTTATTCATTATTTTATCGCAGTCTCACTCTTTTTTATTTATTTAATATTTTCTCGCAGAGTGCAGCCTGCAGGTTAATGATGACGTGATTATCTTTTGACTCCCTGCCCCCCCCGCCCCCCGGCCCCGACACGGCACCTTGCAAGTTGCTCAAAATAAAAAAGTCAGATAAAAATAGATAACAGGAAGTGCAAAGGCGGCGCTGAAAAGGCCAGAATAAAAAGGAAGAAAGCTTTGGAAAGTGACGCGGCCAAATCTTCTAAGCTGAGCACATTTTTCCTCAAAAAAAAAAAAATGAAGACGACGAGGCCGGTAAGTAAGCTAACGTAAAGGTAGTTAAGAGCAGTGCAAGATGCTCGCGACCGTGCAAAACAACGTTGTCTGCAAACCACCGTTCATGTATCAACCGTTTTTCTTGTAGCTGTTCAGCAGCAGCCGCCTCTAGTCCGGTTTGCTGCTAACAGTGAAGAGCAGCGAGGCCCGGTAACGTTACCGAGCTCCAGTCAGGAGCCCAACACACCAGAGCCCTGCTCAATGAAACATGCCCTGAGATTATTATACATTAATAACAATGAATCATTAATGAAACTGACTTGACTTGATTTGAAAGCTTTGTAAAAAGGGGATATTTGTGGTGAGAAATAAATGTAAAACATTTCATTTAGTGTCAGACACAGAGCCAGGTGTGAAGAGACTAATGCTCTCACTGTGAGACACAGGTAAGCTGCTGATGTACCATAATGTGTGAATAAGAAAACGTTATCGCTGAAAAAAATGCTTTTCTTACTTAGTATCTTACCTGTTTCCAGTTCAAATATCTAAATATTCTTAATTTAAGATACATTTACTAGACAAGTGAAATGGCATAAGAAATGATGTCTTGTTTTCTGAAAAAAAAAACAATTAAAAATTAAGTGATTTTGTTTTTTTCTTGTTGCTTAAAACAAGCTAAATCTAAAACAATTATTTTTGGCAGATAATGTAGCTTGTTTTAAGCAAAAATCACTTAATTTTGAGATGTTTTTTCATACTTGTTTAGTAAATGCATCTTGATGTAAGATTTTTTTTAGATATTTGGACTGGAAACAAGACAAAAATACTAAGTAAGAAAAGCATTTTTTTTTTTGCAGTGATCACATTAGTTACAATATAACAACTTTCTATGCCCAAATGTTACTAGTGACCCATTACGTTTTGAATCAAACAATAGTGAATATACAAAGCCCACAATTGAAAGAGAATAGGATAAAAGTAATATGAATTAAGCCTTTAGTCGTGAACTAAAGTGGGCCGGTCTAACGCATGAAACTCCAGGGCTGAAAATGAGTCCCAATCCAGCCCTGGTTGGAACTCATTACCTCCAGGATCTGTGCTAAGCTAGGCTAGCGGTGGGTGCATCAGACAGAGTTATAACACGCACAGAGATAAGAAGGGTATGTATGGACTTATCTAACTCTGGGGGATACGGTGAATAAGCTAAAGTCACAATAAGTCGGCGTGTTCCTTTAATGACATATGAAAATGAAGCAGCACAAACCTCATCATTTAAAATCTTTAAAAACATGTAATTCTGTCATTTGCTTTCTCCTAAACTCCACCATACTTTGCCCTAATTTTGTGCCACAGATTATCTTTCAAAAGGTGGTGGCAATTTTTCCAAATGGTAGCTATCTCATGTTGGAGCAACCAAAATAAATCATTTTGTATTGAAAAGAGTCCTGATATCAGTTAAGGGATGGAAAATGGACAAGAGCCATTATTATCTCTTCATATCTTCCCACTGCTCAGTTTAGAGTCATCTTGGCTGTTAAGTGTGCTGCGATGTTTTTAAATTTTCATCGATTTATTGTATTCATTTATTTTTTGGAACTAAACGCATTATTGTCTGTGTCGGATTTTGTCCCTGAAGGCAACAATCAAACAAATTCTGCATCAATGTGCAGGATTAATATGAGCATCCAGCTGGATTTGAGGGCTCCTGGCGACGTGGAGGGCCCGCAGAGACTCCCTAAGAAGACTTACACAGACTGTGGACACTTATTTCAGACACATATTGGTGGAATGGGCAAATAGAGAAAGAAAAGACCTAAACAAAGATGAAGAATTCAAATATAGTAAGTAAAAGTGAGTAGACTCATAGGAAAGTACATGTTTAAGATTGGCTGAAGGCAACATAATGCAAAAGACAAGTGCCTTTGTACAGGGTAATATGTTTAAAGGGGATGTAATGCAACAGGAACAGGAAAGCTTCTTAGGTCTGGTAAAACAAAAAGGTCCAGTAGTTAGAGCTGCAAAGATTAATCAATTAATCGGTTAGTTGTCAACTATTAAATTAATTGCCAACTATTTTGATAATCGATTAATCGTTAATCATTTCTAGTTTTTTCACTTCTGTATGACAGTAAACTGAATATCTTTGAGTTGTGGACAAAAGAAGACATTTGAGGACTTCATATTAGGCTTTGGAAAACCCTGATGAACATCTTTCATCTTTTTCTGACACTGAATAGACCAAACAACTATTCTATAATTTGAGAAAAGTTGCAGCCTTACCAGTAATATACTGTTGGATGAGCCAAAGAAAACTTGGGCTAGCTTTTTCAGAGCTTCTCCCATGGCCTCTCACATAAGACTTTTTTTCTAAAGAGGAAGACAACATCATCTTCTTCAACAGTAACACTTATTAGTAGTTCTGACCTTTTCTAGATCTTTGTTATTGTTTTATTGTCAGTCTTTAATTTCTATCTAAATTAAGGTTCTTATAGCTACTGCAACCAGTTATTGTAACAGATTTTGACTTAATAATCTCAATCATTTCTGCAAAAATGTTACACTCTCATCATGTGTTTTTCATGACTTTGGTGCAGTGACCATTATCTTGTAGGCCATCTTGTACTGAGATAACAAGCTGTACCTTGCTTCCATGGTGCAGTTATAGCAAAATAGAATCATTATTTAATTCCTTTGGTTTCCTTGAGCATGAGGTGAAATCTTCGAGCCACAGTAAAAGGTTGTTTGATGCATGATGGGGTCATGATGCATACTAGAGTGTTACTGACTGGCCACAGCGCCACAGAGTGCATCATTACTCATCAGGGGGGAGGAACAGTGAAGTTAGTTTGATGGATCGTAACTTAATAACCACTCTTTGCAGCAAGCTACTCAAAATTCTGCAAGATGCATTGTAGCATATGTGTGCATAGTGTTTTTCTGCATCATAGTCTTGTGCCAATTGGCGATCAGATTGTGTATCGATGATTGTTTTTTCCTACGCATATATTAAAGCGATTTTAACTAAGTTACTGTATATAGTATATAACTAAGAGGTACAACCTGCGCCCTACTTTTTATTTTCTGGTGGAGCGGCCACGTTAATCAGCACGAGTGACGAGTGAATTTTTAATTACAAACCAGTTTACCGTCTCTTTTCCATGCATCTGACACCTGGTGGGCTGTGCTTCTTTCAGGCTGTCACCCAGCATCCCTGGCTTCCTGGCTGCTACCAAGGGACGGGTAGTCTACGTATATATCATCGACGTTTCATTTCCAGGATTGTTCAGGTGCTGCCGGAAATTCCGACTATCTGTCCAATCTGAGTTTTCTGTTGCACGACTAAAACAATCTCTGAATGTACACATGTAACGCCAAACCAAGTTCCTTCCTGACGCTTTTTTGCCGCCCAAGATGATTGTGATTGGTTTAAAGAGATGCCAATAAACCAGAGCATGTTTTTCTCCCATCCCGGAGGAAGGTCTGGTAATGCGAGACTAGGGGACGGGGACTACAGTAGGTCGGCCACACCGATTGACGTAATGGGGGCTGAGGGACAGCATACAGAAAGCAAGACACTATCAACACTGAAGCATGTCAGCATGTCAGCCAAGCAGGAGGAAGGACAGCCGAGCCGGTGTAGCCAGTTTCATTGATGAAAGTGAAGCCGCTCCACATATCCATAATATGTCCAATTACATGGTCAATGTAGCCTGTCAGACTGCCGATCAGATCGCATATCTACGATCTCGAGTAACCACGATTGAATGATTTGAAAATATTAGAGATTGCCCAAGCCTACTGTATCAGTTTATACTCAGTGAAGTATATACCCCTAAGCCTATGCACCCAATACCCACAGTCAGAGTCAGTGAGACACCTTGAGTGCCTAGGCTGAAATGACAGTCATTTCACACCCAATTAACGGAGTACAAAGCAGACTCGTACTATAATGTCAGATGTAGGCACCTTGATGGTAAGGACAAACACAGAAGGACACCTCGCCGAGCTTGTTTGAAGAGCGGGGTAGTTTATACAAACATGTCTGACTTGGAGTACATAAGGTTGGGAAAACCTGTCCCTGAAGTGTCTGCTGTGGAGCTACCAGTTGGGCTGAGATGCCCCACCAGCCTGTTTAGTATGGTAATGTATGGTGATGCGGGCATGGGCACTTTTTCCCTCTTTCCCCTTGCTCCATCTTTAAGCACCACACAGTAATTGGCACGACAGGGGCGGCAGTGACTTGGTTGTAATCATTGTCCCTCAGAGGACCCCACTGAGAAGGATTGAAGGAGAGAGGGATGGAGGGAGAACGAATGAGAGCCTTTGGTCTCGAAAGGCTTGTCCTCTGAGTTATGTTATCCCAAGACGTGCAAGGAAGCAGAAAGAAAGGAGGAGGGAGAGGCATCTATGGAAGAAGGAGAGAAAAGAAAGGGAAAAGCTGGAGAAGAAATTGTGATGTGAGCTCCCCTGCTCCCGGAGAAATGGACAACTACAGATGGAAGGAGGAGAATTTGGATGGAGATTCATGTAGGGGATTATGGATGGAGATTAATAGTTGGATCGGTCGGGAAAAGGGGTTGGGGGGATGGGGGTTAAAATGTTTAATCGACATGAAGAAGATGAGAAGGGAACAAATGGGAGTGGTGGAGGTGGAGAGGAAGATGGCAGAGGTCATTGACATTAAATTACCACCTGTTGTACTTAAATTGGTTTTCCTCCTCTGTTAAGTTTCCAAAGTGAGAGGAAAAGGGAACAAGCATCACATTTCTAATTCAAGAGAATTGATTTATTAACCAAAACCAATTAATTTGGCTCATTTCCACTGCTGATACAGCCGTTGCTGTTAGCACCTCACAAGTTGATGTTGTTGCATCCACTTTTAACCACACAATTGTTTTTACTGTTGATTGCTGCCACCGCAAAACGCCACGCTTGTAAAGTACCTTGAAATTGAGGAACTGCATCTGAATCTGAGGAGGAGAATACAAAGAGAGCCTGCCAAGAAATGGAGGAAATGGAGAGAAGAAAAAGTCCAAATGTAGAAAAACTGAAGGTTTCTCCCTTTTAAGGTCAATATTTAATGTTGTACTCCATCTTGGCCAAGGCTGCTAATTACTTTAACCAAAGGATGAGTGTGTAGGTAAGTGTCTGTGGGCATACACAGGCATATATATACATGGATGTGTTTCCCCAAAGGCAGAGAATGATGGATAGTAAATGAATGATGAAACAGTGTGGGGAGAGTCACCTTTTAAGAAGCGAATGGAGCCTGAGCGCGTCAGAGAGTGCGGCCTTGAAGCCAGATCAAAGCCACGAGCCGAGCTGTAATAGATGATGGAATTTAATCATGTCTGCTGCCTAACACTCTCTTTCTTTCTTTCTCTCTCTCTCTCTCTCTCTCTCTCTCTCTCTCTTGCTCTCTCATTCTGTTTTATGGCTTTCAAAATGCAACTGCAATTTTCCGTTCATTTTAATTCGCCACTCCATCACTGCACTGCAACACTCTCACTTTCTAGATGCAAGCTACTGACATGGGCTATTGGAGTACAATGACACAAAAAACATCAGTGTAATTACTTTATTAGCGTAGACTGATGTCGGATCGGCCGGTCGTGTTTCATGTCACATCAGTGCCTTAGTTAGCGTCCGCTGATTGCCTTCTGGCCATGAGAGAGCCTTTGCTGCTGAGCTCTGCCATTTTCCCTTAGTCCGGGAATAAGTGCTGCATCTCACTCCGCAAACCATCCCATACTAATTAAAAACTTCTTAATGATAGTACTTTAAGAGCATTCCTCATGCCATTAATCATCTAGATATCCCAGAGATCTTGAAACAAATGGGCAGCAAAAACATAAACGTTTGGAAGAAAAAATAGTGCTTCATGATCATTAAAATTACTTTTGCATCCATTTGTTTCCATAACTGTTGCACTTTAAGCAGCAACTCATTAATCAATGATACATTTGTAGGGATTATTGAACTCTGACCAAGCCATAAAGCAGCTGCAGAAGGGTCCAACAAATGCAGTTTGGTTTGGATTAGTCAGAATCCTTATTGGACAGGCCATGAAAGACTTTGCTCTGAGCCTAAATTGGTAGTCTCGCAACCAACAAAAATGTGGCATTGATGAATAACTAGTATCTGAAGGTAGATATCTAGCATGGATAACCATGCCAAGTGCCATAGTTTTAAGCTTTGAGCATGTCTGCTTATGACTGGCTCACACGTCATCTTAGCCACTCTCAAGTTCCCTAATGGATTCTCTGCCCCTCTCGTCCATCTCTCTGTCTCTTTTGTCCTTTTTCATTTAACCACACTAAAAGTGAATCACTCCGTCCTTATCTCTGCCTTTCTTTGATTTTTTTTGTTTCCAGTTGTTGTCTCTTTCCTCTTTTTATTTCCATCCCTGTCATCCATTATGACTGTCTTCCCTCTCCAGCAGAGTGTTTGCCTATCCCCTTCTTACTTTCTCTGCTTCCCAGCTTCACATCCGTCTCCCCAGCTTGATTCAGCTGTAATGAGTGCAGCTTAAGGTGGGGCTGGCCTGAGGTGAGCTGGAGAGAGGCAGGGAGGTTAATGAGGATTGCAACCTCGCTTTTTGCCTGAGGTGTAAAAAGTAAATGGATGAGTGAGGGAGAGTAAAAGAGAGAACGGGCCAGGGAGACAGACGAACAGACAGACAAACTGACAGACAGTACTAACATTTGCTATAATGAATTTAGCTGATGCACAAAAGGTCAAAAAGTATGGTGGCGGGTTTGTGTCAAAAATTAGGACCATCAATCCAAGAGTGGGCTTGTGAGATGACTAAAGTGGTGGCATTTAAAAAGATGTCATGCAAATGGAGGTACGTGTATGATGGGTTTATGGTGTTGTCATTTATACATATGGTTATTTGGTCTATAGTTTATTGCCTATTTTGTTATTATTTTGTTGTATGCTCTTGAATATTGTAGTTACTGCGTCATCTTTTCTTGATTTTTGTCTGGGTGGGTGGTGATGACATGGAGGGGGGAATGTGTTCAAGTTTTTTTTATCCCAAAAAAAAACAAGGACCATATGTTTAAATCAATATTTATTTCATAGACAGGTATGTGTACAGAACTTTTTTTAAGATTATAATTAATTAAGCAACCGGTATTACAGTATAATCAACCATAATGTATTATCAGAACATGTATTTATTGTTTCCGTATGATAAACTATTCAGCCATGTGGGATCTTCAGAATGATTCCATTAATTGCCTAGCCAAGGTTCCCACAGATAAGGAAATTAAAAATCAAACAAGGACACACAGTGTCAAATACATGAAGCTGCCCACACAGTTCAGCAGCTCTGCCAAGAGGAGGCAAGTGAGTGATGCTGCTGCTTCTACTTCTGAAGACCTTCTCATTTTTTTTAACAACCACTGGGGACAGACAATCTCACTATGAGTTAGTATGTAAAAACGGATGAATGGAAAAATGAATGGGTATTAAAAAGTGAATTAACAAATGATAGCAGTGCTTCAGATCTCAAAATAAACTAAAGCAGAAGAAGATAGAATCATCTTCAAACTGAAACTAAAGTTAACTGAAAAAACAAACATTGGAAAATTATAAAGCTTCCTTGATTGATACGTTACATGTCTGCATAAAGTCTGCAGTTTATTGTGCTCTTGTATAATGTTGACAGTCTATCACTTCTTCCTCTGGCTTCCAGTTATCTATAAGTCATATCTATTTTTCTGTCATCTATTCCTCCTTCTCACTCCCTCCATCCTCCTATACCTGGCATTGTGACTATTTTCTTTGTTTCACTCCCAAATCAATCTTTCTCATTTTGTCCAGAATTGATTTAGCCACCTCTTATCGTTGACGCAATCCACTCTCACAGCCTCATCCAGTCCTATCCTGCTTCTTCTTTTTCTCTTTTTCTCCTCCTCTGTCGTGTTCTCCATCTATCCCACTCTGCATTCCACTCTGGCTCATTACAAATGGGGCTTTGCGCTGTACTCTTACTTGGTAACCTCTGCAGAGTTGTGGAACAATGTCTTGATTGGATGTGTCTGGCATTGCTAAGCATTCTGTGCTGCAGAATTGGTGCCATGCATAAGATATTATGTTGGCAGCAAGCAGTGTGTTATCACCACAGCACTGATGTACAGTACTGGGAAGATGGATTACCAATCAGTCAGGAGGGTTGTGTCAAAGTATACTGATGCACTGCATTTTTTTTATCTCCAGAATATAGGTTCTAGAAGGGGCAGACCTCTCCAGTTGCTTCTCTGTCAGCTCCATGAAATTAATTATTTCTATTTTACAAACGTTGTGCTTTATGGGCTTGACGTTGGACGGTGATTGCATGTGGCTATGAGTCGCTCATCAGGATCGGAAAATCAACTTCCAGTCTCCTGCTTGCCGACTCTGCTGACCTTCTGCTAACCTTCTGCTAGCCTAGGCTAGTTAGCCAGCTGGCCAGTCAAATTTTCAAATAGAGTAAGCACTGAGAAAAAGGTGGAGAAGATGAGCTCAAGCTAGCAAGACCTTCTCTGCAGCCATCTCATGACTACGAGTCGCTCATCAGGAACGGGAAATCAACTCACTAGTCTCCTGCTGACTCTGCTTTCCTGGTCGGTTTTCAAATGTAAACATTAGAGTACACACAGAGGAAAAGGTGAAGATGGCTATCAGCTACGACCTATGGCTAGGATACCAACTATGTGGACAAGCAAGACTATCACTGTGTTCATCTCCATCTCTACATCAGAGGGGGAACCAAGGCAAGCATGGAAGAATTGAACACGGACTGCAACTTCACTGTTGGGCATCCTTCTAGCCGGTGTGCAGGCGTCGGACAGAGAGCTGGGGGGCCTCCGTGCCTGTTTCCAGCGGGATGTCGGGAGCTGTGGTGTCCTTTCACTGAGACTTGGCTGGATCCGGTGCCGGGGCCATTCAACCAGGTGACTCTTTTTCTATGTGCCAATCTGATGACCACATTCTGCTTTATATTGAATCATGCACAAGTTGAAGGAGCTGATGGGATAATATTTCACTGGAATTGTACATTGTACAATTTCAAGTGACAAATAAAAATGTATTGATTGATTATTTCTTGTCTGAGTATTTTTTGTCTACACATTATTTAAAAGTATCATAAAGTTAAACATTTGAAAGCCTTGTATTTTAACGGCTGCAGTGCTGTAATTACATCTTTTGTAGAAGGCAGCAACAATATGTATTACCTCTCAATGTTTCATTAACATGTGTACAGAAGGCCTACTTATACCAAGGATTGTAATTTTAGTTATACAAACACTCCCGGAGACAGAGATGCTCTGGCAGTAGGGGACGGTATTCACATTTGTCGACTGGGCAAAGCCAAAGAACTGTGCCCCCGGGGACAGAACTGAGCTGTGGTGATTTTGGCAGAGTGGGTAAAATCACATGGTGCACATGCAAGTCGTGTGATGCTCTGAGCTCAAAGAGATTTCTTCTAGTAAAACTGTTTCATTAAAAGTAAACAGTTGTGAAAATACGATGACTATATCTTGGGCCACAGTTTTTAAAAAAATTACTAGGCATTGTAATATCAAGACATTCATATTTGTTTATATTTTATTGTATTTGTATTGGTTATTATTTATTTTTTATTTGATCATTTTTTTCTCTTTGTAACACTGGCCCATAACTAATTAAATCACCTCGGTACTGTATTCACTGTCAAACTAGTCTTATAACTTTTATGACATCTTAACGACAAGTCCAAATTGTTTCACTTTAAAACCAACCACGTTTGACAGTTCAATGTAATGTTAACACATGAAGCTAAATAGTTTCTTCAATGATAGTCTCGCTTTGCCAGACCATCCACACGCTGCGGAGCGGAGGAGGGTCTGGATACTCCACACAGCATTCCGGGATGGGAGTAAAACGTGCTCTGGTTTATTGGCATTACTTTAAACCAATCACAATCGTCAGGGGTGGCGGTAAGATCTGCATAGAGCCGCTGTAACATTGTCATGCAACAGAAAACTCAGATTGGACAGATAGCTGTTTTGCTAGCTGTCTGGATATACTCTGAGGAGCAGTTAACCATAGTCCTCATGAATCTACCGGAGTTAAAAATTCAAAGAAAGTGGAAGGAAATGGACATATATGCATCCGATGGAATTTCCTACTGCACCGGAGCAATCCCCGAAGTGGAACGTGAAGGATAAAGTTAATAAAGAAAATTAGGCCTGCCATGACATATTTATGATTATGTTGTCTAGGTAAAGGTCAAGCATATAACACAAACATCTCAAACAATGCTAACTTAGCACTAAAATTGTCATAATTTACCGAATGACACTTAATGACAATAATCATAAACATTCATAAAGACTTCTTCATGTTCATAATGTGTCATGTCATGGTTATTATCATGTCTGTCTTATGCACACCCCTTCAAGTGTTAAAAATATGTTAGCTATTGAGACTGAAAATATTGTAAACAATAATGGGCCTAAAATAGAACCCTGAGCAACTGATTCTCAAGACATCAGTGTGTATCACAAAAAAACACAAAATTAAATGTCACACGTACTTTATCTCCAAAACCACTTAAGAACTGCCGGCTCAGTATCCTTAGTAATTACGTCTGTGCTGTACGATTTCACACCTCATGAAATACATCCATTGACAATGTTCAGTAGTAATGCTGAAAGTACCTTAGATGTAACAGAAAGTAAGGGTGTGGATGTTGCATGTCTGACTTCCATGCAGGAGACAGGAATTTGAATCCCAACACAGACCTGCAAGTTCAGTTTGTCTTTTGATTTACTGTAACCATGATCTTTCCTTAATATCAACTAATTGTTTTAGTTGCCTAGCTTTAACCATATTTTATTTGTTATATGCACACTCTTATTCAGTCACAGTCTTAAACATGACTTTTGGCTCTATGTGATCCAACCAAACAAAGACATTTCTGTCTCTGGGAATTTTTTGTAGGCCTAAACTCCAATCTGTAAATCCACTGAATGATGAATCAGGCTTTCAACACTAGAAAGGCACACTAAACGTGCACTCGCTTGTTTGATACCATTAACTTCAGTGCTGCATCGTTGTACAACAAACAACCATACAAGTATGGGAGAAGGCAGATATTGATTCCTTAACCCTCAAACTATGTTAGAGAAGCAGCTAAATGCCCCTGCACACAAATTAGCTGTGATTTCATTGTCTCTTTAGTCGCCGTTACTTGGAAATATTTCCCCCCTGAAGACGTACTGCAGTGTAGGATGCCTGATTGATGGAAAAAGTAAAGAGAATTGATAAGCAGCTTTTGGATTGACAGAGAGAGATGTATACAAAAACATATACACTCATCATCACGTATAAACATTTCATTATTTAATTCAGATTTTGACAAAAGTGCCGCAGAAAAAAACTACACTCAGCTGTTTGTGCAGTGCAATCAGACAAGCATATATTGGTAGATTTATCCATTTGCCCTCAACGCTCAGCAACATCCATAAAATGTGGCCGTCTCCGATGTATTAGTAGAGACCTATAATCAATCTGTGCCATTCTATATTTTCTCAGAAGGTTTCTGCTGTGTTTGTAATGCTTGAAGAGAAAGGAAGAGAGGAAAATAAGAGATGGAATTGAGGTGAAGAAAGATACAGAGAGGGGGTTTCAGAAATTGTAATCATTTTTGTGCACAGTTGACGTATTAAGGGTTTCATCACATGATGGTGATAAGTCTACAGCGCATTAAATTTATCCAAAAAAAGATTCTGCACTCCTGAGACTTCACTCAGTGGCTTTTAAAATTGATTGTATTCAGCCAACCGAGTTGCTAAATGGAATGTAATGTACAATTAAATGTTTGATTGTTTATGGTGCTGTCATTCATTTCGCTGGTTGTCTCTTAACCCATTTACCACGGTCCATCAATACACATTTAAACGGTTGTATACCGGATATGCTATGCTGTTAATGTCACGGTTGGAACGATTCCCGGTAAAATCATTATCAAAGTAGGACTGCCATCAACATCTCTGTGTGAGTATCACACACTACCATAATTAATGTATTGATTGGAGACACAGCTTCTCTACAGTTTGGGTCACACTTTTGCCCCATCCCTTCTGCCCTGCCCCTGCTTAGTCCTCTAACATATACCCCTTGTTTTGCACATTAATTAACCACATCCTTCCCTTCCCAAGCACAAGGGAAGATTTGTCAATACACTTTGAATCAAACTCCTCAGTGCTGATGTGGTATCTGCCCTGGCTCCATGAGAGTGGCAATCGATGACGCATCACCCAGCTTCTCAACTTGTCCTTCCCTTTTGCTCTGCATCTCAATCACTCAGCTGATATCATCTATCTCTCAGTCCCTCCAGCCTTTTCTTCATCTCTTTTGACCTCCCTCAATATCTGCTCGAAACACATTGATCATATTTAATCAGAGTTTAACCAACTTTTTGTTGTACTTTTTAAACTGTAATATCATTACTCAAATGATATGAAACACTTTGGAGCCGAAATGGGTGCTGAGACTGGATGCTTTGTCTTGTTTGATAGAGTTGTCATGACAGGTCAGCAGCTGTTGTGACGTAGTTCACTGACATTTGTGAAGCAAACAGATTTGCAACTCAGTGTGAATCTTATTATCATTCATTTGCAAACTTGCATCACCTTTAGGGTAATCTATTTTGGCAACAGGACCATGTCAGTGTGCCACCTGTTAAGAGAAAGGCCACCTTCTCTAGAATCAATGGTTTTCATTGACAAAGTCATTGAGTAAAGGGATAATAGAGGTGTTTATTATTAATTACATTAAATGTTTCAATTCAATTGTATTTATAGTATCAAATCATAACAAGAGTTATCTCAAGACACTTTAAAGATAGAGTAGGTCTAGACCACACTCTATAATTTACAAAGACCCAACAATTCCCCCAAGAGCAAGCATTTAGTGCAATTCAATCAGGAAAGACTTGTTTGCAGATATGCAAAAGTTGTAATGTACATAAGCATATAAATGTACAGTGTATTGGAGATTGGACTCCATTGTTATATTAATACAGTTAATATATATAGGGGTAGGGAACCATGATATAACCCCCAAAAACGTGACTGAAATTAGAGGGTAGGAACATGGAGGAAATAGAACACACTAAAATTAAATACAAATACATTATAAAATATGTGGGCTTACCTCCATGCAGCACGGATCTGAAACAGAAAAGCAAATACAATGATCCCGCTTCCCATATTTCGGTCATCGGCAATTCAGGCCTGCATAACACAGCATCTCCACCGGTACGGCAACTCAGGCCGGCATACACGGCATGTCCGCCGGTACGACAATTCAGGCCGCATAACACGGCATCTCCGCCGGTACGGCAACTCAGGCCGGTAAACATAGAATGAAACATCGCTTTTCCGTAATTCATTTTAATTAGATATCTATTATTTTGATTAGGCTATCTATTTTAAATGCAATATGAACAGGATAATTAGTGAAACAGGCTAACTGAAGAATACGCACCACCACCGGTTATATGCTGGTAGGCCTACGAAAACTTGGGCCAGTAAACATGAAAGAAACCAAGCTCTCCGCCGTTACGGCAATTTAGATGGTACCATAAAATAAAATAAAACACATCTTCTTTTAACTATTTGAATTTATATATCTAATTCAAATGCAACATAAATAAAATAAAAAAATATATAAATATGTGTGTATATATATATATATATATATATATATATATATATATATAAATCTGTAGATGTGAGGCATGCCAAACTGGCCTAAATGAAAACACCACCACCGGTTATATGCAAGCTTACCAGATTACGGCTTTAGGGATCGTTGATTTGTGAGGACGACATTGACGTTGGGACGAATGTAAGAAGAGTAAGCCGAAGAAGACCAACGACCCATCCTTTGCAACGAGGTCCGAGAAATTCCTTGATTGGCCGCCGTGGCAGCAGTCCCTATCCTGAATGAATGCCCTGAATAATGCTGCGGTGAAATGCCAGATTTGAGGAGAACTAACTCCAGATGTTGCCTAAACCAACCTTTAGACAAGGGAAAATTCCCTGGAATAATGAACAGAGGCGCGAGGGAGTTAGTAGGAGGCCTCACTGTAAGAAAATTCAACATGGATTTAAATGGGCAAAATAGTGTATCTGTGCGGGCAACAATCACTGAGCATGCTCCTCCGCGTTTAGAATGTTTAAGTTGTAAGCAATAATGATTAGCGTGAAAGGCCAAATCAGAGAAAGTAATATCACTATCGGGATATATATATAAGGAGTAGCAAATTAACTGCATCTGAGGAATGCATAGAAAGCTAATAGGAAAACGGACTCCAGAAGTGCATCAAGGTAAGGGGAAAAAATGCCTATCCTGAGTGTCGACAATAGTTTATGCAATATACTGAGTGTGATAGGGGTCAGGGGAAGAAGGGTGAGATTTAGATTTAGAGACACCTTTCAACAGCAATTTAATGGCCTGATTAGAAAGAAGGCTTGGAAACGATGGATCTTGAAAACTGTATACCTGCAATCAACCCACGAGTATACTGCACTTTGAAATTGCGAGTATCGGTACAATAACAGATGAATGCACAGATTCTTTTAACAAGAACGGGTCTGAGAGGTACACAAATGATTACACAGAATAAAGAAAATGTATGCCAGGCAAAATCATAAATTTTTAGAGTGGAAGCTACTAGACTTTTCCTCATGTACCTCCTAGATGATCCTAGATAGTGTTGCAAGGGGTTTAGAGTTAATGCAGCACTAGCTCTTGCAGAGAGGGGAGCGCTACCGGAACGGGGCTGGCTGACGGGCAGAGGCTTCGAAAGGTCTGAAAGTGAAAACGAGATGCATCAGCCACACTGTTGGAATGCCCGGGGACATGACGGGCAGTGATGATGAAATTATTCATTACCGCAGACCATGTGATGCTTCTCATGAACGGCATGATTTTGCGCCCTCTATTGATTATAGTGACGACTGCTTGATTATCACACATGACTGAGATGCGTTTACGCTTCCAGAGATGCCCCCAGACGCTCCCAGACACTCAGGGACTGGGAGAATTTGGGCGGCCAGTGGCCTGCGAACCACTGGTCCTGAAAAAAAAAAAACCCGCAGAAGGGGCAGCGTCGGTGAAAAACCGCAGAGAGTCAGAAGAATGCACCAACTCGTCATAAAAGAAGGAAACCTCATTCCAATGCTCCAGAAGATGAGACCAAAAACGCAAATCAGAGTGGCACCCATCATCGAGGGACACGAGATTGTGCAGATGAGAGACGGAGGATGCTGTGTCCAGCAACCGGGAAATAAAAGAGTGCCCCTGCAGGAACATGCATGGCGAAATTGAGATGCCTGAGAATGGAAAGCAACTGACGTTTATTAATGGAAATGGAATGAGACGCAGCGATGCTGTGAATGCGCAGCAGTTTATTGAGCGGGAGAGACGCTTTCATGCTGACGGAATCTAAGGTAATGCAGAGAAACTCCAAGCAGGTGGTAGGACCGATAGTTTTCTCCTCAGACAGAGGGACGTTTTCTTGAATTTGTCTAGGGACGAGCCGGAGCCATCGTGGGGGGGTCTACGAGTAAAAAGTCGTCCAGCAAGTGAAGCACCGAGGGCACCCTTACCCTGTTAAGCAGGATCCAGCACAGGGCCTTGGAAACGTGGTTGAAGATACACGGGCTGCTCCGGCAGCTGAAGGTTAACCGCACCCCGAAATAGAACTTAGAGTCCCACCTAATGCCGAAGAGGGGCCACTGCGAAGGATGGATGGGTACTATTTTAAATGCGTCAGTGATGTCCGCCTTAGAGAGCCAAGCGCCAACCCTCGCCATCTTAACCAATCTAATGACGTTATCCACAGTGTCATAATGCAGAGAAATGGGAATGGACGGAATAAGACTATTGATGCACGCGCCGGTTGTGTGGCGCCGACAAATCAAAGATTAGGCGCTTTTTGCCAGAATATTTCCATGTAGCTACGCCGATGGGGGCAGACCGACCGGGGTTGCGCATCTCGGCAAGTGCTGCAGACATGGAGCAAAATGCAATTGGAAAAATAACAGACAAATTGGAGAACATGGTAAAGCATTTAGCTCAAAGTACCACCATGACTCATTACAGCCTCACAGAGCCCCTAGAATGGCTGTCGACTGTTAACCGCGTTAGCAGACGTTACCTCAATGGCAGAAATGCATTTGGCAATGGAGATCTATGGCACAGCGGAATAAGCTATATTAGGCTTTGGCTACATGGGCAATACTTGTAGGTTATTTTTTATGTTGTCAAGAAGAGTATTGCCAGACGTATCCTTTGATACAGTATGTGGTACTGGGCTATTTTGTTACATGTAGTCTACCAGGGAAAATCTAACTTTGTTGTTAGTCATTCACCACCTGTTTTGCACAATTTCCATATTCATGGGCTTATGTGTACTTTATGTATATATTCAGCTGACTGTGTTGCACATGAAAGTCTAATATCCAGTATCCTGAGAAAACAACTGAAGGTGCACAGAGGGGGGGAAAGGACCCATAGGTGCCTCCCCAAGCTAAACAGAGGGTGAAACCTGATTGAGTCATTACAGTAATTATTCACTTTACCCCAACTAAATAGTGAACATTGATATATAAATTAGACAAATAGTTTCAAATCGTTGAAACACAGACTGACTGAATACATGTCAAGTAGAATCTATCTTCCTTGTTTCTTTATTTCTTTTGTCAGTGCTTTCAAGTGACCGCCGGGATTCACAGCCTGAGTCTTTGTGAAATCCGCTGTGCTTTGATCTACATCAAATGCAAACTAAACTTGGGGAGGGAAAACCAAACGGTGTCTAACAGAACGGAGTGATGGAGAAAAACTTCTGCTGCAGCTACTGTTGCTACTGCATTCATATGAAAAAGGATTTTTAGATTATTCTTGATGTTGGACTCAGTCCAGGGTTGATTTATGGCGGGGTTTCTAGGCAATACTCCTGGTGCATAAACAACTGTGGAGAGTGCTGATCAATGTAAATTGGTGTGTGAATGGGCACTGTGACCTTTGGAAAACTCCTCTCTGGGGAAGTAGAGGCTGTTCACTGATCTTGTTCCGTTCCTTTTCTCTCCCCCTCCCAGTGCTTTCAGAAAACTCCTGCCACAGCAGAAACGCTCTGCAGCACTGTCTTCCGAGTGACTGAATAATAGCGGAGGATCTGACTTCTCCAGGACTTCTATAGGCCTTTATCTTTGAAGCAACACGACACAGGGCTTTGACACTCTAAAAACACTGCCTAAAATTTGACTCTGTACCCAAAAGAGGATGGTGAAAAGTGGCTCTGGCAGAAGGCGTCAGTGAATGATGGCCCTCATGTTCAGTCCCAAGCACTTCATGCTTACTGTGAAAAGCTCCTCACAGTAAAGGCAGACAAGGAAAAGGCTGCCAAGGCTTCTCTCACAGTTCTGCAGTTAGATATGTTCTTTTGAAGCTGTTTGAGTTTATCACTGTGCTCTGATGATTGCATTGTGACAGGAATCTCAAGACTGAAAAACTTGTATGTACTACTTACCAGGATATAATGAGATAAATTAAATCACCATCACACAATAAGAGACATGTTTAACATCTGCTGTTAAATTACATTTTTTCATCTTTGAGAAATATCTTTTAAAATACCTTGTATTTATCAGCTCCCAAGGACTTGTCAAATGCAATTCCTAATAGACACTAATTTCATGACATGTATCCTCCACTACCTGGAGTCCATCAGATAACTCTTCACATCCATTTGCTTCATTCCTGTCTCTTCCAGGTGCTTGCTTCTGGAAGATGGTCTGAGCTGCTAACTAATGCCCTGAAGGGACAACATATACCTGTAACCCTAGACTGCAGCAGGTGTATGATGCTGAGCCTGTTTAAGAAGGCCAGAAGTGCCCATTCCCCACAGTTAAGATTGACTCTGAGAGTGGAGCAGCATAAGTCTAGCTTTAGGCACCACTTCTGGGGGGCTGCTTCCAAAAGCTTAGCTTCAAGATGCACTGCTAGTCTTCCATCCAAGTAGCAGTTCTCTGCTATGCCCAGTTCCCTGGTAATACTATATTCTTTTCATAGAGAGTATGCAGTCTTGGTATGCTCAGAGATGGCTAGTGTGTTCCAGTGTTACATGTTCTATATTTTATTTGGCTATAAATGATGTGTTAAACCAGTTTAACAAACTACTTTACTGAAAAACAAACAAGAAAAATGTGTAAATGTCTCAGGGTTTCTAAATATGGAGTGCAATCACTGGCCTAAACTAACTGGCAATATCCAAACTGGATTTAATTTACGATTTAAATCACTTAATCATCAAACAAACCATTTTTAAAAGTCAAACTGAAACATTATTCTCCTCACTTTTTGTGTAAGGAAATAATAATAATAATAATCCATCCATCCATCGTCGTCCGCTTATCCGTGGTCGGGTCGCGGGGGGAGCATTAATATAGCATTAATATAATTAATATTATTATTATTATTAATAATAATAATAATAATAATAATAATAATAATAATAATAATAATAATAATAATAATAATGGGGCGGGGGGGACCGTTGTTGGTCATAAAAACAACTTCTAGCAGGCCTTTATGAGTTTCCCATGACTGAGCGAATAACATTTGAGTGGGAGCTAGTTAGCTTATTCATCCCACATTTTAAAGGAGGACGTTGCTAGCATTAACTTTTATGTCTTTAATGTGTTGACAGCAAATGACCTAGTAGTCCTGTACTGTAACTTCAGCACCATGTGTTACCTAGTGATTAGAATCACAACACACAGTAACGTCTAGTGCTCAAATCACAGAGCAACAGCTAACAACTGTTGACGCTCCAGCTGAGAAACTGCCTGTGTGGCCCCTAGCTAGAATTGAAGTGGTATATATGGTACAAACAGATATTGCACCATTGAAATTACCAGTATCATCAGTGTCAGTTGGAACTGAAGTCACGCCCCTGGAGAGCAACAATGCAGGGTGCGCTCTCACGGTTAATTAAATTTAAATTTCTTAAAATAAATACACAAGTAATATATATATATATATATATATATATATATATATATATATATATATATATATATATATATTTATATATATACTGATTTCTTAACAATGTTTTTTATGTAAATGTATTAAAAGCAATCATTTCAGTTTGACTTTCAGTCACCAAGAAAGTGGATTAATGCATGAGCAGTTTAATATTGTTTTATTGTTAGAATATCTCTAAAAGCAGCACATATAAATCCATAAAAATATTTTCGAAGCATAACAGGAGAGCTCTGGGTAAGGTCGAGGCAAAGCAAGTCATTTTGGAATAAGCAATCAGCTCATCTGGCCAGTTGCAGACTGATTTATCTTACGCTCAGGAGATCGGATTAAAGCTCAACAGTGACAATGCAGGTGACGCATAAAAAACTGTGCAGAATATTTTGCCGTGATCTCATCTTGATAATGAATAAAAGTGACCTGCAAAGCCATTGTGCATTCTCACCTAAACGTCACACCATGTCAGCATTACCTACTCTGCGCCATGACATACTGTGCCCTGTGGCAAAAGAGAAGCAAAGAAGTTAAATGGAAAAAAAAGAAAAATAGGCAGACAGACACGAGAGGCAGAAGCATCTGTAGTCGGAACAAAATGTCTCAGAGTGCAGTGATGGAGGTGAGGAGAGGTCTTTACAAAACTAAGAGGGAGACGGATTAAGTAGCATCTTTGATGGACCAAACTTCCAGAGTAGTCACACAATGTGGTTAAAAAGTGACTCAACGTGTTTTTTACTCACAAATTATGGTCACTATCTGTTTTGATGCATTAATGTTAATTGGGAATTGTGTGAAAAATGAACTTCAAACATCCTCAGCAGCATCCAGATATAAAAGCACATGCATGGATATATCCACAATACAGATTTTTTTTAATGCATATTGGACTATCATTGAGCTAGGATTAGTTTTAGTACCTTATTGCTGAGCCGTGTCCTTTCTGCCTTGATTACAAAAGGAAGAAAGGAAGTGTCGTAGGTTGTAAGTCCCTCAACTGCTATTCATTCTACTGCTGGATAATAAATTGGAACTCAAGAGGGGGTTATAAGGTGTTATGGGCTGAAAGAGAATGTGTGTCATGTAAGGACCCAGCTTCGCAGCTTGTCATCAAAAAAGAAAAAGAAGGAAAGGACAAATAAAATGGGAAATTGCCTGCATCACTTGAATAATAAAGCCTGGTACCTCTGTGCTCGAGTGTGTGTGGTTTCTTGATGTTCTGCTCTGCTGAATGCCCTTTTTTCTTTTTATCAGCCAGCTTTATTTCCCCTCCTGAAGGGAAGCTTTTACTGATGGCAGAATAATGCATATATAGTGACAATGACTTTTGTAAGACTTGTAACCTATTGAACATTTTTAGGTATAGGGAAAGACGTTGCTACCGAATGGGTGGAAAAAAATACTAAAACATATTCTTACTGTATTTGTGAGGTGTGAGCCAACGTAACTCTGTAGCCTATAGGATCATGTGCTTCTGAAAGTGCTTTGAGACTCTAATGACTACTAAGTTTTCATGTAAGACATAATAAAAACGATGTATCACTACCAACACCATAAATACATTTAAGGCACCAATTGTAATTGATTGCAAAAGATTGACAGATATTGTCAAACTTTGTTGATCCAAATGCAAATGTTGATATTCAAATAATCATCATGATAAGAAAGATAGGTGTTTAACAGTTTCACTTCCTGATTGCACCTCTGCATCATTGTTTAACCCTTTAACTCACGCCTTAGCATAGCCCCAACCCTAACCTTCCCAATTTTACAACCTGCAATAACGGATGTTTGGGCCACTTGGAGGAAGCAGAAAGAAGACTAACAAAAACACCAACATCTTTGTTGGAAGTGGAAGTGGAAATGGAAGTTGATATGGTGAACTTGTTGACAAACCTTTAGCCTTTGGAGTCATGTTTGGCCACCTGATGAATATAAGTCCAAGTCCCATTCACCCTCCTTTTAGCTCTGTTTTGGTCTCTACCAACCCCTATGGGATAAATCTGGCTCTTTATTTGCTAAATGCTAGCCTAGAAATCTAGACGCACCCTAGCGGCAGCAAATTTAATTTGTAGCTAGGGTCAGTCTAGGCACTCTCTGTTGGCTTGCGAGCTGGAAAAACCAAACTTTGGGGGTGGCCAATCACATTGTGTATAGAGTCGGTGGGTGGGGCTTATGGCTGCTGCTGCTGGTGAACAGTTGTCTTCTGGAAGACTTGGAGTTAAGCTTTTCTTTGAGAAAAAAACAAAGAACGGCTCTGAAGTCATTCTTAAAAAAGGAAGATGTGTTCGGAGTTTTGCCGACCGGATACGGCAAAAGTTTAATCTATCAGCTAGTTCCGCCACTTTCTTCGTTGCTCTGCCTGGTTGTAGCGCTATCCTATTGCATGCAGAGGGAATTTGAAAGACAACTGTTTATCCCGCCCCTCGGATTGAGCCCTGCCAATGGTGAGTTCCCAGACCCAACATCTTGATGTGGGTCTGGCTTGTCAGGCTAACTAAATGATGCATTATGTTCACAAGCTAGTTGCAAACCTTGTGTGCGTTGGTGCAGGAGAGGTAGCATAATGTAGGTTTTAGAACCTACATTTTTTAGTGGAAACAACACTACGAGAGCAGTGAGAGTGAACCACCAGAGTATAGTTTTGGGCCGGAAAACCAAAACAATGAGCTGAAAGACACTACAAATCATCATGTCACAGATCTCAGGGTAATGCAGTGTTGGGTAATAATTATCTATTGCTTTGTCAAAACAAGCAATTGCTTTCAGTTATCCAATCCATCGTTATTGTAAAAATATTGATTATAGCTGCTAAACCCGAGTTTTGAAATTCAAAAAAATGCCTCTGTGAAAATAGTATCAACATGGGCAAAATTGAGTGATGCCACAATACCTCCAAAGATGTCACAGTGGGGAGCAGAGTGGAAATTTCCAACCTTGAATTGCAATAACAATGACTCTTTTCTACCTTTGTTTTTTCTGCTGATATTGTTTCAGAAATGATTCAATATTTTAATATATATATTCACAGCTGAAAAACGTCACTTGAAACATACTCTGTTTCCATTCCACTCGTCTGTTTGTAAGCTCAGTGTCAGGTCTGGATTATCAATTACTCCCTTCTACCTTCCTAAATACTTTCCCCAATACAGCGCTGTGTCTCACTGTTCACTCTCTGCCAGGTTGTCTGCCCTATTCCTCCCTCATCTTTCCTTCTCTCCTTACCCCGCTGAGCACACACACACACACACACACACACACACACACACACACACACACACACACACCCCCACACACACACACACACACACACACACACACACACACACACACACACACACACACACACACACCTCACTCACTTCTTCCCTATGGTGACAGATGACACTATAGCAGGGGGTCTGTGCCAGTCTAACCCCTCTAGCTTGGCATATGCCAGCCTCTGCACCACTGCAGCAATCACCTGCTCTTCTCTCCATTAATGGACCAGGCAGACAGAGATCCAGCCCCTAAGTACTTTGCACTAAACTGTTTGACTTTCACTCAGCGTCCCAGGGTTTTCAGAGATTCAGTCTGTAGCCTCCATCTTTGTCTCTGTCTGAGCGCATTTAGGGGAAGCAAGAAAGACACTTCCATTGATACGGCCTGCTAGCGCATCACCAGCCGTCAGGCTATTCTGTCACACATCAGTGCTTCCTCTCAGCTCTGTATGGCATTAAAGTGCATGGGCAAACTCGCGTGCATATAGTCCCAGGCGCAATGTGAACATCTACGGCTAAGGCTTGGACCATAGTGAGATTGTCTCTGTATTATAGACAAAGGGCCATAGAGGAGGAAGACATTTGCTCATGGACTGTTATGTGTTATATTTCCTTCCAATCTGTGCGTTTTGTTAAAATATTTCACATTGGCTATTGAAATTTAAGCTCCATAGAACATTTCAGAACATAGAACATATTAAGCCTTACTAACCTATCAATTTATCACAGGGCTAATGTGTTAGCAAACAATTGCTGAACATTGCTCACACATCCAAGAAATAGCAACATAGGCATTCAGTCACAGCTCTCTTTCACCACCTGTTTAATGAAGTCCAATACTCACTGGCGCTTACTCCACAATGTCATCCGCCAACTCCTGAGAAAAACATCTGGCTCTCTCTGGCTTCCTGGATGTTTGACTGTGTTCACCAGCCACTCGGTTACTTTGGCTCTCCACCATTTCACGCTGGGCAGGAATCCTACAATCAGCGTGTGTGTGGATGACAGCTGAATGCGGCTGCCCACAGTTTAATATGAGGGGGTCGTTGAGAGCTGGAGTGACTCAACAATGTGGACCAGTGAAACCAAATTAGTGATCTGGGGGCTGAAACTGCCTGATCTGTGGGATCTGTAACAGTTGCAACCAACAGTTTGTACAACAGTTTAACACTAGAGAGACTCATTTGATTTAATGTTAACAGTTTAACTGTAAAAACTCGTGTTCATAATATATTGCCATTTGTCACATCCTCATTCAGCAAAGCAACATTTGAAGTTTCTGCTGAGAACCTTTTTAAAACCCTTTTCGATTGATTACACCACTATATAGCTGCAACCATTTTTCATTGCACAGGTAAGACTGAAAGAGAAACGTCAGATTCCCTGTGGGAATTAAAACCACCATCGAGCACAGCAATTATTACAAATCACTTGATACGCCGAGTAAAATTAGTCCCATGTGAGTAGGACTTTTGCCCTCTTGTCTTTGTTTTTTATATATATATATATATATATATATATATATATATATATATATATATATATATATATATTATATATATATAAATCCTCATTATGCATTTTTTATCACAATGTCTGCCTTTCGAACATGTGCAGCTGTAGATTCTGTGTGACTTCCTATTGCTTTTCTGTTAGTGTTTGAAACAGTAAATTCTAGGAATCAATCAATCCAAGGCTTAAAACAATATTCAACAACAATCCGTTTTATCTACATAAATATGTATTTACCTACAGTTTACTCCCAATTTATTTTACACATCCGTGATTATAACCAGCTCATAAATGCGTTTGGATTCATTGTTGTAGCTGCTGGTGCTGGGTGAAGGCTTTTCCTGGTCTGATAATTAGCTAATTGGAATAAATGGAAGAACAGACAATTAAAACAGCAGCCCATGCAGGTCTAACTTATTTCATTTAACCCGAACAATGATCTTCCCCTGACGCTACCCAAGGCATTTTCATGACTAAACCTAACCAAACCTTAACCATAGTCACATTGTATAACAGATTTATTTTACACTGATTTGTAACAATTGTGGAAGACAAAGACAAATAATGTCGATAGTGGCGTCAGATCAAAACTTTTTCAGCTGACCCAATTTTGAATGGTTTATTTAGCTTGAGAAGTAAGATAATGTTAACCATAAAAGAACACCTAATCCTTTAGTTTATCTGAAAAACTTAAAGCTTTAGTGCGTAACTTTTTGATATTAATAAACATCTGTTACATTCAAGCCATTGCCAAATGAGTTGCTACAAAGCTAATTAAGACCATCAGCTCCACACAACTCTCTCTGTATTCCTCAGTATGGCTATGTTCATTTTCTTTTCATCATTTTTTAATCCTCCGTGTCCTCCTCAGTTACTAGCAACTGTGTGGAGGAGGGGTGGGGGCACGTGTGCGATCACGTAAGGCTTGTATCATTTGGATGCACCGACAGTTTTGTTGTCATTACTCAGAATTCCTCATGGGTCCGACAGAAACTACGCACTTTAAGATCTGAAGATTTAGAGACACATGGTTTTATTTACACAGTATTAAAACCGTTTTCAATTATGATTATTTTCATCAATAGGTCCAACCTCAGCCATGGGAGTAAATATGACCGGAATTATATTGTTAAAAGCAACAGATTGTTTCTTTAATTTGATGTAAGTACAATGCAAAACAGCACATCTAGGACCACTCATTACCAAAAATGACACCACATAAATCTAAGAAACTGAGGATTTTGCAGTTTAAAACATCCTCCTTCCTGTCTCCCATCAGTGCAGATCCAAACTGCAGGCCTCCCTGTGTGATCCTGGTTAGTTACTATTGCTGAGTTGATGGACCTTGTGTGTCTCTTCTCCTTTCCTTTAGCTGGTTCTATAGACCCTGCCTGCAACCATCCCTGCTCCCAGCCAACTCCTCTCCCTGACCCAATCGCACATATCCCCGTGACACACTCCAGTGGGCCCCCTGGCTCTATTCATTTCATGCCCTTCACTCCACGGGCCCCAAATCTCTCTCTTTCATTCTTTTGCCATCTCTCCCTGTGTACACTATCTCGCTCTGCATGATATACGCTGTCCCATTTGCCATACCTATGATGTCAATTTCTGTCTGTCTGTGCTTTGTTTGTCTCTCCTCTCCACACTCCTCCTTTTGTGTTAGTTATTTTCTTCTTTCTTTCTTGTTCCTTCTGTTCTTCGCTCTCTCATCTATCATTGCCACCTCCCTTTTTTTACTGCACAAACCCCCTATCTGTTTTTACCCTTCCTTCTCCTTTCCAAATCCCCAATGTGCTTTATTCGTGCGGTGTGCAATTCATTGCCAACACATTTCTCATGGTTGAGGTGTAGCACCACATTCAAATATAATGTAGAATATGTCATGCAGAAACATTACAGGACATAAATATTTTTCCTCTACTCTTCATTGCTGCTGCCTCAATCTTCATCTGTTCCTCTCCAGGACTCCCTCTCTCCCGCTTTTTGTTTTGTTCCATAATTCTTTTCACTGCTGTCATTTCAACGTGCGCTGGGTTAGGTCCAAGCCTCTGCCTGTGCTCACCCGGTGAGGTAAAGGCCCTTGTTAATCAAAGAAAAAACACTTCTGAAAAATTGATCCACCATATCAAAGACCTCACCTCTTAATGAAAAAGAAAAATCCATTTCTGTGGTGCAAGCTGAACCAAACAACCATAAAGCTTATATGTTTTTGGCAGTCCCTGAGGGACTGGTCATAACAGTTCATTTGAGCAGATAAAAATAATATTGGGCAGGTAAGAAACGATGAAACACTGGATGAATGCAATCATCCCTTTACCTTTATAATTGCACGTATCTCTCTAATTATCTCGTCTATTTCATCGTGGCCCTGCGGGACAGCTTTCCTTGTCTAGATGCTCACAAACAATGAGATGGAATTGGTCTCCTTGATTACATTTGGCAACTTGCTTCAATCTTTTTCCCATGGAAAAATGAAAACACTTCATCGCTCAGGCTAAACTAAAATTCAGTATTAAGATAATCTGCTTATTAAGCCAGAAACGCACAAACAAAGCGACCTGAACAATTATAAGAGTCCCACCAGCAAAAGGCTTTGTGTAGTCGTCATAATTAGAATGCTTATACTTTTATCTCACTCTCTTTGTGTTTATGTAAAAGTAATTGACTTTTTATGATTTACCTGCTCCTTTGATTCTATCTGTTATACTTTGACAATCTCTCATTCTCAATTTCTACATTCACAAGTTCTCTCTATCTCTCTCCCCCAACCTTACCTGGAATTGTTTGGTCCCCGTAAATTATAGAATGTGGTCTAGATCCACTCTATCCAGGGTTGAAAATTAACTTTTTGTCCACCAGCCAAATGGCTTGTGAATGTTCAAATTTCACTAGTCACTCAATATATTAAAATATATATATATTAAATTAAAATTGAATTGGAGAACCCTTTCTCTTGACCTGTCACCGCCTCTTATAAACATTGTAATTCAATTCCAAGCGTCTCTCACATATCCGATCAACTGGTTGACACTGTGTGCAGTCATGACTGGGTCCTGAGTGATATGAATGCACTACCTGGTTGGAATAAAAACCAGTGAAGTAGGGAGTTGGTTCCCATAGCATCTGAATCAGCACAGGGACGAGCGAGACAGGGCATCAATCGCAGGGCTAGTCTGTGTCAACCTTTTCCTCCTTTCCATGTAGTTCTCTGCAGGATCAGTGCTGGTCCTACAAATGAATCAGTGGAGCGATTGATACTGAATGACAATAGGTTTTGAGGTCATACAGAATGTTGCATTTTTGGAGAAAAATTGGTTGATCATGCTGGTTAGTTTGATAAGAATTGGAAATATGATTTATGAAGATGTGTTCTAGTGATGGGAATTCCAGCTCTTTTTTGTGAAAAGAGCTTTTTGGCTTTTTGGCTCACAAACGCTCTTTAAAAATATTTATGTTTTGACTATGAGTCCTCACTAGGACCAAGAGAGTGGATCATATCACTCCTGTCCTAAAGTCTTTACACTGGCTCCCTGTTCCTCAAAGAATAGATTTCAAAATACTTCTGCTGGTCTACAAATCACTAAATGGTCTAGGCCCAAAATACATCTTGGATATGCTTATAAACTACGAACCACAAAGAACTCTCAGATCGTCAGGGACAGGTTTGCTTGCCGTCCCCAGAGTCAGAACCAAAATGGGGGAGGCAGCGTTCAGTTTTTATGCTCCCCATATCTCGGCCCCCACTCTCACCTCTTTTAAATCAAGGCTGAAGACCTTGCTATTTGACATTGCCTTTTCCTAATTTATTGTATTGCACTTTGAATTTTATTTGTGTATCGCACGTGTTTTTATTTAAGTTGTTTTTAATTTGGTATTAATTGCTCTCACTTTTATATTATTTTTACCTGTATTTTGGAATTCTGTGTGAAGAACTTTGGACTGCGCTGCTGCTGAGATGTTCTGCACAAGTGAAATTGCCTTTTCTTTAAATAATTGCTTTTAATTTGTACTTGTTGTTATTTCTGTTTTACTCTGCTTTTGAATTGTTTTTACTTGTATCAACTTTTAACTGTTTCATTGTTTTATGTAAAGCACTTTGAATTGCACTGCTGCTGAAAATGTGCTATACAAATAAAATTGCCTTGCCTTGCCTTGCCTATGATAGGTGTGAAAAACAATTCTAATTAAATTATTAAATGAAATCATACTCACAATGTCTCACAATTTCTTTAAAAATGCATTGATTTGTTATGAAAAAAGAATACTATTAAACACTTGCATTTAAATTACAACTTTTTAATGTATAGAAACAACATTCAAAACAAATACAATCTGAATCTGAACAACATAATAGAACCCATATTACATAATAATATTATACAATGCTGATCATATTTTTATTTTATGAGAGATTTGCATTCAGAAATGCAAGCTGCCTCACTTTCGAGGGGCTGATGCGGTTTCTTCTCTCAGTAATAATGTGTCCTGTTTCCGAGAAGACCCTCTCAGAGGGAACGGATGTGGCCACTATGCAGAGTCTCTCTGTCATGACTTTAGTAAAAAAATGCTGCAGTGGTGCAGAGGCTGGCATATGCCAAGCTAGAGGGGTTAGACTGGCACAGACCCCCTGCTATAGTGTCATCTGTCACCATAGGGAAGAAGTGAGTGAGTGAGTGTGTGTGTGTGTGTGTGTGTGTGTGTGTGTGTGTGTGTGTGTGTGTGTGTGTGTGTGTGTGTGTGTGTGTGTGTGTGTGTGTGTGTGTGTGTGTGTGTGTGTATGTGTATGTGTGATGGCTCGGCCCCTCCCTCATGCCGTATAATTGGTTGACACCTTGTGTATGATTGACAGGAACAGAATGTGAGGCTGATCAGACAGTCGAAACTAATGTGTGCCTATATAATTATGTTTTTGTTCTTTGAATTAGTCATTTATTTTAAATAAAATAAAATTCACTCATTATTTCATTATTACATAATGATTTAATTTCTATAGGCTATATTTTTAAAAATAGAGTCGGCTCTTCGGATATGCGAGCCAGCTCCCGTCGTTCACTTACAAGAGCCGGCTCTTAGAGTCGACTCATTCGCGAACGACCCATCACTAATGTGTTCAT
Organism: Gymnocephalus cernua; assembly: GCA_023631565.1. Classification (NCBI taxonomy): domain Eukaryota; kingdom Metazoa; phylum Chordata; class Actinopteri; order Perciformes; family Percidae; genus Gymnocephalus; species Gymnocephalus cernua. The sequence goes on from CM042429.1 coordinate 35,203,157, forward strand.
ATACAATATGCACAAGCTGGGTTTGACTGTTTATGTATGCTAATGCTTTTTTTTTTTTTTTGCACACGAGTTTCCTTGTCTGTAAATATGTGCAGCAGAGTTTAATGTTTTTCTACCCCGGCATACACATTCGCCGCCCATCCATGTCAGCAGGATGTATAAGCTTGAGAATGGCAAGGTATTTATGATGTTGCACGATGTATATGTGAGAGTAAGTGCATCTGGATTAAGGAGGTTTTCGCTCTGATGCATCCGTGTTTGCCCGGGCGTTTCTCTTCTACCTGTCCTTGTTACATGACTGCTGCCTGTAGCTGGCACCACCTACAAGCCTGCAGTAATTAAAGTGTTTGATCTCCTTTCCCTCCCCGCCGAGACACACATTTCCAGACCAGCAAACACTGTGCTATTGCCACTGTGATCAATGACTGAAGGAGAAGCGAGAGCCACAAACTGACAGTGCAGAGATTGAACAAGGGGGTGAGGGGATGGCGAGGGAGGGCGGCAAGGTGGTGTGGAGAGGCAGAAGAAGTTAGTTAAGAGGAAGAGTGAATGGGACAGGCGTGAAGTGAAGGCTGATGAGATGAGATGATGAATGTACAGGCCTCATGTTGGGCTGCACATTTGGAAAAAACATCACAATCTCATTATTGGTCGCTGCAATGTTCATGTTAATAGAGGCTTCATTTTCCAAAAGATGTTTCACACAGCTCCCTATACAAGAGAACAAAATCCTCTGCTGTCCAAACTCCTTTCCAACACAAATCAAGTATCACGACAGACAAAATCACATTTTAATTAAAGCAGCTCCTATAAGCAGTTGCATGCTAAACAAATAAATTATGTAATTTAGAAAGAGCTGTGTCCACATGTATTGCCATTTTTATTTAAACTGCATTATTCAGCAAAGAAAAGCCACATGATTTACAGGCCAAGCTCTATGTCTGAAGCTTATCTAACAAATTTTGAAAAAAAAAAAAAAGATGTTGTTTTTTGTTACCCTTATGGGGCACAAAATTGATTTTTTTCTGAGCTATACTTACTTAGCCGCAAAAAGACATGATCTAGTGACATTTATACAGTACACTCATGAGGCTCGCATACGCACATTGACACTCAAATACACCACTCAAAGGCCTCACAAATGCAGCCACACATACTACACACACATTTTGTAAACACACACATCTAAACATGTGGGTGTAGAGAGTAACAGCTATAGCCAAAAGCACGTTTATCACAATCTAGAAGGAAAGGTTTGATGTCAGGTATCAGAGGGAAAAAAAAAACACCACCACACATCAAAAATGGCCTCCATACAAAAACATTGCAATGCATTCTGGTTGATTTAAGCTACTGTTGGTGGGAGACATGCTATATATTTCACTTGTGTGCCTAGAAGGAAGCTCTTGCTCTTTGAATCTGAACATAAACCAAAACCTTGTTAGTAGGGGTGTAGTCTCGCATTGCCAGACCTTCTCTGCTTTAAAAGCAGTTACTTCTTGAACATAGACAGATTGGTGCAGTCAAATATCTGCTGCTCAGGCTGTTCTCATGAACCATTTGTACATATGGGAAACACGTGTTCTTGTTCTGGGAGTACCAATTAAAGGGGCCATAACTGTCATGTGACCCATTGTCATGTGACCAGCCGGCAGTTGCCGTAATTGGCTTTAATTCATGTTTTTATGTTTAGGCACTGACAGCACTTGCTTAAGGTCAGGGAAAGATCGTGGTCTTGACTAAATAGAAAGTAAAAATTGACACAAGGCTCAAGCCATTTGCTTTATTAAAGTGCTCATATTATGCTTTTTGGCTTTTCCACTTGCATTTATTGTGGTATATATTTTTTTGTGCACGTTACAGGTTTACAAAGTGAAAAAGACCAAAGTCCCCCCCAAAGGGACTTACCATCTCCAACAGAAAACACTGTTCACAAACTGCTCCCAACAGCTCTGTTGTAGTCCAGCCTTTACTTCAGAGACAAACGTGGTCACTTTGGAACACACGTTATAATGCTCGCCTAGCTGCTAGCGTGGCACGCCCTCATACTCTGCAACTGACAAGCTAGCAGTACTTACTGCGCATGTGCGACTCCCAACAAAGATGGTACAGAAGTGAGATGCCTCACTCTGTAGCTAAAACAGAAAGCTCAACACACAGGGTGAAAAGAGGAGCTGCAGCAATGTGCAGTACAACAAACATATGGTGTTTTCTGAAAATTAAACCACATAAACCTATTCTGGTACAACCTCTAAATACAATTCTGAACCTGAAAATGAGCATAATATGAGCACTTTAATACTTAACTGAACCACTATCTTTTCCTAAACCTAATCAGACCTAACCACCCCATGCTGGACTTAGTCTGAACCTCAGTCTCTGGTGACAAAGTCCTGAGCTTTGTAAGCCCACCATCTACCCTGACCACGGCCTTATGACTTGCACACTTTAAAGGAGAATTCCGGTCGATTCCAACGCATAGCTCTGTTGTTTGAAAATTTGGAGTGCTGTCAGTAGCAAAAAAACGAAAACAATCGGTGCTGCCTACACCGTGTTATCCTCCTGCTAGAGTTAGCACCCAACAGGCTCAAACAGGGCAGTCTGTGAGTATCTGTTGCCTAGCAACCTGCGCATGCGCAATAGCTCTTGAACTTTTTAACTCTCTGTGGCCGCTCTGCAGCCACAGCTGTGGTGTCAGGTTACAGCATGTTGCTAGTAGTCATTACTAAGGACTTAACCACGGCAAATTGTTGTTTTCTTTGTGGAAAAATACGTTTTGGAATATTGGATTGTATGAGTTCGGCAATCGATTAGTGGGCTTCAACCAGAAATCAGGAAATAACCAGAGGTATGGATTAATACAATTTGTATGCCTTTCTGTCACATCTACTGCAGTCAGATTCACTGTGTTCCCTCAGAAGGAATCACTGCACATGGGTAGGCACTTGTAATGACATTTCGAACATGTATAGAGGCTAAAAACACGTTTAAACCTGCCCTGCCCTGTTTCTGCTAACTCTAGCAGGAGGATAACATGGTGTAGGCAACAGGTTTCATTTTTTTTGCTACTGACAGCACTCCAAATTTACAAACAACAAACCTTTAAGTAGTACAAAATGTTGCATTTCCTTTACTCAATAACATAATTTGGCGGAGTTGCACTGAGTGTAATTTTCTTCTATGCTGAGTTAAAAAATGTTTTCAATATCTTGTATGTACACAGACAGACAAATACAGTGTGTGGTAGAATTCTTCAGAGTTACCCATCAAGGTTGATAACGATTTTTAATCTCAAAGGAGATTTGGGTAAACACAGGAAGTTGGCCCTGGTTTCATTCCATGTGGCTGCGGAAAGGAACGCAAGCTGCACGCTGGCAGGCTCCGACTTGTCAGCATACTGAGGACGTTTGATGTATTTCTTATTTCTTCTATACCTTGCCACACACACAAAAACATACACATTGAAAACACACAGGACACACAGAGGGCACACACACACACACACACACACACACACACACACACACACACACACACACACACACACACACACACACACACACACACACACACACACATACACACACACACACACACCTGCTTAGACCCAAGTCATGTACTTTGCTTGTAGACTCCCTGACATCTGTCTTCTCCCTCTCGCACACACGCACACACACACACACACACACACACACACACACACACACACACACACACACACACACACACACACACATGCATACCTTCATCTCACCTCTGCCTGTGCCCCGTGCACCTCTCCTCCAGCCAAGCCCGCATTCCCATTCTCCACAACTCTGTGGCTGGCTGACCTTGGAGCAGCAAGGATGGATCAGAGACAGACAGGCCAGGAGAAGGAGCCACAATTCATCTTATGTCGGCATGCCAGCCTGGCCAAACAAGCTTGGGGAAACAATCCCTAGCATTGGAGAGCTGCAAGCATCACCGGCCTGAGTGGCACGATCCGTCAAATTACCTGAGCTCTCTGGACTGAAGCCCAGCCCCATATTGAGAGGCTGGCTGCAGGCTTATGGCTGAGCACACACACACATACACATACACATACACACACACACACACACACACACACACACACACACACACACACACACACACACACACACACACACACACACACGCAACAGATGTAAGACTCCCCCACAGCAACATGGGATCACAGTCTTTTCCATGACATTTATTTTTTGGCAGTGTTGCTCCTCTGTTGTTGATGCCTTTACACCTCTGACCTTGTCTCACTGCAATGTACCTATACTTCTTGTTTATGGGGTCTTCTTTCTTCACACACACATTTAAAAATCTCTTAACGTCTTAGCTTTATAGTTTTTTTTAAAGCATGGGGGAGACAAAGCTCTCTCCTCCTCCCATCGCTCCTCACTCCTACTTTTTTTAGCTTGTCTAAAAGCAGCTAACCCCATCTTCTTCTGTCACTCCCCATTTTCTCCCCATCACAATCAGCTCTATTGTAGCCTTCTTTTTCCTCCTCATCCTCCTCCCTTTCTCCCCCCTCCCCTCCCCCTCTGTGTTATTTGCTTCTTTTTATAAAAAAAAAACTGACACCTCTTCAGATCCACTGCTGTGTTTCTTTTTCTTTTTACATGGTAATCAGTTTGCAAATCAGTGCAGTGTCAGGGAGAGTGTTGCCAAGTTGTTTGGATCACTCTGCCTTAATCTGTGAGACGGCGGAATCGTTGCGGACTGCGGCGCACGCTAGTCTGGAGTGGATTTATGTTTTAAGGGAGGCTCAGAAGGCAGAGAAGAAAGAGATATTACATTTGAAAAATGAAGTGCTCTATAAAAATACCCCAAGCACCCAGGATGCGACAGAATAAAGAGGCGCGGAGTCATAATACTGTTCTTTATGATTCATTGATGAATTTTATTTCAAAAAGAACTAGTTGGATGGTTTGGAATCCATTTACTCCTGTCCCATGCTGGCTGACAACTCTCAATTTTCAAAGTCAAAAGAAAAAGCTGTACTGAAAAGTTTGATCAGTAACTGGTGGTATTCTCAGCATTGTAATTGAACATAATTATGTGTGTCACTAATGCATATTTAGTAATTCTGTGGTGGCATCCACCCGGAGTAAATAGTCACTGGTAAATTGTCAGTGGCTTTGTTTTGGTCTGCCACGATAGTCTACAGAAAAACTGCTAAAGGTCATAATGGTTTACAAGCTAAGACGTCGATACATTGTCAGCCCTGGTAGAATAATGGAGAGCATTAAACAGGAGGAGCAGGAGGTGGATTTTTATACAAGTTCCTCTCAGGGACCTTATCCTACCACAATCTCTTTCTAGACAACATGAGAAAATTAAAAAGCTCTATGAGCGTGGCAGTTTTTGTGGATAGAGTTGGTCAGTGTTTCAGTTTTGGCCTTATACAACTTCAGTACAGCTAGTGATTGGGGGGCGGGTTTAGAAACTTTTGGATTGGAGGGGTGTGGGGTGGTGGGGCAAATTGAAAACCCAGTTTCTTGGCAATAATGAACTTTCAATAATGAATAGTTATATTGTTTATTCATCGTAACAAATTAATGCCATATGAAATCAAACCATCCCCCTGGACACAGACTGGTAGGAGCCACTCCATTTACATAAAAGCAAAACATCTACATCTACATCATCATCATCATCAAAAAGACTGATGGAGTCACACAAAATGTTTCTTTTGTGGTTATATTGCATATTTTTCTGGTTGTTTCATGTATTCTCTTTGTGATCATTTTGTTTCTTTGTGGTCTTTTGATTGACTTTGCAACAAGAAATGGGAGGGGCCAATCAGATTCCGGGGGGGGGGGGGGGGCACTAGTCCAGCCCTTGCTCATGATTGGCTGAAACAGGAGTCATCCAGCATGTGAAGTGAGCTATGGTGGATGGGCACTTGGAGGATAGGTGTGATGGCAGTGGATTAACAAGGTGTACTAACTCGAGCCAGGATTGGCACAATTCCTCCGACTAGGGGAACAGCTGGGTGCATTTCTGCTCGCCTTCCCAAAACTCTTTTCCTCTCCATTTAGCTCGTCACGCCGTGGCAAACGCAGACGGGATGTTTTTCGAGGTAAAGTCACATTTGAGGACCAAGGGGACACCCCCCCCCCCAGCTGTGCCCGTTGGCTCCAAGAATGCAATCGCCTTGGAAAAGCCTGGGTGTGGGTGGAGCATTTGGTTGTAACAGAGATCCGGCACCCCCTCAGAGGGCCAGGAGCAGGGATGGATGGATGTTTTGGGGAAGAAGCCCAGGTTTGGTGATTTATGCTCTGGAGTGCCAATGGAGAGCTGAATCAGCAGGACTGGGAGATGCTGTGTGTGTGTGTGTGTGTGTGTGTGTGTGTGTGTGTGTGTGTGTGTGTGTGTGTGTGTGTGTGTGTGTGTGTGTGTGTGTGTGTGTGTGTGTGTGTGTGTGTGTGTGTGTGCGCGCGTGTGTGTGTGCGCGTGTGTGTGTGCGCGTGTGTGCGTGCGTGTCTAATAAATAGCTCCTCTTCAAGTCGGCGTCTTCACCCGATTTCTACCCAGAGGAGAAAAGAGGAACCCGTTGGAGGCCTTTGCCCCGTGATGGATTTTTGATGAGAACCCTTCCCGCAGGCATGGGGATGACAAGACAGCTGTTCTAACAAGTTTATTGATGATTGTAATTGTCATTACATTGTCAAGTTCTGAGTTATCGCACGCACGCACGCACGCACGCACGCACGCACGCACGCACGCACGCACGCACGCACGCACGCACGCACGCACACACACACACACACACACACACACACACACACACACACACACACACACCATAATGGATACAACCAAGCTTGGATTAAGCTAGTAGCTGCCCAGGGAAGAAACAGGAACACCTTCCTTGAAATCCCTCTAAGGTGACATGAAAAACAAATCTGTGTTGTTATCATTAACGTGTTGCATTCGAGAGGTGCTTAGAAACTCCCTCTAAGGCCTTCTCTTAGGGAATCAGTTAAGAATTACATAAGAGGATGTAAGGAATTTGGGAGGCGTATGCATATTACAGCACAGCGCAGCAAAGTATCCAGACAAGGGTTTTCTTAATTAGGGATGATTTTCCTCCAGCAGTAGCTTCAATGCACTTTACTCCTCTCTCATAATGCCTTGGTCTGGAGCATCCTTGGAGAGTCTGCACCATAAAAGATGAGTTGCACAGATATTCAGATGGCCGCAAGTCAGCATATGTACTATTTACTAAAATATATCTTCTTGTTTTTTTCTTGACCTATTTTTAGACAAAAGGATTTCCTTTATTCCCGCTTTAGCTGCTTTTGACAGAAATTCCCCATCATGTTTTGTTTTTCTTTCTTCAATACTCACCCAGACTTTCTTGGCACTATCTGAATTGAACTGAAAATGAAATTGCATTTTCACCAAAAGAAAATAACACAGGGCAGTTTATGTAACAGGAAGCACGCTGGAGAATAAGAAGTGCCTTGAGTGAGGACCTTGCCAACAGTGGGGGAGGGGAGTGGGAGGAGGAACGCCCGATCGATGGATGGTGCAACCCAAAGCTCATTTTTAAGTCCGGGAGGAAGTTATTTGTGCAAGAGCCATGGCATTGGAGATGGGGGAGCAGTAGACACACGCACACATTTGCCTACAGATGTGATGGCGTAAGCAGGAAAATAGCTCTCCTGGGACTCCAAAGGGCCTGCTAATATCCGTCCCCACTGTACCGCAACACGTGACCTTACAAATCACCAGCATCACAGCGCTTAACTCGCCATGCCTCTGTCGAGCATATACACAGAAGCGGCTAATCGGAATCATCCATTTTATGAGGGCAGTCTTGTTTCAGGCCACCGGCCATTCATGGTGACGGATGTGAATGAAGGCTGAGGGGGAGACAGAGAAAGAGAAAGACGTTTAGAGAGCGAGAACAGATTAAGTAAATCATCTAAGGCATGATAATATTACATAAAAATGTACTGATGCATGATCAGAAAGCAATGTATATTCCATGTATTAGTTGTTGAATAAATCCAGGACTAATTTTGACGACTCAACTCTGGACACGCTCTCACAGTTTTACAATATGATTCTTTGCTACTCGTATGATTCTATAAGTTGTTACAATAGAGGATTAACATGCTCCAATTCACAAAGCTTCTCTTAGTAGTGCAGAGAACCTGATTATCTTTTCTTTAAAAAAATATATTTTACACTGATCTGAAATGGTTACATTTAAGCAGCGACACCAAACAACAACCACTTTGGTGTCTCAGCGCTCACTGGCCGGTAAGTGATGGAACGTGTGTGAAAGCTGGAATGACAAATCCATGCTGTATGATTTTGTAGCACCGTTACATTGACTAGAAGCACACAGGGGAGCCTATACAGCTCCATAGTGGAGTGTGAGCCGGTAAAACAATGACAAGCCCTATCTATCCACCCCAGGGTGGCTCCTACGAAGTCTGGCGTATTAAACTGAGCCCTGAGATAAAGTGACTCCTTGCACAGTTCAGCCGTGGGGGGAGATGCGCTCACTCTCCTTATGTATTCCAGTCATGCTGCATATTGTTTGATATAATCAGTGTGGACCAGGGGGTACTGCGCAGCACTCAAACACATAGCCCTCCCAAGGGTAATATAAGTCTGAGTAACACTGACGTGATTAATGCAGATTTCAACACTTGGCTATGTGCAATATTGCTTGTAAGGGGACACAACTTTCTACAGGTTTTGGAAAGCACTGAGATATTTAAATGGTTTTGTGTGATATAAGAGTGTACAGTATGTGCATGCTGGTGTGTGTATAGCCTGTGTGTATACAGTGTGTACATGGTCACAATCCAAGAGAGACCATTGCCAAGAGGTATATTCTGTTTTGCTTCCACAATCTGTCAGAAACCGGCCAAATGGCAATGCTTCGCCTCAGATGCAATATTTTAACCACACAAGTTGCCTCATATCCTAATGCAGGCTGGAAGTGGAAGCATACAGTAGTTTTGCAATGCACATGTACACTGTATACATTTCGACAGTTTGGTTGGGAGTCAGAAAGCCTCAGAAAATGAAAAAGGTTCCACATGTCTGAAACAAAATAGGACTTTACATACCAATGGGACTGCCAGAGTGTTACAGGTTTCCAAAATACTTGGACTTATTTTTCAGGAAAAACTCCATCACACCCTCTGCAGAAGCTTTCCCATGCTCTCAGTTTGGCATACATGCATTTGGAAGATGAGGTAGAGCCTAAGCTATTCCAGTATGCTGGAAGCCTGTGTTGAGTATTTGACAGCAAGGGACCGGAAGATTTGATAGGTAATGTAAATCATGGAATATGCCTCACTGGAGAGAAGGAAAGGGGGGGTTGGAGCAGAGCGATTTCTATCAGGAACAAAATCCTCCAAATGCAGCTTTGAATAAGAATGAAATAGATAAAGCGTTGAGGAGCCATCATAGGAACTGTAATATTAGACAAACAGGAGATTTGCAATACTGTTTTCTGAAATATCACAAGACATTATCAGTGCCTACTGGCTAATCTCATGCTTTTGCCTGAATTTAGAGGACAGTGCACTTGCTTTTCCCTCTACTTCAGCTAACATGGCGTCTCTGGAGTGTGTGGGTGGAGTGTCAGGGCAGTGTAGGTGACTACAGGTCTTATCAGTGTTGAGAGCAGGGTTAGAGCGGGCAGACAGTGTTTATGAATGCTGGAATCTACTGCTTAACTTTCTGCAACTGTCGGGAGGTTAATCCCATGAAATGTCTGTGGAGAGCTGCCCACTTGATAAACCATATGTCACTCGCTCTCAACTGACATTTTTTCTTCTCTTACAGCCAACACAGATTTCTACAAAGGCCTCACAAAGTGCTTTATATCCGAAGAACTACTATTGTATCACAGCAATTTGCATCAGAATGGAGAAAAAACTGCTTTTAATTAACCAGTTGAAGTAAGCTCAACAACACATTGATCTGATTATTCATTCCTCCATCTAAACAAACGATTTCTTTTCATTTAGTGTCAGAGTATGTTGAGGTACTAGATCTGTTACATCAATTAAATACCAATAGGAATAGAAAAAAAATGCACAGCAGTAGGAGGGTGTATCAGTATTCAGCTGCTCTCCACCACAGGGGGTGGGTGGAAGGGCGGGGAGAGGAGCTCCTATCACTCCCCTCCACTAATTAAAACTAACAGCTCCAGGTGCTGCATGGCGCCGGGCACAGGAACGACCGGGCGGTGTGTTTGTGTTGGTGGTTCGCCTTCATTACCACCTCCATCCATTCTCCTTACTAGCCCACCACAGAATCGACTCGGATCCTGACACAATGTCCAATGCACGAAAAAAGGGGTGATCTAAATGCAAATAGCAAGGAGTGATGCATTACACAGGGTGTGAGGAGAAATGATGTGGGCAGCAGGAAGAAGAGCCTTTCTTTTAGTAGAGGTGGTGGAATCTCAATGATGGCCGCTGGTCAATAGTATCAGCCTTTTAAATGTTCTCCAAAAGCTTGGGAATGGGGGAGGCTGTTTCTCAGCAACCATGGAGTCGATTAACATGCTCTCCCCTCAGCATTTGAGCAAGATCAATGGAAGACGGGAAGAGAGTGAGAGAGCAACTGTGTCTATTCCCATGTATGCTGTCTTATAAAATCACACCAGGTCTCTAGAGCCCTTAGGTTATCCCGGCATTCCTCTAACGTACACACACACACACACACACACACACACACACACACACACACACACACACACACACACACACACACACACACACACACACACACACACACACACACACACACACACACTATGGCGTGTGGCTCTAGCCAAAGGCAGCACTGCACAGATCCATAATTATGACAAATAGTTACCTTCATGATACTGTCCGCAATATCACAAGTGTAAAATTCAGCTGAATTTTATTCTAGAAAATGGATGTGACTAAAAGGTAGTTTGAAGCAGATGATGGTCTGTTAGTTCAAGCTGAATCTCACAGCCGGTATCACATTCAGCTAAAATAAAATAAAAATGACTAGAGGAAAGATTAAAAGATTTCAAATGTGATTTTTGTACCAACTAGCTGTACAGTGATCTTACTGAAATGGTATCACTCTGTGTGATATCGACAGAGAGAGAGAGAGAGAGAGAGAGAGAGAGAGAGAGATTGTGTGTTTCCTGGAGATTCCGCCATCAATGTATTGAGCTTTTCCAACATCAAAGTGTTTCCACAAAGACTCTGCAGACACATTTGCCAGTGATCAGTGTAAACACACAGCTTTCTTGGGAATGAGTCACTTTTTAATAACAACAAAAACCCTAAATCATGTACGTTTCAAAACTGTAGCACAAGAGTTGTGTGATTGCAAATAAATCACTCACCAGTACATCGAAAATATTGTCCCTGTCGTGGTCACAACTGCACCATCTCCCCATTTCCCTTCATCAGTTTCGACTTTATTGCTGCATCCAATTTAAGGAGCTGGATAGCGTTGTGCCTCCCTCCTAAATGAGACGGTCTAGCTTCACAGAGGCTGAAAAGGTCTGTAAACTTATAAAGACTTGGTTCTCTGATGCTGTTTGCAGCATAACAGCAATACTACTTTGGTTTATCTGTAATGCAACAACATATCCAGGCTGTTTATAAGAAAAAAAGAGTAATGGCTGGTTTCCATTACTGCAGGCTGTTTCATCGGTCAATGTGATGTGATGTATTTACCAGCAACTGGTGCCCAACTGGAGGCCAGTAGCTAGTAAATATAACATCATCTCATTACATTTCTTAACTTTACACATTGGTGAAGACTGCCTGAATGCACCATGAAACAACTGACTCATGCACAATGTGATGCACTGGTTATGCCAAATCAACAACTCAGACTCAAAATAGACACTAGGAAAGAAGAACCACACATGGCACTATTTGTGACCAATAAATGTATTAAAGAAAGAGCAATATGATCTCACAGATATCATTGGCCTTCATGGAAAAAAAGCACAGGTGTAAATAATAAAATCATCAATGGCATGATTCCTCTACTTTCTCTCAGCAGACATTTTTGACATTGTCATAGCATGACAAGCTCAGGTGAAACAAATGTCTTTAACTTTTACTCAGTTTCATGCCATGACAGCGTGACAGTGAGCCAGGATGAACAACAGAAGGACCTCCCCTGAGTGGAATGCAGCCACCATGAATGTTACTAAATACACATTATGCTGTAAAAAGATCCTATTGTCAGGGTTTGACAGGAACACATCACAGCGCAGAGCTGATAATAGACCTTTTTCACAGCAGACATGTTGACATGTCGTAGTAGGAAAAACACAGGTGTATTCAAAACCATTAATGATGGCTGCATTCCACTCAGGAGAGGCCCTGGTATTGAGCATACTGACTCACTGAAATAGCTTACTGGGACACTTGATGGAATTGAGCCATTGTTAAGGTTATCAATTTCAGCTGTGCTTTTCTTTCTATGACAAGTCAAAATGTCTGCTGTGAAGAAGGTCCATACACTGCATACAACCAACACACCACTCAGGTGGTTGCAATCTGCATAATTATAATGAATCTGCTCCCAGACTAAACCAATTATTGGACAACACAATCTGATAAACCTACAGGGGACAGAAATGTGTCTCTATAGATGCTTTTATAATAGAGAAAATTAAAACAAATTGGGACCCACAATTTCTCTCTCAGTAAGAGGAGACTTGATGTGTTTTTTGTTGTTGTTGTTTTCCTGTCATGCCCTACCTGTCCACCAGACACCCTCAGTGAGTAACACCTGACTGCCTTTGTGATTGGCCACCTGCCTGCACGGTTGTTTCTCATTTGCTCATTAACTCCCCAGTATATAGGGAAGGAGAGTTTTCTACACAGATCAGTTATGTTTAGGTTGTTCCAGTGTTATTATTTGAGTCTACCTACCTACCTGCCTGCTTGTAGCCGGCTGTAAGCCTGATCTTAATCAAAGCAAAGTGTCTCTGAACCCTTTGACTCTTCTCTGTACCTAAAGTGGTTTCTTCACCACTTCTTCCTCCTACACATTAAATTCCACACATGCATTCTCACACCCAATGAGGTAACTTTAATTTGAATGAAATCCAATAAACAAACTTGCCTGAAGTAGAACCGCTAAGCTATCAAGGATGAGATAACACAGGGATCATTGTGCTTGTTATGCCCATGGCATTCATTCTTGTTGTGTCATTAAAAATTCTTATTGAAGTTGTGTATGCCCTCAACGATGTTGATTTTCTTTTGATGACTCTTTTTCTGTCCCTTCTCTAGCATTTGGCTATCTTTGGCCTTTTAAGGGTCCCGGCCCTTTTAAGTTCCCCAAATTAGTTTAATGGATGCACCGAGCCTTGGACTGAGCTTTCACTACAATTCTATATTCTACTATTGGCAGCCACATGATTTCTAGAATTACTCAAGGTCTGGGTTGAAATAACTCGCGAGGAAGGAATTCTGTATTAAGAATGATGTCAGTGTATAGTGTACAGTGCCAGGTTTGAGTAATATAACTAATATTTTTTATATGAGAACAATCCATTTTGCTACTCAAGTGCCAGTTGATAACATGTGATAGTGATTCATAAAAGCTTTTTTATTAACATGTATTAAACAGGTAGAGCTTTTCTGTCAAAAAGCATTCGGCAACAATAGACCCTTTGCACATGACGTCACGCTCTACTCGCGCAAATTATGAACGCCATGACGGACGGTGGAAGAGCTATGCTGTTACTGTAGCCGGATGGCAAGTCAAACGCGTACGTGTTCGCTCATTTAATAAAATGGTTATTTCTTCTTGTGCGGTGGGCTTCTGTAGGCTTTGTGTTATGTCTGGTTTGAGTCATTGTGTTAACAAGGGGAACACACTTCTAATGTTCCTTCGATATTTAATGTATCACAAACTGGCTCACTCTTAATGTAGAGCTAGCTAACTATTAGCCACTTAATGCCAGCGCGTGTTTGCCTGCCTAAACCGGTCCGTGAAAACAGAGGGAGGAAGAAGATAAGGGTCGGTCTCCAACTTCTCCAAATACTGAGCATTTAACTGTTCCAATTCAGACGGATGCTCATAAACAGGTGATCAGGCCAAAATCAAAAAGTGTAATATCCACATTACAGTAATCCCTAATGTGACAATACTGACAGCCACACTACTGATGGCTGCTCTTAGATAATAATACATGTCAGTTGCAATCTTACACTTGAGTGTGTATGGCAGTTGTAATGATGACAAACACAGAAGGCATGGCAATTTATAAAACGATCACCCATCATGATTATTATGACAATTCAAAAACAGATTTATGTGAATTCTCTCCAAATGTGTGTGTGTGTGTGTGTGTGTGTGTGTGTGTGTGTGTGTGTGTGTGTGTGTGTGTGTGTGTGTGTGTGTGTGTGTGTGACCAGTTGTGATACATTTTGGGGGCCCACTGCTGCATTGAATCATGCTTAATCTCTGTGGTGAATTTACTTTAATTCCAGCCAAGAGGGGACCTGCAGGTCTGTGAGTGTTAAAGGTCCAGTTTAGCACTGCCTCTGCAGGCCAGAGGAGGGATTTTAACGACTCACTAACATCAATTGTTTTTTCACACTCCTCCGTTGTGTGAATGGATTGCAGCCCCAGACAGGTTTTCAGACTACAGGGGGTCTAAATTAACAGGCTATATACCGATGGAACCAATCTTCTTAAAAATTACTTTTTATTGTGTTTTTGTACAAAATAAGTAAATATAGTCTATAAATAAAGACTCAACTTTAGTGGATGTCCTAATAGTTGTCACACTGTGTTAAAATGAAGGGCTACCAAGAAGGCAGGGGAATAAAATAATATTTAAAAAAAAGAAAAGAAAAAAGGATAAAGTTAGAAATAAAAATAGAAAAAATCTCCACACTTTTACTGTACCAACTGACAGCAGTCCCCTGTTTGCTGTAATGACATGACAAGTTCCTGCTCAGCCTGAAGCGATATTCACTCCATTATGGATAAATAAAAAAAGACTGTTAACGGCCTGTGAGTGGGATGTCTGGTGGTGTGATTTTGCATTAAACAGGGTGATGGCACATGTTTGAAAGATTTTCCAACAGATTTCCAAACACAGTGCATCAGTGTCTCTGCACACCACACAGCCAGAGGCTGGAGAAACACTATTTCTGTTTCACACCAAAACAGAAAAAACACGAAACACTATGTTGATTTTTGCTGTAATTTGTCACCCATTTGTGATTTCTTAATGCCTCTGTGGATTATTAAAAAAAAATTGATGGACTGTTGAAGGCTCTTAGGAGCACTGTAGTGGTTATCTCAAGTTGTTTTTGTCTTTTATATTCTTCCTGCACCTCATTGCACTAATCAGGAGTAGCACTTATAATTTTGTTGTATTTAATACAATGACAGTAAAGGCTTTCTATTTCGAATTCTACATACATCACATCTCCATTGTGTTTTCACTCACCATGTCTGGTTTGTGGTTTTTAACCTCTGACACACAAACCACATGAAACATCTCTATGGCTATAGCAACATCTTGTGTACTAGGAACAAATCAACTAAATTGCGAAGTGGTATAAAATTACAGTTAAACAGTTAACAGTTAAAACACTTATGTTTACCTGTGAGAGCTCAGTCCTTCACATTCCATGATCGCGCACCACCCCCACCCCTCCTCCACGCAGTTGCTAGTAGCCAAGGAGGACTCGGAGGATTCAAAAAACATGGACTCTTCAGAAGAGGTCATTATCTTCACTCGGTTTTCTGCGAGCGAAAGTCGCCGGACGACACAATCTTCTGAACATAGCCATACTTACAAATACAGAGAGAGTTTTGTGCAGCTGATAGTCTTAAGTAGCTTTGTATTAACTGATTTGGCAATGGCTTGAATGTAGTCTCGCTTTGCCAAACCATCCTCCACAGCGCTGTGGAATGCTGTGCTGGCTAGTCCACACAGCATTCCAGGATGGGAGAAAAACATGCTCTGGTTTATTGGCATTACTTTTAACCAATTACAATCATAATAAGCAGCGCTAAGCACCGGGCAGAGCCACCGTGCCGCTGCAAAATAGCCTCAGGAAATAATTTGTTTTGGTGGAACATGTGTACGTTCAAAAGTTGTTTTAGTCGTGCAACAGAAAACTCAGATTGGCCAGATAGTCTAGCTAGCTGTCTGGATTTACCCTGCAGAGATCTGAGGAGCAGTTAACCATAGTCCTCAGAAATCTACCAGAGTTTAAAATTCCAACATAAAAGAAAGCGGAAGGTACCGGACAGCCGGCCAAAAAGAGTGACATCCAGCCGAAAAGAGTGAAATCCAGCGGAATTTCCAGCGGTAACGAAGCAATCCCAGAAATGGAACGTTATGGCTATAGACTAGCTTGAATGTAACAGACATTCATCAATATACACTAAAGCTTTAACTTAACATGCTTATTTTAGACAACATGACTCCAGAAAAAAATAATTTATGTTTACTAATGATTATTTAGAAACGACTACTAATGTAAACTTGATTTGTCTACTGCATCAACTTATTGCTCTGTTAGTACAACTTGATCTGTTAAGTTTCACCTTGTGTAAAAACTGAGACGGTTTAAGGCAACGGGTTTCCATGCAAATTTCTAGTAAAGTCAATTTATTCGGGATAACAGTGTACACACATACACACACACGTTCTCTGTCACATGCAAGGAGTGATATTATGACAACCAAGAGTATCTGTTTGAAATCTTAAAATCCCAACACCAACAATACTTTATGTAGCTTGAGACAACAGCATGACATCCTAAAATGATGTTTGCCCTCAGCAGTCAGTTAATAAAAAGCAATAGCAGGAATTCAACCCACACAATCTGACAGACACAGCCTGTAATAATCTGCGAGAAAAAGAAAATACTGATTCACAGATGGTCGCATCTTGAAAAGGAACATGCCAGTCATTCATGTGAGCAACCCTCTTACTGTTAAAAATAAGTCCATGAATTACATAAATTTCCAATTGATAATCCAGAGAGGGAATTCAATCTTTGCTGCCTGTTTTTGTGTGTGTGAAAACACCATGGGAATTCTTACAATGCAATCGTATCTCTTTTCTCTGGCTTTTATTGATTTGGTTTATTTGATATGCCATGGTTCAGTAGTACTGTAGATATCACGCTCATTGAGGTGGAATGGTGAGGGCTACATCTTTAAATTAACAGATTTATTTTCTCGCCAATAGTAGCTGCAATAACTAGCTGAGCAAGCAGAGGACACACTGTCAATACTGGTGATCTGACAACCCCAGTGCTTTCTTGAATTTTTTTTCACTAACATGTTTTACACAAATACTGACGGAGCATCTCTGCTCTCACAGATCAGGCAGGATATATGGAAGTACATGTGGAGCTAGATTTCTATTGTTTGCCTTCCCAACAGTGTTCATTCTGTGTAACCGTGCTGATACCAAAGGCCATTGTAAAAACTAATCTAGTTGTGCTTCTTTTTGTGTAGATAATATGTTATGTCATGATGAGGATCTGCAATGCATTGAAGCTGACCCCACCTGCCTTGACTGTAAAACTGCTGACACTTCTATTTACTGCTCCCCAAATAAACTGCAGGAAACAAATATATCACTTTGTGGGCACCACGAGAGAAGGTCTTCTGAGAGGAACACACTCACAACACAATGCTAAGATGCAAGAAGGAAAGAAATATTAAATTGAGGGAGTGGACAAGAATTTCTGAAAACTATTGAATGTAGTAAGTCAGGCATCTGGAGATGTAAAACTAGTAGTGTTTGGATGCTATATTCACATCACTGAGTTCAAGTAACACTCTACAATACTCTACAATACATCTTGAGTATCTTACTACGATAATTACAATTTAAAATGGTTAAATTTCCTTTTATCACCTAATTTCTTCTATAATTTACGACACATACTGGACAACAGAAATACTATTTAACACACGCCCTGAGGATTATGATATGGTTCAGTAAAGACCTACTGAATATTACTAAATATTTCCTCAAAAGAAAAAAACATGTTTTCAGTTGCTTTAAATGGTCATTATTTATTCAACACCAAATATTAACTTGTTAGACTTAATTTAGATGAAGAAACTGTCAGTGCTGGATTATTTTTAGAAACAAATTTACATATCATTGAGCTTACAAAAAGACTTACAGGTTGAAAGTACTAAAACATACAAAATAAATACTAAAAATAGCTCTTCATTTTTTTCTCTCCCAGTGCTCTAGCTTGAATCATACCTCTCTAAAAATGATACAAAACATTGTAGCACAGGAAATGCATTGGAGAAGGAGGTCTAGAAAAGGTCATTTCTTGTGGTAAGACAAAAAAAAAACAGTAATACATCTAAGTGGTTGTTGCGGGAATCTTCAGAACTTGCAGCAGAAGCCCCAGCCCTTGTTAGGCCTGCAGCAGTTGCGGCACCAGCGGCACAAGGAGAGGTGGCTCTGGCGCTTCTGCCTGGTGTGATCTGGCATCTGTGCGAAAAGACAAGTGACATGAGCAGAGCGTTCATCTCCAGCATTTCATCCTCTCCTTGTGTGGAGAGAGCACCAGGGCACTCTTTGGGGAAAACACATCCACTTAAATCTTAATTTGCTCTCAGTAATTGGCTTAATTCATTCAGTCAATTGAACATACCATCCTCGATTCCATTGACATTTCTTGATATGCCGCAACTGGAGTGTCATTGCTCCCTGCCTCCTCCAGCTCTTGCACCTGTTAATGAATTATGAACATTTAGGAGCCACATCTGAGCATCCTGACAAAACATTTATAGCTAATAAGCAAATGAAATGAGTTTGAGTCAAATCCTTACCTCGGCGAATGGGACTGCAGAGCTCTCCAGAATGCAAATATAGGCGAGCACGAGTGTCACTGCAACTGCAATGCTAAATGCCTTCATTTTAAGGGGTTTAAATGGTTTAGTTATGAAAGCCTTTGAAGATTAGAGCTGATAGGTCTTCTTTCTCATAGGTGTCGGGCTACCGAAGAGCACCACAATATCTTCAAGGTATTCTTCAGCTCCTGTGATGGATGGTGGTTGTCTGGGCAAGTGGATTTCTTCAGTTCTTTTGGTGACCCTTGTCAGCTCTTTAGAGTCCTTCCGCTGTCTGATAGTTGAGTATGCGGAGCCTTTCGGTATTTATACACACTTGGACTCAGTGTTGCCACATCGCTCAGGGAGGCCTGGCCCATTCCTGGCAGCAGTTACATAATTCCACTAGGGAAGTTTTGACCTCCTCTTTTCTCCTCTCCATAGTGCTGCAACACTGGGGGGAAATCCTCTGATCTGTTTTTTTTTTTCTTTTTTCGTTGTGGATCTATTCAGTACTATCAAATCAACTATACACTTTTAAATGAAATTACTTTCCGCAGACAGGACACATAATTCCACACATGAACAAGCTGCTGCTGGTGGTGGAGACCATCACTTTTTACACTATATGAGAGCAATATGTATTCTGTATAGACACAGCGCTTCATGCTTGTAGAGATTTATCTACAAATGTGATGAAAAAAAATGACTTTTTCCTGGAATAAACTGGAAAGAGCTCTGGAGATTCCCACAGTAAAGGCCAAGAATGCATGGGTCAATCTATTGCACAGCTGACTGAGCTCCTTCACTAAGGAGAAGGACCCACTTTGGAATACCCATTGCTCAGTCCAAAGAATGTAATTACAACCTCTCAAATGGTATAATTAGCCCCACATTTTGAACCCATTCAGTTTTTTTGCATAATACACAGGAACCTGCAGTTGAAGCAAATTAAATCCCTTTGAGAGCAGCGGAATAGTAGCCAGGATTAAAATCCTCTATTTGAGAGTCAAAGTGTTTCAATATGCACTAGTTGAAGATTAATTTAATGTGATCTGATGAGGTTTATTATGGCTGGACAGAGTTGAGTTGCCTTGCCCACAACAAAACAACTATTGTATATCATTACTTTATGTACACGACGCAATCTATCTTTTTTATACTCGGTCTGTATTTCTATATATCTAAAATAAATAACATACCAATGACAAAGAACAGCTGCGTTAGTTTCATTAAAACACCATTAGTAATGTTGTGGCACACAGCATGTTAATAATTGATGGGTTGATATATATTTCAAACAGTGTGAAATTACAACAGTGTGAATTTAATGACAATGACATAATATATTATATCCCAGATTGCACAGAAAAACCACAAACCTAAAATTGTAAGAATCATTTTTTTCCCCTTATCTCTGAAGCAAGCAGCGATAAACACCTTAAGATTAATTAGCCTGTCAGGGTAAGAAAACTATTCCACACCAACATCGGGCTGCGAATAATAAAAAAATCAATAATAGTGGAAATGAAATAACAAAAAGGCAAAATAAAGGTGCAAACTTGTAAACGGTGGGCTGTGCATGCTGATAAAATCAGTGGTCATTTGAAATCTCATTATACCTTCAAAGTCTTTCGAATTGCCTATGCTGACTCAATTAGTGCAACAACATGTCGCAGGACCCCCTGCGTCAGTCTGTCTCGTTCACTGATAACCCCGCTGGCCCGCGTGCTTGCTTTGGGTGACCACAACATCAGTGTCAACAAATACAACCAGGAATGGCTCCACGTCTGTTGGAATGCACCCATGCTTTTCTAATATGAAGGGAGAGCATTACATTATCTTTAGTTTATGCATTTCATTTGTGTGTGTGTGTGTGTGTGTGTGTGTGTGTGTGTGTGTGTGTGTGTGTGTGTGTGTGTGTGTGTGTGTGTGCGTGCGTGCGTGCGTGCGTGCGTGCGTGCGTGCGTGCGTGCGTGTGTGTGAGTGTGTCTGATGGACAAAAATGGGCTCTAGTCCATTACTTGAACTAGCCCATCATGTCCATTTACGATGAACATGTCATTTTGTTTGTCATGCTTCACTAGGCATGACTCAGCTCATGAGAAATCTGAATATGACACTAGATGACTGTACCAGGACCAAACAATAGTATATCCAGGATCACAACTGTGAGTGTGTGAGCATAGCAAAGAAGAAGAAGAAAAAAAGAAATAAGTAAACCTAAAAAAAGGGCTTTTAGATCTGGGTTTTCCAAGCACACGTCGTAACTAGGCCTGGGTTTTTTCCTGAGCATGCGTGTCTCCTATCAGCCACTGAGGGTATCAGTAGGAATCTTCTGGCCAAACAAAGACAGGCACCAGCACGGCGGACAGATTCACCTCAGCAGGCGCCACTCTACCTTTCTCTCCTGATCGAGGGCATTGCCCCCGTCTGTTCCTGTTTCATAATCGTCATCTGTTCCTGCCCCTGTCCATTTCTCACCCCCTTTTTCTCCTCCTCCTCTCTGTCCCCATCTTCTGTCAGCTTGTCTGCTACTAAACCCACCACACACAACACTCCTCACCCTCAAAACACAGCCACATCATCGCCCCGAGTGTTTACATCTTTCCTCTAAACTAGGACACGGACGAACCAGTGTTGGTACAATATGAACAGTCAATTTGTAAAACAAACATGAGGACTTTTAATAGTCATAGGCTCTGATCAGGTGCTGCTCCTCGGCGTTAAAAAGATGCAATGTCACTTTTCAGAATCAAGGGGCAGGATGGAGCTAAGGTTGATGGGTTTCTGAATGCTGAGTGAGAATGGTGACTGGGGAATTCCCCAGTTTGTGTAAAATTAGAAGCATGTTACAATATATTCCTGGACATTTCAACACTGTCAATCCTAATGCCATTTTAAGAATGAGCCAAATTCCCTTAAAATGATCATACTAACATAAGGATTAAACCATATTGATTTTGAATCATAAGAATTAGAGCTCAAAGTGATGGAACCCAAGGCCATGGACCCTCCAGTCCAGTCTTTTTCAATTTGATTTCTGCTGCTCGACATGAGGTTTTTACTGCTTGAGAAGTTGTTAAAGGGGAACTATGCAGTTTTTTTAAGCTTAATTTACCTAAAGTGAACAGCTTTGGAGTCATTGGAATGGTTTTATGACTTTTTTTCGGGTTGAATGGTGGTGGTCTCGCTTCCCCCTAGCGCCTGTGTGCGGAAAAAACACCCTTGCAACTTCCAGCCGACGAGCCGCCGGCCTCAGTGTCAGGAAATATTATGTAATATCAGGTCTCGCGATATTACATATTGCACTGCACACATACACGCCCTCATCCAGGAACTGGCTAGCTATAAGAACAAGGTAGCGATGAAGTTTTTCACACTATAGTCATGGCTGAGCTGACAAAAAACAAGCAGAAAGCTAGGAAAGCCGGAAGAACAGAGAAAGAGGAAATGGCAGACTGACCGAGCGAGTTTTTACACATTGTTGCCAAATATCTATTCCGAAGCTGTAGGGGGAGCTCTGTAGAGAAACCTGCGAGCAAAAAGCGAAGAAATTGACAAAACTGCATAACGCCCCTTTGTATATTGTTAATCACATTTTTTAAATAAATAAATATTTCAGAGAACATAACTTCTGCTCCAAGTCATCTGAATTATCTGATGTTCCTATTTGTGCTCAGAAAGTCTTAACTTAAATAATAATAACAATAATGCTTAGAAACTGACATTTCTTTGAGTTTATCCCTTGCAATATCATAATAAACATTAGATTCATAAACTACGTTCCCCACAGTTTCTTCTTAATTCTTAACTGTGTGCTCCCAAACTTTAAGTCAGACATGTCTTTCCACATATGCAATCAGAATGTGCCTTTCAGTTTGATCTAAATACTGTAGAATCTAACACCATGGCTGCTCAAAAAAGCAAAAAGAATTGGCGCTCACTTCTTTCCCATCTCTTGACAGCAGCAGAATACATACCTTTGTGCTGATACTATTATGAGCGAGAAAGATGCCGTGTAGTTATTAATGTCGGCCCAAGAAAGATTAGAGTCAGTGTTGTATACAAGGTATGAGGAGCATTGTATGTCAGGTAGACTCTTTCTGTCAGCCATTTTTCGACAAATAACAACCTCCGAGAGAGGGAATGTGAAGCAGGCCGAGGCAGTGGACAATACATGCTCCTGACAGAGTGCTCCTATAGCTCAGAAAAAGGCACAAAGGTAAGACAAGCCTGCAGGACATGAAACTGAGGCTTTCCAGCAGAATGTGTTGGCCCAGCACGAGTTCAATGAAAATCAATCAACCATGTGCTTTGGTAGACGTGCCTAAACACAAATTTAAAAAGGACTTTACTGCGGGTGGCTTTTCCCACCCTCGAGGCAAATGTGGAAACAGATATTTTGCTCAGTATTGACCAGACATAAGCTTCTGTTTCAAATCCATTAAATTTGATTTCAGTAATAACAATGTGTTGCCCAAAGCGGAGACACTTCATCTTCCAATTAATTGTACGTGAATTATCTGCACTGAGAGGTAAACATACATGACAGTATCTGGTACTAATAACATATTACATTTGTTAGAGAATATGAGAAATATGTGTCTCGCTTTAGGTTTTTTTTCCCAAACCGACTTCATTTCAACTCTGCATTGTTCTCTCTTCAGAGAGCTTTTACGGGTTTGGGGTGAAAGAGAAAGACAGACAGACAGGGAGTAGTATGTCCCAATCAGAGAGGTACGTGGGATCAGAGATCAGCCACTTCAAACAGAGACAGGGACACACAGACGCCTGGCTGGCTGGCTGGCTGGCTGGCTGTGTGTGTGTGTGTGTGTGTGTGTGTGTGTGTGTGTGTGTGTGTGTGTGTGTGTGTGTGTGTGTGTGTGTGTGTGTGTGTGTGTGTGTGTGTGTGTGTGTGTGTGTGTGTGTGTGTGTGTGTGTGTGTGTGTGTGTGTGTTTGAATGGCAGCTGACAAGCCAGGAGACACTGGAGGAGGTCGGCAAGACAAAACCGAGGCAAATTTAACACACAGTGTCAGCCTAATTAATAGTGATAGATAATGAGTATGTAAATTATAAATAATCTTCCTGTTTGGGCGTGTGCAGCATCCCAGCCTGCACTTAAGAGATTATCCAAATCATGGCTGCTCCCTCTTTAAGAGCAGCTGAATGATGCCTTGACCTGCAAAGTCGAACTCAATCTTACTGAGGGCTTAGATGCGCCTTTTATCCACCATTGATCTTTCTCACCCAAGGTGCTCTCTGTGTGTTCTAACTACTTACTGGTTTCAATTTTGCCAGTGTGTTGATCAATCGATTGGATGAACTAAAGTGTACGCAGAGAGAGCTTCTTGGTTTTTTTTTCAAAAGAAGCATAATCCTCCAGAATGTGTTATTTTAAAAACAGAGGATGTCTTAAAAATGTTACATCTGGAACTGCATTAACATATAATGAATCCTGCTTGTCTGAACATTTTTAGAGAATAAACCTTCCTACCATGTCCAGGAGTATAACTGGAGCTTGGTACAATAATGAATTGTGTTAATCAAGACTCAGGACCCTTGTTTTGCGGCCACTTAAATTTATCATGTTGCTGTTGGTCAAACCCCCCATCATTGTTTTCTCCAGATCCCTGAGTAGACGTGTTAACCTAAATTTGTTCAAGTGCAAGTATAGACAGTATAGCAGTCTTAAACAGGCCACACTAATTTAGTGGTCCTATTTTCTCAATCAGTTTCTCACAATGAGGGATGCAGTCCTGCATGAACACAATTTCGTTGGTTGTTTTGACATATTTCTGTATTTGTGTTCTGTGTTCTTATCCATTGGAAAAGGTGATGTCATGTACATCTTTACACCAATCAGGATTAGGCAATATCAGAATCAAACTCTGATGAGACTTGATGGATTGTTTGCTTATATTGCCAGCACTGTTAATCAAATCTAGTCACAAAACACACACACACACACAGTACTGATGAAGCAGACTTGCTAAACTTTTGATTAATAAATCTTAATGGTCAATAATTATTCACAAAGATAAAGAATGGATGTGTGTGGATGTCCAAGACCTGTAAAAGGACAATGAGACACAACCAAAGTCCATAAAGGTTATTAGCTAGTTAAAGTTTTATTTTCCGCCATTTTCTTAGAAAAGATGTCTTAAAATCTAACCTGAGAACAGTGAGGCCGCTGCAGAGAAAAAGAAGCTTTTTTCTTTCTTTTGCCATTTCAAATAAGAAACGCAAGAAAAAAAGAATTAGCCACAAGTGACCTTTCATTTAAGAACATCCATCTTCCAAAGCATTATTCATGTAATCACATTCATATTCTCTGCTCTGCTCTCACTGAGGTGTAAAAAAAAAAATTCTACTGCAAAACATCTATCATTCAACTTTGGCTAGGAGCCTCGTTTGAAAGATCAGACACTTGCACTATCCGTATCAGGTTTAAATCTAGCAGTAGTAGCAGAACAGCACTCCCAAAGCACAAGCTGTTAATTTGCAGAGTTTGAGATATTAAAATGTGATAGTCTGCCTGATTTTGCCAGGGGTCTGAGTGGTGGTTTTGCTTTGATGGATCCTGAGCTGTTGACACAAGAAGTAATCGTGCTCTAATAAGTGGCTCCGAAACTTGATATCTCTCTTCTACGTACTTTCACTCACATCGCCCAGAGCAGAACAAAAATACATCATGTAGATTCATTCACAAAATCATCAACAATGTTAATATTGGCTTGTTTTCTGTTTGTACAACCATTACAGTGTACGTATTGTTTGCCTGAGTGGTTGGAGAAATATGTGAGCATTTCCAAGTTTTCCTACTTCCAAACTATTCCTTCATTTCGTGGAGAACGGAGTTGTGCTCAACTAAAACGTGCAACACAGAATTTCTGTGTACTCCTTTTCCATAGTGAGCGGAGTCTTGAGTGCTGCTCTCCAGGGTGCCTCCCCCCTTGTGCGTTGAGCTGCATTTGAAGTGTTGCAATACCAAAATAGAGCAAACAGCTTGAAATGAAACATGCGGGGATTATATATTGAAACACCGGTAAATCACACATGAACAAACGATGAAAATAAAACCCACAGTATCTATGTATAGTTTGGCTAAAGTTGGAATTTGCACCGCACCGCTCTCCAGTCCACAATCCAGCACGCTGGGTTTGTTATCGTCTTCATGTTCCACACTTGTACATTTCAATTTGTAATTAAATAGCATTTCAGCAGTTGGAACTTCATAAGTGATTTGTTGACTTTGGAGTTATTTTTTTCGTTTAGCAAATGCCCAACAATTCAAGTATACCACTATTTCTTTCAAATGAAGCTCCAAGATTGCACACACTTCGTGGTAATTATTATGACAAAAGGGTCAGCATGAATTTAATGAGTTATTGATTGTTTACTCCCAGAGATAATCTGCTCTAACATCTGTATTAACACACGAGAAATCCTATTTACATAAATCAGCTCAGAAGCATCGGCCAGCACAGCTCCTTGTTTGTCTTTGGGTACAGGTAGGCTGTGTGTTTAACATTATGTCTGTAGAATCACAATGGTTTGCATACTTTCCTGTTTTCTCACTTAAAATTCAATCTGGTTATCTAGGGTGCATGAACTTCAATGTAACTGGTCTCCAACAAGGCTTGGGTCAGCAAGCAGACTAATAAATTAAAGCAGCTAAAAACAACATATTAATATAGAACTCAAAAACACAAACAGAATAAAAAGCACAAACTAAGTCCAAATCAATAATTTTGGGGGGGGAATTCACTGACAGGGAACAACATTATCATAGTCCATGAGTGAGGCTACATAAATACAAAACAAGGGATGAGTTCAGCAGAGGTTCTCTTTCAAAGTGCTAGTAAAGCACTCTGATGGTGGTGAGTGGGCAGCTTTTCTTGGAGCACATTTCTACTGAGTTGTAACGGGTGGTTATCTCAATAGGATTGAAACAGTCAAGTACAGCCACAATTTCGCCAGTTAAGGGGTTCGCCACCTGGGAGCTCAGGGATGGAAGCATTCACTAAAAAAAGAAAGTGATTCTTCACAACTCCTCCATCATCTCGCCTTCTTTTCCAACGTGTCCATTGTATGTCTGAGTGCTGGTGCCACTCCCTGTTCTTTCTGTCTCCGCTTCACTGCGGTTGTGTTTCTCCAACCATCTCAATGCCGTGCTGCTGGAGTTGCGCTCGGAGCAAAGCATTCTCATTCTTCAGCTCTTCAATCTTAAGAACAAAAAAAAAAATCTCATTATCAACATCTTCATCCCTGTGACAGCAAAATATAGCTCCAAGTTTACAGACCAAACTTTTTTCGTTTGAAGACTGAGAGTGCTGGCTGTGTGTAATGTACACACAGTGCTATGCAATCCCTGGGATTAAAGAGTAGTATGTGCAGCTCTTTGCAAAGAAACCCCTGTCCACAATCTACAGCATCAAATCAAATCTTGAGGTATGTCAACTTCGCTACATTTCCCTTGGGTGAATCCTGAATTCTCTGCCTCCCCACTGAGGGACTGGGGAAAGGATATTGAGCTTTGAGCATCAGAATAAGAATATATTGCCGAGAGCCTCGCAGACCTGGGATTCAATGGGGACATGTGGCAGCTTCAGTGCTGCAATATTTCACAATACTTTGAGTGCATTAGCATGCAGTTAGTTCTCACACAACCCCTGTGTCTACTATTCCCGCAGTCTCTCAAAGCGCTGATTTCAGGTAACACTTCTCATTATATAAGCGCAAACTCTTTTGATCCTCTTTGTCAGGCTGTGATGATCAGCTACACAGCCTGAAATCTCTCGGGGGGGTCTGTTTTGGAGAAATGAAGATGCATATGGGGCAAGGTGGATTTCATGCTTCTGAGACTTAAGTGAAAGGAAGTTGCAATGCACTCCGAAGCAAACAAATTGATTCAATGCGGTGGCAATCTTCACAGACACATATGCAGCCCACTATGGCTGCCTTATTATATGTGACTTATTTATCTGCTACAGCCAACCACCTCAAACGAAGATTTTGACATTATCATTCATAGACCTTCTTTATCCATTATTTAAGTCCGAGAAACGTCATTGATGCCAATATTTGTAGTCAACAGCAGACACTGATATTCATACCTGCTGCCTGCACAACTCATTGTCCACTTGTATCCTCTCCACTTCCTTCAGACTCTCCTGCAGCCGCTGGTTGCTTTGCCTCAGCTCGCGGATGTAGTCACAAGCTTTAGACAGGATGCCTCCTTTGCTCTAAGAGGAACGAGATGATTGGTGACCATTTGAAAACTGAAACGTCAGTGAAAGGTTAGCAGCAGTGCAGAGTGAAGTGCTTACTGCTCCAGTCTTGGTGCTGTCCATATTACAGTCTGGGATGATCTTGGAAAGCGTGACAATCCAGTTGTTGATCTTGTCTCTTCGCCGCCTTTCAACTGATGGAATGTTAAATAGAAACAGGTTCAATAAAAAAAAAGAAAAAAAACTATACTATATATATATATATATATATATATATATATATATATATATATATATATATATATATATATATAAGAAAAAATGAATCAGGAAATACTGCTTGTATTTATTTGTATATATATATATATATATATATGTATATATATATATATATATATATATATACAGTATTTTTTCTTTTCTTTTTATTTTAGATAGAGATCAGTGGTAATTCTGGTTTTAAGAACCAGGTTTTAATTTCCTACATCTTGTCATTTTAGTGGTTGCACTATGGGTGCCAAATACTGCCTGACTTTGACAGCTCAACAGCACGCTCTCGTGGCCCGTCCATAAACATATGCTATCTTTTCTTAATAGAATATTTTGACAGAGCTTTGGTGATTTCCTTTCAACAAAGAAATGCTCCATTTAGGCACCACGGTGCACTGTCTGATGAAATCAAAAGCCACAATCATAGCTAATTATCCACCTTCATTATGTTGCGCTCTTCTCCTTTCATCTCTCGGCGTTCGCGGCCCATCCATTTTCCTGCAGACAGACAGGAAATAAAACACTTTCAACATGCTACAATATCTCCCATCTCTTGCTACCCTATAATCAGGAACAAATCCAATCCCCCCAAATTCACCTAATCCTGTGACCATTGAAAACCATTCTTCACTGTTATCTATAAATCCAAGCCTTTTGTAATCCCAGCCTTCGCCCCATACAAGTGTGCGATTTAAAAAGGAGCCACTGCAGTTGTGTAGTGCCTTTGGTAGGAAGACTGAAAGATGCACAGCCATATGAGGCCGCATTTGCCACCCTGATGCCCCGAAGCTGTGCTGCTTTGCCTGGAATACTGAGAGCCGTCCAACCTTCTTATTCTGGTTGGCTGTCCTCTTCGCAGTTGTGGCCTGAAGGGAGCTCTCTGCTTTATTATGCTGTTAAATTACAACACTGTTAAAAAAAACAGATGCTGTCTATTGGAGTCTGGGCTTGCGGCTAATGACACAACTGTCTCTTGTCTGCGTCCCCCCTCAGGTATTCTGTTAATTAAGTCCCTGAGACGTGACAGGAAGAATTATCAAACCACCCACCACAGTATGACCAGGCCAATTACACATACAATATATATCGGTGGCCTATTGAATATCTCAACCATGTTTCGGTCTTACTAATGGAAGACAATCAATACTTCACTCAGTGCAGAAACATGCTTTCTTTGCTAAAGACAATCTTGAAGAACAATAATTTAACTATACTTTATTGGCTGCATTTCTGCTTACCCGTTGCACAAAGTTAATAATGTCCTGTAAGGTCATGCTTGCTCCTTGTCTGTCCTTCTAAGACACATCTTTATTCTACAGCAGTGAATTTGTGACCCATCAACACAACTCGACGGCTGATATCTCTGTTTGAGATACGTCAGCAAAGCCAAACTGCAGTCTCTCTTGTATCTCAACGCATCTTAATGGGATTTCAGCCGTATAATGGATTCAGTCCAACAGTACTCTTAGGCAGTGTTAAAAAAAATGTGGATGACTGTATGAATAACTAAATGCACAGGCCTACAGGAACGTCTTCTTTTTTTTTTACCAAGTTACAGAGGCACACATAATATCAGTGCTCCTGAGAATTATTGTTGCCACAGAAATCCAGGAAATGAACCCCCACTACTGAAGTGCTTTATCCATATAATTTAAATCATGGGTGTAGACGAGGGCTATATTTGTGTAGTCTTATATTGAACCTTGAAAGAGAAAATGCAATTGGCACTCCTTCTGCTCTCCCATATCATTAGGTTGCAGTATTACACCAAGCAAGGGCCAACGAGTCAGTTAAGTGTACATTGAGATACAAGTGACTGCAGCTTGGGCTTGATATTCTCTCAATGGATGCTATGAACAGAGATGAGGCTTAATGGCCATTAACCGCTTCTGTGCTAACAGTTATGTAGAAGAGATTGACGACACATGGTTTTCATTGGCTTCATTTGTCCCAGTATTCCTGTCACATCTGCAAAAAGTTGTATGAGCTCAAAAGAAAACCCTCAAAAACTGTAACTGATTTGAAACTAGGCTAAATGACAACTAAACTCAAACAACTACAACAGAGGACACTTTAAAAAAATGATACTAAAATAAATCAAGCCATTTGTTTCCAGATAGAGAACAATGACCTAATTTTTTTTAAGTCCTAATGGAGAAACAAGTTTGCCACCAGCACAACTAACCACAATGGATCGGGGTCAGCACTGAAAGGAACGCTACATCTGTGTCTTACACATCAAGAGACGGAAGAATCATCAGGGACTTATGGGAGGGGAGGGGAAGGGCAGAGAGGGGAGGAGGGCAGAGGTTTGTGTGCTTCTTCTCTCTTCTTGTGATCTAATTTGATTGGTTCATTTGCTGTAAAAAAACAAACAAAAACAAAAGTGTGTGAGAGAAATGTGCAAACTGTCCTCACCAGTTTAAACCTTCATGCTGCAGCAGCTCGTTTTCATCTCTGCGAACGGCAGATAGGGTGGGAAATTTTCATTCATTTTACTCACATGTCAACGATAATGTCACTGTTAATTAAGTTTGCACCTAAATATATAACTCTGAGGCGTGGGTCATCATCATAAAGTACTCATGTAACAGGAAATAAAAATAACAAACATATTGCAGATAGGAATTGTGAGAGATGAAAAAAAAACAATTCACTTTCTATTTCAACACATGGCAATGCAGACGTACACCGCAACAAAGCTTGTCCTTTACTCTTGACTGGAAAGCAGTCGGTGGTACGCTGTGAATATCAAGCAACATCAAAAGCGGCAGCTGCTGCCAAATTTAAGGCGGATCTACAATTTTACGTAATGCTGCCCACAACAAAAGGAGCCTAAATCTTTGAGAAATCTAAAGTTTTCACAGAATCACAGAAACAGTCAACATTCTTGTTGTCACACCTTATACTGTTTTACCCAAACTGACATATGAGGGAGGACTTTTCACTTAGGTCAGTGCTAATTAAATTCAATAAATGGTCATGTTGGGTGACCAAATGAGCAAATTGCTGTGCTTTGGTTATTAACAAACGAGGACCTTAAAGAAAATGACGTTCATCAGCACTATATGCTCAAGTGAACTCTGAATCTGAAATAAAGCTGTCCAGAAGTCTTTTTCTATACAAGTATCCGTAGTAGGCCAGAACAAGGCTGGTATCATGCAATTAAAATGATAACTCAGTTTGTCTTCTTTGCTAACGTGAGACTGCTGATTATCTTAATCACGGCAATCACCAGCATGTGGCTAACAGTTGGAGAGAGTCTGAGTCTTTTGATGTGTGATTAAAATGATGCATGTTGTGAATTTTAGGGATAAACAACATACAAAGATTTTGGAGAAGGATAAAAGCCAGGATGTGGCAAAATAAAATAAAGATCCTTGGTATAAAAACAACCTTCCCGGCAAACTCAGGAGAGAGACGATAGACACCCTGGGCAGCAACACAGTGTGTGGTAAAACATGAAGACAACAACTACAGTCACATTTCATGTTGCAGCATAAACTGACCCTTATGGTAGTTCAAATAGCTGGGGAAGTTGTCTTACAGTCAAACAGGTTTTGGTGCTCCTTCTCTCTGCATACACCTCTGCTAAACACCAAATCCCTGCACGTTTCCCAGCTATTTAACTCCCTCCACTTCCGCCAGCCTCTTCCTCTTACTTAGCATTTAGATTTAAGTGAATTCAGAATTAATTCTTGTTCACTCAATACTGTATGCGTGAATGTCGATTTAAATGTGTGTAATTTTTGCAATAAAGGGTTAAAACCATGGCAAAAATGTCATACCTGAAATTAAATGTAATTCATTGCTGTGAATGGCAGCTCTGAACACATTCAAAAGCAATTTGCCCCACTTTTAAAGTTCACCTTTAAGCAATTCACAACTTGTCTGCTAAAACCACCAAATGGCCTATTTCGAATGGCATTTCCATGGAAGATAACAAAAGTGTTTTACAAGAACGGACCAGCGGTTTGTTATCAGAAATAGCTGCATCTCAGAATGTAATATCATTGCTGTCTGCAATGCTGACAGCAACTGATAGCGCTGATACTCACGCAGGGTAGGACTGTGTGCGTGGGGCGATGGTTCGCTGGGTGCCTGTCTGAATGACATCAGGGGGGGTCATCATCACATAAAACTGACCTGTGGAAGGCATGGCAGTCATCAGTTAGCAATGAGAAAAAAGAAGACAGAAGGGCATCAGGGCATTAAAGACTCTCACAACAACTAAGAGTCGTTACTTCGTAAAATCAAAGAAAAAACTCTCACTCATCACTAGGGCTACACAATTAATCGCAATATGGACTAGTGCAATATCCAAATAGCAGAGGGGCGCAATATTTGTTAAAGGCAAAAATATGTATCAAACCACTCTGAATGAAGTGTTGTGGTGCTGCAGAGACATCCCGGCCTACAAATCCTATCCTACAGACTAAATCTGTTTGGTACAGATTCTCGCAAAAATCTCACTATAATCATTTCTTTCAATGTTAATAATTTTCAATGAAAATGAGAATACTGACACAAAAACAATCATTCCCTCCAATATTGTGAATCATATCGCAATCGCAATATCAGTCAAAATAATCGCAGTTACATATTTTCCTCATATCGTGCAGCCCTACTCATCACACCCCAAATCCTCATGGACACACACAAAACGACACTTATTAGGAATAAACAACACTGCTGGAAGCCCTCTCATGTAAAATCAACATGTAGACACACAACAAAAACTGCAAGACTCCTGACTGCCAAGACATTCACAACTAAAACCTACAGTATACATAAATATACATTTATGTATAGAGGGGAACATGCACATACTCCACTGTAGAACATGCAGGAACCATCTCTTTCAGCTTTGCTATGAGGCCTGTAAGATACAAACGCCTCACCTTGTTAAAAAAAAACACGCACAGAAGTGCTTTTGTAGACATTAGAATTGCCACAGTTAAGCTGACCTTTGAGCTTCTGGATATAAAATGTCATCACTTTATCATTTTATCCTAGACATTTGTGTGACATTTTGTCATAATTAGTGTGTGAATTATTGAGTTATGGCCAAAATGTGCTTTGAGAGGTCACAGTGACCTAGACCTTTGACCTCAACAAATCTAATCAGGTCATCCTTGAGCCCAAGCGGACGTTGTGTCACATTTTGAGAAATTCCCTGAAGGCGTTCCTGAGATATCACGTTCACGAGAATGGAACGGACGGAGGGACGCACAACCCGAAAACCTAATACCTAACCTAATACCCTAATACCTAATTCTTGCCCGCCGCCCTCAGTCGTTTTGCTTTTTTAATAGTATAGTATTGTGTATCCGCTGCCCAGTGAAAGGGTCTGCTCTACTCCGTACAGCAGCAGCGTTGCAGCACAGTGTAGCAGGAGCCAGATTTAACTCATCACTTGACGAGACGATGGAAGAGGATTTGGTGTCAAAGTGAAAAGCAAAAGTGAAGAATCTGACCATTTATATCATATATCACATATTTATATCTTTTAGAATAGATTATAAGTGTGTTTTCTTGCCCGATTCACTCGCAGCTCACAGAGACAATAGACCAGAAAATAAACCGCGAGCCCACCGCATGCGGCAATCTCTAAACAGCGCAAATGGTTAACATTAGGGATGGGCATGATTAATTGACAATCGACGATTGATCATTAAGAATCACGTTAATTTGTCATTGATTTAACTAATGCAGGTTGCGTTGTGTAGTGTTATTGAATCAGTGAAATCATTTCCACTGTCTGTGTGGCAGCAGTAATTAAACATTGTACCACCCGGGGGCGCTATAGGCTGCTCAGTTACCTGCAATTTCTTTAATCGTGAAGAGGTCACGGCAAAGTGTGGCGTGGGACCATTTTGATTTAAACAATGACATAGTTCACTGCAAACACTGCCACGCCGTGTATAAGTACAACACGCCCACGACTCAAATGATGTACCACTTAAACAAAGTGCATCCGACCCTGGTTAATGTCGGTGGCGGTGAGTCCTGCTCTCAGTCTCAACCTAGCATCAACTCAGCGTTAGTACGGAGATGCTGCGATGCACAACGAGCTGAGGAAATTAGCCAAGGGATCTGCAAGTTCATTAAGATGGATATTGGAACCAGCATGATTCTTTTTATTTATTATTTTGGAACAAACGAGGGTCTCTGTTTAACAACGCCGGCTCACAGCAGCAGGTTCCGCTGCTAAATTAAACACTGCAGCACATATACCTTCAAGTTTAACCTAACCTCCAGTTTAACTGTCACAAGTTGTTCTTCTTGTAATTAAGATCTCATCGAGGAAAAACACGCTGTATTTTTGTATTTTCATTGCGTTTTTAATTTATAAAAAGTTAAATAAATAATGAATTTTAATATAAAAATATTAATGATTATTCGATAATTGATCATTAATTCTCCCGACGATCGACGAAGAAAATATAATCGAATTCCCATCAGTAGTTAACATCATATTTATATACAGTCTATGGTTAACATGGGCTCCAAAGGGAAGTGGGCAGCACTTTGCAGCGCTTCTGCCTCCTGTTTCAACCCGGCAGCTGTCAAAATGAGCCGTGCAGCAAAAGCTTGCATGGAGAGACACACCGGTGCTGTCACAGGTTTATTAACCTGTGGGGAAATTTCCTCACCATGGCATCCCTACTTTACAGTGTTCTCTTGCAGCAGGAAACATACAGGTTTAGTATCAAAAGCATGAAATCCAGGTCTGTTTTAACTGAATTGCTTGTTTTAAAAAAAGAGGGTATTTTTTGGTTAAAAATACTGTAAAGTGAGAAAGCCAAGATGATGCTTGCACAAGAACACTTTGATACTTCGTAGAAGGTCAATCACTCCCCACCCCTGGATCCAGTCTTGTCAGAATGTGGTTCATTGCCAGAGTCCCATGCACTTTCCTCCACTATCCCTCACCTCATAAGAGACAGCAGCTTGTAAAGCACTCTCCACCTACGCCCTACAGTGCACTCCTCAGCCAGTGTGTCATGCCTGCTTAAAATGCCACAGGCTCACAGAAGCAAGGCTCTAGCTTCAGCCGTTACCCACAGCAAAGAAACCTCATGGTCTTCTTCCCTTTCTGTGGCATCACTAGGCAGCCACTCACAACACCCGAAAGAAAAAACACACAACAAGCAGCAAGCACATTCGGTTTTGTGGTTTTGTGCTGCTGTGTATCATAAAAATGTGTTAATTGACACTGCTAAATGGCCTTAAGGGTGTTACCTCGATTTTCCACTGGGCACGTCTGTGCTGCGTTCCGGTTTTGTTCCGTCCTCCACCATGCTCCATACCACACTGGGAGCGTCTCAGAAGCAGAGCGTCTAGCCTGCCCGACCCGCAGATTATATTGTCTCTACCTTGCACTTTACAGACTTCTCTGAATTTGTGTCATGTGATGCAAGTACAAGGCAAGGCAAGGCAGCTTTATTTGTATAGCACATTTCAGCAACAGGGCAATTAAAAGTGCTTTACATGAAAACAATTAAAATATGAGAATAAAAGTTACAGTGCAGTATAAGAAATTAAAGAGCAGTTAAAAATATAAAAGCAGATAAAATACGAGATTTTATGTTGCTAGCATGGGACAATGTATAAGCCGTTGCTCTGTACATGTAATCCACCTGCAATCCTTGCCGTTCTCAGAACGGGTCGGTCCCACCGGTGCAACACACAAGTGCCTGCGTATTGTTCTTTTATATATATATGACTAAGCTGTATTGTTCAGCTGGGAAAGATGTTAAGGGTTTATTTTTTTAAATGGGCTTAATACCTTAAAAGGCAGGGTAGATGGTGTACTACTATGAAATAGTATCTGAGAGTAAATTGCATATCTGTGGCTTGCGTTGTTGCTCGGACAAAACAAGCATATTAATTACATTTTGTAAACCAAACGATTAACCAAGAAAATAATCAACAGATTAATCGATAATGAAAACAAACGTCGTTGAAGCACTAGACTCACATACGTGCATTATGGCCACAAGCATGCCTCTCTCTTTCAAAAAGGAATAACTAAAATACAACATCAGATCAGATTGGATTAAACTGGGTCTCAAGATGCAGTTACAGGGCTCGGTTTGTTGCCTGTGCAGAGCACTAGTCTGGGCCAACAGTGCGGCAGAAAGCAGAGACACCAGCAGAATCACAGGGTGATTAATTACAAGGTCCTCCCATAAACACTGTCTAGGCAACAGTATGCCAGAACAAGCAGATGCTGGTTGTGTATAACAGAGCCAGGGGGCTACATCCTGCTCTACAGGTCGACCAAACCCTGACCACCCTCTTTGACAGTCCACAAGCATCGTCAGGATCACCACAATGAAACCGCAAGGACACTTAGTGCAGCCAGAAGATATAGATATGGCAGTAAAGAGGAAGAGCAGCAGAGTGGGTGGTCATGTGACATGAAGCACACGGTAAATATGATCAGTGTAACCAGAGACGTTTCAAACCGAGATGTCCCAACTCAGAGTCAAGTGGGTTTGGCCACTGCCACGCCTCTTTAGGAGACTAGCAGCAGGTCCTGAGTGTTTTGATTCCAATAGGGAAAGTGAACGTGACCGATTCTTTCGCCCCATAATCACCACAGCACTTTGTAAACACTGGAATCATTTTTCACAAGCCACATATCTCCCGAACATTCTAAAACTAAAATGCCATTTTTCAGACGGAGAAAATTAACTTTGTTTTGAGACCTGATTCTTGTGTGTACCGTTTAATACTGTTGGCACAGCGTGTAATGCGCTATCCTCAGTTATAGAGAATCAGTGGCGTAACTTACTTTATTTCAGATAATATTTGACATTGACAAACTGTTAAAGGAAGCATATTTTAACCATTGCAAAAATGCTCCTGACATATTACTGAGCAAAGAATTTTAAATTGAACAAAATATGTTGCTGTGTGTGTGACCGTTTTATTGTTCAAAAGGGAGTAAAAACCTTAGTGTAGTAAATCTAATTAACCTTCAATATACATTTTTTTTTAAATGCTGCGGCACTGTTGGAGGGAAATTCTATGTCTACCTATTTCAGAAATCATATTTCAATGACGAAAAAGGGCAACCTAATTCATAATCTAGAGTTCTTT
Source organism: Gymnocephalus cernua (assembly GCA_023631565.1). Taxonomy (NCBI): domain Eukaryota; kingdom Metazoa; phylum Chordata; class Actinopteri; order Perciformes; family Percidae; genus Gymnocephalus; species Gymnocephalus cernua. The sequence goes on from CM042429.1 coordinate 35,240,622, forward strand.
ATATAGCCCTACGTTCTTTCACATCAGCCAAAGCTGCGGGGATGTTGGTTTATTTACAACTACTGAAAAAAGGACTGCTGTTCTCTCATTACGGTACTCAAAACACTGTTTGCTATGGGGCTAATTTAGCCACTATTTTCAGTGACACTGCCGTAAGTGTCAAGCCAAATTGAGTGTGAGAACTGACTCACCCCCTGCCTGTGTTAGTGTAGGGTCCGTGGCGGCCTGCACAGACACAGTCCCGTCGCTCACCGCAGTTGCGGGGAAGTAAGCGAAGCGCGTCTCCCCTCCCACCGCCTCTCCTGCCGGGCTTCCTCCATTACTGAAAGGGTTTTGGATCACAGCCTGTGACAGATAAGAGAGAGACAGAGGCGAGGCTTGAACAAGTAGCAATGGAGCAGTCACAGCAGGTAAACGCACATCTCAGTCTTTGTCAGACTCAATACTGGTATCCCCTCTAGACCCCCAAGCAAGACGCATTGTAGTTTGACAGCTGGGATTAAGGGAGTAAAAAGAAGCAGCAGTGATCTTGTTAGCAGAGATACCAGCAAGGTCAGTAAAGACATTAGTGTGCTGCAAATGAAAACAAATCTGATCTGCTGTTGCAAGGAAAATTGTATGTTTTTGAATTTGCCATCGTGCCTTATTCTGAAACACTTCTGCAACTGCATTTTTAAGCTCTGTGAGTAGCTCTGTGTCCTGCTCAGACACATGCCTCACTCTTTATACTGCTTTGCTAGTTTGATAAGCTCAGAGGAATTACTCACTCCTGCAACTTTAATGACAGAGAAGGAATATGTCACCCTGTATAATGATATGTCTCTTTCACGTTTGGACAACATTGGGTTTTATGGCACAAGCAAGCAACATCAGGACATGTCAACAGAGGCAATACTTGTTAGCAGGATTCATTCATTCATCGTTGGTTTTCATTTTTAAGGCAGATTGTTTGAATGATAAAAGGTAAAATGTCACCAGCCTTTTGCGCCGGAATTGTCCTTTAAAAGGGGGACTAAACCCGTTTTCAAAATGTATAAATGTTATTCCTATGGTCTAAGACAGTCCGAAAATATTAGTAATCATGAACGACTCTCTCCCAAAAAGTGCTGAAACTCTCAATTTGTGATGCAATTAAGTATTCAAATCTGGAACTCCTTCATAGACAATGAATTGGGAAAGATGTTATAGATGACACTGTTTTTTGAACTGAGAACACTCCAATAGAATAAAGCTCATTAAGTATCAACAACAACAACAAAAAACTTCTATGGGTCTACAAAATCAGTCTCCCATTCATCGTCTGTGGAGCAGCTCCAAGCTGAGAGAGAGCAGCTCATGTTCACCAATATTGTTTCAACTTTTCTCAGCCATAGAAATAATATATTGAAGTTATTAGTTTAGGTTTGATTGTGGCATTACTTTAAAGACTAAAGCATGCAGTTGGTCTTTAAAAACGGTCCATATTACCAGAGGGTTATCTTCGATCAATAAAAAAAGAGGGAGATGTTGGTACCTGAGCCACAGCCTGAGGAGCCCCAGTGAAGGCGGCTGTAGAGACGACACTCACCGCTCCTCCCCCATCGTCTCGTCCCTCGAGGTGCTGGTGGTCAGTCACCTGAACAACACGGTACGTCACCTGCAAGGGGGAGAGAGAATGAAAGAGAGAATGAGAGGAAAACAAAAGTGAGCAAACAATTGTTTTTATATAATTTACTACAGTTCCTTTAGCATGCATACTGTGTCCAAATCAAAGCCCTACCTGACTTGTAGATTTGTTTAGCATATCTATTGCTTCCATTCGGCTGAGCCTAGTATGTGACCCTACAGTCCTTATCGCAGTAGTGCATTGATCTCACTTTAGGCACATTCTGAAGCTTACGCATATTGTATCCTTCTCGATTTGCTTATGCTTCAGAATGTGCCTGATTCAATTTAAAAAAAAAAAAGTCTAGAAAGTGAGTTCTCTTGTTCCAAGAATCCGTATTTGTATCCCTCCATCATGTGACTCTCCTCCTGACTGACATGTGACAGCGGCCCCATGCCAATCGCAGACCAGACTGCAATCACATGATCTCTCACCCTAGCCTTGTTTACACCAAATGAGCCACATGGATCACTGACTTAATTCCCTCCGGTGTAAATTATTATAATATTTTTTTTGCATCATTGACCACCGCTGGAGTGAATACAGGGCTCTCACACCTTCTTAAACATCAAATTCATGGACTTTTTAAGGTCTTTCCAGAGCCAATTTTCTCTAATTCAAGGACCCAACGTGCCTTAGTTTGAAACATAGATCAAGGTTACTTACTGTTCCAACTCTGATCATTTTTATAATTAAACTAGCAGGCTTCACAGAAGCTTACAAACTAAATCATTTCAAAAGAGAGAGAATAGTTGGTACTGAATATCACATGATCTACTACACTGTCATGTTGCACTTTGCATGCAACTAAATCCATTCAACCACATACATCAATATGTAATGTGAAGCTCTGTCGGTTGCTAATTATGTCTCTGCACAAACCGTCCTCGTCGTTTATTCGACCTGTGAGTGCTGAACAGATGCAATCTTACCCTAAAACTCTAGATCTATATCCTATTAGGGCAGGATGTAACTAAGTACATTTACTCCATTACTGCACTTAAGTACAGTTTTGAGGTACTTGTACTTACTTGAGTATTTCGGTTTTATGCTACTTTATTATTCTAATCCACTACATTCCGGAGGCAAATATTGTACTTTTTAGTCCACTACATTTATTTGATAGATTTAGTTACTGGTTACTTTGCAGACTTAGGTTATTAATACAATATGTAAATCAACAAATAAATGAATATAAGTTATTATAGATTAAGCTACCCAGCAGTAAATAAAGTAGTTAACATTAGCTCCATCTTACCAGCTGAAACTTTAAAGTGATGAACACATTAATGCATTACTAATTAAAGTCCAGTAATATAATAAATAAGATTCTGAAATGGGCCATTCTGCACAATGAGTACTTTTAATGTTGGTACTTTAACTATATTTTGATGCTAGTACTTTAGTACTTAACTTGAGTTAGCATGTAGGACTTTTACTTGAATAGTGTTATACTGTAGTATTGCTACTTTTACTTAGGTAAACTATCTGAATACTTCTTCCGCTACTGCAGTAGGGCCACATTAAGTGAATTTCTGACAGTGGCAATAAGAAACAACAATCACAAGTAGTGCCATAATTCCATCCATTAGTAACTTACCTGACCACCCTCAGAGCGGAACTGATATTGTATGTTGTGGTCAGCAAATGCTGCAGCCTGCTGAACACTGGCTATTGTAACAGCTGTCTGCTCTTCTCCTGTTCCGTCTCGGGGGGGAAGGAGGACAGAAAAAGCCAGTTGTGAGAATGGAAAAGAAGCAAAACTAATAAAAGACATCTATCAAGCCCTGAGTTCAGCTGCCGAAAACAATATGTACCACTGAATGTTGCAGTTTACAAAGAAAAGGAAAGAAATGCATGGTGGGTGGTGATGGCGCAGTGGATGTGACACATGCCTTTGGTGTGGGAGATATGGGTTTGATTCCCACTGCAATACATCAACCAATGTGTCCCTGAGCAAGACACTTCACCCCTAGTTGCTCCAGAGGTGTGCGACCTCTGACATATATAGCAATTGTAAGTCGCTTTGGATAAAAGCATCAGCTAAATGTAATGTAAAATGCTACATTTTCTCACACACCTCATTATACATGTATTAATGTAGTTGCAGGGCATCTCTCTCTCTCTCTCTCTCTCTCTGAATTCAATTTTCAATTAAAAGGGGCTTTACTGGTATTGGGTCTCAATAACAATGTTGCCTAAGCATCAAAATACAATTTGTCAAACAAGATCATGACAACATTAAGATTGATTTATATAAATGATGTACAGTATATTTCTCTCTTAATCTCTCTCTACCCACAGAGTGAGGCAGATGGCCGCCCACCTAGACCCACGTTCTGTTCCAGGTTTCTGCCTGTTAAAAGGAAGTTTTTTCCTCGCAGCTGTCGCACCGAATGCTCTTGTAAGAATTGTTGGGTCTATATAAATTACAGTGTGGTCCAGACCTACTCTATCTCTAACGTGTCCTCAGATAACTTCTATAAATACATCTAAATTGAATTGAATACTTTCGGCTATTATTTGCTATACAAAATATAGTTGCGCAGGTGCGAGATGTCAATGACAGCTTAATAGACAACGTTACATACTTACCTTCAGACGTCTGGACAACCTCTTCTTCTTGCTTGTCTTGGCTGCAAACCCGAAAAACAAATAACGTTAACTCAGTCTCAACGCAACCAGCGTTCGTGAGTATTCTGGATAAAATAAATATAATTACTGACCCTCAACTTTGCTTTAGCTGATGGCAAACTTGTGAAAGACGCCAGTCAACCAACAGCACAATCGCAATGTAAAAACACAAGATTGCTACTGTCCTCAGGTTACCTAACGTACAGTTGGCTGATAACACACTTGTTTGTGTTTTAATGCCTAGCCTAAGCTAACGTTACTGTTATTAGCTAATCATTATCATGTTTTTTCACAACTGGACATTGGTCCTCTAGGATACAACTAGACAGCTATCCATCTTGCAAGTCTTCCACTTCTCTTTCTAACTTAACTGCAGTCTTTAGCTTGAATTCGTTTTAACAACAGTTTTAGGTCAGGCCTTAGTTGGCGTCGTAAAACTAGCTATCCGAAATAGCATGTTGTAGCTAGCTTGTCCCAGTTAGCCATTTTGGCCGACTCTCGATTACCTTGCGCTGTCCAGACTCTGTTCAAGCATATCCATCAGGGTTATAATAAAAAGTGATATTCGGTGTCACAGACGGAGATGGAAGTGCTGATCACGGGAACAAACACTCGGGTCATGTGAGAGAGACAGCCCAGGACACGTGAGGTATGGCTCGGTGTCGAAGTTAAAATGGAGACCGCTGCTGCCGCTGGGTGACTGCCGCTGGGTGACTGCTGCCGCTGGGTGACTGCTGCTGGGTGACTGCCGCTGGGTGACTGGTACATCCATGGGTGACCCGAGCTGACTCCATCAGCTGGCGCAGGATGGACGATTTAACGCGTTCAAACTGTATATGAAGCAACGATTCGCAGCTTCCGATTCGGCAGTTAAGGTTAAGGGAAACATACAGTACATTGCTGAAAGATTGGTCGTTTTAAGACATTTTAGGTAAAGTATTAAAGCTGTCTGAAACCCACTTTGAGATTTGTGAAAGCTTTATTCTCTTTGTGTATGTGCAAAAATAGGAGATTTCACAGATGTGTTCATGTGTTTCACATGAAAATGCAAAAAAGGGAGATTTCGCTTTTTTTTGTATATCAAGACTAGGGGATTCTTCTTGTAGGTTATTGCAGTTTCACATATAATACATTTTTCACAACCTCTCTGGAATAGTCGTGATTTGACAAGTCTAGACCTAGTCATAATATAACAGCCACATTCATATCTGGGATGTTGGTCACTTGTGGGAAAGACAAAAACAGAGCAACAAAAAAATCTGACTAGTGTCCTGAGAGTATCAATAATATTACAAACGTATAAACGTTTAACGGATAAAAAGTGACTGGTCTACTGTCCCACGTTTGAACAAGCATGATATGACACGTGTATAAGCTGCATGACACATATTGATCCCCAGAGAATAACAGCATTTGTGTCCTTGCAAAATGCAGCGTCTCCTACATCCCAGCATTTGTCTATAATGATTATTTTAGTTAGCCTAATTTGTAATAGTCTTTCACCATCACTTGTCAAACGCTTTGAAGTTTATTTTTGAAGTTATAAAGTTTATTCTCCAGCCATTCTTCAAAATACACTGTGCAGTATTCGTGGTGCATTAGCAGTGATTTGCTAAGGGATTTTGGCTTGGGCTGCTATACTTTACCAAGGTTATCGACTCACTTCACCCACACCATAGTCCTACAGCTAAAAGTAGTCCAATACAACAGCCACATCCCGTTTTGACAACCTTTGAATGGGGAAGCCTGCAAGGTATTGATTCAACATTATGGCCATGTTAGAGGCTGTGATTTGTTGTGGTGTTGAAATGTAAACTGTGTTTCTAATGTTTTGTCAACCCTTTTGTTGTTATATTGTATGCCAAGGCTTTAAATAAAAACATAGGCTATTCTGATTAATATTGCTCCCTATCCCTAATTTTAAATTATAATCTGGTAAATGAAAGAAACGTGTAAGGGCTTGCCTTGAATACGTGCGAAAACAAAAAGGCATATACATTGGTCCAGTCTGACAATTTTAAATTGAAGTGGGCACAGGTGGTGAGAGCAAATAATGATGTTGACATAAAAATGGAACAAAAGCAAGGCAAAACAAATGTAACCTTAAATAAAATACATTATGCCTTTGTATATGATTGTAGGTTAACAAGTCATACTTATGTGTAACTTGCCATGTAGGCCTATTTATGTTGAGTTTAAGCAAGTGACTTGACGACCCTACAGTTTACCGTGAACTTTGCCACACATAAAGCGGAACGTTTCTTCTTCGGCTTTTGTTTACGACCCAGAAATGATGAGCAACACTTTATTCATTGGTGATTTGTCGTAATTCCCACAGTTTGAGCAATTTAAACCATCAGACAATCGATTGTGCCCATTAAAATTGATATAACACGCTTTCCCAAAAATCCTAAATACGTTTTAGTTTGTCATTCATTAACTGAAACTACGGCAACACCGACTGACTTTTTGTTGAATTTGACAACGACTCAACCGCGGCTTTGCCAATCAGTGTAGAGAGCGTTAATTCTCGTCACTTCTCATTGGCTGGAATGGGAGGTGGTCCCTCATCTTCCTCCTCTGGAATCACCCTAAAATAAGTCCGACCTCTCCTCCTTGGGTGAAGGTTCATAGCGGTCGTTAGCCGTCTACTACTGCATAGTTAAACCTTTCAGCAAAAATGTCTGGTCGTGTCCTCGTCGGAGTTAAGCGTGTCATTGACTATGCTGTTAAGGTAATATCCTTTTAACGAGCGTATTTAGGTTTTAAAGTATTTTTCCTTTACCCACTCACTTGACTTTCTATGTTCAGCTAACGTAACGTTAGCTAACGTTAGCCTGTTGACACCAGCTGTCTGTGGAAGAGCTAAGTAACACAACTAACTGTTCACGTATTTAACAGATAACCTGTCAGTCTGCAGCTAAACTCATATGGTCACTTTACAGCATGCAACATGATGAATAATTTAGATGATTGTTAGCAACGCTGCAATGTACGACTTCCTACTGATTACCTGAACAGCTGTATAGGCTGATGTTTTCTAGTTATGTAACCTAACGTCTGGCTCGCTGAACTATGAACTGTGTTCACCTTTAAATCAGCTTTTCGGCTTTTACACAATGGTGTACGGTACAGTCAAACAATTATTGTCATCTCAATTTTTCTTTCACCTTTAGAGGACACTGTCTCACCAGAGATAAAGCATTAGGCTAAACCGTAATCAATGTCCGTGTTGCTGTTTGTTCATGTAACAGCTTCAGCTGCCCTGAGCAGGATCTTTGCAGTGACACATCTCTAGCTTTTAGGGGTGTGCAAAAACAAATTGATTCATATTCGAATCGCGATTCAAGCTCTACCAATTCAAAATCGATTTATTTTTTTAAAATTGTATGTCTACTGCAATCACATGATAGACATATACGTTATTGATCCCTAAGGGGATTCAAGGTCCTAGTAGCTTACAGACATCACACACAACATACACACACATCATAACAGGATGTTCAAATAACAAATAAACAAATTCACAATATGGACAATAAAAGATACTAAATAAAAAATCCACATGAATGTACTAAGGGATGTATAATATTTGTATTTTTAGTTTATTTAGTATCTTGTATGTATATAATATACATACGTGTGTGTGTGTGTGTGTGTGTGTGTGTGTGTGTGTGTGTGTGTGTGTGTGTGTGTGTGTGTGTGTGTGTGTGCAAAATGTCAGCATGGGAAAAGTAACTACATTTACATACTGTGAATCATTTTTTGAACCGAGAATGTTTTTTAAATCGAATCATGAGCCTAAAATCGATTCGTGACATTTTCTGAATCGTGCACCCCTACTAGCTTTCTTCTGCTTACCTTATCCAACCATATCAGGAAGATGATTAAAATGCAACAGTTCAGGAAAAGTTCCTTGTTTAAATAATTTTTTATTGTTTGGAAATACAATTTGTTTTTGCTTTACATATGCTGTTATGTGAGATTGAGTCCTCTTAAATCACGTGTTACATAATTTATTGAGACTTATTGATTAGTTATGCTCTCGTAATTATATTTCACATATTGATCTGGCCTAAATGTTGCAATAATTATTATTTATTTAAACTTTGTATTCTGCATATGTAAAGTTATATAACATGTAGCATACACACACTATATGGCTAGAAGTACTGTATATATGGACACTTCTGCCCATATTACGTTTGTGTACTTTTGATTGGTGGCTTTTTTTTTTTTGTGGGCTAGGTCACTCAGTTCTGTTTCAGGGAATTCTTAAAGCTTTATCATACAAATGACAATAGACAGACAAGAGAATGCTTCCTACTTTGCGGCAACAGTTTGCATAAAGCCAAGTACATAAAGAAGTTTTTCATTACATTACATGTCATTTAGCTGATGCTTTTATCCAAAGCGACTTACAATTGCTATATATGTCAGAGGTCACACGCCTCTGGAGCAACAAGGGGTTAAGTGTCTTGCTGAGGGACACATTGGTTGATGTATCACAGTGGGAATTGAACCCAGATCTCCCACATCAAAGGTAGGCATGTGTCGCATCCACTGCGCCACCACCACCTTTTTCCAGTTTGGTGTGGAAGTTTTTTTTCTATAATTTTTCCAACAGTAAACCAATAAATTAAAGTTGAAAAAAAGCAGATGAGAGCTTATCCAAAAATGAGTACATATTTTGCCAGCTACAGGGCTCCTGTTTAAACATGCATCACTTGCCTTTTCACCTTTAAGACACCGTGCTGGCTCACTTACTGTGTGAGTCTCTCTGTCATCGTGTCTGACAGTTTGCTCTCGAATCCAGGCTATCTGAGATTGAATCCCGTAGTGACTTTGTCCTGTGGCCTTCTTCCTCTTCAGATCCGTGTGAAGCCAGACAAAAGTAGCGTGGTGACGGATGGCGTTAAGCACTCAATGAACCCCTTCTGTGAGATCGCTGTGGAGGAGGCGGTCAAGATGAAGGAGAAGAAGCTCATTAAGGAGGTTGTGGCTGTCAGCTGCGGGCCACAGCAAGCACAGGTGGGTGAGATGGGGCCAGACTATGCACCGCTGCCTTGTTAACCAATGTCCTGGAGACATACAGTGTTGTGTGGCGGGTTGCCTACTTTTGGAGGGGTTCTTTTTAGTGGTTTCACTGTTTTATAGGTTTTTGCTGGGCTTTGCATCTTTATCTTAAATAAATTTGTAGCGGAATCATGCTGTAATTAAGTGTTATTTGTAAGGGATAATGTAGAGCGAGGCGGTTGTTATAGCAAATGCAACCCCGACAGGGTGATCAGGACCCAGAAGGCGAACTCGCTCTACATTATCCTGCTTATTACATGGCTACTTACCAAATAAATCATTAATTTGACACAAAATATTGATTTTAAAAAAGAGTTTATTGATTTAAATACGATTGTATTGCTTCCGCTAAAGAAAATAGTCCGTTCCATCGCTACGGTTGGAATCCTGCATCCATAGCAACGTAAACTCTGTAGCTGTTTAATGCAACCCTCCGTCTGTCACTCAACACCACAGTATTTCCCCCTCCTGCAGCGAATACTATATAAATATAATTTTGATTGTTGATTTGAAGAAGGCCTGAGGGCCGAATGCAAATGGAGCCAGAGTGTGCAACACTTCTTATTGTTAGATTTATTTATTATATAGAGATCCATGTGGTATAAATTGTAGCCTCTACCACAATGTGTTTTAATCCTTTTGGGTTGGGTACAATTTTAATTGGGGAGCAGAACCCCCTAATTATTCTAATTTCCCCTCAAAACCAGTTCTTTGACCCATATTTCTCCCTCACTTAGGAGACCATCCGTACTGCCCTTGCCATGGGAGCAGACCGTGGCATTCATGTGGAAGTGACTGGGAAAGACTATGAAACATTGGGACCCCTGCAGATCTCCAAGATCATGGCTGCTTTGGCCAAGAAGGAGGAAGCTCAACTCGTCATCCTTGGCAAACAGGTTAAAAAAAACGCGGGTTGATTTCACTCATTAAATCAGATCAAAGTTCCGGCTCTCGTACTGTGATAAAGTCGCTGTGCTGTGCAGTGCACTACTGTTACTTTTTAATGACTGGAATGTGTTGCTTTCGTAGGCTATCGATGATGACTGCAATCAGACTGGCCAGATGACAGCAGCCTTGCTGGACTGGCCTCAGGTGAGCTCTAACTTTAATGCAGTTATCCTTAACAGGACCAAGCCAACCTGTCCCTAAAATAAGAACAGTTATGATCTAAAAATGGTCTGACTCTTAAGTGATCATCACTGTAAATGTGATCATGTCAGTTTTCTCTTTTTTCTTCCACTTTGTTTTTGCAAGTGTTAAATGTGTGACGTAGCAGCGCTGATATCAGCCTGTTTGCCCCCGTAAGTTAGCGGAGACTAGTTTGAGTCAGTAAGAGCAGCGGTGATCCTGCTCAGATCAGGTCCAAGGCTGCAAGAACAGTTGAGTTGAGGTGAAGTTCCACTGGCTGGCCAATAGATGGAGCACTTTGTTGACATGTTATCTCACAGTTCTCAGTGTACAGTTTGAGCAGTGTGAGGCATATATTATAATGTAAATCCAGAAAATGTTACATCATTCTTACTCACATATCACAAATTACCAACCTCATGACCTATTGTTGTACATTTTTTATTCTTAAAACATATTATTATTATTATTATTATTATTAATATTAATATTAGTAGTATTAATAGTTAATTATTAGTAAGCTTTGTCTGTGCTTATGGTTCTTTATTTGTGCTTATATGCTGTTGTCCATGCTTAAGTGTTTATGTGCTCTTGTATGTTTTTATTACAATGCCATCGACCCACCAGGGACTGCAGATTAAAAGCCGCCTGTAAATCTGCCATGTTTACATGTTGGACTCAAGTGCTCATGTTAATTAATGTGTCCCTTCTTAAATAAAATGAACAAACACATTTACCCTGGATTAGTTACAATTAATGTGTAGTTACAAAGTTTACTCAGCAGATGTGGCACATTGACTGTCTCATGAACTTAAATATCCTCACACCATTGCACAGTTAGAAATGATGATGGACAGGATTTGACAATAGTTGTTATTGTTTGTGTGTTTAAAGTTTATGAATGTGCACTGTATATCTTCATGTCACAGGGTACATTTGCATCAGAGGTGTCATTGGAAGGAGACAAGATTAAAGTGGTGAGAGAAATTGATGGTGGCCTGGAAACTATTAAGATCAACATACCAGCAGTGATTACCGCTGACCTTCGACTCAACACCCCCAGATATGCCACCCTGCCTAACATCATGGTAGGTAGCAGGGAAATATGTTCAGAAATGCAAGAGGCAAGAATAAGGCATGACATTTTTTTTTCATTTAACCTTTATTTATCCAGGTAAGTCGATTGAGAACAAATTCTCATTTGTAACGAGGACCTGTCACATTCACACAGTTCCATATTCAGACCTGGAAGCTGCTCAGTACAACCACAGTCTGGTCTGCTGGCCACAGAGCAGCTCCACTGGAGCGGTTGGGGTTAAGGGCCTTGCTCCAGGGCACCTCCGTGGTGGTAATGAGGGAGGGACAAGCGCTGCTCTTTCACTTTCCCCACCCTGTCGGTCTGGGGATTGAACCGGCGACCTCCCGGTCACATGGTCGCTTCTTTAACCTTTAGTCCACCACGCCCTTAAGAAATACCTTTAAGGAATGAACTTGGATTTTGTATTCAGAAAATGAAACTGTAAAAAAGGCATTGTTAAGTAAATTAGTTAAGATAAGATAAGATAGACTTTATGGATCCAACACTGGGGAAATCCCCTGGTTACAGCAGTTCAACATTCAAACACAGCAGGATAAGAAAAATACACATTAAATACAATAGAGAAAATACAATAGGAAATAGAAAAAAATAAGAGTAATAGAAATATGTACACTATAAACACCTCCTTTTTTATACAGATAGGGAAAATAAACAAATATACTATTAAGTAAATGTATACAAAATCTTTCTTAAAATGTTCTATACAGCAGTCACTGTTCTTAATTATTAGATTGACAGGTACAGTTTTCAAACAGACAGTTATAATAATAATAATATTTTTTATTATTATAATAATAATAATAATAATAATAATAATGCATTTTATTTGTAGAGCACTTTTCATTGAAAAATCAATCCCAAAGTGCTACAGGAGTTTAAGAACAGGGTAAAAAGAGAAGCAAACCAAAGAAGTTAAGCTAAACAAATAAAGAAAAGAATAAGGATTTATGCGAAAGCTTGCTTAAAGCGTAACTCTCACCAAAATGCAACCTAGAGTCTTTTTGTGAATGTACCTGAGTCAAACTTTAGTTTAAAAGCATAATTGGGACGGAAGCGCCACTTTTAAGATTCACAGTATTGTCGTTTTCAGTCAAATGTCCTTTTGAATGGGAGAGCTAGGGGCACTACTATGATTGCATCAAAATCACTATTTTTAAAACCCTAAGAAGGCTCAACACAACATGAAACTTTGCTGCAAGTATCACCAGGGGCTCTACATATTAACACAAGCATTGACAACATTGTTTGTGTACACAGAGTTTACTAAAACAGGTTTTGAACGACTCACTTCAGCAGTTGTTGTTTACGCTTGCAGCCATCTTGTCAGTCCAAAAGTGTCGATCTCCAAATGCGAATGAACGGACTCCACAGGAGGAAATGTCATTCTTATATGAGGCTCCTTTTTCAACTACAAGGTCAATATTGTTTTTCACTAACGGCAAAATAAACAAATTATCCGTAGATTTATATGGAACTAAGCTTTAGGAGCTTTCCATCTTTACTCTCCTCCCTGTTACATTGCATTGGGAGAACAACTATTTTTGACTGGCTAGACGGACGCACCAGATAAACCAACAGCTACAATGAGTTGTTAAAACTTTCTTTTTAGAAAACTCTGTGTACACAAGCAAAGTTCTCAATGCTCAAGTTCATGGGTAGAGCCCCTGGTGATACTTGGAGTAAAGTTTCATGTTGTGTCGAGTCTTCTTAGTGTTTTAAAAATAGTGATTTTGAGGCTAGCATAAAAGTGCCCCTAGCTCTCCCATTCAAAAGGCCATTTGACCGAAAAAGGAGAATACGGTAAATCTTAAAAGTGGTGCTTCCGTCCTAATTATGCTTTTAAACAAAAGTTTGACTCGGGTACATTTATAAAAAGACCCTAGGCTGCATTTTGACACTTTAAAAAAGGTTTTTAGGCCCTTGTTGAATGAGAGTGGTTTCCCTCTGGGAGGGAATTCCACAGGCGAGGAGCGGCTGAGCAGAAAGCCCGATCCCCCATCATGAGCTTGGTCCTGGGGATAGAAGAAGGACTTTGTTTCCAGAGCGGAGGTTACGTTAAGAAACGTACAGTTAAGATTAGGGCTGGGAAAAAAATCGATTTGATTTAAAAATTGAGTTGGTCAAATCGATTCATATTTTCAAAAAATTGTTTTTCTTTAGATTTTTTTTTTTTAGGTTTTATTAGCTCAATCCAAATACAGTATAAATAATTTTGATGTTTAATAGTCTTTGTTGCACACTGCACAGTGACTTTTCAGTTAGAGAAAGGGTTTGCCTTTGCAATTTTGTTTATGTTGATGCACTTTAATTAAATACAATAAATATATATTTTTAAAATATATTTACAGTTCGCAGTTATTTTGTTTTAAGTGGAAGGGGGGGGGGTTGAATCGTATATCGAGTTTTTTATGAAAAAATCGCAGATTTTCTTTAGGGAAAAAAATCGCCCAGCTCTAGTTAAGATACTAGTAAATAGATCAGAATGTGTACTTTACCTTCTCCTGTGTTTTTCCTACTTTCAGAAAGCCAAGAAGAAGAAGATAGCTAACATGAAGCCTGCAGACTTAGGGGTGGACATCACATCCCGGTTGGAGGTGTTGAGAGTGGATGAGCCGCCACAGAGACAGGCGGGAGTGAAGGTGGAGACAGTGGAAGACCTGGTTAGCAAACTGAGGGAGGCAGGGTTGGTATAGAGGCTTTAGGAGCATGAGCACGGAGCTTGGCAGAAGGGTGAGTACCACTATAACTACCAATGTAGAGCCTGACACAGAACTAGATTATTATTACATTACTAACCAAATATATGAGCAACATCCTAAGCAAGGGTCCCACAGATCAGTATCAAACAGTTTACAATGATTTGTAAAGATTTGACCTACTGTGTCAGCAGCTACAACCAACAATTATTTACATTAACAAGTAATCTGTGAATTATTTTATAGATTGATCGATTTAATAGTCAATGAATTTTGAAAATGTTGTAATATGAATGTTTTTGGGTGGTCAATGAGCCAAATGAATATTCCTGATAAACCTATATTGACCTCTTGATTACCATCTTGACTTATAACTTCAGCTTATGTATGCATGCATCAAAGTTACCTCGTGTGAGGAATGATAGTTATTTGCTCTGAATGTTAATGTTACATCCTTTTATTATCACCATCTCTATTTATCTTAAAAATAAAATTTAACAATTAACGAATTAATTGCTTTATCAAAGAGTATTATGTGTTTTGTGGTGGTATTTTAATTGCAACTAAAATCGATCTACATTCTCTTCTCTCCTTGCAGGACTCTCTAATGAATAACTGGACTGTATTGCATAAGCATACCCGGAGGACTATCTTATGCATCGGCCTAATCCCTCTGTTTGAGACCGGGACTCCTGAGGATATGCAGGGAGGTACTGACAGAAGGGGAGGAGTACTGAGAAACACTGTCCTGCAGCAACCCCAGACAACCCCAAAAGGATGACTTGTCTTTTATGTGCATTTTAACTTCCATTCATCTGTGTCACAAGCTACTAATCTGACTTTAGACAAGAAGTCTTTATGCAATAATTGAAACCCAGAAACATCTATCACTATCATTCATGCTGCTGTTTGTATTACACTGTACACTACCAGTACGATGCATCTCACCAACAGGTACTTGGCTGTTGAATCTTGTGTATCTGTAGTCACACATGTTGAGAGGTGCCCTTTTTTGTAAATGATATATGTAAATATGGACCCAAACATGGTGAGATGATAACGTCCTTCGAGATTGGTGTCATGTCTACTGGTAATTTGTATAGTTTGTGTAATTGTAACTGGGTTTCAGGACTGCGTAGACGGTGTCTCTCAGTATGAGCAGGGGAAGATGATCATGAATCCGACCTTTACCGTAAGCGCCTCAATTCTCTGTTTGTGCAGAACATGACAATAAAGCAGCCAGTCTTTTTCATATCTAAATACACATGCAACTGTTTCTTTTAGTATTTCCTTTAGTTTAAACTTGACATTGTAGATGGGTAACAGATTGTGGTTGAAAAAGATATTTGTTGGAGTGGTGGTGAGACTGAGGGATTTGTGGATCAAGTGTTTCACCCTGGTGAATTGATAGTAGTATTATTTCTGTAGCAGTTTTTGCAGTATAAAATGTTACATTGCATTTGGCCAGTAAGCAGCTTCTGCACCATCTTATGTTAAATCAAGCAGTAAGACTTGAAAAACACTTAGTTGCCAGATAATTAGGTACACATGGCTAAATCTGATTCAGTGTAATACAAAAATACATCCTGCTTACATGAAAGTTATAATGTTCAGTTTTTGGGAGGCGTTAATTCAACTATATGATCATTTTGGAAGCTGCAGTTTGTGCTGCTGATGAATCATATTGCACTATACTGAGGGGTGTTTCTAATATTTAGCTTGATAGGAATGGGATGGTCAAAATATTAGAAACACAAGCACCACAAGATAGCCTCCAAATGACTATAAACTAAACATTGCATCCGTTTAATATTAACCATGAAATTGTGAAATGATACATTTATAATAGTCATTGAAGTCCTAATGAAATGTAATTTACAATGTAATCACAATAGCAAATCCCCAAATTTTGAAATAAAAACTGTTGGAATTAAACTTTCTAATCGTTTCCTCCATCCATGTTCGTCCGCTTATCCGGGGTCGGGTCGCGAGGGCAGCATCTCCAGCAGTCGTCGTAGTAATCGTTTCATGTCATTGTTATATCAAATATTGTTTGATTTATTCACATCCTTATTAAGTAAAAAATGTCTTATAAATTAATATTAAACACGTTGGGTCTCTAAATCACAACTAAAACACCATCATGTTGCCATTTTATATAAGGAGACACGTTCACGTTAAATAAAAAATAAAAATATTGGCTTCTTAACAAAACAGAAATCAAACCGGCACTGTTGTGTGAAATGAGATATGGGGCGTGGCCTCACGTGCACAATTAAGGCTTTGACTCAGCACAGGTGAGCCACTATCGCGCGCCCTGCTGACGGGTCTAGCTCGAGAGCGCACAGGAGGACAGGGTTCAGTCTCTGCTGGCCAAGGGTTTTTATATGCTTGGATTTTAACTTCAAAATCAGCCCCAAAAAATTGTTGTCGGAACTTCTGTGTGAATTATGAGCTACACGGCGGTGGTCCTGTTTTACTGAAAATGACGTGGCCCGATGATTTTGGGAGATTAAGCGCGCGTATTCTGACCGTTTTACTTACCTTTACTTTTCAAGGTAAGATGGAAACTAAATGCTTGCTTTGCTTTGTTTGTTCCCTAGACAAGTTATTGGAAAAAACATGTCATAGGGCAACAAACGGGTTATACATTGAGTTTCAGTTGCAAATATTTTTCATTTTTGTTTCACGTTGAATTACATTACATTCTTATTTGTGTCTGTTTTGATAGGAACAGGCACTCACTATAAGTATAGGATATTGACTTGCTACAATTATTGCATAAACTGTAACAATGACAGATTCGTATTCCTTTGTAAACGTATAATGTACTACTACTGACAGGTGCATACTGTGAACTGGTGGTTTCTCCTGTTGGTCCTACTCTGGTGAATGCTGTATCTGGCAGCAATGTGACTCTGGCTGTGTCCTTCAGTGGTGCCCCTGACCCAGCGGTTACCTGGTTCATGAAGGATTTTAGCCTACCTGTCGTTACATGGGCTATTAACTCCAATACTCTCCCGGACATAGACGAAAACAGAAGAAAGGTGCTGAGGATTGAGCCAAATGGATCCCTTACCTTTGTAAATGTGCCACTTGAGTATACCAGTAACTACACCATTGAAATGACTAAATCTGGACTGGGAAGATCCTTGACTACTTTCACTCTGGAAGTATTTAGTGAGTACTCTGATTTTGGAGATGTGCTGTTGTAGGGTTTGGATTTGAATGGCTAATCTCTGCTGTAGAGTTTGAACAATGTTTGTCTGAATTGTGTCTCTGGGCTGGATGAAGTTAATGCTTGGGCAAATTGGGAGAAAATGGTTTCCAAAAACCACAAGCTGTGTTCACAAAAGATCCTCAATTTCCTCAAGTGACGGTGAACGGCCCTGAAAAATCATGTCGATCCAAGATTTGAGTCAAGCCACACATGCTGCAGCATTTTTATTATCTTTACACTTACCTTAAATATTGACTGTATTTACCATCTGAAATATATAAAAAAATGCATGATATATATATATATATATATATATATATATATATATATATATATATATATACATACAATCTAAAACTTAATTGTAGTAATAAAACACTAAGTGCAGTATTACTGCAAGTTAGTTTTAGATTTTCATTGCTTATCAAGCCAACATAAGTTGTACATAAGTAATTTCCAAAAATAAAACTGTGTGTGTCTGTGTGTGCATTAGTAACTTTAGTAGCTAGCCCCAAACAAGAGCCTTATCTTCCCCAGGTAGTCCAGTGAAGTTCCTGCCAGCTGTGGGAACCAGAGTTAACTCTGAAGGCAAAATAGTGGTCGCTATCCAATGTGTCAGTGAGGCCTGGCCTAAGGCTGTGGTGTCATGGTCCAAAGGCAGCGAGGCTCTCACCAACGGGACAACATACCAGATCAGCAGTGACAGCACACAGCTCGAGATTCTGGGTTACAACGTCAGCAAATTTCTCCTCCAAAACTACTTTTGTAACTGCAGCAACCCACTGGGAAGCCAGAGGAGGGAAATTCTGTTAACAGGTATAGTATTGCTGTTCTTGGTTCATTGGTTGTAAGCAACAAGTACTGATGTTGAATACAATTTTGAGGAACTGGTACTTGAGTAAATTAATTTTGTGCAACTTACCTCTACAATATTACAGAGGTAAATACTGTACTTAATCTACTACATTTAGCAGATTACTAATTACTTGCACATGGAGATTTTATATGTTAAACATTAAAGCTAATTCATGACGAGGCTTGTTTTACTGTAGGTTAAACAAGGTATATAAACTACGTGCATTTAGCTTCACATAAACAGGGTTTCTGCAGTGTCTTAAAATGTCTTAAAGTCTAACATTTCTAAATCCAAATTTTAAGTATTGTGTTCTAGTTCTTAAATAATTTTAAAGAGGTCTTAATTTTCCTACGTCCATGTAACGCTACCTTTAATGCTTATTGAAACGTTGTTAGCAACCTCTATATATTTCATTCTGTGCTCTTTGGATATTCCGGGTGTACTGTGTTTATTTTATCCTGTGAATATCCAAAGAGCACCTGTAAGTAAATACAATACAAGAAAGATCCAGCAGCGCTTCCACTCCTATGTCTGCAGTAATCTATACATGTTTAGGTTCTGGGCTGTAAAACGTAAGCATTTGAATGTGTCTTTTGGGGTTTTAGGAAACTGAGACTTTTTTTTTTTTTTTTTACTACTTTCTGACATTTTGTAGACCAAACGAGCTGTTTAACCAATACAAATAATTAGCAGATTAATAATTGTTAGCTGCAACCCCACTTCAGAGTGAATAGTATTCTTTTTTGATATTAACTAATATTTTCATGTCCAACACGGAGCATAGACTTTTAGTGTAACAGTGTTGTATTGATGGTTACCTCTTCCCCCACAGCCATACAGCACAGTGCAGTGATTGTGTCATTTGTAAATACTCTAAGGATTCTATTGCCTTCTGATTTGGAGCACTTGCATAACCTGAGTAAAAGGAAACAATGGGCCCTCAGACAGAGAGTTAAGTAATACCTGAGATTGCTTTTTTTCACCCCCCTTTTTACAACAAAGCTCTCTATTCTTGGTATACCCTCACCCCGCCCCTTTTCTGCCCTCTCTTGGTCTCCCCTTCGCTCACAACCCCTGTCTTTCCAGGACCATCAATCTCGAATTCCAGTTTGTTCTCTAATCACAATGGAACCATCGTCACATTGACCTGGGAGGTCCCGCCTACCTCTGTTATTACAGGTAAAGTATTCATTTACTCAAGGATGGCAGATCTGGAATACTCAGTGTTTATTTCTCACAAGGATATCTTTAAACGCCACACACAAACCCAACCTTCTTGTTTCAGTTTGTACAGCTCAGCAGAACAGTGTTGAAAACAGAAACTCAACATAAGATAGGGGTGTAAACATTGTGGTATGTGTGAAGCCTCTAGCTGTGCAACACTGTTTTGTGGGAAACATACTTTAGGACAAATGTACAGCAAAAATCAAACGTCAGTTTTTGTTGTCTCCTCTGTCCATTTGTGTGTACATAATATAACGGTAAGATTTTCCTATTGGAACAGGCCTGTAACATTGATAAGTGAAACAGAGTACCACTGTATGCTTTGGTGATTGATCAACTCTGATTCTAGTATTATACAAAACAGAATGTCATGTGCTTTTGCAAAGGGTTTGACATCCAAATGAAAGGACCAGACCTCCTGGGACAAAATCACACCCAAACTAGCTTAGACCAATTCTACACTATCCAGCATGAACCTGGCACTTCCAGGAGTGCAGACATCTTTATCCTCGATCCCAACTTGACGTACATGTTTCGGATTATCCCCAAAGCTCTTATGACAGAAGGAGACCCATCTACCGTCCACAGAATTGGTCCAGGTATGGAAAATTGTTTGACTAGGTGTGTTAAAGCATTGCGTTTTCTATCACAGGGTTGGTGATGGTGCCACAGTTGTAAAACCATTGCTTACTGTTTGTCCTGGTGATACTAGGTGAAGGGCTGAGTAGATCTGCCGTCGCTGGCATTGCAGCTGGAATCCCCTCCGGCATTCTCTTCCTAGTCCTGCTGGGCGGCTTCATCTACTTCTGTGTCTCCTGGAACAAGAACAAAAGTAGGTGCTTGCTTGGCAAAAAAGTAGGGGCTGGGCGATAGGGACAAAATGAAATATCACAATATTCTTGACCATATACCTCAATGTCGATATTGCGACGATATTGTTGGGTGAACAATTTGTGCTTCCACCAAATATTTTTGATAAATAATCATCAGTAGTGACTAAAGTAAATTATATAGTGCTTTTCTAGTCTTAACTTCAAGTGCTTCAGGAACCATTCACACACTGTGGCCAAGTGCTGCCATACAAGGTGCCACTTGCTCATCAGATAAACATTCACACACATTTACACTCCGGTGGCGCTGCATCGGGAGCAATTTAGGGTTCAGTGTCTGGCCCAAAATCCCTTGAGGGTTTTGAACCATCAACTTTCCGATTGGTAGGCAACCACTCTACCACCTGAGCCACAGCCACCCCATGGCCAATCAAGGCAAAGGTAAGTTCCTAAAATTACATCATTTTACTGTAATGCAGCCTTTAAAACCAGGAAAAGACACGTAACCATATTACGATATATCCCAAATCTAAGAGGATATTGAGTCACGTATCGCAACATCGATATATTGCCCAGCCCTAGAATCAAGTCTTGTCTAAACATGGTGCACATGTTTTCTTAACATTCTGTGATAAATATTTTAAACTTTTTGTTTTCGTTGTTTCGTAGGTCGGCAAACAAGATATCCATTGTCCAGAGCAGTTGAGAAGGTTAGAATCACTTCATTGGCCAACATAACAAATGCCAACACATTAGTTGATAGTTACAGTTGAAGAGGAGCTTGTGGAGTATAGACTATTTAACATTATTATTCATTATCATTATTTATTCATATTTAATAATTAATTTATTCATTAACATGTTGCACAATGAATTCTGCATCTGTTATTTTTAAGTTTAGCTTCCTTCTTGTCTCTCACAGGCAATAACATCTCAAACAGAAACAACTCCTCACAACGTGCTGACAGCAGGGCTGAAGTCTCCCCCTGATTACAACAGATTTCAGCAGGTAGTCTTTCTAATAAAACACATCTAAGTGGAATGTTGTTTTTTTGCTGATTTAATAGAAAATGTTTTGTTTTTTTCAGACTCCCTCTGAAAGATCAGTGGCTCTCCCAACATTTGGCAGTCCTCTGCCTGTCAGAGTTGCTACAACTGTCTAAAGTCCCAAATTTGCTTTGATTTTTGTAAAGCATGTTATATATTTGTTTAATTTTAATGTATGATATTGTTCTATATTTGTATTAATATTTTAACTGAAAGTAAGAATCAATGTTATACATTTTTCGGTGGAGATTATATTTGTGGTATTTCTTCCACTTTCCTGTATAATCTGCAAGTTAAAGGTCCCATGGCATGACAATTTCACTTTATGAGGTTTTCTAACATTAATATGAGTTCCAGGTGTTCAGACCTGGGGATCCTGCTCTGCCTTTGAGAAAATGAAAGCTCAGATGAGCCGATATGGAATCTTGCTTGTTATGAGGTCTAATTACATGGCTTGGTTGAATTCTAAGAATTCTTGATAACAGACCGTTGCTAAGTATAACACACTGTTGCCATGCAAAAGCAGGGCGTTGCCATGGACGCAGTTCTGTTCACTCTGGAGGACAGCTATCAATCAATCCGCTGAAATAAGTCCAGGTAATTTATTTTTAAAAAGTGGGGTAGTGTAGAGCAACTTCAATCCTTCAATTCAAGCAGTGACATCAGATGTGGTGAGCGCCTATCGCTACATCTTTATATACGGTCTATGATCACTACGCAGTAACTTCAGCTGTAGGGACAACAACGCTAATTATTTAGCTTACATTGCAACATGTTTACGTTACAGGTGTGTCAAGATGCAGCTGCTGTGCAAAAAGGAAACGAGATGAATGAGGACATGAAGCCATTTACCTCGTCTCACTTCACCGTCAACAGAAATGTTCAGTTTAATGTGAATTAGAGCAGCCGAAAGCCCGCTAGCTCAATAACGCGTCAGCTAATGCTGTGACAATTCCTGCAGTGATTAAAACAGCAGCTGGGTCATTTGTCCACCACGGCAGCACCCCATAACATATACGTCTACTACCACAGCCCGTAAGGTGGTGTTGAGTAATAGATGAAGGGTTGCTACAGAGTTTACGTTGCTTTGGACGCGGGACTCCAACCATAGAGACGGAAGCAATACAGTCGTATTTAAATCAATAAACTCCTTTTTAAAATCAATATTTTGTGTCAAATGATTGAGTTATTTGGAAAGTAGCCATGTAATAAGCGGGATAATGTAGAGCGAGGCGGTTGTTATAGCGAATACAACCCCGACAGGGTGATCAGGAGCCGGGGGCCTCGCTCTACATTATCCCTTACATAACAAGAAAGGTTACCTCCCCTTTCTCTGCTTTGCCCGCCCAGAGAATTTTTTCCCACTAAGGTCTATATAAAAGCATCCAAAGAGCACCATGTCATGGGACCTTTAAACTCTGTCATTCTGTAACTGTATTTATTCATAATCAGTATAAGCCATGCCTGTAAATTTCCTACCAATCACTACATCTGTACAAGTTCAAAACATTTACACAACTGTAACTATACTACACTATTATTGGAACATAATGCTCACTTGGATAAAAAAACATTTTGTTCTGCTTTATGATCAACATACTGATCAATGTAATGTATTGTCTGCTTTAGGCTTATGGTTTATGGTAGGGCTGCAATTAACCCTTTCCTTTTTTCTATCAATTTGAAAATGTATGCAGAATCAATATTTGCTCTATAAAAACCAGTTCATGTTACTTGCTTAGGTACATTTTTGTGGTATTTATAACAATGGATCATAGCAATGCTATATCTGATAGGCTGCACCCTACTGTAATACTTTGCATATGTTTTCCTAATTTAAAGACGCTGATAGGGATGTAAATTGATTGTCCTTTCAGTCAACAATGAGCATGAGCATTATTGAGTTATTAAGGCAATCTTGTGATCATTGTCTATTTCAATCCCTGACAGTTAAGCACCTGTATGTTTATTCATGAAATGGTTAGGGGGAAAACTACCAAGGTAATCTATTTTGTATTGTTTCTACTAAATGTGAATAATATGGAAAACATGTTTACACAGCCTTCATTATGTTTATGCTTGTGGAACAGATGATGATGCTTTGGTATGTTCAGCATATTTTGTAACAGTGATCTGCTGCTGTATGTGGATTCAGTCTTAGCCATTAGTGGGTGGATAACAAGATGAAGCATTTGAAAGGATAGTAGTGCGGTTTTGTTTCCTCTGGGGACATAACATGCTGTTGTGCTCATCATAATCCTCGCTATGTGTCTCACCATTGTATCCCATCATCCTCTCTCCATGTGATTGCGCTTTGATCAGCTTCCTTTCAGTTTCCACTGATGTGGTTGTTGGTGACAAGTGGAGAGTTACTCTGCAGAGCCAGGTACCAGACTTGACAGGGGCTCGTTTGAGCATCCCTTGTTCTTCGGTATCTATATTTCAAGCTATTTCACACTACTATTACTGTAGCTGTTTATCTACAGCAGCACTCAAACACAGTTTACAGGTTGAGCTGAACAGCTCTTTTATTTCTAAATACCAGTACTTGCTTGAAATCCTTTTTGGAAGCTATTTTCTCTAAAGTACATACATTGTGATGATCCATTACTTTTGAATGTTTTCTTGTGCATAAGTATTTTATACAGGAACAGAAACCAGTGATGCCTGTCAGTCGGGAGTCTAAAGAGGAAAGGTGTTGTCGGATACAGTGCATGTAGTACCCTGATGCATCTTCTGTTGTCGGAAACACACATTCAAATAGCTGTCAGATGTTTCCATCATGGTGATCTGATGTTTTTATATATGCACTGTAAAAAGTAGTATACATGGTCAGGTAATAGAGGTTGTTAAAGAGTACAAGTATTTAGGATCCATTATTGATGACAAGTTGTGTTTTGAATCAAATACTGCTTTGCAAGAAAGGCCAGCAGCGCCTGTATTGTCTTAGGAAGCTGGCCAAGTTTGATGTGTACAAGACCCTGATGACCCTTTTCTATAGGTCCTTAGTTGTGTCAGTTGTCACCTTAATTGCTCCTTAATCGGCTGGTATGGGTCCATTCCTGTAAAACGAAGCAAAAACTCCCTTTCCAGGGTAATTAAGGTGAGCAGCTGCATCACAGGTTCTAAGCAGAAAGGCCTGGAGGAACTTTATCAGAAGCAGGTGCTAAGAAGGGTTGAATATATCCTGTCAGAGAGTTCTCATCCCTTACAGGCTGAATTTCAGATGTTGCCATCTGGATCACACTTTAAACTCCCAAAATTCAGAACCAACAGATATAAACACTCTTTTGTATCTGCAGCCATTCTACTTCTTAATTCTATAAAGGACCATAGATAACTTATTGACTTACTATTTATTGATTGTTTTTTACTGTTTTTTATTGTTCTTAAGTATGCCTGCAAGGTAAGCAATATCTGTATTGTGTGTGTGATTGTGTGTGATTTAATCTGTTGCACAACAAATTGCCCCATTGGGGGGCAAAAAGGTAACTTGAACTTAAACAGTTGGGCAGCAGATGGTGCTATTGTGCAGTGCTAAAGACATCCCATCACATAAAGATTTTCAACCTGTTAGTACAATGGAAATAGACTTTTATTAACTTTTATTTATTTAAGTTTATTATACTTAAATACATATAGATCATATTAATCATAACGAGAGTTGGCAATGCTGCAGTTACTGTCTGTCTGCCTGCATCTCTATTTTTTGTTTTTTTCTCTTCAATGCTCATACTATTTTTTTTCTTACTGCTATAACTAAACGAAAAGAAGTTAATAGGCACATCATGGTTATGCCTCAATCCAAATACAAGGAAGCCAAACTACCAAAAAGTCGTTGGAAAAACCTGCTATAACTCCCATACTGATTGGTGTGCTTTTTGATAAAATAGGTGTACAGGAATTAACCCTACTGGCAACACCTAAATGTTAAAGTTATGAAATTTTCTGGAAACGGTTTGTCTGCATCATCCTCAAACATTTCAGTAAAAAAGATCGGTAACACTTGAAGTTATCTACATAAGAGTGACATGAGACTGTCATGAACACATGACACTGTCATGACACATGAACCCAAACTCTAACCCTAACATAACTTGTCATGACAAAAACCAACTGAGACTTAAAGAAGCGTTATGTCATAAACGTTTAGGACTTGTTCATAAAAGTTTATGACACCTTCATGCAGGGGCGGATTGGCCATCTGGCAATTCTGGCGACGGTTCATGACAGTGTCATGTCACTCTTATGTAGATACCTTCAAGTAAATTGTAACCAAAAGGTCTCTATTTTTAATTTTGATACAGACAAAAAAATGCTGATTTCCATTATCACAAGACAGTTCAGTTCAGTGCAAATGTGTTCTTAGCATGTGCCACTGATGGTAAACGACTTGCCAGCTACTTCTTGTGGAGTAATGTGAAGGCTGGACTTCTCACAGCTCTTAACCCAAGTGCACAAATCATCATATTTACTATCCAAGAACTCGGTAAAGACATTTTACACTGACATCAGTCAACGCCCAGGCGTTGACTGATGTCAGTGTAAAATGTCTTTACTGTGTTAGTACTTAGTGATGGTCAAATGAAGCTTCGCAAATCACTGTCTTTATTTTCTGAGCTCACTAGATGGCGCCATCTAGTGATCTCAGAAAATAAAGACAGTGGTTCGCGAAGCTTCATTTGACCATCACTGTTAGTACTCCCTAAATGACAATTGTATGTAATTGCCTGTTTCCACATGCAGACCTAAGATTGAGATTTGTATTTATTAATACAAAATATAAATCAAATAATAAAAGATGATGTATTATTATAGATTAAGCAGCCCAGCTGTATATAAAAGTAATTGAAATTGGTCTCAACTTGCAGTTGCAACATTTAAGTGATGAACCCATTATTGCATCAATAATTATAATCATATAATACTTATTGTTCTAAAATGGGATGTTCTGTATAATGAGTACCTTTTACTTTTAGTACTTTTAGTATATTTTAATGCTGATACTTTTACTTGAGAAAGAATATGAATGAGTTTTCTTTTAACTTTTGGGTACGTTTTACTTGAGTATTTTTATACTGTGGTATTGCTTCTTTTTCTTAAGTAAAATATCTGAATACTACTCCCAAATCATAATCAGTTATGAATGCTCTAAACTTTCCAAATCCACAACTACCCTATATTTTACAAGATACAACACTAAAGGAGGAAAATGGCTCAGATAGTAATGGACCAACCAACATACAGTATCAGTTAACTAGAAACCACCTTACACCACACTAAGCGACATCTTCAGTGCGTATAAGGTTGTCAGTAGTACCGTCATACAGTAGCTAATTCCAATTTCAATGGTAAATTTGAACTTGTGACCCTTCATGTTCTTTCTGTTTAAGATGCCCAGTGATCTTGCCATAATCATTTTTGATTTGATCCGCATGTGAATTGTCTGTGGCAGTGCTCTGTAGAGGTGGATTTGACTTGATGCTATTTTGATGTTTCATCCCATTTGTATTTTGAACGTTTTTGCACCACCACCGGCCAAGTGTAGATGATAGTTGTACCAGAAAAGATGACATCCACCCCATTTGAGTTCAGCTGTGATGCAAAATTCATTGGTAATTACTTAAGAATGTGGTGGTAAGTGACATACTGATGATTACACAAATGAGGAAGCTGAAGGCTTCACAGGAGGAGACTTTTGAAAATACAAGCCATGTGATGCATGCCAAAAAGCTTTAAGTGTTAATACTAATATCGTAAATACTTTGGGTGTACAATGTTTCATTATACTGTGTGTATTATGCAGTATTTAGCAGCCTGTTACCATTTGTTTTACACAATGATATTACATATTCAGAGTGAACATGTAAAGTGCACTCTGAATGCAGTGTGCCAGTTTTTTAAGCAGCTCTTTGGTCATGTGTCTGTTCTAAGCGTGTATGTGTCCCCATAACCACACCCCAGCCAAACTGAAAGGAAGTGTGTGCTTCAGCATGTTCCATTGACCACAGCAGTACTGCATACCTTTGCACATCCACGGTTCCAGAAGGCCTAATAGAACAACAGACAAGGACTGTGTAGCGGCCTCATATCACAGACCCTCCCCCATCACCATCCAACACCATCACCCCTCCCCTCTCCCCTGATCCCCAAAAATAGTCCCAAAGAGTCACGTGGCTTTTGGCCCACCAGCTCAAGTGCATTTGTTCTGTACTGATTGTTTAAATGATTTTGCCTCCATCAACAGAAAAGTGGAGGGGATAACTTTTTGGAATTCAGCCTAGGGCTTCCTCTTTGACGTTTCGCTCACTCCTGGCTTGCACTCCCTCTCACTCTTTCCCTGAGGAAAGGCTGAAACTTAAGAAGGTTGATTTATCCTAAGGAATTCAGGTAAGATGATGTTGTGTCTTTTGTTAATTGCTCATGCCGCTTAGATGACAAGAATTGGGAGTAAAAATAATAAAGTAGAATGCATATCATGGCGTGCTAACCAATGAGTGTATGTCTCACAGGTGGGCCTAGAGGGCCTTCACCATGTGATAGTGACAAGCTATCAGGATTTTGACTCGCATCATTTACATGCAATGTGCCTATTTTGTATGTGTGCATGTTAGATTTATTGTATTGTTCAAAATTTCTATTATTTCAGCATCACCCATGAATTGTTTTTACTTAAGACATTTCTCATGATTATATGCAGAACTTGAGATTCAAGAAAAATCTGCTTTCTTTCATATGTACAGATATATCTGTGGTGTTCAGACCCTCCACCCAAGAGTGTGAATGATGTTGTCTCTGATAGCTGAGAGCGAAATGGATGACACAGATGTTTGACATGTTCTGTAAAATGCAGATTTTTCTTCGTTTTAAAACCGTGTTCAATATTTAATTCAAGGCTTGTATCAACTATTACCGTCTTTCACAGCATTGTTAGTTGTGTATGACTTGACTGTGGTGTTGGCTATTTTCTGATTTGGGTGGTGTGTGGCTTCACTAGGAAATGTACATATTTGTGGCTTGTTTAACTGTCCAGATCAGCAGCTCTCATGACCAGTTCAGTGCTTTGTTGTTTCAGCTAACTGTGTAGTCAAGACAAATTGATATGCAATATATAGATAGACTAGTGTTAACATCCTCATGTATCTGTTGGCAGCATCTACCTTGAATGAGGAACTGCAAATGTTGCTGCTAGTTGCAACTGTTGTGTCATTATGACAAAGAGAAATTAATTGATAAACACATTTATTTCTCACAAATAGTCCACAAGAAGTAGTCACCTCTGTCTTTAAGGAAATACAGTATACATTCAACACTATTGCCAGGAGGTGAAGTAATGATTCGAGTAGGAGGGATGTTGTTTTAAGCCGCAAAGTCCTGCAGGGTAAATCTAAACAGGAAATGTAAAGTGATGTCTTCCCTTCATTAGAAACTTAAATCATGGTGCCCTAACTGTAACTCAAAGATAAGCCCCCATTTTCACCTGTGTTGATGTTAGCCCATATTACAGCAGACTGACTTCATTTGGCAGCTCCTAGATGTGTACAGTCTTTTCCTACTCCTGCATCCACTCCTTCAGGTCATTCCTGGCTCCTCAATCCATTTCACACTGAGTAACCATTAAAACTACAACAACAAACCCTGTATATATATATATATATATATATATACAATGACTGACTTCATTACTACAAGTTAACTTGCAACACTGACTCCCATCTTCTTTCCTTTTTGGACAGTGCTTAAAGCCTTAGCCACTGTCATAGTGTCACTCATGATGCACAGCTTCATGGGAGGGGGCCTATTTTGTGCCATCGTGGGGAACATCCTGTTGGTGGTTTCCACAGCCACAGACTACTGGATGCAGTACCGTCTGTCTGGCAGCTTTGCCCATCAGGGCCTGTGGAGGTACTGCATGTCTGGCAAGTGTTACATGCAGACTGACAGCATTGGTAAGTGGGAAAATAGGTTCTTGGACACTTAAATATTCCCTTGGGTCTCCCTGAGGCACAGCAGCTCTCACTCTCACCAGAGTATATGTGTACTTATCTGAATGCACTGGTGATTATAATGACTGTCCTTACTTTTGAGGTACGATAACTAACTTTCATAAGATGAGAAGTGAATACAGGCAGACTATAACAACAGCAACAATGATGGAAATAATATCTGCATCTTTCACTTAAGACTTAGAGTCATCCAAACAGCTCTGTGGGGATGTAGACACATTAGTGCTTGAAACTCAATGATAATGTCAGCATGCTTACATGGTGACAATGCCAATGCTAACATGCTGATGCTAAGCATGTATAATGTTTACCATGTCTAACTTAGTTTAGTGTGTGTGCGTGTGTGTGTGTGTGTGTGTGTGTGTGTGTGTGTGTGTGTGTGTGTGTGCATGCTAAATTTAGCTAATTAGCACTAAATACAAAGTACAGATGACTGATGGGAATGTTATTAGTTTTGCAGGTATTTGGTTATAAAGTCAGGGGATCACCAAAGTCATTTGGATACATTATCTGGAAACCATAACTTTCTATAGATAATTTTATGGAAAACCATCCAATAGTTGCTGAGATATTTTAGTGGTTGACTGATCAACTGACAGACTGACATTTCCATCTCATAAGACACACAAGTGTGGCTGACAATAAAAACACTGCAGTATAAAAGTACTCCAATAAAAGTAAAGTAAATTAGTTATTAAGTAAATTCAGTAAGAATCTTAAGTAAAAGTGATAAAACACTGAGTTTTGATTCTGAAGATCTGTCTCTCTTAGAGTTTTAAATTATCATTGTGTGGTAGTAGTATTTTAGTATTTGTCTTGGTGGAAATAAGCATATCTACTCAGTATAGTGGTGGGTAGTACAGCACTGCATTATACACTTAAAATCTTATTGGCACAGAAACTGCTGCTGCCAGATAAGTGGCATTGTTGTAAAATTCAAGTTCAAATAAAATGGAAAAATGCATTAAAATCACACAAAATGCAAATATTAAAAAAACCCAAACAACACTTCATTTTGTTCTTGAGTGAAAACACTTCCATGTGAAACTTGACAGCAGTACATTTTACTATAACCTGACTGTTTTATAAGTGCCTGCCTTCAAACAGCATGCCAGCGTTATAGGTTGCTGCTGCGTGAGTCCAGCAGTGCACTGGAACAATTTACAAGTTCAAGGGCAACATTTGCGGGGTCTGTAAAAATATTAGGAAATAGATTAATTTCCAGCAACATTGAGTGCATTTTGGTATGAAACTGTTCATGTCACATGAAAGGTTTATCATTTTCTATTTATATTCCTGCACATATCTTAGTATGTTCTCCCCCTTGTTTTACTCCTCAGCTTACTGGAATGCCACTCGTGCTTTCATGATCCTCTCTGCCATGTCATGCTTTGCTGGCATCATCGCAGGAATCCTCTCCTTTGCCCACTTTTCGGCCTTTGAGAGGTTCAACCGCTCATTTGCTGCTGGGATCATGTTCTTTGTTTCAAGTGAGTTATGGATCCAGTAACCAAATAATGTCACATTTATTTTGTTCTGCATCACATCTGCCATTAATGTCTATTATTTGAAGAATTTGCATATCGTGTAAATTTCCATTTTAATATGTGTCACTCTGCCTGCTATGCCAGCTCTCTTTGTTCTGCTTGCAATGGCCATTTACACTGGAGTGACGGTGAACTTCCTGGGAAAGCGCTTTGGTGACTGGCGCTTCTCTTGGTCCTACATACTAGGCTGGGTGGCACTGCTCATGACCTTCTTTGCAGGTTTGTTCAAATTAAAGTGTGCTGTAGAGTTTGGTGTTATTACTTCTTGCTGATGGTAAACAAAGTCAGTTTCTGTCAGAGTTCTTACATGAATATCACAGTTTGCAAACTGGGGGGGGGGGACAGTTAATATTCCAAATTCTTACAACAGCTCCGTCAAATCTTTAAAAACAAATAAAATCACCAAATGCAATGCTGTCACATGAATTTAATTTTCTTGAAATTTTATGTACAGAAAGTACAGTCTCATCAGCTTTGCAGAAATGCCCACTATATTTTCAATCTCACACATCATTAACATATATTTACAACAGACAACTAATCTAACGGTCTATTTTATTATATATATATATATATATATATATATATTAATATGTTTTGATATGTTTGTTATTGTGTCATTAACTTGTACTTGGCGTGTCTGTGTGCAATAGAAATGACCTTTGTGGTAATTAAACACCACATGACTTATGTTTTGTTTTGCAGGTATATTCTACATGTGTGCCTACAGAATGCATGAGTGCAGAAGAGTGGCTGGCCCACGTTAAAGTAAACAGGAAATAACGTTTCAAGGTTGCAAAGGATATCAGTTCCAGTTCAAAAATAGAGAATTTACTGTAAAATAATAAAATTTGGAATTTCGCATATGCACCAATTATGTGTTGTGGTTTTGTATAAACAGTTGTATATAACATAATTTACAATTGTTTGTCCCTTTGAGGATTCAGTCACCCTTAACAACTAAATATTTTGTTTCTCAGTAACAGTGAAACCTAGATGTGAGACAGTTTTATAAATGAACTGAACAGTTAAAGCAATCTGTGCAGTATTACATATTCTGATATGATGTCCATAATATACAGTACAATAATAACATTGAAGCTGGATAAGTGCTGTGATGGAAGTTTTTCTGTAGCAAAAGGTGTAGGATGTTTTGGAAGAAAATAATACAATGATGATGAAACAAATAAAGAAAATAGTCGTAGACTGAACCAATGTTGGTTTTTTGTATTTTATTAAAGTATATATTTTGCAAAATAGGACAAGTTTGTTTCACAGAACGCACGCAGCGAGGTGTGAAGAAGTGCCTCGAAGGTGAACACAAAATGCACAGCTTATATGCAAGACAAAATAAAAGAGGGTGTGACAATAACACAGTTTTCAAGACTCTAGCTATCATCATTCAAGTATGGGTGCTTCTAAGCCTGCAGGTTTTGTCTCTGGTTTTGTCTCTAACTCCTTATCACCACTTGGCTTTGAGGTCACCCCTCCCATGTAGCAGACCAGGCCTGGTCAGATGGTTTACTATCTGACCTGTTTACAATTTGACCTTCATCAGTTCATGCAGAGGACATGTTTCTGTTAGCTGCAGACTCGTTGGCAACTTGGATTATTAAGGAAAAATAAATCTTCATGTGTAAATATAAAGCCACTCGTTGTTAAGCACATATGAGGAGAGCACACACAAAAATAAAAAAGAATCAAGCTAAATGTAATTTTTCCATTACGGTACATATTGTATTAAAAGTGCATTTTACACTTAGCTAGAGCTTGGGGCCTGCATTTGTAATGCTGAAACAGTCGGTACATTCCTCCTGAAAACTGACTTTTTACTAGTGCAGCGGAAAGCGGAGGAGGAAAAGAAAAAGATGATGGGATCAATACAGGTGTTGAAGGTGCTAAGCAGCAAAGTGTAGTACCTCCATGTTGGGCTCTCACCCTGGAAGTAACCTAGTACATGAGATAAGTTAAATGGCAGCACACAAACTAGAAACACAGCTAGAGTCCCCAAGGCCATGCCAATGGCCTTCTGCTTCTGCATCCGGGATATCCTGGGGCGGCTGTACAGAATCAGGATGCAGCGCAGGTAGCAGTAAACACAAATTAGAAGAGGTATGAGGCAGAGCACAAAGAAAAACTCCAAACGTACTGGGAGGAGAATCTGCAACTGATTCTCAGTGAAGTTCTCATAACAGACACTGGAGTTGTTGTTGCTGTACAGGGCTGGGTGGTGTTGGGCAATGAAAGTAATGCTGCAGTGTGCTGCTGAAATTAGCCAAATAACAGCACTGGTAACTATCGCATACACAGGTTTGAGCAGCTGATGGTAGGTGATAGGGAAAGCTACTCCAATGTAGCGAACCACACTGACCGCCATCAGCAGCAAGGAGCTGGTGTAGATTGTGGAGAAAAAGGTGAAGGAGGTGATGGAGCACATGAAGCTGGGCAAATTCCATTTCATGCCTGATGCTGCCTCGTGCATCTTGAGAGGAAGGATGATCAGAAAGAGCAGGTCAGAGACAGTCAGATTGAGAAGCAGGATGTCTGTTGGAAGTGGCCTGGAATGGATCTTAACACTGAAGGCATAGAGAGCCAGGAGATTGGCTGGCAGGCCTATGACGAAGGAAATGATGTAAACAGAGAGAATGACCTCACTCTTCACCACTGGCTCCATTATGACCCTAAACCAAAGGAAGTAAACACACACCAATCAGAATTGATAAAGTAACAGAGACAGGTGGTAAAAAATTACAAATTATTTTTTATGGTGACAAATCAGTGAAGTCAGTATACATGATGTGGTTCAACAAAGAAACTAATCTTGTTACTGATACACAATGTTAGGGTAAGAATACCAGGGTAAGCCAATCAGAGGCATGTGCCCCCATGAGGAATTCTAAGTAATGACAACAAAACTGTTGTTGCATCCACATGATGCAAGCCTTCTGTAATCGCACACGCGTCCCCACCCCTCCTCCACACAGTTACTTGTAGCCAAGGAGGACTCGGAGGATTAAAAAACATGACGGACTCTTCAGAAGAGGTAATTATCTTCACTCGAGTTTCTGTGCGTGAAAGTCGCCGGACGACACCAGTTTCTGAACAAAGCCATACTGAGAAATCCAGAGAGAGTTGTTTGGAGCTGATAGTCTTAATTAGCTTAGTAGCAACTCATTTGGCAATGGCTTGAATGTAACGGACATTCATTAATATAAAAGAAGTTACGCACTAAAGCTTTAAAATGCTAACATTAGTTGCCTAAACAGTCCCACCACAGGGTTTATTTAGTGATGAGAAGTTGCTCTGGAGCTTTCGGTCGTATCATAAGATCTTCCTTCCTCAATTTTATAATTTTAGCAACTTTGTAGATCATTTTAATTTAATTAATTGTTTACAGGCAACTTGTATTTCATAAAAATGAATGAGGTCAGTTAGGAAAATGGCTTTTCATTAGTCCGATGACAGAACATAGTCAGCTCTCAAGATCAGATTAAAAACACCAGATGTGGAATTTCAATAGCAAAAATGATCTGCAATGTTTGATTAGATAAATAAAGATATGTACTTACAAGTAGAACAGTGTTTTAGGCTCTTTTTTTATCAGCTAACGCTCTGTGTCGTTTGTCTCGCTGTGACTTTCCAGTTTATAACTTTGGAGTTCAAAGATGAGCTAATATAAAGTATTATAAGCCGGAAACAGCGAGTCACCTAATGTAAAACCCCAGTGTGACACACTTCTCTACCCGTTCTACACTGAGCAATGAGCAGACCAACTGGTTAATATTAACTTAAATGCAAAACTGTAGCTTATGTTTACTTTTATACTGTTCATGTTAATAAAGGACCTCCTCCCACTAGATCTCTGTAGGAATAAACCCTTACGTGCATTTATTTAAAGTTACGTCACAACACAAACTCAGAGAACCATCATTTCAGATACAAAACATATTCTCCCACATATTCATTTGATTTAGGACATCCTTTTCTGAGTTCAACTCCAGTGTGGCATTATCACAGGAAATCAAATTGAGACATGTTTGGTTTCAGCAACAGATCGTAGAATAGCTGCACATGTAGTCTCAACAGTAGATCTGTTTTCTGTTGCTTGGGAACAGCTTGAATATTGATTTCCTTCCTGTCACCCTATTTACATTAACATCAGTTATCATTGCAGCAGGAAATAAACATGGAGCCCTTTATGTTTAAAACTGTCACATGCACTAATGTGTATGTAATTCAAGTTTTTGCAAAACTCAAGTCAACATGAATGATATGGTAAAATGTGAATATCTAGACAACCATGCTGACAAAACTGTATAAAAGGAAACTGCAGTATATAACTTTAGCATCAATTCAACTTTTATGCAATGCAAATACGGTAGATACTTTCATTAACAACATTTGGTTAAAGGCTGTTGCAAATATATATAAAGGTGTGACTGTGTTGACTATTTACAGTTCAGAATGGTAATTGTTTTTGGCCTATTTGAATCTAAATTGGTCCTGTAACAGCAGACAGAGGTGGGGAGGTGAGATTGTATTCTGAAAGAAGTTTACCCAGTCATAAGCTGTGACTGTGGGGACCTATTGGTTGCCATGGACCCAGCAGGGGGAAGCCATGGAGGGGCTGTAACTGTAAATGATCGCTCTCAGCTGGTTGGCTGGAAGAGCCTGATCCTCCAAAACTACCAGTGTGGGAACAGACCATAAACAGCTGACCCTATTGGTTTGTTTGTTTATTGAATCAAAGGACTAAAGCCTGACATTTAAACTGCAATATCTCTAGAGTTAAAAAAAAAAAACACAGCAAGGAAGTTGGGATAGTATTGTGAGGAGCCTACTTTGTGAGAGCAGCAGTAGTTTCCTCAGATCAGCAGTGTAGATAGACATCTGTGCTGCAATCTACTCTCTGTGTGGGAAGCCAAAAGTGTAGTTTCATTATTCCTCAGTTCTTGAGCAACATAAGCAACAGCAGAGAAAAAAACTCATACGTGTAACTTAAAAATAAACTACACTAAATGTGTAGAGACAAAACAAACTAAATCAAATTAAAAATATAAATACAAATCAAATCTTAATTGCAGGAATTTGGCTCTATGTGTCGAGGTGCCTGTTGTGAACCACTACCTACTTTTTTCCCATCAGTTACATTCACTGCACCTTTGCCTGTGGCAGTATTCTGTCTTCTCTTTGGGCGGCTATTGCATTTTCCTGGTGCTGTTGAGCTCTGTCTGGTCTGCTCATTTCTGCCACAAAATCATTGTCATAAACACAGGATAGTCTGTCCACCTCAGAGTTATTCTCAGGTCTGCACGGGCTTGATTGTGCATCCAAATCTTGTGATCTAGAGAGAGAGAGAGAGAGAGAGAGAGAGAGAGAGAGAGAGAGAGAGAGAGAGAGAGAGAGAGAGAGAGAGAGAGAGAGAGAGAGAGAGAGAGAGAGAGAGAGAGAGAGATACATGATACATGTTGTGGCCTTAAAAAATGATGCAAAAAATTTGATTTGAATTCAGAAAATTTTAAATCATTGTCAATTATAAACACTATATTCCAGTTTAATACCTTAAAAGGATACCAGTGTTGCACACAAAGCCCGGTGGCGACCTGTTGGATATAATGAAAAATATTAATATTAGCAGTACAGTCATTATGTATGACAAAGAGTAAAGTCTACCAACCTGTTTCTAGAATATTTTCTGTAAATTAACAATGCACATCCAAACAGAAAACTAATTCCCAGGAGCAATAAAGCTGACAACCACGTATACAAAGAGGCTGTAAATGGGGGGGGGGGGGGGTGCTACTGTATGTAGCACAGAGGGAACATGGGGAGACAGAAAGGGTTGACCTCTACTAAAGGTCATTTATTATAATGACAATGTGTCTTGGACTTTGGAAAATCATACAATAAATCTAAGATGTTTGAGAGGTTTGATTACTTGTTAAATAACATTTTCGTTCCATCTCTCTAGATGTCCCAGTAATCCTATCTGAGTCCTTCTGCCACCTGACAGCAGGAGTTCTGAAGTGTGTCTGCCAGGCTGAGGCGTCCCCTAATGCCTCTATATACTGGGCCATTGATGGAAATTAACTTCTTCCATCCTCCTTCAGCATTGTTTCCACAAATAAGAAAAATGTAGTGTCTGGAAAAATAAGTGGCCCAGCTCAAAGCCAATCTAACATATCTTGCAGAGCCACAAACGTCCTGGGCAGCGACACCATACAGCTGTCTGCACACTACAAACATGTAAGTTACTTTACATTCTGCACCCAAAAGCAGATCAAGAGTGTTTTGTGTATCACATTTATGCTAATTAAGCTCTTTCTGTTTCTAAACAGTGTTGCTCATACTAAACACAACAATGTTTACCATGCACAGCAGCTGAATTCTCGCGATAGTAGTCTTGCTTTGCTAGACCTCCACAAGTGTGGAGGAAGGTCTGGCTAGTCCACATAGCCTTGTTCTCTTAATACATCCATGAGTTTTCCGGGATGGGAGAAAAATGTGCTGTGGTTTATTGGAATTTATTTAAACCAATCACAATTGTCTTAAGCACCAGGAAAAGCCAAGGTGCCGCTGCAAAATCATGGATGTATTAAGAGAAATAGCCTCAGGAAGGACCTTGTTTTGGTGGAACGTGTGTACGTACAAAAGTTGTTTGTCATGCAACAGAAAACTCAGATTGGACAGATAGTCTAGCTAGCTGTCTGGATTTACCCTGCAGAGATCTGAGGAGCAGTTAACCATAGTCCTCAGAAACCCACCAGAGTTTAAAACTCCAACACAAACAAAACGGAAGGTAACAGACATCCGGTTGAAAAGAGTGAAATCTGGTGCAATTTCCGACGGCAACGAAGCAGTCCCGGAAATGGAACGCATGTTCCACCAAAACAAGTTCCTTCCTGAGGCTATTTTGCAGCACCACCGGGACTAAACAGTCCCACAACAGGGCTTATTAAGTGTAAACAACTTGCTCTGGAGCTTTCGATCATATCATAAGATCTTCCTCATCAGTTTTGTAATGTTAGTGAAATATTCTCTATAATTTGTTTATCCATGTATTCTTTATGCATAATTTTGTACTAATTATTATTATTACCTTAGCTTGACGTGTGGTATCGTTGGAAACTTGTCCACAATAATTTAAAATAAAGTTCTGGGGGTTTCAACAATGTTGGCTGCAGTCAGAGCATGCTTTTGTAATGACTGACCCACTGCAGGCCATGCTTGTTAAGTGTTACATTTCTCTGGTGGTGGTGTTCAGTAGCCAGCAGAGCAACTCGGTGTGAATGTTGAGCACTGTATTCCTGAATAAATTAATATTACATTAACTTCTGGCACAATAGAGGAAATAGAATGTCATTTTTTTTTTTTTTTTACATTGGACATCCAGATCCAACCAGTCGGACTTCCCTGTGCCAATGTCATTGTGAGCTATGCAGGAAAGAGAAGTATCTCGTGTGATCTTGTTGAAGGGCCTTTTTCTCTCAGTTGAAGTTATTTCGTTGGTGTGACCCATCTGTCTCCTGAGCCATATGTACGTATGTGTGTGTGGGTTGCAGTTATCCGCACACTCCAAAGTGACACTGCCGCCCTCGATTACCGGTTCCTTTTCCGATAACAGGGTCACAGTCACAGGTTCATCTGTAGGAAGTCACAACATATATAGCCTAATTAAAATAGTATATTAATGTCACTCTGTCATTTACTGCATTTGGAACTGGCAAACTGTATCACTTACACAAAATGTTGAGTGTTATTTGTTGAATTTCTGTGGCGAAGGTTCTGAACTCTGCAGAGCACCACATTTTGCTGTTATGCATTTCATACGTTGCTAGTCCATGAAGTATCTTTGGGTACAACCATTGGCCCTGTACGTCGTCGTTATGAGTCATTGAAGTGGAGTTATTTAGAAATAGACCTGTGTTCCAATGAAGGGATGGTGGTGAGAAGGGGCAGGAGTACTTTACGCTGCAGTTAGCCTGGAAACTTTCCCCATCCACTATTTGCTTCTGAATGGCGATAATGGGAGCCTTTCTTTCTGTAAGTCAAAACAAAGTGATCATAGAAAAAATATATTTTAAAAACGTTTTATTTCTAGATTAGCAATTGTGTAGATGTATATCTGTATATTACAGAAATGTATGTGAAATTAAGGGTAGTAAGGGTTTCCATTTTATATTGCCCACAGCTTAGGATCAATACTGTGTAGCTTTCAGGTGTAGTCACCAACATAATAATCATAATACATCTTCAAATATAGACTAGGTTGAGAAGCCACCTTTAGCTGTGTGTGGCTGTGGTGTGAATGCTATAACACTATTTCAGGAGTTTGGGGGAATCACTGGCCTTTAAAAAGAAAGCAAGGTACTCTTGCATGGTATATTTATATTAATAATTATAACCTGCAAACTGCTAAATTTTGCATTCCGGCTTGGATTTCCTAAATTAAATTTAAGTTTACAAATACTTACCAACAAAGATAGTTACAGTTTGATGATAGAATTTCTGAGTTTGTTTAGCGTCTGGGTCGATCCAAACATAAACTTTGAGGTTGTCGTCTGCTAGCTTCACATTATTAATCAACAGGGTGCAGTTGCCCTCTGCAGCTTTACCCACGACTGAGGTGCGTCCTCTGAACTGGTCTTCCACTGCAGTTGGGTGACGCCCGTCATACACCACAGGATAATGTATGTTATGGTATTGGTACCAGGTGACCCGAGAATGATTCTGTGTCTGACATGGCACCACAACACAGCTCCCCTCCACTGCAGTAATTGTTTTGGGTACAGCGATGCTCCAGCTTCTCACCTGCTGAAGCATTGAAAGGCCTTTGTAGGGTGAGAGGGGGATGGAAGAGTCAGAGGGGTAGTATAGAAGACAAAATTAGTTGTGGTTGTTCTGTTTCGTGATGCTAAGTGATGAAATAAAATATGTGACACAACTGGAAATGCTTTTGCACAGAGCGATGTTACTGTGAGAGTCGAATAACCACCAAGCTGAGGTTGCTGCAGTATATAGACATCCACCATACCAGAGTGACATGACAAAAAATAAACAATGACTTGTCAGATACAAATTAAAATAATGCTGTAACAAACCATATTGAATGTCAAAGACACAGGATTGTCAGTGCTTTTTATGAATATTTTACAACATATAGGCCTAAGGACCATACATAATCCTTTTTCCTTATTTAAAGATCAGCTACATTATAATTGTTAATAAAAAGTGTGACAATACAATATCAGAAAAGCTGTAAATACTTTTTATTGATTATCATATTATCAAGCAATGTACATGTTCATAGTTACACACGTAATTATTTAGGTCCACCCCCAAAAAACATACTACAACAATGTTCTAATAAAAATCTCAGTAATAATGAAGGGCGTCAATAATTGCTGTATTCATTTGTATTTGAGAATTATGCAGGTTCTGAGGCTGCTTTTTACTTTTTCCAGTTCTAGGCCAAACATGTAGATGGTTATTTCTTTTTTTAAGATGACACTAATATTTACTATTGTGTTGAAATGTTACTCAGAAACCGAGATACAAAAAGACAAAGCTCAATATTACCAGTAAACGAGCATAGCAGTCTAAGCAGATGAGCAGTCCCCATGAACAAAGTAGGCTAGTCGCTGTACACCATTCAGTAAGCCAGCTTCTCTTAATTTCTGAAACACAGCACCTGCAACAATGGTACTACAATTAGATTATGATGCTTTTGTCTTGTATAATTTCTGCACATTTATACACTTGTTTACTCCATGACACAGGACACTATTGAAAATAGTACTGAGCAGATGTTCAATAGTCAAATATCAGACTAAGCCACTATGTGAAAAAATATTATTATTACTATTTTGCACTTAGTATGTAATTATGCGGTAAAATTAGTCAAGATTTTAAAAACCCCTTGAGCTAAAAGCTTCACCGATTTAGCATTCAGCTTTGTATCAGTAGAAACCCGGTAGTATTTCTGAATGACCGTGCGTCCCTCACTCATGTCCCCCTGAGACGGGAGATCTCTGCATTGGGGGACTACATCCAACTTCAATGATGCTCCCAACGCGACATCAGAGACCGCTGTGTTTTTTGTTTTCGTGGAAACATGGCTGAACAACAGCGTACCGGACTGTCCAGCTACCAGGCTTGCTAGCCCTCCGACGATCCGAGCTAGAGATGCTCTGTATGAAGGTGGGCTGTGTTAACACGGACTGGTGCAGAAATGTGGTGATTTGTATCCAACTAACTGCTAACCGCTGGAGTATGTGACTGTTACATGGCGACCATTCGACATTCCACGCTAATTCACGGCTGTGTTTATACTCGGTGTTTACAGCCCACCAAGCCTAATGCTAGTATGCTTAGCTGAACTTTACGGAGCCTATAATGTGTGTGTGCACTAAAGGTAGCCTGTTTCGTATGTCGTTTTTATATAATGTAGTTTTTATATATTTTAAATGTGTAACACCACTTGAGCCACGATGAAACGTTGTTTCGTGTATATGGTTGAAATAACAATAAAACACATTGAGTTGAGTTGAATGCCTCGCTGTCTGTCTGTCAATCGGTAGGCGTAGCTTGGGAGTGGACTCAAAGCAGTGAAGTGAAATGCATTCTGGGATTTGGTGTCTTTCATCCATATGAGCCAAAAACACATTTTCTGGCTTTTCTCGGCCTAGAAGGCACCAATTTAATTTTTTTTTCACATTTCTGCTACATTGTGACCCAATTTAAATATATATTCCGCTTTCCAGCGGTGAAATATGCCTTTAAGATAATTCTGTCTAAATTTCCATGACATAGCTGAGAAACAAGAAAACATAACACAATAGAGCAAGATGTTCTAAATGTAACAAATTACATAACTGGCACAGCAATGTAGAACTGTGATCTATTTGTGCATCACATCTCTGTTTTTATATTTAACCTGGGAATATTCACTTTCCTTCTCCACATTTCTAGGCTGCACTTTGTCATACAGGCTTCCCATATATAGTGCGTTTTCCACAAAACCTCTGCACATGTCTCTCACCATGCACCTCTCCTCCTCCAGATAGGAGCTACCAGGCTGATGCGTGTCCACATAGTCTTCTCCCTTCTTCTTCTTGCTCTTGATCTTCCAATTCACACTAGAGTAAATCACGTCGTTGCCTTCCTCATTCTGCGTCTTTAAGCCTTTACTGCCTCCCTGTGCATTGTTTGGTCCAGAGCTTGGCAAGTTGGCGCGGTTTGGCTCAGAGATAGTTGCAGTGGTAGGGACATCTGCCTGTCTCAGTGCATTAGTGTTGACATAAATGTCCTCTTCAGTTGTGTTGGGTACCTATACATTTAAATAGAAAACATCAGTGGTACAGATACTGTGCTAATCCAGTTTAATTACATACAGTACAGTAGAAAACTGCATGGCTCTAAGTCAAAGTACCTCATTTCCCTCTCCACTTGTTAGAAGTTGGCTCATATTAACGGTGCTGGTGGCACCAGTGTACTGACTCTTCTGAAGGTTATGGTGAGTCTTCTGAGCCCTGGAAAATACAATGGAGCATTTACATTACATGTGTATATTTGATTAATCTCTTTGTTTTCTCATGTATTAATCAACATGATGAAACAGTTGACACACAGACAGCAAACCATCAGGAGTAGCTTAGCTAAAATGAATTGAGTGAAATTATCAGTTAGCAGCAACAAAAAAAAGATGTCTGGCAATCAGCATTTTATTATTTGAAGTGCAATACAATTACTGGCAGAGCTTTCAGCAGAATCATGTGTTCATGTTGCATGTGGATTTTTTTAAATATTTATTTAACTATAAGAAAATGTATATCTTAAAGAATAGTCTTGAAAATCAGAACAACATATGGTAAACACAGACAAACTGCATCTGCAAAGAGGAGCGGTAGTCAAATGTAAAAACAGGGATAACAGGGACATCTCTTGTACATATGGGGTTGCAAAGTGGATTTAGCTAAGGTAAATTTAATATCATAGTGCATTGTTAGTGTTAAATAATGAAGTTCATTTTGCAGTGGCAACTTGTTGCTTTTGGACCTTAGGACGTGGTCTACTGACCAGTCCCTCCAGAAAAACGCGGAGTTTTTTTGTGATTGTTGCGGGCAAAAATCCTTGATTATGCGGCATGTTTTCTTAAAAAATGCGATGGAATATGCGGGATATTTATGCCATTTTATGCGATGAAAATGCGGGAACTTGCAAAAATTGC
Organism: Gymnocephalus cernua; assembly: GCA_023631565.1. Classification (NCBI taxonomy): domain Eukaryota; kingdom Metazoa; phylum Chordata; class Actinopteri; order Perciformes; family Percidae; genus Gymnocephalus; species Gymnocephalus cernua. The sequence continues at coordinate 35,283,859 of CM042429.1, forward strand.
GGGAACTTGCAAAAATTGCGGGAACTTGCGGGAACTTGCAAAAACTGCGGTTTGATGAAAAAGAGAAAAGAAGTGATTCCCCCAACACTGTTCTCAGTAGGTGAAATTACGTCACTTCATAACGTTCCCATGGCAACAGGGGAAAATGGCTGCTCTTGTGTGAAGTAAACGCAACATTTTTCAACTTTCTGCTGAGATATATGTGACTTTTTTGCAACGAAAATGCGGGGATTATGAAATCATGCAAGCCCCGCATATTTTGCGCGGAAATCGGCAATTTATGCGGCGAAAGTGCGGCGTATTTGAAAAAATGCGGCCCCCGCATTAATATGCGGACTTTGGCTGATTATGCATTGAATTCTGCGATCGCATAATCGCGTTTTTCTGGAGGGACTGACTGATAAAGCTCAAGAAGTTAATGTCAAATTTGTTCTGATGGATGAAGACCCAAATAAATGCTGCATAGTGCCACTATATACACTCAGAGTTAAAAAAGGAGTACAAGTTAGTAAAATAATAACTGTTACAGTAGGCTATGTGTTACTTGGTGTCTGGAGGGGTGGTGATGGCGCAGTGGTTAGAACACATGCCTTTGGTGTGGGAGACCTGGGTTCGATTCCCACCATGATCCATCAACCAATGTGTCCCTGAGCAAGACACTTAACCCCTACCTGCTCCAGAGGCATGCGACCTCTGATATATATAGTAATTGTAAGTCGCTTTGGATAAAAGCGTCAGCTAAATGACATGTAATGTAATGTAATGTAAATGGAGCTGTTAACCGTACCTGATAACACACAGCAGAGAACATACGAGTAACAGTAGAGCGACAACTGTGGTGATGAAGACTGGCAACATAACTCGATCTGAAATGTACAGTACAAGGGACAAGAAAAGATTAGGATAAAGAAGTAATTCAGACAAGAGATAATTATTCAGGTAACTCAGCTTGGTGAGTCAGGTCATAGCCTGTTACACACACCAAAAAGTATTTACTCATTTTCACCTCCTTCTTTCATCAAGTAGAAGTATCTTTGAGTAAGTAGTGTGTGTTTGTGTATATATAAGTATTAAAGAAAAGGAAAAAACAATCCAAGAAACATGTCAATGAAATTGAGTTTGTCATTCTAAAAGCGACCTGTTAAACAGCCTATAGGAAGCGAGGCTTTTTAACACCTCAAAGAGTCGCACCAGAAATACACACACACACACACACACACACACACACACACACACACACACACACACACACACACACACACACACACGTAACTCCTCAAATATTAACACAAAAACAGTCTTTTCTAAGAAGTCTCTCTTATTCTATATCTTTCTTTATGCTCCTGGCCCTTTATTTTGTGTGAGTGAGTGTCCCTCTCATACTATCTACTATACTACTATACTATACTATGGTTGACACCACAAACCTTGCTACAAATTTAAGAAGGTGACATGGGCACTGGAGTTGCAAACACGAGCAGTCAATAAAGAGAATTAAGGTTAATAGTTAACACTTCTAGCAAAACACCCTGGCCCTTAACTCTTAACTGAAGACATTAAATGTTTATTTACTAATGTTTATATTTCTAAGCACATGCAAAAGTTTGTATTTTTGTTAGGGCTGTCAATCAATTAAAAAATGTAATTTAATTAATTACAGACTCTGTGATTAATTAATCTAAATTAATCGCAGACATTTTGCTGTGAAAGTATTTTAAATATTTCAATTCAAATGAATCAATGAATAATCAGCATTAGTGACAAAGTTAAAAAAAATATTTTTATTAATATTTTCACTGTTCAAATATATATATATATATATATATATATATATATATATATAAACAATCAACAATATGACCTAATTTGCTGAGGAAATAAATTCAAAGGGTATTTTACAAACAACTACGAATGCACCGCAAGGCTGTAGATTACCAGCTTCATTGAACACACCGTCTCTCGTCTGTGTTCCGACAACGGCAGAAACAGTCAAACTTTAACGTTAGCTGTCAGCTTTTTAACCGTGTTTAATCCAGCTACTAGCTAGCAGAAGGCTAACGTTACCTGCTGTTGAGTTGTTAAGCTGTTAACTAGCCAGCATTGTTTCTGTTCTGCGCATTCTGTTCTCTGAATAGGCTACATCCATGCTCTCCCTCCTTCATTTTACAGTCAAAAGGTGGTTAGAACGGCTCCGGGTGAAAGGTCAATATGGAATGGATTAATTGCGATACATTTTTTTAACGCACTAATTTTTCTCAGATTAATTAATCGAAATTAACGTGTTATTTTGACAGCCCTAATTTTTGTAAAACAATACAAATATCCTCCTCTCCCGCTTCTTTTGTACAGTGCATGCATTCGTAATACTTTTTTTCTGTGTACAGTGCATGTATTCACATAGATATACTGTATATTACTTATTTAGGTATAGGTATTTCGAGCCCTCACCATGTTATAATAAATAATGTGGCAGTAATAGTTCTCTGGTGCATTTCTTTCTCAGTATTTGAAACAAAAATTGATGCAATACTAATGTCAAATAATAGAAATGGTTCCAAAAGTGTTCAATGACTACCAATATGCATACTGTAGTGGAGACCAGATATTCCAACCATATCTGGTCTCCACTACAGTATGCAAAAACTATTTGGAGTCTGTCAAATTCATCAAGTTCCCCAAAATTTCAAATAATCCTTCCAGCTAACCAATAAAATGTGCAATCAGTACACATAAGACAGACCTTGACTTTGTGCAGATGTTTGAGGCTTAGGGCTGTTGACACAAAATTGTTGACTGGCAGATCCCAGAGAGTTGGAGCTGCGGCAGAGCAAGGTGGAACGATCCCAATCCTGGGGTTGATTCACAGTGATGATGCTTATCAGGTTTTTGTCATTCAAAGTGTTATTGCTTATTACGAACTTGTCAGAGTGACTGACTATTATCCCATCCAAATACCACTGTAAAGTGGCAGAAGGATTTCCCACTGTCCTGCAGGAACAATTCAGCTGGGCTGCAGCTTGGCTGCAGGTAGATGAGGGCAGGATCTGGGGAGCAACTAATGCATGTAGAGAAAACAGACCATAGAAGTTTAGAGACAAGCCACATTTACAGTAATTAATCCATTAAAAAATGAATGACAAGATGTACGGATATAAAATAATTGTAGAAAAGTTGTGAGTTTAGACAATCATGATGCAAAGCGAAATGCATTGTGTATGCATATGTATTTTCCTGTTACCACAGGAAATGTGGTAACAGGCAGTGTACCCCATTTTAACCCAAAGTTAGGTTAGTTTTTATCTAACTTAACATGTATCGTATTTATTTATTTGCCTATGACAGTTGCATTTGCGACTAAAATAGTTGTGTGTGAACTGTAAAATGTATTTAGGAGCACATGTGCGAATAACCTAGCTGCGGAGGAGGGTCTGGTGAGTCCACACAGCATTCCGGAATAGGGGAAAAATGTGTTCTGGTTTATTGGCATTTCTTTTAACTAATCACAATTAGGGCTGGGAAAAAAATCGATTTGATTTAAAAATCGAGTTGGTAGGTCAAATCGATTCATATTTTCAAAAAATCGATTTTTTTTAGGTTTTATTAGCTCAATCCAAATACAGTATAAATAATTTGGATGTTTAACAATCTTTGTTGCACACTGCACAGTGATTTTTCAGTTAGATAAAGGGTTTGCCTTGGAAATTTTGTTTATGTTGATGCACTTTAATTAAATACAATAAATATATATTTTTAAAATATATTTACAGTTTGCAGTTATTTTGTTTTAAATGGAAGTCAATCGATTTTTTTTTTTTTTTCTTTTTTTTTTTAGGGAAAAAAAATCGCCCAGCTCTAATCACAATTGTCTTGTGAACAGTCTAAGTGAACAGTGCCGCTGCAAAATAGCCTCGGGAAGGAACTTGTTTTGGTGGAACATGAGTACGTTCAAAGGTTGTTTTAGTCGTGCAACAGAAAACTCAGATTGGACAGAAGTTAACCATAGTCCTCATAAATCCACCGGAATTTAAAATGCCAACACAAAGGAAGCCCAAGGCAACAGATAGCCGGCCTAAATAAGTGAAATCCAGGGGAATTTCTGTCAGCAACGAAACAATCCCGAAAGTGGAATGTCGTGGATATAGACTACGAATAAACCTAACGTAAGGGTATTTTCACACTTGCCGTTTTTTGCAGATGCAGTGGCCATTATCTCCACACTGTAAACATTTTCACCATAAATTTACAGTAATATACTGACAGCAGCTTCCCCAGTAAACTAGTGTTTATTTACAGTAAGCATACTGTTTTTAAATTTAAGGTATTTTACTGTAAATAGACAGTTTCTTTACAGAATTTACAGTAATATACTGGCTGCAGTGTAATTCCCGACTTTTCCTTTATTTTCCCAAGATGCATTGGCATTAACAGTAAATACCTGTAATTTGTAACATTCTCACATAGTGCTGTACTATTATTACGCATTGCCATTTACAGTCTGATTCTGTATAACATTAAAACAGTAAGATACTGTGGCTGTGTCTCAAACCGCATACTTCGGTCAGTACACTGCTAATGTACACTGACCACTTACTGCCGTAGTGCCCACTGTCGATGGTTAGTATTGTCCCAAATGGAACACTTATGATAAAGCACTTACCGGAAATGACGAGCGGTCGGCTCAGCTCGCCGCCTCTCAAAATCTTATGAAAATCTTCTAAACTGACCTTAGTTGATCTGAAATGAAGACAGATTCAGCAACTGCATGGCCTATTTCTCGCTTAAAATGTCTTCAGAAACACGTTTCGGTGAACTATTTTCGTAAAATTCGAGATCGTATTCCAAACGAGCCGCCATCTGGCCGCCATTAAGCTCGGATGTAAAATCTGCGAGAGCTAATATGCACGTGACGCGTTCGTCCAATCAGCTGCCGGTCGACGTCCCTGGTCCCTCCCCTTTCCGCTTTGTAGTCAAGATGGCGCAGGTTTAGTGTGCGTAGTGTCCATCGTTCTACACTGAACTTTTTGACTTTTTTTAGGGGGTCATCCGGGTACTTTCAGTGCACTGACTTTTTCGTTATCTCCACTATATACTTAAAACTAAGTGTGTGAAGTGTGCAAGTAGGCGGTTTGAGACACAGCCTGTGAGATTTTAGCTGTATTATTAGCTGTAAGTTGCATCAAAAGGTTTACAGTGCAATGAACTTCGTTACATTTTTGGAGATTGGTCTTAATTAGTAATAAATAAGCGGATCAATTTAAGAAAAACTAAAAATATTATATAGATTATTTAAATAAATAGTAGATTTTTAAAATCAATTTACTGAAATATGCCTGCTTTATGTAACATAATACTGTGAAATGTAATACTTACATTGAACATCTATTTGACTGAGGTTGGATCGTCCGACTCCAATGTCATTTTCAGCCTTGCAGAAAAAAGAACTGTCTTCTTTAGATACTTTAAAGTTGAAAACAGCTCCGGCCCCAATAAAAGTCTCCTGGCCTCCATCAGCTCTGTACCAGGTGTAGTTCCTTACTGCTGGGGTGGCAGTACTGCTGCATGTCAGAGTCACATTCCTGCCCTCTAATACTGGACCAGAGGGATTAACTGACACTGTGGTGTGTTTGGGGGAATCTGAAAAATGAGTAATGAAACATAATTATTATTGGCATAGGTGTTCATGTTGTCCTCCAGAATGTTTCATGAGATGCTACTAATATACATTCCATTATTGATGAATCTGTTAATAATTACTTAAATTCATTGATCAATCATATTGTGGCTTTTAATCTAGAAATGAACAGCAAGGCGTCTGTTTGACTGGCTAACTGAATCTCGGGGGCCTACACTTAAAGGGACCACAGCCAGCCTGTGCCCCCTCACCAATGGTTAAGAGACTGAAGTTAACACGGTGTTCAGGTTGTCCTCTAATTGGTGTTTTCAGATGCAGAAAACCAATACATTTTACAAAGATTTCAGAATGACGGAAGCTGCAACTAATGATGATTTTCATTTATTAATTGACTAATCATAGTCTCTTAATTATCTAAATAAACCAACTAATGACTAAATCTATTCAATCAGTGCCCTGTATATAGAATGTATACGTTTGAAATTTGATACATACGCTGAACATCTATTTGACTGAGGTTGGATCGTTCAACTCCAATATCATTTTCAGCCTTGCAGAAAAAAGAACTGTCTTCTTTAGATAATTTAATGTTTAAAACAGCTCCGGCCCCAATAAAAGTCTCCTGGCCTCCATCACCTCTGTACCAGGTGTAGTTCCTTACTGCTGGGTTGGCAGTACTGCTGCATGTCAGAGACACATTCCTGCCCTCTAATACTGGACCAGAGGGATTAACTGACACTGTGGTGTGTTTGGGGGAATCTGAAAAATGACAAATAAATCATCTGTTTTACTTATAGACATAAGGTAACCTGATATTTGTATTGAAATAAGGCAGGTTGTGTCAGTTAAATTAGAGTGCTGCTGACACTTTTTTGTAAAAAGCATTCCATGATTTTTTTGTAAGAGGAATCCTTCCACTTTGATTGCTCAGCACAAGACAATGAGCTCGTTTGAGATGAACTGCGCCTCGCCTGTAAAGTAGACAAGAGCAGGCGGCAGCAGCGGGGGCGGTGACAAAAATCCGCTGTGAAGTCGGACAGTTTCCAGCCACATCCAGCAGCCTGCAGGCTGAATAGCAAGTCACAGAAACACTGTGGTCCGATTCTGATTTAATAAAATGTTATCAGACCCATATATCAGCTTGTACACAGTCTCCAGTTGTTTTTATTATGACAGAGTAGCTGTCAATATGCTCTACATGTGATCTGTTGCTGATTTTAATTAACAACAGACTGTAGATGATCCTAATCTGAACAGATTTAGTCTCTCTCACTTCCAAACATAACTGTCAGCCACACATGTGTTCTGTACAGAATAAGCCTTTAAATCAGACACATAGCAGTTAAAATCCCAGATTCAAAATCAATAAAAAAAGTTTATATAAAACGTCATCATGTTGTCGATTCTGAACCAATCAGGTGTTAGATCAGCTGAGAGGCCGACGTTTCCCAGCATGCCTTGTGTCCGCCTGGGTCTTGCAGTCGGTGAAAAGCCACTGCGCTACCCAGGGGCGGACTGGGACAAAAATTCAGTCCTGGAACTGTAGCCACACCAGCCCACATTACCACGCCCATGCAGCCCCGCCGTGCATTCACTAATTACATTTGTGTAGAGATGGTGAAATAATATAAGCAGTACCTTATGTAACAGATTTTTAAATAGTTTATGTTAATGGAAAACAATGCTTACTACTTTTTAAGAGCACACATTTATAACAAATATACACATACTGCCTACATACTTGTATGCTGTTACTGTCATTCTCTACAGTATGTTGTTCTTTGTTGTCACTGTCTGTTCGTTTGTCCGTGTTTCTCTCTGTTGACACTGCACATATTGTCCGTCTGTTTCTCCATCTTTTCATCTGTTTTAACTCTCTAACTCTGCAATTTAAATATATATATATATATATATATATATATATATGGGTCTTGCAGTCGGTGAAAAGCCACTGCGCTATATATATATATATATATATATATATATATATATATATATATATATATATATATATATATATATATATATATATACACACACAATTTTGAGGGTAAAAGACTTCAATTCCTGCATTCCGATACATTTTTACCCACCAATTTATGGTAAAAACGTCTATATTTATGGCAAGGAAATCACAAAATTCTGGTGGCAGGTAACAATTCAAAATACAAAATATAATGGAATATTATTATATTCAGTAGTCCAGTAAGGGGGCTTTCACATCCGGGACATGGGCCGGATACGACAACACACAGCATGAACAGGGCTTTATGGTAACTTTTTTCCCCCAAGGAGCATGTTTTGCTCCCACTGTGAAAAAATGTAGGATTGACTACATAGGCTACTGCTTTTACTGCTAAATTGTACAATAACACAATCATGTTATGGATACAAAACGTTGTGGCATGTTGCTGCATAGCTGTCTGGCTCACTTCTTCACTGCTGGGTCTGCTGCTAATATTTAACTGCGAGGTGCTGCTGCTGGCTGTGCTGCTAAATATTTCAGTTAGTTTGCGACATTTAGCGGCTTCAGTATCTAAATTCCGCAATTTTTTTTCTCTCGCCTTCTCAGCCCCACCCTTTTCTTTCCGTTTTTTACCCGCGGCCGCATTATGCATATTGTTTGTTTGTTTCTATGCTTCTATCTAACGTCGTTGCTGTTGGTTTCTTCCTCCTCTCCCACTTCTTCTTCTCCTTACTTGGCGGCCACGGCCAGTGCAGCTCTTTGGTGCAGCTGGCATCCAACTTAAAGGTGCATTGCTGCCACCTACGGTACTGGAGTGTGAAACAGATTAGTGGGGGGAAAAAACAGGTGATGACTGCATGTGTGGCGGGTGGTGGGCCGGCCCGCCGGCCGTCCTGGAGTACCGGCCGTTCTGTGATTCTCCAGATCACGCAGATGGCCAGTCCGCCCCTGGCGCTACCTGCGTCTCAAACCTGCGGCCGCCTTGCTCTCGTGAGATTATCGTTGCCTACGTGTGCATGACGTCAGAGCAAGTCGGGATCAAGTCGGACACAAATCTAACCGGCATGCAACGGGCGGCGATCGCCGGTGATCGATTCTGCGCAGACCTGGCTCATCTCGAACGAGCCTAATGCTTGGTGCAGTATCCATTGAGAGAGAAAGAGAGAGGGAACACAGTTCTGTCTTTTGCAGACTGTTTTGGTTTATCATGGAACAGCCCATTGTGAGCTACAGATGACTCTAACATTTACTTCTTTAGTGCTGCTAAAACCTCAATTTCAAGGGGTGGTAGATCAGCAGCTGCTCACCAGCTTAATCAGAGAGTGTATGCAGGTTTGCGTGATTAGGTCCTGAGGGGCTGGGCACTGCTAAGGTGTAGAACAATAGGTATGATAGTTCTGCAGTGAATGGCATTTTTAGAATATTTGGGGTGCCTATTGTCGTGAGTGCACATATACAGTATGTATAAATCAGTCCCTCCAGAAAAACGCGGAGTTTTTTTGTGATTGTTGCGGGCAAAAATCCTTGATTATGCGGCACGTTTTCTTAAAAAATGCGATGGAATATGCGGGATATTTATGCCATTTTATGCGATTGAAAATGCGGGAACTTGCAAAAATTGCGGGAACTTGCAAAAATTGCGGGAACTTGCAAAAATTGCGGGAACTTGCAAAAATTGCGGGAACTTGCAAAAACTGCGGTTTGATGAAAAAGAGAAAAAAAAGTGATTCCCCAACACTGTGTTCTCAGTAGGTGAAATTACGTCACTTCATAACGTTCCCATGGCAACAGGGGAAAATGGCTGCTCTTGTGTGAAGTAAACGCAACATTTTTCAACTTTCTGCTGAGATATATGTGACTTTTTTGCAACGAAAATGCGGGGATTATGAAATCATGCAAGCCCCGCATATTTAGCGCGGAAATCGGCAATTTATGCGGCGAAAGTGCGCCGTATTTGAAAAAATGCGGCCCCCGCATAAATATGCGGACTTTGGCTGATTATGCATTGAATTCTGCGATCGCATAATCGCATTTTTCTGGAGGGACTTTAATATTATTTGTTGTCTTACGCCGCGGCTCAAATTACCGTGAGCTGGAATGAGCTAGAAACATGAAACTTGGCCCAGTGACTGGAAATGATGTGCATGCGGTTCTCAATAAATATGAGCCCGATCTGCCACATGGTGGCGCTACAATTAATGATCAAATTATTGATTTTGGAAAGAAAACGCCCCTCAGGCCGTAAGTCTGATTGACTTGATATTTCTCACACATATGCAGCACAATGTGCTCTACATGTTGTTGTCATTTGACAGGAGTTTAGGAATTCCTGGAGGAATAAATAATGAAGCAAGATAATCAGCACATTTTAGATTTTAACAAATCAGTCAGACAGGATGACCTAGTTCACTTATAGCATTTAAACTAGAGCTGCAACTAATGATTCTTTACATTATCAATTAATCTGTTGATTACTTTTACGATCAATCAATCTACTTAGTCTGGAAAATGTTGGAACATTGTGAAAAAGTCTCATCACTGTTTGCCAGAGGCTGAGACGAAGTCTTCAATAAGCTGCTGTCTGACCAACAGTCCAAAACCCAAAGACATTCAATCTGTAATGAGCAGCACATTCTCATATTTTGAGCACAACAATCTACAACTCTTGATAATTAATTGCTTAAAAGTTTCTGATAATTATTTTTCAAACAGACAAGATCAATTCAATTATAATGTTCATAATGAATGAATTACAGCAGATGACAAATTAACTTACATGAAATATCAGCTGTTAAACTCGTGCTAACAGATGACTCAGTGCTGCCATCTTGTTTGCTGTAGACAGCAGTACAGGAGATGTCCTTCTTGTGATGGAGGTGAGAAGCAGTGAAGGTAACGATAGAGATCTTGACTTTAGTTTGGTCCTGATTGTCCTGCAGTGTCTCCTGACTGCCACCCAGGCCGGGGGTCCATGTCAGAGTTGGAGGATGAGACAGACAGGGAGCTGGAGCAGAGCACGATAAACTCACTGAGTCTCCCTCCTTCACCTTCAGTGTGGACGGAGTCAGAGTCGGACTGGGAGGATCAGCTGGTGGGAAGGTACATACCAACCAGTCACTAAATAAACACTCATTTCTCTCAATTTGTTTTAAATAATATTTGCCACATGCAATGAATATAAAACAAGGTCAAAGCAGTTCTCTAATAGGGAAATGACCAAAGTGTATGTATATGGCCTTTAAAACCTACCGTTGACTGAAATGTTCAATTTTGGTTGAAGAAAATCATATTTCAGGCCATTGTTGCATTCCACTCTGAAGAAATATAATTCGCTGTAACCAGGTTTCATGTTGTTCAGGGTTGTGGTGCAGTCTTTTTTTGTTAAGTTTCCTATCAGTTCTCCATTTATTGGGGTTGATTTTGAAGTGCTGTCAAACACAACAGTCTCTTTATCATGTTTCCACACTGCTTTACATGTGTTATCCAAGTTTGATTTATGTTCAGCCATTATGTCAAAGGAGCAGGGGATGGTCACACAGGATCCACTCAGAACCTTGATGTTCTGAGGAATAAATGCCTCAAACTTTCCACACAGGGCCCCTGAAACACAGGATACAAATCTTTAAATAAGTGAATACTACTTAACAATATTGGAATTTGATTGTTTGGTATCCTAACTAAAATTTATGATACCTTATTCTTAGAATAATCCAAAATGACAACTTTGTTACATTAAAATTATACGTGTCATCCATCAAATTAAAGTTGTAAAAGAAAGTCAGCAGAACATTTTTGTAGCTCACTGCGTCCTATATTTGCTGCAGCATGTATTACAGATACGTTTGGACTGTGGTGTGAATGCTTGACTAACATTGTGTACTGTTAGTTTTTAATAATTTTTAGTAATTGATCCAAATGTGAATGGACTTTAACTCACCTTGCAGCAGAGAGCCAATGAGAAGAAGAGTCAGAGCTGCAGCCATCTCTGTGTGTCAGGAGAGGCAGAAACTCTGGAGATTAACATGAAACAATTCACGCGTTTACTGCATTTCATCTGTAATTCTTTCTGATGTTTAGAGTAGGGTTTATTTGGACCAGCAACATGTGTAGAGGTTGCAAATGGAGAAATGTTTTGCAACCGTATGTTTCTTGTTTGATCTTTATTGAAATAAAAATGGTTCCAAAGAAGTCCATACAAGAATCTGAGATTCAAAGGCTGTTTTCACATGTAGCCCTCTTTAAACCAACCAAACTCAGTCCTCTTAAAGGTGACCTACGTGATGTCACGCGTTTTTTAGGCTACAATATTTTTTGTCACATACAGCAAACGTCTCTTCGCTATCCGCTAGCTGCCTGTCCCCTCAACACACTGTAAAAAACGCGGTCTCTGTAGACAGCCCAGGCTCCACAAACGGCAACAAAAACAAACTGTGCCAACCTGCACCACGAAGCATAACAAACAGTGTTCCAGCCAATAACCAACAAGAAGGATTTTGGGGGTGGGGGTTGGGGGGGTTAGTGCACGGAAGCACGGAAGGGAGGGGATGGGATGAGGAGGAGGGAGGGGCGAGCTAGCCTCGTTTTCTTTGAAAATACTTTGAACGTCAACAAGAAGTAACGTCACCCAACGTCGCTTAGAGCACCTTAAAAGTGGACCAAAAAGTAGACCAACAGAAAAAAGGACTCAGTTCTCTTTGTGGTCCACTTCAGCTCTGATAGAAATAAATTGGTGAAGGTAAAAGGCAAAAAGAATCTGAAAGGTGTTGTGTTCACAATGCAAAAGGTGAAGACAACTGTAACCCAGACTAGAAGCAGACCATACTCAGACGACCTCCCAAGGAGGTCTGAGTGTGGTTCGTTTCAGAGGGGTCCGAGTCCCTTTGGAGGGCTCACATATGTGCAAAAGATGCTGACAAATAGATCGGAGTTCTTTTGGAGGGCTGAAACGGACCAAGTGTGAAAACGCCCTAAATCTCAACTGAATGTCAACTACATGAAATTATTATTATTATTATTATTATTATTATTATTATTATTATTATTAGTCAGTATCTCCTGGGGGCAGGGTGAAACCTCACACCCATTTATCATTTATAGAGAAAAAGGGGATTACTGCTTTAAATCATTTCCTTTAAAAAACATAATTGAAAAAATTGTATTAATCATTACTAATTTTAAATACATTTCTTGCAAATTCACCTTTGTCTATCAACGACATATCGTCTTTTATAAACGTTGGTGACGAAGATTTTGATACTGGTCCAGTGTTTCTACTCACTGTGAGAGAAAAACAAATGATTGTCTCACATGACATTCAGTTTGTCATTGACACAACAAGCTGCTTTTTAAAACAAGACCTAGAAGATAACATTATGATGAAATGGAAAAACAGGAAGCTAAATGCAAAAGGCAAAAGTAACAAACATACAGTCTTTTATTTATGTATTTACAACGCTATATATATTGTTTTAGGCAACTAATATATTCAACCATAGCAAGTCCAAAACAATAATTGAATGAAAAATAAATTGTTTAAAATTGTTAATTGATCTAAAGTCAGGTGACCGACTTATTGTTTTGTTTTAGAATTTAGTAATATATTTCAAATCAGTTTTGATGATTGGATATATGTGCCATATTTAAGTTATGATGACTTACATTTTCTTCAGGTCTTTGGAGTAGTGAGATGAGAAATGTGTAGAGAAGTGAGAAGAAGTTCCTTAAAAGTTGTGCGGCTTTTTCAAACAGCCTGCAAGACTCGAAAATGGGGAAGTCACTGAAGTACATGCGTGTGAACATGAAAATTGTACTTTTTTTTTGCTACAAACTAAATAATGCAATAATTAAGGAAATATCACATTTATCTTCAGTCAAATTCAAATCAGCACTTTGGTCTCATAATTACATGCAAGTCTGAATTCATGTAAAAGCATGTAAGTTAAAGGGGCATCCATGGCAACTTTAGTTATGCAAAGTAAAAGATAATACAGGCCTGTTAATTATTGTAATTGTCACATATGGGGCTGACACAGTAATATGCTCACATACAATATATAATTCCGTCCAACTCAAAAGCTCTATGTATAAATCTCAGAATGTTTGATTTTTAATGAATATCAGAGGAGAGTTCACTCAGTTCAGTGATAATTGTTTAATCAGTCGTTTGCAGTGTTGCTGATATATTTGTTTCCCCCATGTATGGATTTGAAATACAAAATACACCCCAAAACTATAATGCAGTCCAGGGTTACCCGTGCCATTATACATCTTATACTCTAGGCCTTTCAGACAAAACAAGGTTTGGGCTGTGCTTGTCACTGGGTGGAGCGCACATCTACAATGAATAAAAATGAAACAATAATATAATAAATATAAACACTGGGGGGCTAGACGGGACCCTCAGGGTAGTTTGTATGAAGGTATGCCAAAAAAAGGTTATTTACCTGTTCAACTTGTGGTAACAGACTCAAAATATGTAGGCAAATTAATGAATACACTGTCACAACAACACACCATCCGCCAAACCCCTCCCTCAACCAATGAATGCCCAATCAAAGCTTAGCAAACTTGTTTTTTTTTAAATTCAATTTTAAATTCTTCAGTTTAGTGGTAAATCTCGCAGTCATTTGCAGTGTTGTTGACATATATGTTCTCTCCATGTATGGTATGCCACCATCAGCAGGAACACGTCTGCTTTCCTAAACCACACATCACTGGTCATCAAAATATCAGTTTGTTCTGTGTCAACATTATCGTTAAGGGAAAGATTGACATTTTTGAATAAAATGACTACTTTGTTAAAGGTATAGCGGAGGATTTTCTTTCATCATCATCAAGACTACTGGTCCTCCTAGTCGTCAATCATTCTGCTGATATGTTTACGTAAGGCCGTCGTACGTGCTCGTCCCTAGGTAGTTTTCGCTTTCTGCGGCCTCTAGCCCGACCGCCTTCTCCCTGCTCTCGGCTGGTGCTGGCTTTTGCGCCCCCGCCCTAACCTCGTCTTCCTCGGCCTCTAGTTGCACCCCCCCCCCCCCCCCCCCTCCTGGATCTTGGTCGGGATGAACAGGGCACGGGCTCGTAGTCAATATCAGATCCCACAAGACTCTCTTCTTGAAAGCTCTAAACGCTGCTTAGATGCTAGAGGATAGCTTGTTTGTTGGCCTGTAGCATGCTAAAGTTAGCTATAAAGATGCTTGTCATAAATAGATTTTCACTTACCGGTGGTGAGTCTGACATAGTGGAAAAAGTGCAAATCTTCTTTTGGAAACATATAAACAGAGCGTGCACGAGGAGAACTAGGCGTATGCATGCTCTCTCGTGCACACATTTAATAGGCATTCCCTCTCGGGAGCAGGTAGTGTTGTGCATGTGCATTTTTTCAAAAAGTGGAGAGGGCGGTTCTTTTCTAAAATTTGGGAAAATCCTGGCAATGCAAGACTCATTTTCCTGTAATGTCTGTGTCTTCTGACAGGGGTTTATTTTCTTTGCCTGTTGACAGTGTTTTCCGTTCCTACTTATCTGTCTGCCCAGATCTCCTCCACCCAGTCCAGGTTCGCTTGAAGTAATCCGAGGTCATCCACAATTATTTATTATTTGCAATAATCCAGAGTCCCGGTCGACATTGCTCCATCTCCCTCAGCCTCCTCCTCCCCACCTCTCCGATGTCATTCCCAACAATGCTGATGGAGGAGAACATAACCAGGTAAGAGTTATTACTTTTAATTGCAACAAGCCAACAACTCACACTAGATGGCAGTGTTTCCATACGTTATCACATTGAGAACACAGAGCAGAAGTTGATGTGTTTAAAGCTACGTTAACACTGCAATGCCTAATTCAGATTTTTTGCTCAGATCTGATTTTTTCTTTGGCTGTTCACATGACCTTTTAAAATGTGGCCTATATCAGATTCCAGTGTGAACTGTTTGCGGTTTCTAACTGAACCGCATGCGCAAAAGAACAATAACAATGACATCAGACGCAGCACGCTGTTGCATTAAAGTTGGGGAGGTTATGGAGGAAGTACGCATTTTCGCTTTTATTACAAAATGTTTGTGTAATGGCAGCCGTAATGAGCAGGTGCAGAGGAGGAGAAGAATGAGGAAACAAAGAGACAAATTGGCTATTTTGGCCTTTTGCAGGGTTATGGCTGCACATTCACTACAGAGGTCTGTGTGACCGGACGACCGATTTGCACATCATGACTTCTACGGGCCTCCACCAGAGTTTCCTCTGGCTTCGCCCTGCCCAAGCATAGTTCACCAATCTTTTGGGTCCTATCACACAAGGCGAGATGGGCCTGTGGTGCGCCCGACCGCGAGGGACCGGGATCCCACCTCAGCTGGCGCACACCGGCTCTCACTTTCATTGCGCCACGGGGCGACCCTCTGAATCACGTGGTCCTTGATCCGTGTTTTCCGGGTGGGTTGCCGACATCGCCGCAGACCCCTGACGCCTTTTACGATCCGCCCTGGCAACGAGACACGGTTGGGTGGCACTGAGGACAGTCCTCCCCGGTTGACAGCTGCACCGGGAGCAGGGGGCCTCGGCCCTCCCCATGTACAGAGAGGGCGCAGCAAGGGTTATTGAGGTAGAAGTGGCTGTTCACACTGCAGCCGCATTGAAGAAAATCAGATCTGGGTCGGATTCAGGACCACATATGGAAGTGGCCTGAATCTGATTTGAAAAAATCTGATCTGGGCTAGATTTGAGTGTTCACACTACTTCAGAAGAGGTCTGACCTGGTCACCGGATGGGAAGGAAGCCGCTGCGCAGATGTCGGCTACCGTCATACCCCTAACAAGGGCCATGGACGCTGACAGTGGTCTCATATATGATGTGTCTGGATGCCCCGAGGGACCTCCGCTCCTTCTATGCAATAGGCCTGGGTGATAGCCTCGCACAGCCAGTGAGACAGATGCTGCTTTGAAAGAGCCGCTCCTTGGTAGCGCTCTCTGTAGTGGACGAACAGCTGCTGTATTCTGCCGTGCGTAAAACATACTGAGAACGCGCGCACCGGACCGTGTTTGGTGTTTTAAGCCCCCAACGTCGCCTTCCGGGCAGCGCGGCAGTGGTTATGTTTAGCTAGGGTTAAGGTTAGGGTTAGCTGCCTGGAAGGCGACGTTGGAGGCTTAAAACACCATCGAGCGCACCGGCAGAGTCGATGAGACGCCCCCTCGACGTCATTGTTATGAGGCGGAGGGAAAAAACCCTCGAGGGAAAACATCCTTGACCGGAAAGAGTTTGTTAAAATTTTCTCCATACATGAAGGGTTTCGCTGTAAAGTAGCCGCGCTGCTGTCCCTCTAATGGAGAGGCATGACGGTGAAAACGACAACGCGCATAAATCGCTCACCCTCTTAGCTGACGTCAAGGCGAGGAGCGCTGTTTTCAGTGACAGCATCCTGAGAGAGGCTTGACGGACGAGTGTCATAGCCTTGCCAATCTCCATAGCCTAACCCTAACACCAGATACCGACTGCTTTTCGGACCCCTCCCGGACCCCCCCCCAATACAGTAAAACTGCACATTTTAGAGTGGCCTTTTATTGTGGCCAGCCTAAGGCACACCTGTGGAATAATCATGCTGTCTAATTAGCATCTTGATATGCCACATCTGTGAGGTGGATGAATTTTCTTGGCAAAGGAGAAGTGCTCACTAACACAGATTTAGACAGATTGAGAAATAAGCCTTTTGTGTACGTATAAAAAGTCTTAGATCTTTGAGTTCAGCTCATGAAAAATGGGGGCAAAAACAAAAGTGTTGCGTTTATAATTTTGTTCAGTATAATATCTGCATCTTTCACTTAAGAGTTGGAGTCATCCAAACAGCTCTGTGGGGATGTAGGCACATTAGTGCTTGAAACTCAATGTTAATGTCAGCATGCTTACATGGTGACAATGCCAATGCTAACATGCTGATGCTAAGCATGTATAATGTTTACCATGTCTAACTTAGTTTAGTGTGTTAGCATGCTAAAATTTGCTAATTAGCACTAAATACAAAGTACAGATGACTCTGATGGGAATGTTATTAGTTTTGCGGGTATTTGGTTATAAAGTCAGGGGATCACCAAAGTCATTTGGATACATTGTCTGGAAACCATAACTTAATAATTAATAATTTTATGGAAAACCATCCAATAGTTGCTGGAACAATGGAACAATTTACAAGTTCAAGGGCAACATTTGCGGGGTCTGTAGAAATATTAGGAAATAGATTCATTTCCAGCAACATTGAGTGCATTTTGGTATGAAACTGTTCATGTCACATGAAAGGTTTATCATTTTCTATTTATCTTCCTGCACATATCTTAGCATGTTCTCCCCCTTGTTTTACTCCTCAGCTTACTGGAATGCCACTCGTGCTTTCATGATCCTCTCTGCCATGTCATGCTTTGCTGGCATCATCGCAGGAATCCTCTCCTTTGCCCACTTTTCGGCCTTTGAGAGGTTCAACCGCTCATTTGCTGCTGGGATCATGTTCTTTGTTTTAAATGAGTTATGGATCCAGTAACCAAATAATGTCACATTTATTTTGTTCTGCATCACATCTGCCATTAATGTCTATTATTTAAAGAATTTTCATATCATGTAAATTTCCATTTTAATATGCGTCACTCTCTGCCTGCTATGCCAGCTCTCTTTGTTCTGCTTGCAATGGCCATTTACACTGGAGTGATGGTGAACTTCCTGGGAAAGCGCTTTGGTGACTGGCGCTTCTCTTGGTCCTACATACTAGGCTGGGTGGCACTGCTCATTACTTTTGACATTTGTTCAAATTAAAGTGTGCTGTAGAGTTTAGTGTTATTACTTCTTGCTGATGGTAAACAAAGTCAGTTTGAGTTCTTACACGAATATCACAGTTTGCAAACTGAGGAGAAAAACAGTTCATATTCCAGCTCCGTCAAATCTTAAAAAACAAATAAAATCACCAATGCAATACTGTCACATGAACAAGAACAAAGAAAAAGATAGGAACGCTTAAAGCTCTGTTGAATAAGTCAGAATACGTTAAATATAAAAAAGCTGTGATTTTTATTTTTTAATAGTTCTTTAAAAAATAATAAGGAAACTTGTTTTAGGGAGAATAAAGTTACTCTGGGCTGGGTTTTCCCAGTAACCTTACCAAAACGGCCCATGTTGGTATAACATGAAAATGGTTGGTGGATTTAAGACAAAAAAATCATAATTTATTGAATAAATCAAATTCGAAAATGTCTGTCAGTGGCTGGTTGATCTTTAGCCTACAGTGTTTAGTCAATTTCCTATTCTGGGCTGAGACATTATACGGTTTAATAAAGTAGGCCTACTCATTGCACTTACAATAATGAGCGTAGCTCAATTTAGGTCATCCTGTACGTCTCGTCTCCGTTTTTTGCATGCATCCACCGTGTGTTTGTGTGTGTGCGCTTCAGTTGCGGGGGGTAACTGAGCAGCCCCGCCCGCTGCAGAGCCGACAGGATTGAAACAGCAGGGCTCCGCTTCAGCGGCGTTAGAGTGAGAAAACGTTACAGCGTACATTGATGATAAAATGAATACAAGTTGGCAGACGGTCTGAAATGTTTTGCACGGTCTTTCGCTGTGCGTTTTGTTGGTAACTTGTCCACACCTCTTCTTTCGCGCGGAAGGGAAACACACTGTCATACGGGCACCTGTTACTGACCAGTTACTGATACATTCTCTAAACATGTGTGACTGTTACGTAATGGCGTAATTTTCAGTTCATAAAGGTGATCGGTGATCGGTATCGGCCGATACGTCTCCCAGCAAGGTGATCGGTGATCAGCCCCAAAAATCCTGATCGGAGCACCCTTAATAGATATATATAGATATATATAGATATATATAGATATATATATATATATAGATATATATCTATATATATAGATATATAGATATATATATATATATTATATATATTTATTTATTTATATTTATTAGGGCTGTCAAAATAATGTGTTAATTTTGATTAATTAATCTGAGAAAAAATAGCACGTTAAAAAAATAACACATATTCATTCATTCCATATTGACCTTTCACCCGGAGCCGTTCTAGCCACCATTCGACTGTAAAGTCGAATGGCGACTGAGGGAGACGAGAGAATGCGTTGCCACAGGCGACAGAAACATCACTGCACGTGACGCTAGTTAACACTACACTCAACAGCAGGTAACGTTAGCCTACGGCTAGCTAGTAGCTGGATTAAGCCATAGACAGTATATAAAATGGACCGACAGATCCCGTTGCTCTGGACGGAGATCTATTAGAAGCACTTTTCAGTTAGGCTCGAGCGTTACTGCGCAGCTGCAAACTAGGGATGGGCGTATCGATCCTGTGGTATCGATAGATCGATATACTCACGCTACTCAATTGGCATTGATTTCCTTAAAAAAAAACAATATAAACTAAAAAATAGTGCTGGGCGGTATACCGGTTCATACCGAAAACCGGTGTATATTTCCGTCACGATGTTCATTTTTAATATACCGCCATACCGGTGTGTTTAATAACACAACGTCCGGAACGAACATTACGCTGCGCCGCGCGACACAGTTTTATACGGACCCTTTAAAATGCTGCACTTCTAAGCAGCGACGGTAAACAGCAGTGCACCAGAGGGACGTCACACGGAAAGGCCCCCATCTAACCCCGTCTCCAAGTAGCCACAAACAGGTTTTTGTGTGAACATCAGAAAACATATTTATTTTACATAAAAGGAATGAATATATATATATATATATATATATATATATATATATATATATATATATATATATATATATATATATATATATATATACACACACACACACACACACACACACACACCTTAAACAAGGGTGGCCTACTACCAAAACAACAAACAAAACAACCTAGGAGGTAATAAACTGACCTGACAAACAAAAGAGCCAAAAATAATAACACACGATTTACCTACCTAACTAAATAAACATGAGAAAATAAACTCAGCACAATTGGCGGTCCACCCTTACAGCTCAGCTACTAAATCTGAAACAAGGTTGCACTAAACACAAGTGTGGCCGGTTGGGAGTTGAGAAGGATGAGGAATGTCTGTTGCCCCCTCGACGGCCACCATCTTGGCTCCTTATAGCCGGTGATTTTCCCCAGCTGCAGCCAATCACAGGTTTGGGCCTGAAACCTCTCCACCAATCGTCTTGCGGCTATGGCACATACCTATTTGCATATGGAATTGAACAGAAAAAACATTGGGCACCACGCACACACAGCAGACGAAAGAAAACTATGACCACAGTCATAACACTGGCCCACATTAAAGTAAACAGGAAATAATGTGTCAAGGGTGCAAAGGATATCAGTTCCAGTTCAAAAATAGAGAATTTACTGTAAAATAATAAAATTTTGAATTTTGCATATGCACCAATCATATGTTGTGGTTTTGTATACAAATTTGTATGTAAAATAATTTACAATTGTCCCTCTGAGCAGGATTCGGTCACCCTTGACAACAAAATATTTTGTTTCTCAGTAACAGTGAAACCTAGATGTGAGACAGTTTTATAAATGAACTGAACTGTTAAAGCAATCTGTGCAGCATTACATATTCTGATATGATGTCCATAATATACAGTACAATAATAACATTGAAGCTGGATAAGTACATATTGTTTTGAAAAGTGCATTTTACACTTAGCTAGAGCTTGGGGCCTGCATTTGTAATGCTGAAACAGTCGGTACATTCCTCCTGAAAACTGACTTTTTACTAGTGCAGCGGAAAGCGGAGGAGGAAAAGAAAAAGATGATGGGATCAATACAGGTGTTGAAGGCGCTAAGCAGCAAAGTGTAGTACCTCCATGTTGGGCTCTCACCCTGGAAGTAACCTAGTACATGAGATAAGTTAAATGGCAGCACACAAACTAGAAACACAGCTAGAGTCCCCAAGGCCATGCCGATGGCCTTCTGCTTCTGCATCCGGGATATCCTGGGGCGGCTGTACAGAATCAGGATACAGCGCAGGTAGCAGTAAACACAAATTAGAAGAGGTATGAGGCAGAGCACAAAGAAAAACTCCAAACGTACTGGGAGGAGAATCTGCAACTGCTTCTTGGTAAAGTTCTCATGGCAGACACTGGAGTTGTTGTTGTTGTACAGGGCTGAGTGGTGATGCACAATGAAAATAATGCTGCAGTGTGCTGCTGAAATTAGCCAAATAACAGCACTGGTAACTATCGCATACACAGGTTTGAGCAGCTGATGGTAGGTGATAGGGAAAGCTACTCCAATGTAGCGAACCACACTGACCGCCATCAGCAGCAAGGAGCTGGTGTAGATTGTGGAGAAAAAGGTGAAGGAGGTGATGGAGCACATGAAGCTGGGCAAATTCCATTTCATGCCTGATGCTGCCTCGTGCATCTTGAGAGGAAGGCTGATCAGAAAGAGCAGGTCAGAGACAGTCAGATTGAGAAGAAGGATGTCTGTTGGAAGTGGCCTGGAATGGATCTTAACACTGAAGGCATAGAGAGCCAGGAGATTGGCTGGCAGGCCTATGACGAAGGAAATGATGTAAACAGAGAGAATGACCTCACTCTTCACCACTGGCTCCATTATGACCCTAAACCAAAGGAAGTAAACACACACCAATCAGAATTTATAAAGTAACTGAGACAGGTGGTAAAAAATTACAAATTATTTTTTATGGTGACAAATCAGTGATGATGTCACATGATGTGGTTCAAAAAAGAAATTAATCTTGTTACTGATACACAATGTTAGGGTAAGAATACCAGGGTAAGCCAATCAGAGGCAGAATAAGGCGGGCCACGTCCTTTGACGTTGACATGTCTAGCGGATATGGATCTAGCATCTACCCGAAAATTTGGTGCTTCAGGTTAAAACCATCATGTAGGCTACATTAGTAACTGTCCTTTAGATTTTAATTAAATTACAAGATCTCCTTCAGCAGATGGAGTTGTGCAATTTTCATGCAAATGTAAATGGTCACTTCTATTGTTCAAGGCTTTTTCTATACGTTGGCATACCAATTGGGATTTAAAGTCCATTCTTATCTTTTTAAGCTGTAGTGCATAGTTTCTGTCTCCCCCATGAGGAATTCTAAGTAATGACAACAAAACTGTTGTTTCATCCACATGATGCAAGCCTTCTCTAATCGCACACGCGCCCCCACCCCTCCTCCATGCAGTTACTTGTAGCCAAGGAGGACTCGGAGGATTAAAAAACATGACAGACTCTTCAAAAGAGGTAATTATCTTCACTCGAGTTTCTGCGCGGGAAAGTCGCGACAACCGAGGTTATACTCGTTAACGAAAACGAACGAAATAATGAAAACTAGGTGGGAAAAACATGTCGTTAACTGAAATAAAAATAAAAACAAGGCATTACAAAAAAAACAATAACTAAACTAAAACTGTAATGTCTGTTTGCAAAACTAACTAAAATAAAATAAAATTATCGAGTAAATGTCCTTAGTTTTCGTCTTTGTCAATGTCTTTCATAGAGCAAATAACGTTATCTTTCCGACCATGACATTTCCCGTAGACATGTATAGTTTCCGACTGGGAACCCAGAAATTCCGACATTTCATGTCAAATTGAACACAACATGTCCGTGGCGTGCCCCTCGCCTGGCATCATGGTGGTGCTGAAAGTCGGAAGAAAGCTGCAGAGTCCTATTTGATTATGACTGTCAGATAAAAGCAAGTGCCTTGCAGTAGAGGACATTTAATACATACCCTTAAAGCTGGACAACGGCAAATTCAAAGTAAATTTATCAAATCTATAAAGAAACAAGACGGTGAGGTAGTGTCTGATGAAAAACAGAAAAGACAAGTGATCAGAGAATTAAAAAAGAGAAAGGAAAAAAGAAGAAAAAAGAAGAAAAAAAAGGTGGTAAAATATGTGGACAATTTATTACATGGAAAAAGGTACATTTGAGAAGCGCACACAAGGAGGCTAACTAACCTAGCTTACCTTTACAAGGTAAAGGAGGACGCAAAGCCCCCTTTCCCCGAAACAGAAGCTAACCCTATGGATGTATTAAGAGAACGGCTAACCCCGGCGCAGGGCATGGATGTACGGATACAGGGCCATCAGGCAGCATGATAGAGACAACAGCAGGACAGAGAACACTACAGGAGGGATTTCTCCGGCGACCCGATAGCTGCTGGTTAGTAAATACACAGGGACACCAAAAGCGGGAGGAAACGTGGGTTAATATGTGGATTGATGGGATGTGTACACAAGTGAGTCGATTGACTTCAAAAAGTTCACCACTTTAGTCGAACAAAAGTTCAAAACACCTGTTCATGTATTTAGTCTGTTGGCTATTATATGTTTTTTTTCTTCCTGGAACACGTCACTTACCTACACCTTTTGCACTTACTGCGGAATCTTGTGTAGACTGTTTACATTTTTATGACCATATATTATTTATTTGTATTATTGTTGAATACACATTTCTAAAATTGTATGATGTTTTTGTTGATTTATTATTACACAATACTTTTTCTGACCTTTTTGAATCCCCCGACAAATAACCCATATTACAAAAAAGACTATAAAACTAAACTAAAACTAAGCCTTTTCAAAAAATAAACTAGTAAACCCGATTTAAAAAGTAATTCAAACTAAACTGAATTTGAAAACAAAGTTAAAACGAAATAAAAATAAAAACTAATGAAAAATGCAAAACTATAATAACCTTGCCGACAACACCATCTTCTGAACATAGCCATACTGAGGAACACAGAGAGTTGTGTGGATCTGAATTAGCTTTGTATCAACTCATTTGGCAATGGCTTGAATGTAACAGACGTTCATCAATACAAAAAAAGTTGCGCACTAAGGCTTTAAAATACTAACATTAGTTGCCTAAACAGTCCCACCACAGGGTTTATTTAGTGTTAACAAGTTGCTCTGGAGCTTTCGGTCGTATCATAAGGTCTTCCTCAGCAGTTTTATAACGTTAGTGAAATGTTCTTGAACAATGTTGCCCAAAAGTTTTTCTTACGTAGGAGATGTCTCCTATATAATCGTTTTGCCTTTCAGAACTTCTGCAGAACAGAGATTATGAGGGAAAACAAATCATGTTTGAAAAACTACATAATCTCAAAGTCCCAGCCATCTCAATGTAAACCATAACCCCACCACCAAAAATACTATTGGAATCTGCCATCAATCTCACATTGATTGAGAGGTGTTATCTGAAGGCTAATACTGTTGGTAATAGTCACAACACAAGACATAGACATCAACTAATTTATCAATGTTGGTGCAGTTATTTACCATTATTTTTTAATGTATATGAATAAACACATCAAATCAGCATTTTAATGTTTCTCTCAGCAACTTTGTAGATCATTTTAATTTATTTAATTATTGTTTACAGGCAACTTGCATTTCATATAAAAATGAATGAAGTCAGTTAGGAAAATGGCTTTTCATTAGTCCGATGACAGAACATAGTCAGCTCTCAACATCAGATTAAAAACACCAGATGTGGAATTTCAATAGCAAAAATGATCCGCAATGTTGATTAGATAAATAAATATATTTACTTACAAGTAGAACAGTGTTAAGGCTTCTTTTTTTTAAATCAACTAATGCTCTGTGTCGTTTGTCTCGCTGTGACTTTCCAGTTTATAACTTTGGAGTTCAAAGATGAGCTGATATAAAGTATTATAAGCCGGAAACAGCGAGTCACCTAATGTAAAACCCCAGTGTGACACACTTCTCTACCCGTTCTACACTGAGCAGACCAATTGGTTAATATTAACTTACATGCAAAAACGTAGCTCATGTTGACTTTTATAATGGTCATGTTAATAAAGGACCTCCTCCCACTAGATCTCTGTAGGAATAAACTTGTCACATCCAGTTCCCGCTCTTAGTTCATGTTTTGTTTGTTTACTTGACTTCCTGTTTTATTTTGTTAACTCACCGTCTGTCTCTGTTTCAGGTCACTTGTCTTCTTTTTTATTTGAATTCAGAACATTTTAAATGAATAATTGTCAATTATAAACACTATATTCCAGTTTCATACCTTAAAAGGATACCAGTGTTGCACACAAAGCCCGGTGGCGACCTTTTGAATATAACAATAAAAATATTAATATTAGCAGTACAGTCATTATGTATGACAAAAGACAAGTCTATAGACTTGTCTTTTGTCATGCATATACCAACCTGTTTCTAGAATATTTTCTGTAAATGAACAACGCACATCCAAACAACAAACCAATTCCCAGGAGCAATAAAGCTGACAACCACGAATACAAAGAGGCTGTAAATGGAAAAAAGAAAGAAGCTTAATTTGCATAGTAAATGTGATACACAAAATACTCTTGATCTGCTTTTGGGTGCAGTTTGGAAAAAGAAATTATCACCCAGAATGTAAAGTAACTTACATGTTTGTAAGAGTGCAGACAGCTGTATGGTGTCGTGGCCCAGGACGTTTGTGGCTCTGCAAGATATGTTAGATATGTTGAAGGAGGATGGAAGAAGTTAATTTCCATCAATGGCCCAGTATATAGAGGCATTAGGGGACGCCTCAGTCTGGCAGACACACTTCAGAACTCCTGCTGTCAGGTGGCAGAAGGACTCAGGTAGGATTACTGGGACATCTAGAGAGATGGAACGAAAATGTTATTTAACAAGTAATCAAACCTCTCAGACATCTTGGATTTATTGTATGATTTTCAAAAGTCAAAGACACATTGTCATTATAATAAACACTGATATGTTATGATATGTATGTTTTTTATGTAAAGAGCAACAATGGCTGGATAATTGTTTCTATTCAATATTTTTAGGGACCTACTGGTCTAAAATACACAACACATAACATCCATTTAACACTGCTGGGAACCCTTTAGTAGAGGTCAACCCTTTCTGTCTCCCCATGTTCCCTCTGTGCTACATACAGTAGAGATACAATGGCAATTGCATAATGTTTAAATATAGTTTAAACTCTAATTGTATAAATAAATAAATAAATATTTATTATGTAGCCTGTCCTAATTTATTGCACACAATTGATTTTTCTATCCTCCTCCTCCTCCTCAGTTTACACTAATTTCTTCACATTTATCATTGCAGTTTGATGTTCTTGACATTATCTTGAGACATTGTGACCCTAGTTCAATATTAGTAGAATTAATTAAATCAGAAAGCCTGCACCCTGGTGGCCACAGTTGTATTTACTATTTTTTAATAGGGCTTCTTCTCCACGTTGGCATACAAATTGAGATTGAAAGTCCATTCTTAACCTTTAAAATACTAACTAATGTTAGTTGACCAAACAGTCTCACAACAGGGCTTTAGTGTAAATAACTTGCTCTGGAGCTTTCGATCGATCTTCCTCATTAGTGAAATATTCTCTATATTTTTTTTATCTATTGTTATGCATACAATAGAGGATATAGAATGTATTTTTTGTTTTACATTGGACATCCAGATCCAACCAGTCGGACTTCCCTGTGCCAGTGTCATTGTGAGCGATGCAGGAGAGAGAAGTATCTTGTGCACTGATGGGCAGTAACGCATTAGAAGTAAACTGTAATCCGATTTACTTTTTTTCAAGTAACGAGTAAAGTAAGGGATTACAATTGCAAAAACAGTAATTAGATTACTGTTACTTCTCCGTAAGCAGGCTGCGTTACTGAGTTACTTCACTGTGATTTTGTTTCGTGAGACTGTCTCGTGAGTGACAGAGACAATTTAGTAAAAGTCCTGAAATGACGTATGAGCGCCGTGACGTCAGTGTAAACACCGACATGTTTAGCCTAGTGTTGAACAAGAGACAACATGGAGCGCGGGAGAGATCATGCAGCGTTTAATGCTTGGAAGTACCGACATTACTTTTAGTTTGACTCGGTTAAAGGTGACAAAAACATCAGCGTCCGCTATAATGTATGTTATGGTATTGGTACCAGGTGACCCGAGAATGATTTTGTGTCTGAGATGGCACCACAACACAGCTCCCCTCCACTGCAGTAATTGTTTTGGGTACAGCGATGCTCCAGCTTCTCACCTGCTGAAGCATTGAAAGGCCTTTGTAGGGTGAGAGGGGGATGGAAGAGTCAGAGGGGTAGTATAGAAGACAAAATTATGCGGTTGTTCTGTTTCGTGATGCTAAGTGATGCAATAAAATATGTGACACAACTGGAAATGCTTTTGCACAGAGCGATGTTACTGTGAGAGTCGAATAACCACCAAGCTGAGGTTGCTGCAGTATATAGACATCCACCATACCAGAGTGACATGACAAAAAATAAACAATGACTTGTCAGATACAAGTTAAAATAATGCTGTAACAAACCATATTGAATGTCAAAGACACAGGATTGTCAGTGCTTTTTATGAATATTTTACAACATATAAGGACCATACATCACCCTTTTTCCTTATTTAAAGATCAGCTACATTACAAATGTTAATTAAGTGTGACAATACAATATCAGAAAAGCTGTAAATACTTTTTATTGATTACCATATTATCAAGCAATGTACATGTTCATAGTTACACACATGTTACTTTGTGTTTTAGGTAGTAAAATTGGGTCCACCCCCCAAAAAAAGTACTACAACAATGTTCTAATAAAAATCTTAGTAATAATGAAGGGTGCCAATAATTGCTGTATTCATTTGTATTTGAGAATTATGCAGGTTCTGAGGCTGCTTTTTACTTTTTCCAGTTCTAGGCCAAACATTTTTTTTAAGACAACACTAATAGCCTATTTATTATTGTGTTATCTTTTTTACGTTTAAAATGTTACTCAGAAACAGAGATACAAAAAGACAAAGCTCAATATTACCAGTAAACAAGCGTAGCAGATGAGAAGTCTCCATGAAGAAAGCTCAGGCTAGTTATGGTTTCTGTATTTTGCTTTGTTTTCTGTTCTATCGTATTAGCTCCAGCTCCCTCTCCCTCCTTTTCCCACCTCTCTGTGGTTATTTCCAACAATGCTTATAATTTAAGACATAACCATTAACTAACGCTAGATGGCAGTGTGTTCATTTGTTGTAACTTATCAGGAGTTTATTTTCCTGTAATGTCTGTGTCTTCTGACAGCTGTTTATTTCCTGAGCTAGTTGACAGTGTTTTCCGTTCCTCTGTGTTGTGGCAGTAACCCCTTAAAGAAGTGTCAGGGGAAGAAGTCCTTGTTTGTTTGTTTCTTCCTTCCTTTATTTACACATATAACACATTTAAAAACATACAATATATGATTTGCAAGGTAATGTGAAGGAGAAGCGCCTTAAACCCCTGCAGGGACTTGAAAAGTCACATTTAGGGATCGTATTTAACAATGAAAAGGTTAATAGACTCCCAAAACTAAACACAAGCCTTACTCATCATAAACCCTTATAAATGATAACTTAGAACTAATATACATGTCCCAGGCACGGGATGCCTAAAAGGAATTATATGATTTAAAGCAACTTGGATTTTATTCCCACTAAGAGTTACACATTTGTTAAAATGCAATATAATCTTAAATCTTACACATTCATTTACTGGCTGAGAAAACTGTATTGGAAAGATATTATAATACACATGCATGATCATCTTAACAATAATAGCCAATAACAGTGAATAGCCAAAGTAACATATTATGCATTTATGCTGCAGTAAAAACAGCTGTTAAAATAACACATTCATCACATCAATTTGGAAATTCAGTCTTGTCGTGTTACAAGGCCTTGTGATAATGTCCAATGGGAACATGTTAATACAATCTGAAAGGACAAATTAATAAGTGTCATTGTTATATATACGGGGGAAACATTGACACTGATGATTTACTATATTATTCAAAGTGGCATAGTCAGAGAGGTGCTAATTAGTTTGCAGTGTTTACATATGACCTCTTCATGTATTTACATGTGAGGAACAAAACACGACGATATAATGTAATCCAATGCATAATCATTACCAACAACACCACCACCACCACAGCAAGTATCTTAGAAATTAAACATATTAAGCAAAAATGAAACAGAACCAGATGTACAATAATATTTCAGTTTCTAAAATGAACCTGGGCATATTCACTATACTCTGCCTTCTTTGCATCTTTTCCAGTCCCAACCCTGTCATATTGTCTCCCCATCTCCAGTGCTTCGCTCACATAATTTCTGCACTTGCCTCCCTCTTTGCACCTCTCCTCCTCCAGATAGGAGCTACCAGATGGGTTCCTGCCCCCAGAGCCTTCTCCCTTCTTCTTCTTCTTCTTGCTCTTCCAAATCACACTGGAGTAAATCACATCACTGCCTTCTTCATTCTTCATCTCTGAGCTTGTACTGGCAACCTGTTGATGTCCTCGATGAGTAAATGGCATATTTGACTTTCTCATCACATTGGTATTGACATAGATATCCTCCTCTGTTGGGATAGATACCTGAAATAAAAATAAAAAATCTGTCAGTTGTACAGATACGGTATTCTGTTAGACTATCCCTAGTCTATATCCACAACGTTCCACTTCAGGGACTGCTTCGTTGCCGTCGGAAATTCCGCCGGATTTCACTCTTATCAGCCGAATGTCCGTTACCTTCTGTTTAGTTTGTGTTGGATTTTCAAATGATTTCTGAGGACTCTGGTTAACTGCTCCTCAGATCTCTGCAGGGTAAATCCAGACAGCTAGCTAGACTATCTGTCCAATCTGAGTTTTCTGTTGCACGACTAAAACTACTTTCGAACGTACACACGTTCCACCAAAACAAGTTCCTTTCCGAGGCTATTTTGCAGCGGCACCGTGGCTTTTCCCGGTGCTTAGCGCTACCCATGAAGGTTGAAAGAAATTGCCAATAAACCAGAGCACGTTTTTCTCCCATCCCGGAATGCTTTGTGGACTAGCCAGACCCTCCTCCGCAGCGCTGTGGAGGAAGGTCTGGCAAAGCGAGACTAGGCTATCATTGTTTAATACCCAAATTAGGAAACAATCTGTACCTTTTTTTCCGTTTCACTACTCAAGCCTCGACTCATCAGAGCTGTGCTGGTGTCGCCTGGGCACGGACTCTTTGATGGGTTACGGCAGCCAGTCCTCTGAGCCCTACAAGATAGGACAGTAAGACACTCCATCCCACTTACCTACAGTAGACATTTTCATTTCAACTTTGGTTGAAAATGAAAGCCTGCTCATATATTAGTTGACAGAATGAATGAGTGTGATCACTTCTTTACTTCTGGAATATCTTGAATTATAAAATTAGCTACAAAGGTGGTCATAACTGATTAGGTACATTTGTAGTTAGCACTGATAAAATACAGCTGCTGATCATTATCTATACATATTTAGATTATCAAAGCAACATGAGACTAGCTCTACAGAGGCAGAATCATTTAAAAAAATCTAAATGTCAGGGGAAATCGTCTTGAAAAACACCCTTGTCACTGTTTTATATTGTTAGTGGATTTGTTGGCCATTGTGATTTTATTTAATTGTTTTCACAAATAAAATTGTAAGAAATACATTGTCATGACACATTTATCATTTTGTGCAATCACAACAAATTAATGGAGTTAAACATTGATTCTGGACAGGAGTTAGTCCACTCAGAGAGCGGTTAAAGCTAGAAAACATTACACAGAGTCAGTTTTTATACTAGAGTTAAATGAACAACAATGACCTTGCTGTGCAGTGGTAGTCTGAACATTGATGCTGTCCCAAGCTGTTACCTACCTTATGGCAACCAGTAGAGCACATATTAGTGCTGCTGTTAGAACACCAACTGTGACGATGAAGACTGGCCACGTAACTGAGAGAACAGAAGATTATGAAAGTTATTCAGAAGCATTAAAACAGTTAAACATTTTTTTAGTGAAGTACTTTTGGACAAACGAGGAGCTTGAAAGGTTGAGGTATAACATGTATTGGTTGGATATAAAATGAAAATACAAGAGAAATACAATTTAAAATCCAATAAAAGGGTTAAGTGATTTATTGATGGTATTTGTTTAGCATTCACCAATATGTAGTCTCAGGAGTAGTAGGTTGAAACAGAAAGACTTGGACTGTGTTGTAAATGTTAAATGTTTTTATAATAAATACTTTTTACTGCATTTGACAGATCCATCCCAGACATGATGGATGTTAATTATAGAAGCTGAAACCAAGAGTGTGACTAACAGACATGCTGCTTACATGCCTCTCCTCTACAGTAGCCTATGCAAAAACAAAACACTAACTAGAGTTATAAACTTTGCACTATTTAGAGAATATGGCTTTGGACTCCAGATCAAGTTCATCAGAATGTTTTAATAATCCTAATAGTTTTCGACTAATCAATAAAACTTGTATTCAGACAGACCTTGACTTTCCGCAGATGTTTGAGGCTCAAGGCTGTAGACATAAAACCGCAGAGTAGCAGATCCCAGAGAGTTGGAGCTGCGGCAGAGCAAGGTGGCAAGATCCCTCTCCTGTGGTTGATTCACAGTGATGATGCTCCTCAGACCTGTGTCATTCAGAGGCTCGTGGCTGATGACAAACCTGTCTGAGTGACTGACAGGTAACCCATCCAAATACCACTGTAAAGTGGGAGAAGGGTTTCCCAACGTCTCACAGGAACAGTTGAGCTGGGCTGCAGTTTTGCTGCAATTAGATGAGGGCAGGATCTGGGGAGCAACTGTAACGAATGGTCATTAGCTGCAACTAGGCTGAGACAAAGTCTTAACAGTCCAAAACCCAAAGACATTCAATTTATAATGATATAAAAGAGGGAAAAAGCAGCAAATTCTCATATTTTGAGGACAGGAATCTACAACTCTTGATAATTAATTGCTTAAAAATGTCTGATAATTATTTTTCTGTTGCTCGACTTATGGATGAATTGACTAATTGTTTCAGGCCTAATTCAGACTAAATCAAGAAAACTAAAAGAGATGAGATCAGTTCAATTATAATGTCCATCATGAATGAATTACAGCAGATGACAAATTAACTTACATGAAATATCTGCTGTTAAACTCGTGCTAACAGATGACTCAGTGCTGCCATCTTGTTTGCTGTAGACAGCAGTACAGGAGATGTCCTTCTTGTGATGGAGGTGAGAAGCAGTGAAGGTAACGATAGAGATCTTGACTTTAGTTTGGTCCTGATTGTCCTGCAGTGTCTCCTGACTGCCACCCAGGCCGGGGGTCCATGTCAGAGTTGGAGGATGAGACAGACAGGGAGCTGGAGCAGAGCACGACAAACTCACCGAGTCTCCCTCCTTCACCTTCAGTGTGGGCGGAGTCAGAGTCGGACTGGGAGGATCAGCTGGTGGGAAGGTACATACCAACCAGTCACTAAATAAACACTCATTTCTCTCAATTGTTTAAACGACTATTTGCCACATGCAATGAATATAAAACAAGGTCAAAACAGTTATCTAATAGGGAAATGACCAAAGTGTATGTATATAGCCTTTAAAACCTACCGTTGACTGAAATATACAAATTTGGTTGAAGAAAACTATATTTCAGGCCATTGTTGCATTCCACTCTGAAGAAATATAATTTGCTGTAACCAGGTTTCATGTTGTTCAGGGTTGTGGTGCAGTCTTTTTTTGTTAAGTCTCCTATCAGTTCTCCATTTATTGGGGTTGATTGTAAATTACTGTCAAACACAACAATCCCTTGATCATTTTTCCACACTCCTTTACATGTGTTATCCAAGTTTGATTTATGTTTGTCCTCTATGTCAAAGAAGCAGGGGATGGTCACACAGGATCCACTCAGAACCTCGATGTTCTGCGGGATAAATGCCTCAAATTCTCCACACAGGGCCCCTGAAACACAGGATACAAATCTTGAAGAAGGTAGTTTACAGTAGGTTGTTTACTGCCTTCTTAAGTTTTTGTTATTGTTATAGTTATTGGTCCATATATATAAATGAAATCCAACTCACCTTGCAGCAGACAGGCAACGAGAAGGAAATTCAGAACTCCAGCCATCTTTGTTTGTCAGGGGAGGCAGAAACTCTGGAGATTACAGATGGAACAGTTCACATGTTTGCTATATTTCATCCCTAAAATAACAGGATCTTAAAGCAGGATTCATGTAAAGGCTTGTGTCAGTTCTCAGGTTGATTACTTTTTTTATTGTACCTTTATATTGTTTTAATCGTCATCATGGTGGAAAAGCAACAACAATAGTTTTTAAGTAAATCACTAAAATGTTCAACTAAATCCCATCCGATTTAAAATGTATGGATTTTATATAATCTGTTAGCAGCTCTCGGCAGGATGACGCAGTGCACCTATTTATTACAATAAGGAAAAAGAGTAATATGTGGCTATATAATTACAATGACTTGTAAAATCATACATTGAATAATTCAATTAATAAGTAGTAATTTAACAGATTTGACAGACTTTAAAATTAAACATTGATCATGGTATTATTCATTCAAAGGTCAATCTGGGTGTTTCTGTGTGACCCTCCTGTACTGTAGAGATAAACATAGTTCTCTTTAAAATGGAGAAGAAACATTTAACTGATATGCAAAAACAAATAGCTGTGGACACATTTCTTAACTGTGACAACACACTCCTTTCATTAACAGAATGCAGAACATGAAATCATGATATAAAGGAAAAACAGGAAGTCAAATGCTAAAACAGTGAAACATGTTCTGTACTTGTTTGCTGTTTTATTTTGAAATTATTTGTTAATGAACTAATTGCAGCCTGTTGAGCCAGAATGTCAAAAAAACACAATTGGCTGCCTCCCTAAATTTTTTTTGCTCATCTTGCAATGATCATCCGTGAATCTGTTTTTGCTTTTCTTTCCAAATTTGCAAATATGACCAAGATAAAGCCCAGTGAATGATCTTAGTATTTTAATCTAAGTTTTTGATTGATTGATCTGTTTTTTATAGAAGTTGTAGTGACTTACGTTTTCATCAGGTCTGTTTTGCAGTTAGATGAAAGAGGTGTTGCATGTTGAAGTCAAGTTCCTTCGAAGTGAGGTTGCGTTTTCAGAGAGCTTGTAGGAATTATTTTGAAAATGAGGAAGTTGCTCAAGTGTAGGTAAGTGAGTGATATTTGCAGGATATGTACCACCATATTTACCTATTATTATGATAATGTCAAAATGTGTCTTCTAGCAATAGTGTTCTTCAAGTCATGAAAAAACCTGGTGGTCAATAGAAGTCAAAATTCTAGGCAATGTTGTTGAAAGTCTGAAAATAAGAGGTTGGGTGATCTCTCCTGATGTACCATGTCGCAAAACAGACTGTCTTTGGTCTCATGGCAGTTTGTGAAATGGTAATTTTTAATCTATTGATTCGTGTAGACAGACACGTTTTGTTCGTGGTGGTCAGCACGTAATGGGAACACGGAGGTTGGGTGTAGGAAAAGAAGAACGGGGAAAGGAAATGTGACCCGCGGGAAACGATCCCCGGTCTCTGGGGTGAAAGTCCTGTGTTGTGTGTGGTCTCACAGACCCTACTGCTGTATGGATTAAAATAATAGCAATAATAATTGCAAAATTAACCAACCCCTTATCTCCTTCAAAAGGAGATAAGACCTGACCTTAGTAAAACCCAATATGTAAAGAGGGTTTGAAGTGATAACCATTTCCTTTCCCACAAACTGAGTTTGCACATTAGATAAAGGTGACGAAATACAGTAATGGCCATAAATTAGCAAAATAGGGAAACATTTCATGTTTTCAATGTTATGGGCTTTGTATAAACAAATAAATATTGCATTTGTTTGTCAAAATGTATGATATATCTTATATAGTCACTGCATGCTACATAGTGAGAGGTATGTTCTACATTAAGAGAAATCTAAATGCACATATTTGGGATCTGGTGTAGTGCTGTGTACAAAGTACTCTCAACACAGATCTCAGATATAGAAAAGATAGAAAATCCATTGTATTTAATCATGTTCAACAGCTTGACAAACACAACTGATGCGTCATTTTCTTTGTGGGTCATTATCTTGAGACCTGAGCGGTCCACAGCTCCAAAACCCCCCTCTGGGCCCAAATTATACTTGAAACAATAACACAATGAACGAGTAGAAGAATTGTGTCTAACGATTCATGTCAGGGCTTGGAGCCAGAAGCAGCTGTCAACTGACACATATCATCAGTTCAAAATGTTTGTAAGCAATTCTCATAAAATTAGTTGAAGTCATAATCAAGCTGATAAAACAAGGTCAAGCATGTTTTTTTGGAGTTGTTAAAAAGGGTCTGGGTCTACAGGACCCCAAGAAGAACATTAGGATGAATGAATTCCACTTTTACAGATTAAAGTCAGAATGTTATTTAACTCATGGGGGCATCTGCCATATCAGATGGAGCCCCCAACCTGTACACACAATTTGCTACAAAACTTATCTTCCTCCAATAAGATTTGTAGAAGACTTCAGTAATTCCATAATATTTTTCTGGAGATCCTTGGCTTTCTCTGCATTCTCTCCTCTCTCCACCTGATCTCCTGCCACCTGGAGCCCCTTCAGCACCGACTGCAGGGCGTCTGCATTCTTCACTGAGTCCATCTGGTCTCTGTCTGCCCGGATCTCCTCCACCCAGTCCAGGTACGCCTGAAGTAATCCGAGGTCATCCACAAAGTTTGCAATAATCCGGAGTCCCGGTCGACATTGCTCCAGCTCCCTCAGCCTCCTCCTCCCCACCTCTCCGATGTCATTCCCAACAATGCTGATGGAGGAGAACATAACCAGGTAAGAGTTATTACTTTTAATTGTAACAAGCCAACAACTTGCGCTAGATGGCAGTGTTTCCATACATTATCACATTGAGAGCACAGAGCAGAAGTTGATGTGTTTCAGTCTTACGTCAGTGTCCTCAGAGAGGTGTTTCTGCTGAGGCAGCTGACGATGTTTTCTGTTCCTCGCTCTGTGATGCCAGTGATGTCCAGATACAGTTCCTCCACAGTGGTGTTGTGCTCCAAAGCGTTCCACAGCTCCATAACCCCCTCTGGACCCAGGTTATTGCCACACATACTGTATACATTAGTGTAAGAATTGTGTTACTGTTAAATATATATAGTATAGTGTCTAATAACTCAACAAAGACATGGAGCCAGAGGGCTCAGGATATCTGCAGGTCTGGAAAAGTTAAAAACCTTCTTCTCTAAACTTATCTTTAAAAATGAATGTGAGTACATCATTTTATTTGTCATCTTTTTAATATTATTGCCTTCTGTTTTATATTTAGTTTATTATAATTAAAAAGCATTAAATTCAGTACCCTCAAAGAAAGGCCTTAGAATGTATTGAAATGTCTTAAAGTTCATCTGCTGTAGATAATAACATTTGTTACTTTTTTTTATGCGGTTGTGGGCTGTCAGGAGACCACAAGATAGACTGGTGCACCAGTGGATTGTGCATGCAGGAGACTCTTTAGTCCTTTTTTATATGTCAGTCAGCAGCGTCAAACATGGAGCAAAACCTGTCACTACTGCTAGCTACAGTACATACTGTGGGGAGCTCATCGTCACATTATTGGCAGGTGTCAATTTTACCTAAAACCTTTGGTATTTTTTAATTGGTTAACCCATCCATTTACTTTCTGCCACTTATCTGCATACAGAACACATGCTTATCATATTACTGTACTAGGAATTATTCTTACATATAACTGACAAAAATGTGATATAAATGTCAATACATTCATAATGTTAAACAATAGTTACTGAAAACAGTACTGACTGGTTTTCCGTCATTATTTCTGTTGACTGGAAAACAATATTCAATTGCATTCTGTGTGGTAATAAAAAGTTCTTAAATGTTGTTAAATTTATTCTCAAAAGTGGTATTTTGGTAATTGATATAAATACTCTGCAATGACTTACAAGAGCTTCTTCACTTGGCACTCATTCGATTTCAGAATTGTAGATTCTAAAATAGCAGCTTGCCTATCCAGGCAGTTGTATCTCAAACTGAAAAAGAATAGAAGAACATTAGGTCAACATTGTTTTTAGCAGGCAATTTATCAATTGAAGAGGCTCACGCGAGGGGCTGGAGTCAATCACAGCGTGCATTAGACAGGTACACCCAGGTTGCCAGTCTATCACAGAGCTAACATTCAGACAGACAAGCATGCAGACACAGAAAGAAGATGCGTATTCCCCACAGAAAGGCATCGGCCAGCCAGGAAATTCAAAGTCAGACTTGTCAAAAGTCAAACTGTAATTCTTATCTATTTGACAGGTTAATACAAAGTCAGTTACTCACTAGAGAGATTCACAGCGGTGTAGGATTGGCCCCAGTCTGTTCAGTCCTCTGTTTCCAATGTTGGAGTAGCCTAAGTTGAGCTCTTGCAGCTTGTGAGGTGAGAACTGCAGCACGTAATGCATGGCTGCACAGTCCACAACACTCAGCTTCATTTTGAACAGGTTGAGCGTCTTGATCTCTGGTGCTGCAATGCTGGTTGCTTCCTTCATGTGGAACTCCATTAGGCAGTGGAGAAGATTCAGGGCGGCCTGGTTCTTGAGCTTCCTACCCTTGAACTGGTCTTGGAACCACAGCCCCAGCCTGGCGGGGATGCCATCCCCTTGCTCCATGGGGGAAAGAACAAGGCCATCCAACTGGCCTGCCAGCCGAGCCCGGAGCATTCCCATGAAGAAGCGTGTGAACATCTGGAGGCTCTCCAGCGTGTCCATGTTGAGGTGTGTGTTTTGCAGCAGTGCAGCTGTGGAGGATGGTGGACGTAGCCCAAAGCACCAGAAGTCCAGAGCTTGGATTATGTCTTCCTGGCTGAAGAGATTAATTGCGCAGTAGAGGGCAGCCAGATGTTCTTGAACAGTCAAGTGGAAGAAAGAAAACATCTCCACTGTTTCCTCTTTGAGAGGCTGGAGGATGTGACAGAGAAAGGTGCTCTGCAGATCAGCAGGTGTAACACCGTAGTTTTCCAAATCTGCTCTTTCGAACATGATCTTTTTCTGTAGAAGGTTTTCATAAGCCAGTTTTCCCAGGTTTGTCAGTTGTTGCTTTGCTAGTGACAGAACCTCAGATCTTGGGGTGCTTCTCCCTGCGCTCCCCCTCAGCGCATGGTGCTTGACTGCTGTGAACAGGTAGCAGAAGTACACCTCACTGACTGTCCTGGGTGGGTTTAGCTCCAGAGACTTTGAGTCACCAACATCTTGATTTCCAGAAGAGAAGAACTCAGCCATAGCGGTACAGATGATGTAGCAATAAAGAGGGATGAAGGACAGCACAAAAAGGTTGTCATTGTTCAAGATATAATCGTAGACTTTTTCAGCAACTTTTTTGTCTTTGTAGAACTTGTTGGTATATTCCTTCACCTGGTCCTCCTCAAAGCCCAGCACCACACAACATCTCTGGAAGAAACGCTTGGGAGCTTCCGTAGATGGTCTTGTCGTGAGAATGACCGATGCATTTGGGAGAAGGCTTCCCTTGATTAAAGCCACCATCAGCTCTGACACTGGCACCCTCGAACTAACATCAATGTTTTTGTCAGGACTGTTCCAGTCCAAGGGGAATTTGAACTCATCTAAACCATCTAAGATGAAGAGCAAAGAGCTTGGCGAAGTAAACAGATCAGGTAGAGCTTCCTTAAGGTACCGGAACCATTCTCCAAGCAACTCCAACAAACTCAGTGGTGCTTCAATCAGATTGAGCTCTCTGAAGCGTAGGTCAAAAATGCAGATGAATTCACGCATGTTCTTCCCAATCGCCCACTCATAGACAAGTCTCTGTACTGCCACGCTCTTTCCAATACCAGCAATACCCCTCACTTTAACCCTTTTGGGTGGCCGTCCCGATGTTCCTTGGGGGCCCAATAGATGGCAAGGCCGGATGCGCTGGCATGCCTGATGAACATAGATGCGAGCTCGTCTGCTCGCCAGGTCAAAGTACTCATGTTGGCTGCTGTCAACTAAGTCATCGTCTTCTGTCACAAAAAGGTCAGTGTAGCGGATCTCGATGTGAGAAGCTGAGTTTGAAGCCACTCCCTCACCCTCTGAGTAACACTTCAACTGCTCTGTGCGTTTCAGTAGGGTTGTTTTATGGGCAGAAATGGGAACTACAATGGAAGACAGCAAGATGAAATATATTGTCAACAAATTATTTTTCAAACTAAATTATTTTTCAGTTTTCTAGAAGATACATATTTTGAGTTACCTTCTTCAGCTACCTAAGATTACATACCTCGGATGTTGGCCAGCTTTACACTCCTGCTAGGTTTCAGTTCTTCTTTATCTACACAATAAAGATAATTTCACTTGAATGCATTTTCAAAACATGGGAACAAGACAAGTATGTTTACCACTAGAAAGAAAACACATTATAATATACAACCCCAAATCAGAAAAAGTTGGGACAGTATGAAAAACACAAATAAAAAAAGAAAGTAGTGATTTCTAAATGTACTTTGACTTGTATTTCATTGCAGACAATGTGAACACAAAATATTTCATGTTTTGTCTGGTTAACCTAATTTCATTTGTAAATATACATCCTTTCCTGTCATTCAAACCTGCAACACATTCCAAAAAAGGTTGGGACAGGAGCAATTTAGGGCTATTAATCAGGTAAATTGGTTAAATAATGATGTGATTTGAAACAGGTGATGTCAACAGTTGATTGTAATTATGATTTGGTACAAAAGCAGCATCCAAGAAAGGTCTAGTTCTTTAGGAGCAAAGATGGGCCGAGGATCGCCAGTTTGCCAACAAATACGGGAGAAAATTATTGAAATGTTTAAAAACAATGTTCCTCAAAGAAAGATAGGAAGACATTTGCTTATTTCACCTTCAACAGTGCACAACATAATTAAAAGATTCAAGGAATGAGGAGGAATTTCAGTGCGTACAGGACAAGGGCGCAAGCCTAAGGTGAACAACCGTGATCAATCGTTGGGTCATGAATCAGCATTTCAGGTATTTTTTGGGAGAAATGGACGCCGTGTGCTCCGGACCAAAGAAGAAAAAGATCATCCAGACTGTTACCAGCAACAAGTCCAAAAGCTGTCATGGTATGGGGTTGTGTCAGTGCCCTTGACAAAGGTGACTTGCACTTCTGTGATGGCACCATTAATGCTGAAAAGTACATAGAGATTTTGGAGCACAATATGCTGCCTTCAAGAAGACATCTTTTCTAGGGACGTCCATGCATATTTCAACAAGATAATGCAAAACCACATTCTGCACACATTACAAAGAGGATACGGGTACTTAACTGGCCTGCCTGCAGTCCAGACCTGTCTCCAATAGAGAATGTGTACGGGGTCTTCGTTGTCGCATTTTGCGCTTCAAAATGCGACAACGAAGACCCAGTACTGTTCCCCACCTTAAGACTTGTTTGCAGCAACAATGGGACAAAATTAAACCTGAAACACTTCATCACTTGGTGTCTTCAGTCCCTAAATGTCTTTTAAGTGTTGTGAAAAGGAATGGCAACATTACAAAGTGGTAAATGCTTTACTGTTCCAACTTTTTTTGAAATGTGTTACAAGAACTAAAATAGGAATTTTGTTTTTTTGAAAAATAAAACAATAAAAATCATGAGGAACACATTAAATGATGTGCTGTTGTATTGTCTGCAATGAAATACAAGTCAAAGTCCATTTAGAAATCACTACTTTCTTTTTTTATTTGTGTTTTCCATACTGTCCCAACTTTTTCTGATTTGGGGTTGTATATAATATTCTAAAAATCTAGTTTTTGATAAGATAATAAATCCATACCTTTAACCT
This sequence comes from Gymnocephalus cernua, assembly GCA_023631565.1. Taxonomy (NCBI): domain Eukaryota; kingdom Metazoa; phylum Chordata; class Actinopteri; order Perciformes; family Percidae; genus Gymnocephalus; species Gymnocephalus cernua. The sequence goes on from CM042429.1 coordinate 35,325,124, forward strand.
CAGGAGTCAGGGTAAATCTCTTGCTCTTTCGATTGAACAGTTTAGCAATGGGGCCTTTAGGCTTCTTTTCTGTGGAGATTACAGGATTCATATGGTAAATAACACATTTGAATACATGATATTACATAGGCCTAGTGTAATTCCAAGTTTCTTTGGATACCATGCATTTGTTTAAAAATGTCAGATTCCCAGGAGACAGGAACTGTACTAGCTGAATGCTAACATGCTCACAGTAGGAGTGCCAACTTGCTTATGTTTAGCAGGTGTGATGTTCACCATGTTCACCATCTTAGCATGTTAACATGTGCTAATTAGGTTTGTGGGACTGGCTCAGTTTTGCAGGTACTTGATCATAAAATGTTGGCACTAAAGGGAAAGTCTGGGTCATGCATTACAACAACATTGCACAGCAATCTGTCCAACAGTTTGCATTACATTTCCAACATTTCACTCATAACACAAAAATGTATCTGAACCTGCCCTATAGTACCAAAATGGTGGACCGATCAGCAAACATTGGCATCCCTAGATCCCATCACTAGCATGATGGTTATAAGAAGAACTTGTCTTGCATTTACAATACATTGCCAAAGTCAGCAAAAACTACTTGGCAAGACATCACAGGTGATTGCACCCTGTTAATAATCTTCCTTCACCTGTTACTCTTGCAGTAAAACTTGATTGTCTTTAGATCTGCACCGCCAGTTTTTTACCTTTCCTTATGCATCTGTTAAATAAACAATAAATAATTACAGTCATCACCAGTGTATTAACAAAACCTCACCTTCAACTTTTACAGGTGCAGGCACTGGCTTACTGATGACATAGTCCCTGCAGTGTCTCTCCACCCAGACCTGCAGATCTCTGCAGTAATAATCCTGCACCTCCCTCAGCACCTGCAGGAACTTTAGGCTGCTCTCCTCTGTGGCACACACCATCTCTAGAGCCTGGGCCACGGCGTTGGAAGGTGACCTCTCCAGCAGAGACAGGTAGTGGGCCGAGGAAAGCACCTCAGCATCACGCAGCCAACGCAGCAAGGGTGCTGGGTGGTCGAGAGTCCAGTTCAGCAACAAGTCTCTCTGAGACCGGAGCAATTGCTGAGCTGAGTCCATGGCCTCAGAAAATACTGTTGGGAGGAATAAGATAAATACATTACAAAATGTCATGCATTCAGAAATGACAAATTCACAGTATGAAAAATACAGTACAGTAAGGATTACTGCATGAACACTACCATGCTCATTGATTAAAATGCTTACCTTAAAGAAATATTTTATTTTGTTCTGTGTCACTTTCCGTCTCGTCTTTGCAGTCATGAGTGTTTGCAGGAGAGCGGTTTGTGTGTCTTAAAGTGGAGGGAGGTGGAGTGTTATTCCTTGCTGTCGGCCGCAATTCAAATAACCATTCAAAGGGTCCATAGTTCAACGTTCAAGTCTTTGTCCTTGCTTCTGATTATTCACTTTTGTTTGATCATGCTCAAACATGCCAATCCCCTCAAGTGACTTGGGAGTAACACATAAAAATATCAAACTGTTATTCATGTTGTTATAACATTGTAACTTCACAATCCAATGCAATGCTGAACACCTGACTATAACTGTCAGTTTGAGTATATAAAACAGATTGACAGCAGTTTAAACATTCTCTTGTTGAAATACAAAAGTTGTAGCTTGACACTTTCCAGTTTGCGTCTAACTTCTTGCATAACTGAGATGACCTACATACATTGGATATGTACAATAATGATTTATGAATCCGTGGCAGGCAGAACAGTTAATCATTAATCAGTTTTATTCAACTTTCTATGGGACTTTTATCACTATCACATTTACCACTCTGTAAGATGTTTGGTTTGTGTAGACAAAAGGAATCAGGCATAAACACATTTAGTTGTCGGAACCTTTGAGGAAATGGCCAACAGCATGAGAGTGACTCACTCTTTGTCATGTGTTGTCTCACAGATACTTTGCTGAGGTCTTTTTTCCCCCAAACAATTCCTAGTTCCACCACTTGAATAAGTATTTGAATCTTTTGACATGGTTAAATAATTGTTAAGTTATAAACCTACCATTGCTGATTGCAAAATGATCTCAGTGGTATGTATGTAATGAATGTACTGGAGTGATGGTCGCTAATTGATCACCTATGGTCACCAAGGCAGCCATATCTCTGTTGTCATCCCTGTCTCCAGACATTGAATATTGGAAGAGTAAGAGGAAGCATTAAAGTGAAGTCATAGTACAAGGAGCACAATGAAACACTCCAACTTCCCCCTCTTTGCTCCTCTCTTCATCCTCTCCTCTGTGCTGGCAGAGCAGGGTTGCAGTCATGCATGTGGACACTGTCTTCCTTGTGTGTCCTCTGATTTTTGGTGAGTAATTTAATCATTTGGTGTGTTTTTTTTAAAGAAATGCATTAGCTTCAGATTTCTGTATGAATTTCAAGGTTATTCATTCATTGTTTATTGATGTTGAACTCATTAGATTATCCCCTCTGATATCACTGGTATTGCCATAATGATTACTGTAAGAGATGGAAATATCGTAATTTTTTTGTCTGTGAATTCTGTAGAATATAATGTAGTTGATGATCACAGTATAATCACCAATGCGGATCATTTCTGTTGCTTTAAAAGATATATGCTAATTTATTTTCTCCATGAAGTTGATAACAATGTGACAACACATATGCAAATGTTTCCTGAAATAATCAGTTTTAAAGTATTTACTACATAATATCAAATGTTTGTAAAACTTAAGTGTAGTACATTTTCCAGAGCCAAAAGCGCACTTGCCCTCTTCCCTTTTCTAAATATACATCTGTTGCGAAATTGTTCTGGGTCATTTAATGAATTTGCCGACAGTGCAGCTGAAAACAGCAGTTCTAACGTCCTGTTAGTTCCAATGTATCTTTATGATGAGTTTTCTAGAAGAACTCAAAGGATTCATTCAGTTAGACCTGATGAGATAGCCTGGTTGACACCAGACCCTTCTCAGTTGTAACTGAGAGTGGGTCTGGGGAAGGTTCATTCACTGCTCATTTCTAAAGGGGCGTCACCAACGGACGCCGCTCAAATGCCTCTGGTCGCCATTGGATAGTCCTTCAACCAATCAGACCAACGATCTGGGTGACGTAGCAGCAACAGCAGCATCAACGGGTTGCTGCGCTTCGGTGGCCGTCATGTTGAATGTAAACAAAAAGCTGCTAGGTCGCTGCGCTATCGTCATCGTGTAAAGCCCACCTCAACGGTTCTGATTGGTGCCTCGATTTGGAGAAATTGGAAATGGGCTTGAATGGGCTCTTGGCCAGATGGACTTGCAGAGCAAATCTCAAATTTGCCGGAAGTTCGTCGGGGTTTTACCAGGCTATGGGAGAGCTAGTTTGGAACAGAAACGTTTTAATTGGCCATGCAAAATTGTCTTCATAGTGGTCAAATAAATACATGAAACACATAAGACATGAATATCACAATTATAAGGCACAATTATATGGTTGGATGGCAGTGGATGCATGTATTGGTAAATCATTTCTGTTCTCTATCCCAGCAGCAGCCCTGTGGAGGAGGGTCCAGTCTGTCTCCCCTGTGCCCTCAGTCCCAGACCATGTCCAAGCCCTGGTGGGCTCCTGTGTGGTGATTCCCTGCTCTTTCACTCCTCTAGCTTCTCATCCTCTCCGGGGGAGGAAGGAGAGGGTGGATGTGCGTCTGAGGTTCAGAGGTGGTGGTCGCTTCTTCCCTCTCCGCAGCACCGCTTTTAACAGCGAGGACAGAGATCAAGTGAGCCGGGATTTCCAGGGCCGGACATCCCTCTTTGGGCAAATCCCAGATGGAGACTGCTCAGTGAAGATCGAAAGGATCAGCCAGGATGACTCACGGGGGTTTGAGATCGCTCTGAAGACAGGTGATGACTTGCTTTGGGGGCGGCCAGTGAGCTTCAGTCTGGATGTTGTGGGTGAGTCCCTATACTGCTTCTTTCTTCTCTCTTTATAAAAGCAGTTCTTTTGGATATTTAACAACCAGATAAAGTATGTGTATCCAGGTTTTAGAACTAAAAACAAATTGGAATTGCATAGGAGCAGAAATACAGTATATTCATGCAAACACACAGTGGAGAGTCTCCGACACACTTGCATACAAAAGAAAAGCACCCAAAAGGCTGAGATGAATGTTTTAGTCAATAATTTTTTCATTGTAGTGCATGACGTGTAGATATTTCTTCCCTTTCAGATCACCATCATGCCAAACATAGCAATAAATAAATGAACAAATGAGTGCAAAATAACCCTGAGAGTCAAGTAGTACTTAGAAAAGAATAAATTAAGATTACATGAAGAAAATCTAGGAAACATTCATAGAAAGATTAAATAATTTTGTAAAACCAACAAAATCAGTTATTACAAACACATAATCCATAATGGCCTTTGTAGCGGATTCTGCACTGTGCTTTAGTATAATTTATATTTTGTCTTTAATGAAATACACATCAGCAGTAACACACAGCAATGATGGAGATTTTCCTCACTGACAGACACGCCTGAGGCTCCTGTCATCAGCGGCATGTTGTCAGCCACAGAGGGACAGCTGGTCACCCTGAACTGCTCCGTCAGCTATCACTGCCCCTCCAGACCTCCTTCCCTGCAGTGGAGCTGGGAGAGAGGAGCCCAGCTGAACAGCACTGAGCCAGGGGGGGTACAGACACTCCACCCAGAGCCCCACAGGCCAATGTTACTGGCCTCTCTGTCCTTTACTGTGTCTCACCAGGTGAAACCCAGGCTCAAATGTGAAGTCAGTTACCCAGGAGCCAAAGCATTGGCAATTTCAAAGGATCTGCATGTTACATGTAAGCATAGTTTTCACCACTAGGCCTGTTTTTGTGTTTCTTGGCTCAGTTTATACTAAAACCTTTTGTGTTTTCTTATACTCCATAGTTTCACCAAAAGATGTAAGGGTTCAGGTCCAGTCCTTGATAGTGCAGGAGGGGGGCAGCGCCTTGTTGGTCTGCTCATGTAAAGCTGACCCTCCGGTGTCTGAGTACCGCTGGTCCTACAGTCAACACAGCCGCACGGTGCACCTCCACCAGCGCACACACACAGTCCGGCTGTACAACGTGACCCGAGACATGAGGGTCCGCTGCTCGGCACAGAACCTGATTGGTCGAGGAGAGTCCCGGCCCACACCGCTGAACATACAATGTAATCCTACTTCTTTTAGGCCTACCACTGATGGCCATACACACATATATTTTGACTATTTCACAACAAGAACTTTGTAAGAAGGAGATTGTCTAGTACATTACCTCCTTTAAAATGGCAAAATTTTATTTTTACACTTTGGTTTTTGCACGAATCAAACAAACGATATTATGTGTTAATTAGTGAGCTTTAGACGTGTATATAGGCTTTTTTGTTAACTTTGGACAAAGCCAGGCTAGCTGTGTCTCCCTCTTTCCAGTCTTTGTGCTAAACTAAGCTGTTTCCTGGCTTTAGCTTCATATTTAGCTTACAGACACCAGAGTGGTTTTGATCTACTGATCTAACTCTGCAAGAAAGCGAATAAGCGTATTTCCCTTAGACCCTGTTTTATATAGTTAAAGCTTCATACCCAATGGAGTGGTTCCATGTGTACAGAGTAGACACAATACAAATGTATAATATTAAAGGACAAAGCATCCAGTTTGGCGAATTGCTGCAAATGCGGAAGTGCCTTAAACCTGTATTCTATCTGAATTCCAACAGGGGACGACATGTGCGTGCGGTTTCTGTAGAAGTCTATGAGAAAGTGACCTCACTTCTCACTTGATTTATTACCTCAGTTAACATTTCCATAATGAGTTTATGGTCTCAATCGCTAGTTTTAAGTCTTCTGCAACACAGAATGATGTTCATTATGGTCTCGTTGATTTTAAAATCGCCAATAAAGCAGGGGGTGTTTTAGGGCGTGGCTATGATGTGATTGCCAGTGAAAGTGTGTAACGTATTGTAGAGTGAAAGGGCCCCTCCCTCACTCCTCTCTCTCGCCTAAAATTGTCACATCCGCAACCAGGATGGCTGCTCCCGTAACGGCAAACTCAACGACTCATAGCAGATCTCCACAAACCAATAGGTGACATCACACATGCTCTGTCCATTAATATTACACAGCCTATTGGTGAAACAGAGTTTCAATATCACATGAATAAAAAAGCTAAGTTTAAGAAGTTTAAATATGGTCTTTCTCTCCTGCAGATAAACCAATCATTCTCCGGCTGTCCTCCATCTGTGTTGTGGAGGATCAGAAGGTGCTGTGTCGCTGTTCAGTCAACTCCAACCCCAAACCAGCAGTTACCTGGAGCGTGAATGGTACTATCCCACCTCGTGATTACAACGTGTCGGTAACATCTGAGCCCGACACGCTAACAGCTACTCTGAGGGGCCGCATGGACAAACCTCAGACTGTGATTTGCTTTGCTTTCAACGCAATGGGAAATGACTCCCTGGTGTTGCTGCAGGGAGGTGAAGGTGAGTTCAAAGCACTGCTTTTCCACAATAACACAGACATCAGCTCTGCCTCGTTAATTCAATCTGGTGTTGGGATGGTGCTGAAACATCTGTGCAACATTCCTGCAGCTTGGAAACATAAGTAGAAGAAAATAACCTGAATAATGCTACATAGAAAACCTTATGTTGTTGTACCTTTATTAAACTATGAGCACAGCTTTTCAGTTGCTGCAGTCCATGTTATATGTTTTGATACTGCAGTGCTCAGTTTGTTACATTTTAAAAAAGCTTTCCCCCGATCTTATTATGGAACATCTAAGTGAAGCTGTTACATCACGTACATGCCTGAAAGGTCTAGAGTAAACTTTAATCCATGCTGTTTTACCAATAGTGGGAAAGGTAAATTGTAATTATTATAGTTCCACATCTTATGCTGATCCATCGCTGCTTTTTTTTGTCCATTTTACAGAGATGGCACCTTTGTTGTGGATGGTGATACCTGCTGTGTCCATTTGCCTGGTCATATTCCTTCTGTCTCTTTTTTTCTACTGCTGCCGAAAGAGAGCTGGAAAGTATGTGAAGCAAATCAGTCCTTTAAATGTTCCCTTAAAATGTGTCTCACTTCCTTCATTGTGAGGTTTTACGTACCTGTTGTGCTCCTCTCAGACATGTCCTACGTCCAGCCGCGTACCCTGGAGGATTGGGAATTTATCAGGATCAGATGCCCCTCTATGTTAACTGCACAGAAGTGACCCATATCTACACTAACGGCAGCTACCAACTTGTATACCAGAACTGCACACCTCTTTTTGTCCATACTAAGCAGGTAGGTTATGACCCTGGCAACAAAGGGGCATTGCATAAACAACAATTGTTAAATCTGTAATTTATAAATTTGAAGATAAGCAACATCTGTCCCTTTGTTTTGTTTTTTAGATCCGTCCAATTGGCAGACGAGGTGGGGAGAGAAGAAGAAGAGATGGAGAGGGTGGAGGAATAGACAGACGAGCGGGTTTGGGAGTCAGAGGCACGAGAGAGGTGCAGAGCACTGCTGTGGGCGATGCAGAGACGGCCATATACTTGGAGATCCTCTGAGCCCACTGCTGAGATGTTGCATGATTCTACTGCTACATTAAACTTACATTAGACTTCAGATTCTTTCTCACACCGATGGTAATGCATAGTTTATGTAGTTATTGTATATATTGTACATCCATTGTGTGATCTCTTGAATAGCTACTGGTGGTCTATCACTTTCCACATTTCCATATTAAGCAATTTCTATCTCTGTTTGCCTTCCTGAAAAGGTTTGATAAAAGAGTTTTTTTTATTTCATCTTGTGTCTATTCTACAACCCACACAATCACTCAAATTTGATTTGGTCTTACCAGTCTACTGCTGCTCCACTCACATTTTCAACAACAGTTGCAGCATGTCTAACACAAAGTGATCCTCAGACGGTGTTTTAAAGTTCTGCAGCTCAACCTGTAATGCAATTTGCAACATGTATTACATAAGTGAGGAAGTGTATCACAGTGCTCATGAGAGAATATGTCTTGTCATTTCAGGAAAAGCACAGTTCTAATTAACAAAAATAAGCTCTGTTCTAATAAGCATCCCAGTAAATTTGAACTTTTTAGTAGTTTTTCACACAAAATGGCACAACCAAATGTTTACAGACGTGATATTTACTGTGACTGCAGAGGAAGAAAAAACATATTAAAGAAAGAACAAATACTGGGAATCCACCAATGAAGTCCATCCAAAAGAAACCACTATTATCAATATATAAATGATTGCAGTCTAACTTTCACATCCATATACGTTGTAATTCAATTGTTTAAGTAGATGCCTACATTTTTCGTTGTTAGGGCATTTACATAGTTTGACTTTTGGCAGAAGTCTGTGCTTTAAGTGCACTGATGTACTGATGCAAAAAAACATTTATGTACACTGACCTAGGTATTGTGTTCTATATAGCTTTCTTATTTTGGTTTAGTTTTTTGTTCTACTTCCATTATACTCCTGTACTAATTGTACATCTGTGTACATTAAGATGTACCTTTCCTATTTGTTTCTAATTTGCTTTGTTTGTATCCTTTTTCTGGCTTGTGTTTGGTGCTTCTATATGAAACCCAGTAGAAATGAATACAGGGTTATCTGATTTCTAGAAATAAAAGATTAGGGAACAAGGACAACCACTGTTTAATTATCACAGTTGCAGTTAAGTCAGTGATGCAACAAATTGAGCCTATATCAATAATTACGTTTCCTGATATTAGATTTGAAAATGTGCATTTTAATCATATCTGAAATGCTGAAGTGTTTGTAGATACGGAACCAGGTGGTCTCACTCTGAAACAGTTGGTGGCGATAGAACTCTGGCGATGCTTTTATTTCACAGACAAAGAAGAACACAAAGCTCTCATTGGATGGAAATGTTGTCCGGCGGAAATGGCGTCACAGCACGACGCACATTATGCTTTTGGTGGGAATATGAGTTCACCTCCACGCACGTTTAAGTTAAAATTAAAAGCATTAGTTCATGCTTTCTGATGTTTAACGTAATGCCAAAGTAAGCGGCTATGTGTCAAGTATATACCCATTTCAAAGGTTTGTGCGCAACAGCACTTGAGGTGTGTTAAAATCATCAGGCTAATCGGGGAAAGTTCCTTCTGCCTATTGTTTGCTAGCATGCTATCACTTTAGCTTACGGTGTATCTGACTAGCAACAAAGTGAATTTACATCCACTGAAAGGACACTTTATGTATTTTATGTTTTGTTAACTGGTTGCGATAGCGCTTAGTGGCGAGGCAAGCGGCCGGCTTGTTTGTCTTCCTTCACACTGGCTAATTAATCAGTCTGTTACCTGTGGGGAATCAACAACAACATGCCAGAAATCCAACTCAAACACGTCGTGTCTTGCAGCACCGAGGACACTGTAAGTTCATTTGTCACTTGCATTGAATTTGTAAAGTGATCCCGTCGTTTCCTGACACCAAGCTCTCTCTCTCTATATATATATATATATATATATATATATAATTTAGCCAAATGTGAGCCTTTCTTCCACTCTCTTCTCGTCATAATGCAAAACAGACTCACAAGGCAGACAACCTGCTGAGCTCTGACACCTACAGAAAGTGGAAAGCAGCAAGACCCGGGGAGAAACAGACATCAGTCATTCTGCAGGTATGCTTTTTAACCTCCTGTGTACTCCCACAGGTTTTTACCAAGCAGTGGTTGCATAACATGTTTTGTTATTATTGATGTGATTTTTTTTTTTTACTCCTAAAACCTGGTGATCCAGCTAATTTGATCCAAATCAAGATACAATAGACCTCCATTAATCCTGAAGGAAACTCTTGTGCCAGAGATTGCTCAAAAATACAACAAACATTTAAAATATATATACATGAGAATACAACAATAACAATAGAGTAAATACTGGTGCTCTGATCTAAATTGCTGGGATTTACACAACTCAGTGAGTCCAAGATCTTTCTAAATGTTCCCAATTGCCCTGCTAGTTTCTTTCCTGGCCGTTTATCCACCAAAGAAAAGGAAAGATTTTAATCCAACTTGCCTTTTGTTATTGTCAAGTGGTTAGGGTTGGGCAATCATATTTTCTGTAACTTCTGAAGTGTGAAGCAATTTGCAATTACATTTATTTCGCTGACGCTTTCATCCAAAGTGACATACAATGAAGGCATTCTACCGTGTGGATACAATAATGCCTACATTTTATTTTATAAATTTTGCATTGCAGTCTTAAACAGATGAGTTTTTAGTCTGCGACAGAAGATTAGTGGAACATAGCGCATTTGTGTGATATGTCGCCAATTAACAAAATATTGACTTCCACTTTTTCTTTGTTGATATATTTGTGTCCTTTTGGGATTCCCTTCTTCGGCATTTTCTTGCAGACAATTTTGCGGACTTGACAGAATTGTTAGGCATTAGGTTAAGGGATTAGGCTGAAGTAAATTGCACATTTCCAGTTTCTTTAAAAAGCTGCTACTGCAAAGCTTTTAACTAAGTCTGGGTGAACATATATTGATAACATATTGTGAATCTGTGTCTCTATTCAACTCTTGCCTGAGGCTTTAAGAATAGATTATGATATTTAACAGAATATGTTAAAGGCACTTTAAGCGCACTTTGAAATTTTGATTAGGAAATTGTATAAGCCGATACGTGTTGTATCACTAAGGGACAGTCTGTGTTGACATAGGTATATTTTCTTGGCATAAACATGTTAAAAAGTAGGGACTGGTTAAATAGTTTAACCTCTTGCATCCATTCTTTAAGGTCTGTTGACTTTGTTTCTTGTGTATGCTCTGTTAACCTGCTCTGTTTTTCTTTTCTCTCAGTTCGAGAAGGAGGAGCAGGTGCACAGCATTGATATTGGAAATGAAGGGTCAGCTTTCATCGAGGTGCTGGTGGGGAATTCTTCAGCTGTCAGAGACCAGGACTATGAGGTGTTCCTGCAAACCAAACCCAATTCCAAAGCATATCACCTCCCAAATGAATTATAACCACTCTACTACTGTAATTATTTCTTATTCTTTGATGTCAATTTTTCTCTCTTTGAGGTTCTTTTGGTTACGTCTTCCTTCATGTCCCCAACGGAGAGCCGTAACGGCACCAACTTGAACCGGGTGCGTTTCTTTGGGCCCAACCAGCTGCAGAAGAGCACAGCACAGGAGAAGTGGGACCGTGTGAAAATTGTGTGTAGCCAGCCATACAGCAAGGTAAGGGACCAGTCATTTAAATACAAAAAACCGTGCAAACTGATCCATCTAACTCTTAATCAACAGAATCCACAAGTAAACCATTTGCATTTTGGAATATTTTTTACAGCACTTTCACCACCACCACCACCAACAGAAGTGCAACATACTTTGACAAACAGTACAAATGATTGTGTTACACACAGAGCACAATAAGGATCTACATGTATTAAAGGTGCATGGTTGCACCTGTAGATGTAGATGTTTAGTACTTAAGCTTAAAGGGTACTTCTGTGAAAGCATATAGCCATTGCTACTTGTGATAAATGTTGTTTGATTTTGTGTGTGTACTTTGTAGAACATAGCATACGGAGTGGCCTTTGTTAAGTTTCATTCACCGCCTGACAAAAATGATCCTCCTCCAACAACATCCCCGGTACGTCACATCTGTAGATGTTGTTTTATCTTTGGATATTTTCCTTTGAGACCTGAGAATATTGTTAACAAGGGCTGGGTTTTGATAGTTGCTGATTCCTCAGTACTTATACCAAAACAATACGTTTTGATGTCTCACTTTGGGAAGTACAAACATTTTCTTCTACAAAACCCTTTTTAAAGAAAGATACACATCTCAAATTTTAGATGTTGTCTCAACACAAGACTTTATACAAGAGCTTTGCCTAAGTGAAATAGTCCCAAATTCGCAAAATTATCTGAATCAGAAAACTGCCTGACCAAAAAATAAGTAGACCAGCTGGTCTGAAAAGATATTTAATGCACACTTTAGACTTTGTTGTACCAAGTTTTTGACACTATAGGAAACATTTCAGTTAATACCCAAGTTCTGTTGTTTATTAAATAAAGTTTTAAGTTACTACCATTTACAAACCAAGTTGGAGAAACCAGACAGACCACCAGTAAACAAGTTATCCATTAATGTCAGTGTCTGCATTAAATGTAGTATTATAAGAAGACGGTCTTCATGAGCATGTTACTGTAAGATTGAATGTGCGGCGGCACTGTTATCAGCAGTGCTTTACTTTGACATGAACATATGTAGTATTTATATTTTCAGCACTAAAACATTAATTTCAATACTTTTTAGGCACCGTCTGAATTACCACTAAAGTATTGAAAAATGCCTCGTCATTCAATAACCAATTTCTATATCTGAGTAAATCTCATCAGCGTCAGTGAGCCAATAGGCATGCAGCATGCTTCTACCAAGATCTAATAATGCTGGTGATTGGCTGTCTAATGTTACACGTCGTGGAGGCAGGCTGGAAAAACTCTACTTTACACAAAGAGACTGGGCTCACGTAGTAGGAGTAGGGAGCATGGAGCATGCCGTAATGTTGTAATTTCTTTTTGTTTTATAAAATTGGTATTAAACATTATTTTTTTTTCTTTTAAGTATTGTTTAGGAACCGGTATCAAAGTCACGGTATTGGTATCAGTACGAATATTTTTTAATGATACCCAGCCCTTTAAAACATGGCACAGCACCTCACTGCAGCATATGTAGCACTTTATTTTATTCTGTGATCTACACAACTTTATAACTATGAAATCATTTGATGAGTTGAAACGTATTTTTGCTATATTCAAAGAAAGTCAGTGCCTCTACCTTCTCTTTAGGCACTAAACTTCTCTGTCTTCTCTCCGCTCAGAAACTGACAAAGCTGGGACAGTTCAAGGTGAAGGAGGAGCCTCTTTCACCTGCTGCTAGCCTTCAGCCTGGCAGTCTTTTCTTCAGTCGGGACAATGCAACAAAGTCCAGTACTTCACTCAAAGGTAAATCCATTTAAATATACCAGCTGCTAAAGCCCAATTAAATTCTCCCGTGTCCTTGTAACACTAAGTGCGAATCACTTTGAATAATAAAAGAAAAACGCCAGTAGAGCACTAATTGGCCTTAATTTTAAGCTATTTCAGTCTGCCAGGAGACGAGGGAAGAGATATTTCAAAGGCATTTTTATTATGAAGCTACTTTGTTCCCTCACCAGCCCTCTGCACTTTCTCTCTTTAGTGTCTCCTCAGAGTGAGAGGTTGAGTTACGCTGCAGCTGCCCTGCAGGCTAGTGGCAGCTCTCACTCATCAGGCCAAGCTTCCTCCTCCAGCTCTGCCTCACCACAGGTACTAAACACTTTCTCCACTGAAGGACAGCCAGCCAACAGCAGTTCCCTTAACAAGCAGTAGGTTTTTTTTGCTTTATTTAGACAACAAGAAAGCTGAGAGGTATGCAGACAAAGTGAAGCAGAGGTAATAAAGCTTGTTGTATGATGGGATCTATAGTTGTTGGGAGTTCCACATCATGTCTGGGAATGTTACTAAAAACTAAAACTAAATGGTGTTTAAAAACTCAAGCTTTGGACCTAATAACTGAAGTGAATTTAAACCAGAAGACAATCTACAAAACAAGCTGTTTTCTTTGTCAACCAAAACCAGTCGAAGAAGCTCTGCACTTGCCATCTTCAGTGAGCTAACACTCTAACAAAATCTGTTAGTTATTATATTCAACTGGAGGCGGGGTTATGTGTGCACTGCAGCAGTGTGTTTGTCAACTGTAGGAGAGAAGAGAGAGCAAGAAAGCGCAGCTGGTACAGATGTTTTCGATAGTGAGTATTGAAACTATTTCAAATATTCAGATTTTCATCATATCGAAAAATTTTATGTTTTTGGACTTTGCTATATCAGTCCGGGAATAACTCAACTACAGGTTTACCAAAAATATTGTATATAAAAACCGACATATTGAACAGCTGTTTTGCCCAAAACAGTCTGTATGTTGATTGTAAGTAGTAGTGATAGTACTGTATGTGTTCCAGGGTTGAAAATGTTCATGAATATTATTTTGGTATCTATCTCTGTACTTCACCTCAAACCAAAAGTCCCAGGACGTAAATAAAAAATTAATACATTTCCGTATAAAAAAATAACTAGTGTTGTATAACAGGCTCTTTTAAAATATACAGCAGATAGTTCACATGATATGTGTAAGCTCTGGTCAATATGTTCAGTTCCTCTTGTTGGTAAAAAAAACAAAACAATTTATTTTGTTAGGTATGCAGCAGCTGAATGTGTAGCTTTGATCGATTTTTGAAAAACTTGTTTGAAATATTTAATTGCCTGCCTGGCTCCAATAAAAATGCACCACTGTAACTCTGCCTGAGCCCTCTCTGAGAAAGAAACCAGGAGAATGGGCAACTGATATCTGATACATGTCACTTTTACTTTCTGAAAGGGAAAAAAAAAAGAAAATGCAGAAAGATCTAAAGCTGCACAGATGAATGTCTATGCATAGGGAATTAGTCTAAAAGGAAATCCCACTAATTGCAGTTCTGTTTCCAATTTTCTAGTGTAAATGTTTAGAAAGGCTATAGTAATTTACAAATCTGCAGAATCGTTGTTTTTGCATCCTTAAAGGACATTTTATTTCAGAAGTCTCACCCATGACTGATACAAAAAATTGCCTGCCACACTAAAGTGAGGTTTATTAAATGATAACATGTTCCGGCATTAAATAAAATGGAAATGTGGACAGTTTGTACGTGTCCTCTTTAGTCTACTTGTCATCCAACAGTATCTCCTCCAATGCACCTGTTTTAAACATACAGGTGCACATTATTTGTTTCATTCTGAAAAGGTGCCAATTTTTGTGTGACTTTCATTAATTTTGTGTGACTTTAATTAATTGTGTCATCATAGCCACCAGCAAAAAGAAAATTTGAGTTCAGCAAAGCGCGGCAGTCTTCCCCCGGCCCTCCACCCTCGAAGAAAATAAGCCCAGCCGGCTCACCTGAGGGCAGAGCTGTGACCCCCAAACACAAGCCGAGCCCAACCAGCACACCAAGCCCCAGCACCGCGAAAGGTAACACTTCCATCAGCATCTGAATCTTGGAGGTGATTTCCTTACCTGGAAAAGTTCCTTGACTTTCACAAATTGTCTCTCCAGCTGCCCCGGGACAGAAGTCTGCTGACAGGAAGCGGGAGAGCAAATCCAAACCCGATCCCAAGCCCAAACAACCAAAACCTAGCGGACAGCAGGTCCCATTCAAACGGATGATGGAGGGGGTCGTGTTTGTCCTCAGTGGCTTCCAAAACCCCTTGAGAGGGGAGCTGAGGGAAAAGGCTCTGGACATGGGAGCCAAATACCGGCCCGACTGGACACCCGACTCCACACACCTCATGTAAGTATCAAGCAAGAGGCAGTGAGGAAGTATGGGAAAACTGTATGCTTGAACTGTCCTGACGTTATCATTTTACTTTATCATTTATGACCATTTATAGATGCACTACTTTTCTCCAGAAAAATCTTAGTACTGTGATAATTTGTGTTGATACAGAGAAGCTACCAAGCATCTGTTTTATTCTTACATATATTTAAAATAAATAGTGCAGCTTGTTTAAAATACCTGCGGTAGTATAGTAGTCTACACACCAGTCTGATGGACTAAAAATTCCAAAAATGTAATTTTATCATCATATTAAGACATACATGGAGAGCAAATGCAAAAGAGCAATGAATACAAAATATATATATATATACACACACACACACACACACACACACACACACACACACACACACACACACACACACACACAGTACATGGTGAAACTGCAGGACGTTGACAGACGACAAGATTAAAACTTAATGAACAAAATGAAGACAGGTTTCTTTGGAGAAAATCATAAAAACACAATCACATTTCATTGCTGTACTCATCATATTGTAAATTGACATTTATATATGGTGACAACATGGCTGATGTGTAATGATTAAAAAAATAGTTAATATTTCATATAAAGTGCAAACATCTTTCCAGAAGTAGCCTTGTAATTGTTTCAGAGATGTTCTCTCAGAGAGATTTGTATCTGTAGTTGATTTGTATCATTAAAATAGTTTGCATGGTTATGTAACAGCCCTGTTAGCACTCTCAGTAATTTAGTTTGATTGCCTCTTGATCTCCTCTTGTCAGCTTCTCTTTAGTGATGTAACTGTGTGTGTGTGTGTGTGTGTGTGTGTGTGTGTGTCATTAATCTCCAGCTGTGCCTTCGCTAACACCCCCAAGTACAGCCAGGTGAAATCAGCAGGGGGCATCATCGTACGGAGAGAATGGATAATGGACTGCCATAAGAGGAAACAGATGATCTCCTATAAACGGTAAGAGAAGGTGAAATCCAAAATAAACTATTGATCACAGATGACTTCATAGCGATAATGGAGAAAGTGAAGCTGTAATGATTATTGTATGGAAATTCAGACCTGTACAAATGCCTGAGATCAGTTTTGGCCACAGGGACAGCTGTGGTGAAGGTGTCAGTGTCTGGATTAAAGGGCGCTTCCGTAGATTGACAGCCTGCTTTTAGCGTGGAGCATCCAACGTGTCCAACATATGACTCCGCATCTGGATTAATGCTTCCTCTTAAGCCACAGTTGTACCTCTACATCGTAAAATCTGCGCACAGCACTAACACTGATTGAAGCGTCCAAAAATACACCCCTCACAGCAGTGATGCCCACTTGCTACAGAGAACATTGTAACCTTGAGCAGCTGATGCCTGCTGTGATCACAAATTCAACCCAGCCAGCTCCAGTAGCTCTCTAATTATCTGCCTCATTACAGGGGGAGCTTTCACAACATCTTCTGTCATCGCCCCACATGACTCTGTATACTGAATAATGTAGAGCAGAATACTCATCTTGGGCAATGGAAGGTCCAAATTAATTGGAATAGTTCTGTATTTTTGTTCCACTGTATGAAGTTTTGCCTTGCCATTTAAGTAAATCCTTGCTGCTTCTGTAATGACTGTGTTTGGCTTGAAGATGAATCAATTGCCGAGTGGACCTCCACACTGCTAGTTTATCCAAGGTTACTGAACTCGTTAGTCTCAGGCTTCAGCTGCATTCAAATGTAGGGTGAGCAAAATGCAGAACTAGTGTTGTGATAGAAATGGAATTAGCTGTCAAGGGATCGGCTCTAATAAAAGAAAGTCCTGCTGCCTTCAGCCATTTATATTGTTCTTAAGCAATTTTCAAACGTGGAATGAGGAAAAGTGCTAGCTTCTAGAGCACGTATACCAGTTTTACTACATGCCTTCTTTAGCCGTTTTATTTTGATAAGCCACATTAGGGCTGCAAATATTGTTTTTTTTTTTTTCATCATTGATGAATCTGCCAATTTTCTAGATTAACGGCCTATAAAACATCAGCAAACACTGAAAAATGTCCATTTTCCTAGAGCCCTAGGTGACATCATTAAATCTATCTATAGCTCGTCACCCTACAGAAGTATGGCTTTTTTTGGGTGCTGCTGAGTTGTAAGGTTTAATAACAGGGAATGGATGGATTTTATGTGACTGACGGAGTGGAAACTCTTACATCTTTCTGATCGGTCAGCTTTAGCTCTGCCCATATTTGTTGTTAGAATACTGTAGAGTTCAGAGGGGCTGGTGGTGCTAACTTCTGATAGTCCAATATAAAAGTGCCACAGTCCAATCCCTTTTTATTTTCGTTCTGTATGCTTTTAAAATCGTTCTGCTATTTAAAAATGATTTGACTTTTACAAGAAAAAACAATCATTTTCAGAATGAAGTGCATGTATCAGAAAGGGGCTCAATGTCGCATGAAGCCTTTCAGTTTATAGCTGAAGTGATTGGTTGATTAGTTGATCAACAGAAAATGTATTGGCAACTATATTGACAATCAATTGATTTTTCATGATTTTCTAAGCAAAGATGTCAAACATTCGCTGATTTTCTTCATCTCATATATATATATATATATATATATATATATATATATATATATATATATATATATATATATATATATATATATATAATTACTTATTTGGATGTGACTGTCATTTCAAAGACATTATTGTTATTTAGTCCCAGCAGGATACATCTGGCGTTGAAGTACAGTTTTCCTAATGTTCGTCTTTAAAGCAAAGAAAATGAAAGTGGTCAGAGTTACATTTTGGTGGGATTATTCTGGACAGTCACAGTGTGCATATGAGCCATGCAAAGAGTCTGAGAGAGTATTATGTAAAGCTTTAAAAGAAAAAGAAGAAAAAAAACACTTTGGCGATGGCACACAACGCTGTGGTTTTATGAACTCTGATAATTACTTTCAACTATTTACTTTACAAGATTGTCAGTAAGTGCATTGAAATGAGTTCCCTGTCTCGTCATTCTGCCCCACACTCGCCTTTCTCAATCAATTTAGGATTGTGTCGAAGATCCCTCAACCCCTCCCTCACCGCTTTGCTCCCCCGTCTCTTGTTGTCAGAATAATCCATTCCCCTGCCCAGCACCGCTATTGTGCAGCGCTAGGAGTGTGCAGCTTTGATGATGATGTATCCTTTATTTAAAAGCTGCATCTGCTATGGGTAATTAAAGGGACCACTTACTTTGATGATAAGTGCCCAAACAAATACGCACACTCTCAAACTGTTGCTCCATCATGCACAAAAACACTTTCTAACTGAGCATCTGGAGGCAAATGCAGAGCTTCAGCTCCCACCATCCGTTCTCTGTAGTGTGTATATAAAAGAGATTGTGACATCAGCTGAGCACCCCAGAAATGCAATCTCCATAGTCATTATCCAATCAGTGAGGATCCAGAAATGGATGGAAAGAGAAAAGGGCAGAAAACACTCAAGAAGCTCTACAACATCCCATCACAATAGAATAATTAAAGCAATTTCTCATTAAAACCAAAGCTCTGTTGCGACATCCCAAGAGGAATTGGAAAATATCAGCACAACCAGATAAATCTATGGCAAATAAAACTTAATCACATACAAAAAACCCTCACCTAAATGTTCTTTCCTGAAAACGTTCACTGCGTCCTGAAGTGTACAGAGCCAAAAGTATAAAAATGCATTGTGTTTGGCTGCAACTAACAATTATTTTCATTATCAGTTAGATAGTATAGCTTGTTTTCTTAAATAATCGTTTAGTATGTAAATTGTCAGAAAATATATTTTTCCCACAGACCAATGTGACTAACCTGACGAGCCAGCTGGTTTGTTACACAGAACCATCGAAAAGCCGTCATTGGGAACTGTTTGGAAAAGGGCGGGCACTTTCAACAAGATACTTAGCACGTTATTGAATAAACTATCTGTCTATCACGTCCGCCATTGTTGTTTTGAACAGTGGCAGCCATCTCTCTCTCTCTCACACACACACACACACACACACACACACACACATAAACCCAATTATATTCAATTTACAATGACATAAAACAGAGAGAGACAGCAAATCCTCCCATTGGAAAAGCTGGTAACACAGATGTTTGACATCCTTACTTGATTTAATTGTTTAAGCTCTACATAATTTTTGTTGCTTAAAAAAATTATCAAAAGCATTTCAGCTCTAGTATAACATGTTTTCCCCCTCTCTCACAAACAACATGTGTCTCCAGTTCTCTGCTTTTGAGGTAACAACACTCAGGGCCCTATCTTGCACCCGGCGCAGCGCAAAGCTCAACGCAAGTGTCTGTTCTAGTTTAAGACCGACACAGTTGTCAATTTCCTGTCCAGCGCCCGCGTCGTTTAAATAGCAAATGCTGGTCTTACAGAGAGGTGTGTTAAGGTGAATTCTTGCTATTTTGAGGCAGCGGGAAGTGATTGTGCCATTGACCAACAAAAACCTGGTCTAAAGTCAATAGTGCAGCATTTCATTGTTATTTTAACAGCAAATTAGTAAAATGCGCCTAGGCTCATGCACAGCGTGCGCACACACTATGCATGTTACACACACACAGGGAAGCGTAGCAGCACACAAACCTGCGCCTGGCTTTTAAAGGGAATGGGAGCACACCTATGAATTAATGAAGACACTAAGTACAACCCTTTTGAACCATACGCCTGGCGCACGGACCCTTTTTTTGCCGTCAAACTAGCAAAAGTGGATTTGGACACACCCTAAACACCCCTGCGTGGCCCTGTATGTAAGTACTAGTGTCTTGAAGTGGATGCGGGCAGCAACTGGTAACCAGTGAAGAGAGCGGAGGAGCGGTGTAGTGTGAGAGAACTTGGGGAGGTTGAAAATACGTGCACCATGAAAATGAAGTCTTGATTCCCTACCAAGAGATACTTTTATTCTGTTTTTGCCCATCAGATTACTCAGTAGTGTGTACTCAATACAATTTCTATTGCTCCTTGACCCTTGTCCTCCTGCTAGCTTAAACTACTCAGTGGTCTCTCAATATAAAACTCATCCTGTCCCACCAGTGGTGCACCTTTCAACAAAGGCTACTACTGAATAGTAGGGGCAGTAATGTAGCATTTAGTCTCTGACTATATGGTTTCAATTTGCTGACAGCTTCTGATGATGACTTAAGAGTCATTACAGGTGTCCTCTTATATAATAAAGTCATGTTACTGCAGCCCATCGTAGCGTCCTTTTTGAGGAGCTACTCTTCTTGAGGGAGACTGTGAAAGAAGAAAAGGGTGTTGGGGGAGTACTGGGTCCAAGCCCGATTCATAACTTGGTCGTTCTTACGTCGGTTTGTGTGTTTGTGAGTGTTTTATTTTTTTCCCTCCTGCAGTAGATTAGACTTGTAACCCAGCAGGCAAACATCAAACTATTTTATATGAAGGCAGTGGTAATGTTTTAGGCATCAGGACTGAAAAAGAGTACCTGCTTTTGCCTGACCATGGCCCACTGCAGTTTGAAATATTGTACAAGTACAGCTGATTGGTAGCAAGATATACAGTATTGTGAAGGCATTCTCTTCCCTCTGGCCTTGAATCATCTTGACACATTTTGTTCAACCCTCCTTTGTCTTCCTCCAGGTATTTGATGGATGGAGCAGAGTCGAGCTCGGAGAGCGAAATGGAAGGGGACGACCAGAGTGAAGAGGAAATCAACACAAAGGTAAATTTGTTTTTGAAGTGAGCCTATGCAAAATCTGGTCTCTGGTTATCGTGGCAGCGATTCAAATCAATCCGATATCACGATGCGTCACCTCCTCAATATTAATATGTATTGCTACAAGCAGTCAGATATATATGAACTCCCCTTATTATCTGCTCTTAAAAAAGACACTTCCTGAATTTAGTGGAGTCTGAACACAGCAGACAAAAGGCAAAAATAAAAAAGCAGCGACCGGAAAATCAACAAGTAACATCAGCAGGCAATAATCCATTATGGTCTGTCACTGCATCGATGCAGAATCGTCCATGTCCATATCGCGATGCATTGATAATTGTCAACGCTAAGGGTGCTCCGATCAGGTTTTTTGGGGCCGATCACTGATTGCTGGCAGACGTATCGGCCGATACCGATCACCGATCACTTTTATGAACTGAAAATTACGCCATTACATAACAGTCACACATGTTTAGAGAATGTATCAGGAACTGTTTGGCTTTCTGTCCTAGCTCAAAATCTAAAAAATGTCCTTTCAATCACTGCACATTTCTTCAGCACACGCAGACACACACAGTCAGTCACACACACACACACACACACACACACACACACACACACCGACACACACAGTCAGTCACACACACACACACACCGACACACACACGGGGAAACAGCTGTTTGAGCGGCGCCGGAGCTGCTAGCTACACGACTCACACACACGGACCGACACACACACACACACGGACCGACACACACACACACGGACCGACACACACACACACGGACCGACACACACACACGGACCGACACACACACACACGGACCGACACACACACACACGGACCGACACACACACACACACACACGGACCGACACACACACACGGACCGACACACACACACACGGACCGACACACACACGGACCGACACACACACACACACGGGGAAACAGCTGTTTGAGCGCCGGAGCTGCTAGCTACACGACTCCGCTCTGCCTTAGCGTTAGCTAACTTTGAAAACTCCTCATCCTCCTTTCTGTGACTAACCTTCAAATGTCTGATGAGGTTGGTGCTGTTGAAATGTCTTTGGAGCTTTCCGCCTCGTGGTATTTCCTCGGTACACACGTTGCTAATCGCTAATTTATTGTCTTTTTCCCAGATAGCAATGAGTCGGCGGAACACCAATGGTGCTCCAGAGGCAGTAGAAGCGTCAGAATTGCGTAATCACAAACACGTTTGCCGGAGCACCACCGGTGGCAGACGCTTTTTAAAAGCAGTAGCCGTCTTCCTAGCGTCTTCGTTCCGCCAACTGCTGTTCTGCCACCGTTCAGACACCTTGTAGAACTGCCAGACCGCTGAATGTAGGGACGCCGCCATTTTGAAAATGTTCTCAGGAGTAGTGCGCTCTTAATACATCCGTGGTAGTGCGTCATCTGATCGGCCTTTATGGAGACCACCGATCAAACTATTTAAAGCCATTATCGGCCGATACCGATCGGTGGCCGATCGATCGGAGCACCCTTAGTCAACGCCCCTAATACAAAATGATCTGATGAGTAATCTTTTTCCAGTTTGTAATAGTCAGTTTTAACGCTCTGTCCATGCTGTTCTTGCAGACTCCACAGAAGCAGGAGAGACAAGTGACCCCCAAAAAGACGCCAGAGAAGAGGGCTGAAGATGATCAGTATGGCGGCTCCACTGATGTGGATGAACCAGGTTTGAATCAAGCTGCTTTCATAGAAAGTCCCGCTGTGGAAAAAATTTAACTGAGCTTTACCCGATGCTTCATTTAAGATTGAGTCAGCCTCAGCATTGCCACTTCAGTGACTCCCCACTTGTCTTTATTTCTTTGCGTACTGCAGAAACTGCTGTTGGGCTAAAAGAGAAAGCACATTACTGTTCTGAAAGTGGCTACAAGATGGAAGCCATACACAGACTTAAATTGGGTTTTTGAACTGACTTGTAGCCAAGGTTATCTGAGACAGGCAGACAGACAGGGTGTAATGATAGGGGAAGAAGAGGGGAAGAAGCGGGCAGTCGGCCCGTTGAAAAGGTGAAATGGAGGAAGTGGAAGAATGAAAGCAAAGATTAAAGAGGCACTTAGAGTTCAGATACAGTTGTAGTAGTAAGAAAATGTTCACAAAAGTCTTTTGTCTGTTGAATGTTAAAAAAAGCATTTTCTTGTAAGTCATGTGGGCCATCTTATTTTTTCAGTGCACATATGTTGAACTTAAACACTTTGGGGTATGTACCAAAAATGCTCAATTAAAAGATGGTATACAAATAATGCAAAGGTTCACTCCAGTCCCAAAAAGACTGGGTAGAAAGGGGAGGAAACAAAAAGTACAAATTCATTCATCATTTCCACATGATTCCACATTATTGGTTTAATAATACTGTCCTGCGATACTTGCATTCCCATCTGCCACAGCTGCACTTTTTGTTCAGGAACTGCAAGAAAAATGCTAGAAGAATTATTTAAAATCAAAACCACCTGGGTAGCGGCCTTTTCTCCCTGTTGAGGTTGGAAAGAAGGTACCAGATACACCAGGCAGTACTGAGGGGCTCAGGAGGAGCTTCTGACCTCAGGCCACTAGAATCCTAGATGAGGCCACTGCCTAATCCCAAAGTGCCACCGTCCGCCATGCGTCGTACCACTCCAGGACCGCCCGAAGCGGAGCGATTTGTCTGTCCGACTCGAGCTTGAGCCCTTCCATATTGCATATTTCGTTGTATTGTTTTTATTAATTTCTTTTGTGCTTGCATCTGGAAATCTGGCCTTTACCTCCACATTACCTCAGGGTCACTAACCACAAATAAACTGCAATGAATAAGAATGCAGAAAAATGCCATTTTTTAGTCACAGATAAGGTAGCAACAAACCGGAAAGGTCACTGCCACAACCCTTGCTTACATTTCCAATGAATTGTGAGTGGCTGTGACTCTTGGGAAGTGATTCATCCTAACTAAGTAGACAGAGAGGGTAGCACTCGATCTGAAGAGGACTGAACACATTGAGAGGGTCTACGGGACAATGAAAGGGCCCAGGGATTAAACAAAAGGCATTACCTTTATGAAGCTCTTGGAAATGGATGAGTTGACAACACCAACGGGGAAAAGGACAACAACATACGTACTGTAGATTCTGTTTGAGGTGGAGCATGATTGAATGCAAGATGCAATCACTGTGAAGGGACTTGTGCATGATTCTCATTTCTATGTTAATGCGAGGCCAGAAGTAGTGAGAAGTGCTGGGGTGCATAAGTGAAGCGAGACAACAAACACTGACCCACCAAACACACACGGAGACGGCTATTTAATTAGACCTGCTTGTCGTTTCCCCCTCAACAGACCGCATGTATGTTAATGGAAAGTGTTCCCAACAAGGCTACATCATTTGAACTGCTGACATGTTTGTGTCAGAAATTCCAAATCACCTGGCATTTTTCTCTTTCTATATATCCATGTATTTTGTAGAAAATATGATAGCAAGTTTAACCTCTTTCAAAAATGACAAAGAACTATATAATGCACATTTAATTGTTTGACATTTGATTATCATAGTTAATTAGTTGTAAGATTAGGGCCAGACTGCAGTGACGGTAATTTAAAGGACCTTGTGTTAAGATTAACTTTAAATACATGAAACTTATCACACATAATTTCCCGCAAGGACTATTTCTAGCGTTAAAAAAAAGACATATCAGCTTTTTAGGTTAATTGTACCATACTAACAAACACTGTTTGCTTGTGTATGTATTCACCATTCACCAAGGCAATAAAACCTTTTCTGATTTTGTGATGATTTCACAGGAGACGGTGAAGATGAGTCTGCGGTGGACACGGAGGACGAGCTGCAGAGGTAAACAAAACAAGTAATGGCAATGATGCGGTTTGCAATATTGATTTAGATGAGTTTGTTCTTCCGTTTAATTAAAGGTTGACTTGATTTCTGGTCTCTTGTTGCTCCATAAGTAACACAACCATCAGTTCATTCTAAAATCCGTAATTCCACTCTGACTTGAGCCGACTTTTGATTCACAATCACACAATGATCACAGAGTGAGTTAGTGGGCTGCAGTTAAGCCGTGTAGGTTTCCCTCATAGGGTGATGTTTAAAAAAGCCCCCTGATTAAAGTAAAAAGACAACCTGTGAAATCCTGATTAAATTGCAAAGGGATTGGTTGGTTACAGGGTCGTACTCCTGGACTGTTTACTCACAAAACTCCTTTGAGAAATATTTTTTTTGTTCTTTTACTTAAAGCTACTCAAACCCATAGAGAATTATTATCTGACTTTGCGCTCTCAGTTGTACGGAGCATTTTAGCATCTTTAGCATCTTTTAGCTCATTGTTTTGGTTTCACGAACTGCCACTTTACTGTTCTGGCTCACTCTCACTGCTCTAATCAGCATTGTTTCCCAGCAAAAAAGCTCTGAAATCTCTCTGTATGCCAACTGGCTACCACCAAACAGCAGAAGTTAGAGACTAGCTGGTGAACATAGTGGAGCATTTAGCCGTTGAAGTGCCAAATATTTCCCTCAGGAGTTAGTGGAGACTAAAATAAAGCTACAAGGAGAGTGACTTACATTTGTCAGGTGGTCACAGAAAGAGAGAGAGGTTTCTTCTTTTGAGAGGCTGACATGGGAACATGTAGCATTAAAGATACAACAGGTAATTTCCCTGTCCTTGTAATAGGGTGGAGAACGAGAGCAGACAGAAGAAAGCAGCAGCGGCAGGGAAGGTGATGAAACGGGAGGATCCGTATGGGGGGTCGACAGATGAAAACACAGACGCCGAGGCTGAAGAGGATCACCCCATCCCTGAACTACCAGGTATGTGTCTCTTTGTTCTGGTCTCCATGTCCTCCTGTCTCTTTTGTCTGTTCCCGTTTCTATCACATCATCATCAGGAACAGACTGTCCTCCCTTACTCGTCCGACATTGCAAACACTGACAGAAAGTAATTGGATGGCTTTCTGCCTTTCAGGTACTCAGCACACAAACGTCAAAGTGTGTATTGTGTTTGTATTGTTTATAATTACTTCTCCTACATATTGTGTAGTCATCAGATGCACTCTTCTGCTACTTTCTCTTCCCATGTTCTCATTTCTTTCAGACTTCCTGAAAGGAAAGCATTTTTTCCTCTACGGTAAATTCCCTAACAACGAGAGGCGCCTTCTGTTGAGATACATTGTTGCCTTTAATGGGTGAGAGACTTTAATTGGTCATAGGGATAAGCTGTGAACATCTCTGCAGTAAATGTTTGTGTAAAAGAGTATCGTCTTTGCTCCAGACTGATTGAGGACTACATGACAGAGAAGGTGCAGTTCGTGGTGACCAGTGAAGGGTGGCACGACTCCTTTGAAGACGTGAGTTGAGTCCTTGCTTCTTTTTCCACAAAAATGATATCTAACACAAACTTAAGAACATTGAAAGTTTCTATTAATGTGCATTTGAGCATGTGTGCATGCATAATTTTATTTTCACTTCCACATACAATATTTTGAGGAAGTAATTGCTTCAGGAAAAGTAATGTTCAAATTATACAAACTGCACGGCTGAAAATTACAGCTGAAGCAATTTAAGCAGTTACTGCTTAAAATAAAATGGCTAAGAAGTCCTTTACTTACTGAGTAAGCAGTCGTTTTGCAAGGTATAATCAAATAAAAGCCTTTAGGCAAATTGGGAGTATTTTGGCCTTCCCAGTGAAAATACAGCAGTGTTGGGACCAAGTGGCTTTTTAATCTGTTTGAAATTGTGGGCCAGAATTGGTTTTCAGCCATTTGAAGGCCTTATCAGCATCTGAATTTGCAGTTTTAGTTATACAATCAGAGCTTTCAGTTTTTCAAAGGCTTACCTCTTCCCATCTGTGCATTGGTAATGAAACAAGAACACTTCATGACCTCTCTGTTCCTTTCGCTCTCACTCTCACTTCCATCACAGGCGCTGATGGAGAACGGCAATCTAAACTTTGTCAAACCCGCATGGATTTATGCAATCAATGAACGACAAAAGATACTGCCCTACCAACCCTACTCGGTCGTCCCCTGAACAACACACTGTATGAACACACAGAGGTGTTCATACACTACACTAACACCTCACATCCTGACCGATAGGAAAAGGCACGGTTTTTTTTCTTCCCTTTTCAGATTCACAGCTTCACTTACATTAAAGCAATATATTATATTTCATTAATACCTTTACACCGATTTTATACTTGCTATTCTTGAAATGTTTTCAGTCCTCAGGTGTTTTCAACAGAGATGTTCCCACCTTTAAGCCAAGATGGGAAGACATTTTTAAATGGAGTCTATTTAGGTGAATGTTAGGATAAGGTTTAGTTTAATATTGTCTTTTTTTATTTAAAGGTTGTTAGTTCTAGCTTGGCCAGAAAGAAACATCTACATCAGCAGTGTACTACTTTATGAACTAAGCACACTCTGATTCAGGTCTTGTTTAAATTCCTTGGTTCCTGTGCTGCAGTTCGCTGCTGTTCACCTCGGCTACCCTTAGGCCCCGTCTGGAAATGAGTTATCACCCTGTCCTGAGTGCCAGCGGCACTGATAAGGCTCTGACTTATGTAAGCAGACAGACACATGAGACCAGCCCAAAGTCAGGTGAAAAGTGTAATTTATTTAAGGCTGAAGCCACCATCTGCAAAAAATCCAGACAACTAAATCCTACAAATCAAAAATGAATACTGAAAGACTGTTTGTCTTTCTCTTTTTATTTTAGGAAATGCCCCGAGTGAAAAAAGTGATGGATTTCTGTGTTTTTAAGTTGAATAAATCTGAGTTTATAGTTTGGTTTTATCCATGTTTATTGAATTAATATTGCAAGAGATGGACTTGCTCAACAGATGTGAGGATGTAAAATGGACAGTAGTTTGTGTCACTCAAGATTTCCAAAATGCTTCTTAAGACGAAGAGATATCGGGCTTACAGTACTGTCTGCTTGCTTGTCCGAAGCAGCTTGTTTAAGTTCCTATCTTTAACTTTTGTTTGTTCTCATACTACTTAATAATTTTGCCTAAATAAAAAATAGATTTTTTTAATTAAAGGTATTGTTCTCATTTGTATTCATCAAACTGTCCTTGCACTTAGCTGCTCTCATCCCTTCCTATGCCTCCCTGTTAGTGTTTGCAGCTCAAGAAGCACTCCCTTCCTTTTCACTCCTTCTCTCATCTTGAGCCCCTTTCTGCTCTCTAATTTACTTCTCGCCCTGTTTTGTGCCCGGAGCCACCAGGTCTTCTGCTCTTCAGTCAAGGGGATTAAAATGCTGGAATGTGGACGTGAGAGGGGGAGAAATGGGAGGGGTGGTTACAGGGAGAGAGGCTGCAGGAAAGATGGAGAGGTTTGGATGCAGTAGCCAAGGATCAGACTATTTTATTGTGTCTTCTGTACTATAACAATACTATAATTATTATATTTTTACATACTTAGTTATAGTGTTGTATTTTAATAGTATCTTTTCATTTTCTTTTTTTTTTTTAAAGATTCATTTTTTGGCCTTTATTTGGATAGGACAGCTTAGACTTGAAAGGGGAGAGAGGGGGGGAATGACCTGCAGCAAAGGGCTGCAGGTTGGCGTTGAACCTGCGGCCGCTGCGTCAAGGAGCAAACCTCTATATATGGGTGCCCACTCTACCAGGTGAGCTAACCAGGCGCCCATCTTTTCCTATTCTTATTGTAATTTTTTTTATTCTACATTTATGTCCTTGACTGTTGCAGTACTTTTCTTTATTTTGCATTGCCCTATTATATGTTTATTGTACACACCATGTGAAAACCTACTTGGTAATTCTGATTCTGAGGGCAAATTCACATGCATACCAGCAAGTGTGAGGCATGTTATTACCACTTACTGTGACCTCGTACCAGGCACAGATTTGCTTTTCATAATATGGAGAGAACACGGTCAAATCCATTTAGGTCTGGAAGCAGGAAGATTTACAGCAGCTAACCATCCTGATACAATGTCGTATTTCATTGAAATGCCCATCTGTTGTCAAAGGATGGGCTGCTTCAAATTGTCCCGTATGACAAGTCGCCTTCGTTCAAATGGCACACTTGCCACCTTATTCCTGTCACCTTGATCTCTTTTAGTCAGATTTATTCGGTGCTCTTTGCATTTTTATGTCTCCTGTGAATCTTAGCAGTAACCTTGGCTGACTGCTAAAATAGCCAAACATTGTTTGACTGTAGATGTAATGTTTGTTTATGTGTGCTCAACTGATGGATGTTTTTCTTTATTATCAGATTGTAGTTCTTTAGTCATGTTTTCCCTTTCTTCTTTCTGTGTTTTTCTGACAGTACAGACTTGGAGGGGATGAATTAAAAAAATGTAATTTGTATTTTTGTACTTTAGATCATTTTTGTAGATATCTGTTTTCACTTTGACCTTCAAGTTTTTTTTACTGTCAGTCATTAAGTCTACTTTGATTAAATATTGTAAAAGGAACACTTAGGTAGGGTATAACACTTTGAATAGGCACTGTACATACAAAGGACTGAAACTAATGCAACGTATTTCACACACCCACCTATCAAACCCACTGAGTTTTGAGTGAGCTCTTCAGTATATTGGGATCAAATTCTCTTTTGTGCTAGAACTATAAGCTATTTCTAAGTTTCTCTCATATCTTTTAATCATAAGTAAGCCAAGAAATGAGTTTCTCCTCACCTACCATTTTAATGCAGGTACCATATAATGTAAAAAGAAAAGAAAGTAAAAGGTTATTAACACTGAATTTTCATTTCAGTGTAGTGTTGATGAATAGACTGACCTCATGCATAACCTTGATTACCAAGTTGGTTCAGTAAAATGTTCAATTGAAGTATTGTGCCCCTAAAAGCTGCCTTGATCAAGGGCACTGACTGGAGAACCTAGTACATGTTTTTTGATGGTGGGGGAACATGCCAACTCCACACAGAAAGGCCTGGAACGACCAGGATTCGAATCCAGAACCTT
Source organism: Gymnocephalus cernua (assembly GCA_023631565.1). Taxonomy (NCBI): domain Eukaryota; kingdom Metazoa; phylum Chordata; class Actinopteri; order Perciformes; family Percidae; genus Gymnocephalus; species Gymnocephalus cernua. Next base: position 35,355,199 of record CM042429.1, read on the forward strand.
CTTGCTGTGAGGCCACTGTGCTAACCACTGGGCCTAAGTAGACGTGTAGAGTACCATAAAACGGAGTACGGGTAAGTACAATGGTATCACAATTGTTCTGAAGTACATTTCTTGAGTACATGTAGTCCTACATGGTTACTTTCCATCACTGTTATTTCCCACATCTGTTTTGTCGTAATTGGTTTTAGCAGGACGTGCCAGTTAAAGCGGCATTAACTTTAAGACATTGTTTTCATCAGTAAATGTTGATATGTAGTCAGGCTGCTGACCTTCCCTGTTCATTCTCGTCAATTGCTTTCTAGACAACTGCTTTGTTCTCTTATTGAAGATCTTTTATATTTTCATCAAAGTTTCTTCTTTTCGGTTCAGGTTTTCCTCTTGGCCCCAGCAGCTACCCCTGATAATAGGCATTGCCAGCTTGAAGGATGGTGCCACTGAGATTTGTTTTTATGATTTATTGTTTGTGATGACATCTGTGACAGATTTCTCGCATGGTGTCTTCAAATCAGTTTTGCCATATGGACTTATTTTACTTGTGTTCAACTCCAAATAGCATAACATCTGTGGAGCTTTTTTCTTTTAGATTTTTCCATTAAAGGTAATCCATGACAGTAATTGAAAAACTGACACATACAATTACATCAGGGCATTAATATCAGTCAGGGGTTTTACATTTTGAAGATGTTCTGCTTATTGCTTCATATTAAAGTTGACAAAAGTTAAAGAAAATGAATCAAAAGTTTGTCATAAAACTTACCTTAATATTTTGAGTCCATAAAGGGGTAGTTTTATGATTAAAGCTGGGTTAATTTTGAGGTAGGCCTGACTAAAAAGATGCCATCATACCCCAATACACTTTTTAACTGGAAGTTAATTTGAAATGTAGGCTACTAATTGAAAACTAGCTGTCTCTGTTTTACCTACAGTATAATTAGTGCTGAATTACTGCATTGTTTACCGGAAACCTAGAAGGAAGTCCTGTAGCCTAATATATAAGTGTATATTGTTAAGAAAAATCTAAAGGTGTGTCCTGAATCTCGGAGGAAGGAGAGAGGATTGGTCCAATTGAAGAATTAAAACAAATATTTAATTAAACAGAATGATGAAAATGACATGACAAAAAACAAATGTTACAATGCAGCTGACATTGGCCTGAATCGATTTTCCTCCTTGATGGAGTCACATAAAATCAGTCACAAACCAGACAAGACAATGAACAATACACTGCAAGCAGCGGACTGCAAAACATGCCTCCCCTGTGGGGTCACAGTTTACACCCCCGAATTCATCCCAGTACCTCTAATTTATTTCCTAAGATTTGAGGGTGGTTCCTCAAATGAAATCCCTCCTTATTGGTCAGATGTCTCTCGAGGTAAGGCACACCTTTGTGTTGCCAGCACTGATGGGCAGTAACAGATAGAAGTAACGCGTTGCTGTAATCCAATTACTTTTTTCAAGTAACAAGTAAAGTAAGGGATTACAATTGCAAAAACATTACTGTTACTTCCACGTAAGCAGGCTGCGTTACTTAACGTGATTTTGTTTCGTGAGTGACAATGACGTATGAGCACCGCGACGTCAGTGTAAACACCGACGTGTAGTGTTGAACAAGAGACAACGTGGAGCGCGGGAGAGAGCAGGATCATGCAGTGTTTAATGCTTGGAAGTACCGACATTACATTATAGATGAAAGGTTGTAACATCTGTGAGGACAATGAGAGGCCATCCACACGGAGACGCGTTTTGATGCAAACGCAATTTTATTGCATCGTTTGGGCCGATTGTCCACACGAATCCTATAAACGCACTGCCTGTAAACTCACTTTTTTGAAACCTGGTCCCAGGGTGAATATAAAAAAAAAAAGATATTGTCTGACATACAGTCTAATAAAATGTGGATCTGTCCATGTTGCATGTGATCAGATATTTCCATTGTAAATATTGTAAATAATAATATAGGCGTGTTGGTTATGGCAGATGTAAGGAACCTATGAACTTGCTTATTTATTACCATAAAGTCAAACATGTGACCTTATGCAGAGTGATGCAGCATGGACCAGGATCCACCTCCATCTGTTTTTTTTTTTTTTTCAGTACCGTGCAACTTCTGTGTATTCTTGAAGCAAAGCCATGACATTGTAGTTGACTTCAGTATCTATTTTGCTCAGAGTATTCCTTTATGATTGCAATGTTATGCTGGTCATACTTTATGTTGATCTCTGATTGTGTTGTTGATGCTGGCTGATTCTGTTTAAATTCAACTTTTTTTTCAACATTTTGTTCTTTTTTGACACTTCCCACCGTTTTGTCACTTTTCCCAACGTTTTTGAAACTTTTTTTGTCTTAGTATGACATAAAACAACAGTTTTTGTCGATTCTTTTTCAAGTTTTTTGTCATTTTTGTCGATGTTTTTTCCTGCGTTTTTGAAGCTTTTTGTGAGATTTTAGTCACTTTTTTAAAAAATGATTTTGTCATTTTTTTTTTTTTTCAAATGCTATAAAATTGAATAAAACACCCAAATTCAAAGAAAGTAGTGAACTGATAATTTATTTAACTTGTGAAGAGTAACGGATGTATGGAACATCCACGTTATTTTCTTTGACAATTTGGTTGAAAGAACCCCAAATTTCTGATATAGAAACTTTTTGAAAATGGGTCAAATTTGACCCGAGGACAACAAGAGGGTTAATGCTATGCTGGTCATACTTTTATGTAGCAGGATGACAAGATAGTTACATTACATGTCATTTGATAGTCATCATGTTATGCCCTTGTGCCGGTCCGATGATTTAGCTTCTCATGGATGCCGTGCTGTAGAGTGTGTTTTACTCTGACTAATGTTATTTCATGTTTGCTTTATGTTGCAATATGCTACAAAACTATGGGGAACAAATGGAGATGAGTTGACTTTATTGAGCTATTTAAAGGAGCTTTTATAAAGGTATAGCCTACAGTGAATCAATCTGTTGGCATAATGGCGTAAGCAATGAAAATGATGTCCAAGAAAAGTACAAGGCCTGAGATTGTTTCATAGATCACCTATGTAAACAATGGTGCTGTTGTTACAGATCCATGTCAGGAGAGAAACATTGGGGAGAAAACACATATTGTCATTTAATTAATCAACTAAAGTCTTCAATGAAATCAAGTTATCTTGGTCTACCAAATGGTTTAGTGTTTCTGGCATAGAGTCTCAGTGTTCAGTTGGGTAAAGGTCAAGGTAACTTTATTGTCCCTGAGGGCAATAATCAGCACAGAGAGAAAGCAGGTTGAAAACATGTCTTGTTGTTCTGTTAATATTAACAGTTTATGGCAGAAAACCGGCAGTGACCTATGCCGTCGACAAAGACTGTCCCAGGTTTCTGCCTGAAAGGAAGTTTTTCCTCGCCACTGTTGCACCAAATGATTGCTTGTGGGAAATTGTTGGGTCTTTGTAAATTATAGAATGTGTTCTAGACCTAGCTACTCTATCTGTAAAGTGTCTAGAGATAACTAGACACTTAAATCGAAAAAAAAATAATTTAATTTTGTATTTCATTTTGAATATCCTTGTTCCTTATTGTGGTGATATTTAAGTTTTTGGCATCCATCAGTCACACAAAAAGGAGTGGTGAAAGAGGAACCGCCCAGCAGGCGGACATCAGACCGGAATACAGCCATGCTGACGCACACTGGACTTATCAATCATCTTTGGAGCTGCAGAGACACACGAGAGGAACTATCTCCTTTTAACGGTACGTAAACTCTTATGAACCAACTTCATATAACGCTGTTCGTATAGGAACTTTATACCAAGTTCTCCTCACCATGGTAACGTTGGTTTTATATTGGACATTGGATATTCGACACATTCGAAAAATCTGTTATGCGGCTTGCCCTTTTGACCTATTCATGTCAAATCACTTTTCGTGAACTCAACTAACTCCCCTACACCATTGCACAAAGCTTCTTCTTTCACAAGATTATCCAATCCATTCACAATAACTACCTGTCAAAGTACAGATTTCTGGATGTAAAACACAGAAATCATGTCAAATGAATGTAAAATGACCCTCTTTGACAGCCCATTAATAGTATCTTAAAAGCTTTAGGCATTTATTTTATATGATTATCCAGTCTGTTTACAGTTACATACAGTTTAATTCAACTCTGCGTTGATACGTCACATCAGACACAACAGAGTCATACGTGTGATGTCAGATGTTGCTTGATAGTGTCCTATACCTGCAATTTAATGTAACAATAAAGGAATCTTGAATTGTGTGCGGCTGCCCATTTAAAGTGTGTCCCCTCCTATGAAAGTCACGCCTACTAACAAAACAGTATGGACATCTGCAATATTATGCTTATTTGAGAAATTATCTGTTATTTCACAGGCCTTTCCAAAAGGCTGTTAATCCACACACAGGAGGACAACATGGAGAATTATCATTTCATGTTTCTCTTCCCTGACATGTCCCTGTTAACCCCAACACACTTTGCATTCCTTTTTCATTCCACAATTAAAACTGTGTGTGTGAAACTTTAAACCTTCAGTTGTGTGGTTGTCACGTCACACATCTAGCAGGAACAGAGCAACATCCGTCTCTTAGTGTAGTCAATCTATCTGACTAGCATGATATTATATGTTTCTTCAGCAGCTGCTGGTTTGCTTTTCACTGAGCAGGTAGTGTACACATATATGAGACTGTAGCTCTTCACATTTGTTGTTAAATTGATGTAGTGTGACAGTGGCTGTAATGCCTGCAGGTGTGATATCCTTAACCTTAATTTACCTAGCAAATTGTTTTATGTCATACTGAGATCTTTTGTTTTGTCACTGCAGATTTTCGAAGATGAGAAACATCAGAGCAAAAATCTTCTTGCTGGTTGGAGCTCTTGGTCTGTTGGCCTTCCATCTTTTTAAAGATTGTTGTGACTGCAAAACCACCCAACTCCACGTAGATGTGAGAGAGGATGACAGTCAAATAAGGCAACCCACCACAAACAACTCATATGTATACTCCTGGTCAAAATGTCAACAAAATATGAGTGCTGCCAACATCACAAGCTTCAGCTCTCTTCCTGGTGAAATGAAAGACTTTCTCTATTATCAACACTGTCGCCATTTTCCCATGCTGCTGGACCTTCCTGACAAATGTGGAGGAGCTGATAAATCTGCAGAAGTCTTTCTTCTCCTGGTCATTAAAAGTTCCCCTGTGAACTACGACCGCCGAGAGGTGCTGCGTAAAACCTGGGCTAAAGAGAGGTTACACAATGGTGTGTGGATCCGAAGGATCTTCATCTCAGGAACAATTGATACTGGTTTTGAGAAGGAGAGACTGAACAAACTACTTGAGCTGGAGAAACTTGAGTACAATGACATCCTCCAATGGGACTTTAATGAAAGATTCTACAACCTCACCTTAAAGCAGATACTCTTCCTGGAATGGATGGAAAGGAACTGCCCGAACGCTCGCTTCCTGCTAAATGGTGATGATGACGTCTTTGCTAATGCAAACAACATGGTTGAGTATCTTCAGAGCCTCAAGGACAATGATGGAAGCAAGCACCTCTTTACTGGCCATCTGATGCAGAATATGGAGCCCATTAGAATTTCAGGCAGCAAATATTTTATCCCAGTTCAGGTGCATGAGTCAGACTCATATCCTCCCTACTGTAGTGGTGGAGGCTTCCTACTGTCTGGCTACACAGCTTTGGTCATATACAATATGTCCCAATCCATTCCCATTCTTCCCATTGATGATGTTTACATGGGGATGTGTCTAGCCAAAGCAGGACTTGGTCCTGATTCTCATATGGGTGTGAAGACGTTAGGACTGCACATTCCCTCAAGCACACTAGATGGATACGATCCTTGCTATTATAAAGAACTTCTACTGGTACACAGATTCCTTCCAGCTCACATGTATCTCATGTGGCATAGAATACATGATTCTAATCTGAAATGTGGTCCCTCCAAGTCAAGGCTTTAGCATCACAAAACTGAAACTAACATGTAGTGACAGAGTTTGTTGACACTTTGTTTCCTGCACCTGCTCTTAGGTTGTGAGTGCAGGTTTGACTCTCTTCATTCCATCATGAGAAAAGCTTTGGACTGTTTTTCTACCACTGTTCAGCTGCAGGCTTCAGCACAGTTCAATGGAACTTATTATTTTATTCTTTGTCATCAATATTGGCGAGCAGCAGTCAGTCTGACTCAAAGGGGCACAGCAGTAGTTAGTGTAGGTGTATTGCCCATACTGTAAAAAGTTATTTCACTGGAATTTACTGTAAACATTTTTCTACATTAATTGTTAATGCCATAAAAATATGGAAAAATACTTTTATTAAAAAAAAACATTAAATAAAGGTTGTAGTCTGTAAACTGTTTAACAGGATAATTCCATCGCTTAATGAGCTTGAAAGTTAAATTACATTGAATGTTATGTAAAAAGACAAAAAATAAACATAATTTTACTGAGTGTAAAATTGAGGCCTCTTTCTGTTTTTTTTACTGTTAAACCTTAAATTTAATGTAAATAAACATTAAAAAAAACAATCGTGAAAAAACGGTAAAAAGTCTGGCAGCAAAAGTTGCCAAACACCGTCAAATTACAGTAAAAAACCTTATGTTATTGTACAAAGAACTTCTTTTTAAAATACAGATATTTACTGTACATTTTCTGTATTTTCACAGTCCAACTATTGTAAAATTAAAAAGAATTGTAATCATAAAACATATTTAGAATGTTAAACAAATGTATAAATCTGTACAAACACTGAAAAATATTGCAAAATACCTTAAAGATCCCATATTATGCTCCTTTTCAGGTTCATAATTGTATTTTAAGGTTGTACCAGAATAGGTTTACATGGTTTAATTTTCAAAAAACACCATATTTTTGTTGTACTGCACATCTCTCTCTCACTGCTGCAGCTCCTCTTTTCACCTTGTGTTCAGGTCTCTGTTTTAGCTGACAGAGTGAATCATCTTTTCTTTTGTACTATCTTTGGCTGCACTCGCACATGCTCAGTAGCTCAGATCGTAGATCATGTCAGTTAGCTCCATAGACAGTAAAAGAAAGGTTGTTTCTCCAACTTTGGTCAGTTACAAGGCAGGATTAGCTTGTGAACTTGTGTGTGTTGTAGCAGTGCTTTGCCATTGAGAACAAGCTAGCATGCTAACGCTAGCTCTAGCATGCTAACGGTTGTGGCTAGCCTGTCGTTTCGGCTAGTGACGTAAAAAGCCGTGTAGATTTTGAACAGCTCACCCGGAGAAGGCAGGACACATTCAGAAACCCATATCTCACTCAAAACAGCATGGATAGATTTTTTTCAAAGTGTGTATGCTTGTGGAAGCACCAGAGACACAAAATAACACCCCAAATCCCATTTTTCATAATATGGGCAATTTAAATTACATAATTTAAATGAAAACTACTGTTTTCATACTGTTTTCTTTGGTAAATTCACAAGATTATCCAATCCATTCACAATAACTACCTGTCAAAGTACAGATTTCTGGATGTAAAACACAGAAATCATGTCAAATGAATGTAAAATGACCCTCTTTGACAGCCCATTAATAGTATCTTAAAAGCTTTAGGCATTTATTTTATATGATTATCCAGTCTGTTTACAGTTACATACAGTTTAATTCAACTCTGCGTTGATACGTCACATCAGACACAACAGAGTCATACGTGTGATGTCAGATGTTGCTTGATAGTGTCCTATACCTGCAATTTAATGTAACAATAAAGGAATCTTGAATTGTGTGCGGCTGCCCATTTAAAGTGTGTCCCCTCCTATGAAAGTCACACCTACTAACAAAACAGTATGGACATCTGCAATATTATGCTTATTTGAGAAATTATCTGTTATTTCACAGGCCTTTCCAAAAGGCTGTTAATCCACTTTAAAAACATTGGAGGCTGTCTTCCAATACAATATGTTAGACCAGAGGTTTTGAAAGTGGGAGGCAGGCCTCCCTAAGAAGCTCCAAACTGTTTTAGGGGAGGCTTGTGAATATAAATGAAAATTAGGAATTCAGAAATACAGTAGTTTGGGGAAGTTTTTAGTGTTTTTTTTCCCACTTTCCCACAGTCAGAAAATGTATGCGGGACAGACCTCTTTTTTATGTATTTGGTGTAGGCTACTTGAAATAATATATGTAGCATACATTGTCTTTTCCTTATGAAGGTGCATGATACATTTGTTAATTTTTTTTCTCTTAATATTAACTCAAGGAGTTTGTTACCATTTGTTAAAAATATAAGTCTTACATTAGCAACCGGCTAGCTTAGCTTAGCACAATGACTGAAAGTAGGGGTACAAGCTCCATCCCAAACAAAATCCACCTACCAGCTCCTGTAAAGTTCATTAAATAAAACGTATCCTGTTTGTCTCCATACACAAATCTGTCTTTTAGCAGAACCAGGTAACAATCAGAAACTCCAGGAAGCTAACCGCCCCCTGCCCCTGGCTAGCTATTCCCCATGTTTCCAGTCTTTCTCCTAAGCTAAGCTAACCTGTTGTTTGCCTGATATTAGATAGACAGACATGAGACTGTTATTAATCTTCTCATCTAACTCTTATCCAGAAAGCAAATAAGCAAAACATTTCCCAAAATGTCGAACAATTTTTTTTAAGCATGAACGTGAAAAAAAAATAAAAATCTCAGCCAATAGCATTACAGCATTTCTGCGGCGCGAGAGCAGCTTCCCTGGGGATTTTTTTTCTTCAAGTATAAACAACCGAAACTGATGAGATCCTCCCCCTTTTCTTCTCCTCCAACTCCATCCGTCCATCCTCCTCCACGGCTCGTGCCAGACCCCTGCGCGCCGCGCTGACCCCCTGCTCTACCGCCGACCATCGACACGAGAGGAGCGGCCCGAACGAGCGTCTGTGTGTGTTTGTGTGTGTGCGCACGTCGCACACTGACTGACTGAGGTCGCGGTGTGGGGGGTTCGGCCGTAAATTGTTAGATAGGATGCTGCAGCCTGACATCCAATTTGTCGCCCGGTGTTCCTGAGAGGACAGCGGACCTGGATGTGAGCAGCTCTGCCGGGAGACGGTGAGTGATTTAAACGCTTTAATTAAAAACGGTTGGAAAACAGAGTTTTATTGCTATGTGGGACCTGTGACGATTTAAATTAAACTCGGAGCACATTTAGCCTATTCTCTTTCTGTGGGGGGAACTTGCTGCTGTGCCTTAATGAGGGGACGTGTTGTACTTGTACCTCGTGGTATTGTGGAAGTATTGACAAGTTTCTGCTGGAGGCTGGAGAGAAAAAAAAACTGGCAACGACATCGATTGTGTAGGCTATTTGGGTCTTTCACTTAAGATTTTTGAGACTACAATGTAGCTTTCATTTGAGAATTAAATAACAGGTCATATGTAGCCTATAGGTCGGAACAAGGCACCCTTAGTTTAAAAACAATTCCTAAGGAGGTAGTGTACAATTTATAGTTTATTAAAGATGTCAATGACAAATTGTATAGACCATAAAAAATAACAATATACTGTATAACATGTGTCACTGACATATAGGTTTAAGACTCAAACCAACCAAAGCTGATAAACAAATACATAGCCTATAAAATGAAACCTAAAACAACACAAATCTATATTCCACAATAAAACTGATACAAACAACAGAATAGCATATGGACCATGAATTTAAAAAAAAAAAAAAAAAAAAAAAAAAAAAAAATATATATATATATATATATATATATATATATATATATATATAGATATAATTGACACATGATAAAAACTAAGGTGAATATGAGTATAGTGCATATATTTTCCGGCCATGTGCAGAAGGTGACTCCATATGGGTCATCATGTTTATTATTAGACCCATGAAACCTCTAGGTAGGCTAATGTATTTCAACTCTCTCCCTCAAATTCCTCAAAAGTTTGAATGTCATTACTCGCCTTGATCTGATTATGTTCCTGTATAGATGCTTTAAATGTCTGTACTCCCTTTTGCGCAGACTGCCACATAACTCTTAAGCATTTTCAATTTTTTTATTTTGAGGATAGTGTAAATCACATGAGGCTCCATTGTAATGATGCCTATGGGTTGAAGAAACATAATATAATGCCTTTTTATGAAGTTCTCATTTGCGGTACCCTCTGGTGGCAAAAAGGCTGCAGAGTGCATAATGACGCTCAGTCAGTCAATAAAGGAAACATAATGAAATGCCCTGAATACACTGAAATAGACTGAATAGACTGGGATTTAAAAGGGCAAAATGAGCTTATTTGGCAGTGAGACGTGCTATAAGTGTGTAAATAGCAGCCAACCGTAATAATACAGACATTGTTAATACCAATGTTAATATAAATGTTAATACCATCTGTGTTGTTTGAAAAAAATCGTTTTTCAAATACTCCTTTTGAATCTGCATGGAATTCTCCAACAGCAAATAGGGAGAATCACACTGTTATCACATCTTATCAGACACCACACTAAAGAACGTTTCCCTCAACAGTGTGTGTGTGTGTGTGTGTGTGTGTGTGTGTGTGTGTGTGTGTGTGTGTGTGTGTGTGTGTGTGTGTGTGTGTGTGTGTGTGTGTGTGTGTGTGTGTGTGTGATCTTGTGTTTAATTTGTGTGGTGGTTTAATTTCAAGTATCTGCACATTAGCCACACATCACTTGGAACTGTCTCCCAAAAGCTGCAGTCTCTCATTTTAAATAAAAGATGGAGACGATGGAAGAATTGCTTTTGAATAAAAGATGCTTTTGGCTGGTTTGGAGCATTGCCCCCGAGTGAAGGTCTCCTCGCGGACTCTGTTGAAAGGATTATGATTTTTTAAAATATTTTTTACAAGTTGTTAAAAGGGAACCTTTTGGATGTCACAGTGGATCCTCACTCCCTCTTTGCATTCCTTGGGTCCTTATTTAATCTCTTGGATCATTTCATGGGAAGGTGTGACGTTTCTTTCTGTCTCCCCTTCTCACTCACTAACACTAAGTCAAGTAACCTACTGTTTGTGCAGTACGAGGTGTCACAAATCACAGCGTAAGTCATTTCATCATAAATGGTGCCTTGGCTGCACAGGCTGCTGATTGAAAGTATAATTAGCTTACCGCATGTACGCTCCAGTTTTAGGAAAGCACAGGTGTAAAAAGCACATAGTGGTAATTAAGCAGCTGTATTTCTGATCAGCTGCTTGTGATCCAAATCTCCAATGTAATAATGCAGTCATGAGGAGACATCCCTGTTCTTAATTGCTTGGTCGATCGCTCTACAAAAAAGGTGCATTGTTATCTTTCTGGGGAAAAAACTTATGAATTTCCCTGCATTGTGTAACTAAATATACAGCCCTGTAATTTAATTTCTTTTCAAGACTTGTTGCTCGGCAAATAAAAAAGGGTAACTAGGTGTTCTGGGAGTGATAGAGAGTAGAACTGGGGGTTGAGAAGTAAGAGACAACATTAAAAATTTCTGCCCTAAAACCCACCAGAGAGATGATTATGCTGCAGCTGAACATCCATATCATCCATAGTGGCTGCGACTGATTCCTGCCTCTCAGTGAAAGAAATGAAAGATATACTGCAGACCAGCTCATAGCCTTAGTGGAGTTGGGGCAAAATTTGAAGGAGTCTTTTGTTGTTCATTTTTCTTTCCAGTGGTGTTAGGGGCAGACAAGGCCAAGGATGTAATAGACCTGTCAAGGAGCTACAGAGAAGGAGAAACAGGAGATTAGATAGGAGAAGGAGATAAGTGGAAAAGATGAGGCTGGTGGATGTTATTGAAGGGAGCTTTAGGACAGAAAGGGCATCGGACAACACAGGACTGAAGGAATGAGTTCATAATAATAATAAAAAATAAGACGGGAAACTGTAATTGCAGAGAAAATAAGAGATTACTTTTTAATATAAAAAAACATAACATATCATTATGAAATCCAGTGGCATTGTTTTGGGGTTTTCTATTCAACTTGGGATAGTGTGCACATCATTTTTTCTATTTATAAACTTTCATTTGCAGACTTGTACATTAGTTTTGTCCAGGAGAGCACAATATGGAAAAACTATTTTCTAACAAAGACCATACTTGTTTCAGTATGTATTTTACCCCATGCATTTTTAAATGTGTGGGCCAGAAAAAGAAATGATGGAGAAGAGGCACAGCCTGAGGCTGTGATGGGTGCAAGATGAATTGAAAAGGGTAAATTGACTGTTGAATCAGCTCTTTGTTTGAAGGCAAAGGTCATCATGCAAAGAGCAAAATGAAAACACCAGTAGCTGACGTGTTTCTCTCACAAAGTCAGCAGTAATATCTGCTGCAGTAATGCCAAATATTGACATAAAGACTTAAATCTTAAATCAAAAATTAGCCTATAATATTTGTTTAATTAAGTAGCTGTGTTTTCCATTTTGCTTTTTCATGTCACAGCTTTTTTAATCTCCAAACACGTCATCTCTTCAGGTTTTTTCTGAATATACAAATCACAACATCGCTTTTGCATGCAACCTTATTTTGTATCTCCCTCCTTGAATTCCTTAGTGAAGTTATGTCTCTCTGTAGCTCAGACTTAAATTAGACTTTGCTTTACTCATAATGAATGTGAATCTGTACAAAGTGAACTGTTGTAAATTAATGAGCAACAGCGCCAAAGGAGTTGCATGAGAATAGCTGCTTTAATTACGGTGCAACATTTTGTAGCTCGCAAAACATCTGGGCTGTCTCACTTTCTTGCCTGTTGCCTCATGTCTCATGCAACTTTGATAAATGAGCTCTGAAATGCAGATGGAATTTTGTGGACATGCTCCTGTAGCACAAATTGTATACAAACAAATTTCATTTTTAGCTGTTCCTTAACTGCTATGTAAAAAATGAAGTTCAGTTAGGGTTGGGAAACTTATACTTGGATGAAGCTTAGTCAAGTAAAACAATTTTTCATTAGCGCAACGCGTCATTGGTAACAAATAACTAATACCCAGCCCAGCCGCCATACTCTGACTTTCCACTACATTACCTCGCTGAGATAGTTGTCTATTTGGACATTTACATTTTAACACATTAGGGTCATTCCACAAACGTTTGGGAGACTCTACACTGCTTTCAAGCATCGCTCATCCATATTACTCATAACTTTCTTTTCTTTATGCATGTACGGGAATAAGTGACATTTTTGGTGATTGAACATATGAAATCAAAGTAGAAGTCAGTCAGAGAAATTGTCAAGCTTGCAGTAAGTCAGTAATGCAGTCCGACACAGCAAAGCAATTCCTTAAGCACCCTTCTCAAGTGTGTCCTTACAGGGATGCAATCTCATAAAATATGACCTTAAGAATCTTAGAAAATGAAGTGACATTTGTAGCCCTGACTTCAGGGACAGTTTAATACGTGTTAATACGCAGTTATGCAGCTTTACTGTGGTGGCCATGTATGAAATTAAATTGACTTCTCAGAGCAGGGATCATTGCACTCTGTTTTGAAAGGAAACCAAACGTGATGTTGATGATGGTCTTCCCCTTACGATCAATAAAAACTGCATGGCGTTATGTAGTTGGACATACACCAAGTGCTCTGAGTCAAACAGGGTTACCTGTTTATAATTAGAGCCTCTTAAAATGCTTACTTGCCATTCTGCTGGCGTATTGCCCTAAGTGGAAATGTTTTTGGGACATTAGGGCTGGGCAATATATCGATGATGTATCGATATCATATGATGGACTCAACATTGTTTTAGATTTTGAATATCGTATTATGGCTTAGGTTTTTCTGAACCTAACCAGACTGTTCCATTATTTGCCTTCAATCACTTAGTCATTATATTTATATTACTGATGGTTCTTTATCTAAAATGTAATTAGGAAAATATTTTGTCGAAGTGCCAATTGTCAACCCTACAGTTCCACCGCAATATCGACATCGAGGTGTTTGGTCAAGAATATCGTGATATCAGATTTCCTCCATATCGCCCAGCCCTAGGTGGCATTCATTATAAATAGATTCAGTGTGTAAAAATGTTTAAAGGAACACGCCGACTTATTGTGACTTTAGCTTATTCACCGTATCCCCCAGAGTTAGATAAGTCCATACATACTCTTCTTATCTCCGTGCGTGTCGTAACTCTGTCTGACGGCCCCACCGCTAGCCTAGCTTAGCACAGATCCTGGAGGTAACCGGCTCCATCTAGCCTACTGCTCCCAATAAGTGACAAAATAATGCCAACATGTTCCTATTTACATGTTGTGATTTGTATAGTCAAAGTGTGTACAAATAACAAGGTTACATGAGACACAGCCATCTTCTAACTGTATACAAACTGGGAACTATATTCTCAGAAGGCGAAGCACTGCTACTTCTGCTACTTGGGCGGAGTGATTTGCTCGCATCACCTGAGAAGCCCCGTGGAAGGAGCAGAGAGTAACAATGGTGCTTTTCAGGTATTGCGCTAATCACTCCGCCCAAGTAGCAGCCAATAAGTCGGCGTGTTCCTGTAAACATCTCTTGTAAAGTTTCACAATACAGCTGCTGTCGTTGTCTTTTTCATTTGAAGGTGAAGTGGCACTTCAGTCTTGTAATGTTGAATCAAAATCACCTTTTAAGAAGTGTAGAAAGCAGTTTTGTTGCTCAGATGAGTACTATTGGTCTAATCTCTTTTATAGAATTAATATGCTGTAAAACGGACCAGCAAGTCCTTATACTTAAACAATACAATAGGTCATTTCCCAATGCTTTATAAAACGGACCATTTAACTGACAACAGATAGAACTAACAGTTCATATGAACATTTTCTGATCTGACACCTCTGTGGTAAACTCATGTTAATGGACATTATCACTGAATTTGAGCCTCAGCATTCCCTACAATGTATTAATATTTTGTCCTTGAACAGAGCTAATGTATTTTAGAGGATGTGCTACAGTCATTTGAATAGAACAGTAGCAGCTTTCTCATATGTCTTGAAGGATGAAAAAAAATAAACACAACCAAGGACGTCTTATTATAGGGAGGAATCATTGTATATTTCCTTGTTCTTTTGTACGTTAAATAATGCAACATCCATTTTGTTGAGACATGAGACACAGATAAAGGACTTTTTCACTTCCACTTCTGTCTTGTGTTTTTTACTCTTAGGACGGTATTGTTACAATGAGACAGTTTCAGTCCATGCATCAATCCAGCATTTTAAAGTTTTACCGTACATGTTCACTGCCACCTCAATGTGTAGCATCTGACAATTGCAAACACAGCTGAAGACAGCTGGTGCTCCGCATTATTCTGCTTCTTCTTCAGTTTGCTTACTGTGCTCGGGTTGCATTTGTATTAAAAGAAATGCATTACTTTGCTAACAAAACTAGACTAGTTTGGAATCAGCTGTTATATTTACTGTATGTTTTTCTTCTTTCATTCAACACTGGCTATTTCACTGAGATAAAATAAATTATAATACAGACACCAAATGTATTATTTACATTGGAATAGTTTTACTCCCAAAAGAAGAACAATGAAAGTATTCAAACTTCCATTTAGTGAATGTCCCTATAGTGTTGCACGACATGAAAGAATACTGTTGGAACTTTGATGTGAATCTGTTTTCCACTCCAGAAAAGCATAAGTGAAAAACAACTGGGCAAATAACTAGTTTGTCCGTTTTTCTTTGGACCCTCTGCAGTCTACTCAGTGGTTAGATTGAATAGGTTCAAACTGTGGTTTGTCAGACAATAGTATGTTCAGCTGATATTATCTTATACAATTCCAAAGGTGCTAACCCTAGACTAACCTTATATTTATCTATTGTTAAGTTTTTAGAATAGTTATAGCACAAGCAACACACCTGTTTATTCCAGCTTGTTATTGGCAGTAGGTGATTTAAGGGAAGATGCCATCCCTCTTCTTAGCAAAATGACGCAAATGCATGCCCCTTGTTAACCTGCCATCCCCCCTCTCCATCCCCTAGTAGCAGAGAGAGGGCAGGGTAAAAGGGATTTAGTTCTATAAATTAGTCTAGTCTGCCTAACTCCTAGATCTGTTATCTGAGTGAGGTTTGTGCAAGTTGAATCAATGATCTTGATCATGACTCTGAAATATCTGTAGCCTAACAATGACACATTCAAGGCGCTGTCCGTGGTGCTGAAGTAGCAGAGGGATTTGTAATGTGATCTTTTCACTGAGCCCTGCCCTTTTGTCGATTTTGTCTCATCTTAGGTGACAGTGGTGGGGGTATTAAAAATAATTGTTTACGGGGTGGTTTGCTAGTGACAGGTGAACTAACAAAACAAACAATCCGTTCCCCCTAATTAACAAATCGCCAACTGGTTATGGGTATTATTGTGCACTTGACACTGAAATAGAAATCCTTCTTTTCTCTTCTTTCTGCCCTTTCAATGGTCTGGTCTGGTTGAACCATTGTACAGCGTTTTGTTCTTCATGTACTAAACATGAGTTTTTTTTGCAAACCCTTAATTCAAAATAACATCTAGTCTGAGAGAGGTCTTTCTACAACCTAAAAGCATGAAAGACCATTACAAAAGTAGTCCTCTCAGCCATCTAATTTAACTGAATCAAGCTTTGTGGCAGGAGACTCCCAACTGTTAGTTTATGTTACCACACAGTCTATTCAGTAGCTGGAGATTATTTTGTTAATTTGGATTATAAATAGATATTTTGTGTTGTCATCACACCATTGGAAAATACACATATTAGCTCCAAATGTAATGTTCAGTTTTATCAGTTTAAAAAAAAAAAATGTAATGGAAAACAAAACATTACCAGCTCGGGGCAAAGCATGCCCCAGTACCATCTTCTACTCTGCTGATTACTTTGACCCTAAGCTTTGTTGAAGCACAACACTGCAGTCTGTTATTGGCTAACAGCTTTTTTCTTTTCTGGTACTCTGTCTTTGGGGCAACTCTCTTTGACGTCTTTTAACTCATTTATGAGGGAAACTGAGGTGAGATTAGCTCGGTTTAGTTCAACTCCACAAACATGGCTGGCAGAAAGTTGTCTATTTTTGATGCCAAAACGATTACAGTATATCTGAGGCGTTTTCTGTTTGTTTGTTTGCCTCTTGATATTGACCCTGATATATCTCAAAATGAGTAATAATTTCCATTATCGACTGCTCACTCAAATGAGCTTCGCACTGGCCCTCTCCTTCACTCTGGCACGTTACTGCCTGCTGTAGTGATAAGACTGACTTTTACCACCATATAGCTAATGTCTCCAAGTCCTCCACTGAATCAAATCAATATCTAACCCTGTGAAATCACTACATGTGGCACAAGGGGTCATGTCAGGTGCTGTGGCCAATGGTGCAAGATCAACAGGTGAGGATGGATTATTTATTTGTTCGGCTCCACTCATCTTGGATATGTGTTGATCAGCAATGCAGATCACAGGTTAGGGTCAGAGAAAGACAGGTGATATGTACTGTAAGTGTGAGACACGTGATGCGAGTAGATTGCATGATTGGTGGTTTTAATATATTTATATTTTATTTGACATGGACATACAATAACATTGGACGAACCATATGTATTAGTATGAGTGTTATAGCACACATGCTAATGTTCAACACCTGTCCACGGGAGGCTTTTAACAAGCAAATACAATATCAAGACTAAGAAAAAAATGATAATAACAATATTAACAAAAAAATAACTACAATATACCATATAGCTTAAAAGAAAAAAAAACAATAGAAAACAAGAAGAATAAACAGCAAAACATCAGAATCAAAGACTATTAATAGTAGGTTATTCATGTGAGCACTGTTGTTTAGTTTTTAGCCATTGTTTAAGTCCTCTTTTAAAAGCATTTCCATCGGTCTCTAGTTTTAAATCAGTGGTGGCGGAATTCTCACTGAATTTATTCATGACCCTGAGACTGACGGGAAAGTTCATAGAATGAGAGATACTGCAAGTCAGTGGTCCGTTTTATCTTCCTGTTGCTGATAAATATTGTATGCAGCTTTTTGCTATTATACAGCCAGGTTGTTGGAGTGTGTCAGAGCAGAGAGATAAGGGAGAGAAGAAAAGTACTCAGGTATCCTCATCACGCAGAAACACATGAACCTTCAGGAGCTGGTTACTAATTGTTAGTTTTAAGCAGGAGTTTGCAGTTTTCTATTATAAATGATTGGTTCTTGGATTAAGCTGTTCCTCCGGGTTTATCCTCTCTGTCTTACCGTAGTGTGAAAATCTTTGGTATCAGATAAATGCTGCATCACAAAGCGACCCCACAAATTATACTTTACTTGTGGTCTGACAAGTTTAAACAGGTCTACATATGTGGGACAATATCAGGTTGTATGACAATAGAGACATACTCAGTCTTTGGTTTTAAATCTTGATATTCAAACTTTAAAAAACGTGTATGCAGTTCTCTAAATGTCATAATCCTAAATTATTCACAGAAATCTGTTTCTGAATAAATCTAAAATGGTACTTTATTTAAACTCTGTCTTACTGTACGAGTATCATGCATGCCCCCCCTCTTCTGACTTCAAATGTTGGAGTAAAATGTTTGTTGTTTGCTCCTTCAGGCAGAACAGAGATCGCAGCTTGGATACGCTGGTTGTGATGGAATCAAATAGTTTTCATAGTGAAGAAAAGAAAGTTTTAAAATATCCCTAAACAGCTCCTGCAGGATAATCCATTTCTTAACGGGTCCATCTGTAAAATATTTTAAAATTGCCTTTGCAAATGTTTGATGTAAAAGAACATTTGTTAGTTTGATCGAAGACTCCTAAATGGAGCCCACTCATTTAATATAAATACAAAATAATAGCAATTGCTCGCAATTCATGTACCAAAGAGTTTGCAGATCTAGGTATCCTGTGAAGGTTACCTAGATCATTTTTTTCTTTCATAATGGTGGTATGGGGAAAGAATTGTTGTGCTGGGATGGGTTTTGTTGTTGTTGTACCCTGAGTGGCCACTGGGAAAATGGTGTACTGTATCTGGCTCTCTTTATACGTCCATAGTAAACATGGACATAAACAGTGCATGATTTAAAGTATTTAAAAAAAATGGCTTTGCAAATGTTTTATGTGGAAGGGCATTATTAGGTATCTAAGATACAAACAATGTGCTTTGTTGAACTTTTGTGTGTTTAAAAAAAAGCAAACCTTACTGCAGCGAGAAGACGCCAGACAACATAAACATAAGACAAACATAAAATCCTGCTCGAAAAATAACTTTCTTTTTTAAACCAACCTTAAAGCTATAGTGCGTGTATATATATATATATATATATATATATATATATATATATATATATATATATATATAGTGCCCCCATGAGGAATTCTAAGTAATGACAACAAAACTGTCGGTGTGTCCACATGATACAAGCCTTCCGTGATCGCGCACCACCCCCACCCCTCCTTTAAAAGGATTAAAAAAACATGATGGACTCTTCAGAAGAGGTCATTATCTTCACTGGAGTTTCTACGCAGGAAAGTCACCGGACGACACAATCTTCTCAACATAGTCATACTGAGAAATCCAGAGAGAGTTGTGTGGAGCTGATAGTCTTCTTTAGCTTTGTAGCAACTCATTTGGCAACGGCTTGAATGTAACGGACGTTAATTAATATAAAAAAGTTACACACTAAAGCTTTAAGTCTGTTGTTGTACATCAAAACTTTATTTTTAGTTATGTTTATAGAGGTAAACTGATTTTATTTGTAGAAAAGAGTTACTTGCTTTCAGTCGACCTTTCAAGCACCCTAGGGGCCAAAAAGACCCTGTGGAGATCTGAGAGATCTTTTATCTCTGCTTCAGCCAATGGTTTGGACAAAATGGAGTGACCTTGACTCTACTTGTGTGTATATAGGCGAGGTGCATTATTGTTTGTTTGCATGTCCTGTGTCGGTGCCCTGCTAAGTTGTCTCTTTTCTCTGAGGTGAAAAAGACACATTGTCAACCCTGGTGCCACAATAACGTTTTCTTTCATATTCCTCTGTTTTCCTCAGATTCAGAAGCCAATCTTTGTTGGCTCTATTGTGAAACACTGAATTAAGTACGCAATGGGCGTCGCAGCCGGGGCATTATTTTTCTCACCTTCTGTTTGTGCCATCAATTTACAGCCTGACCATGTCCACTGGAGCGTGATCATGACTTCCCTCAACGAGTCAGAGGAGTCCTCCCCTCCCACCTTCCCTCTCTCCTCATTTGAACACAATTTCTCCCACTTTGTCACCCATGACCCGTCATACTCCCCCATATCCTTCCCCACCTCCTCACTGGCGCCCTCCAACTGCACCAGCTCCCTGTCAGCCTCCTCTCCTCCGTACAACTTCTACGCCGTGCTGCTGGTGCTCCTGATCTTCTGCGTGGTGTTCGGTAACGTGCTGGTGTGCGTGGCTGTGTCGAGGGAGCGCTCTCTTCAGACCACCACCAACTACCTCATCGTCTCCCTGGCTGTGTCCGACCTGCTGCTGGCCACGCTGGTCATGCCCTGGGGCGTCTACATGGAGGTGTGTGCGCACTTATGTGTGCTTCATTATTTAATTTTTTTATGATCAGTGCTCTGACAAAAAAAACACACACACACCCCCGTCAACTTGATGCCTTGGGAACTAAATGTGGATACAAATATTATGGATTGTGTGTTCTTGTTTCTCTAAAAGTTTGTTTTCCATTACAACACATGCTAAACAGAAGCAGTAACATCAGATTTCAGAACAGCAGTTACAGAACAACAATGATTAATTGATTTGATTGGTTAATTGATGAATTATCATAGAGCTCTAACAACTAGTGGAGTAAACAATTAGTAAATCCACAGTAAATGAATTGACTCTTTGGAAGAAAAGGTTTTCTCAGGTCCAATAAGGTAGCAAATATTAAAAACAGTTATCAAAATTGTTGCAGATGAATTTTCTGTTGATTGACTTGCAGCTTTGTAACAAACACAGCTAGCCTGAAAAACAGAGAGTGGGAGGAAAGTATCGAGTTGAGGTGTAAGAAAGACTATCTGAACTGAAAATGTGCTGTATCTGACACTATATTTTGAGGCATATAGGAAGACATTAATTGCATGGTTGAACTCAATAATAAACACTATAACAATTCACATTGTCATATATGAAGGTTTTGTAAATTACACACACACACACACATATATATATATATATATATGTGTGTGTGTGTGTGTGTAATATGTTGTGTCCTGAACTTTTCCAATCCTGTTGCAGCTGTCTTCATAATATATCTACTCCTGCTGCAACACACAATTTCCTGAGCCTTAGGTGACATATTCAGATTGCTCGTTTTGTCCGACAAACAGAGTGAAACCCAAACCTTATTAAGTTTACTCTCACATAAGACAAAAGAAAGCAGCAAGTTATCACCTTTT
This sequence comes from Gymnocephalus cernua, assembly GCA_023631565.1. NCBI lineage: Eukaryota > Metazoa > Chordata > Actinopteri > Perciformes > Percidae > Gymnocephalus > Gymnocephalus cernua. Next base: position 35,376,521 of record CM042429.1, read on the forward strand.
AGGAATTCAGCTTTTTAGGAATCAGCAAATGTTTGGCATTTTTGCACAATACATTACTCAAATGGTTAATTAAAATTTTACCAATTAATTTAAAATGTACTCATAAGTTATTAGAACTTCAGCTCCAGAATAAAAACAAAACTTGAATTCAGTCGTCAGATGTCTCACAGACTATAAATATTTAATGTGCAAAAGAAAAAAACGAATTACTACATTCACTCCTTTTTATCCGTAAACCCACTATCTTTTTTTAATGTGATATTGGAGATATAATAAAACTTTGTGCGTAAATTGGGTTACTTCAGAAATGAGTCATTGGGGCCCGCAGTTAGGATTAATGGAATTAAATATGAAGTACTTCTGAGTGATCCAGCTGGGTTAATATTAATGCTACTCCACCAGTCTTACAATACATTGTATCAGCCAAAATGTACAATAGTGGCATAATTAAAGCTCTTGAAAGGTACATAAGTTATAAATGAAAGTGAAGGAAAAATGTCTTAATGTCAGTGTTTGTTTTGTTGAAGGTGGTTGGAGAGTGGCACTTCAGTCTCATCCACTGTGACATCCTGCTCACCCTGGACGTCATGATGTGCACCGCCAGCATCCTCAACCTCTGCGCCATCAGCATCGACCGGTGGATTCTCCCTTAAACTTTACTCTTTAGCATATTTCTCTCTTTTTTAAATTCTTTGATTTATTGAACATATATAACACACTCTCATCGTCGTTCCTTCTTTTCTTAAAATTTTAGGAAAAGAAACAGTGAGTTGATGATAAAAAAAAAATCTAAATGTATTTTATTTACTTCATACTCTCCCCTAGCCTTGATCTTGGTTGGTGCAGGTTGGGCTAGACAAAGAGCAACACACGTGCCTGCAATAAAAGAAAAACACACACGCATCCACTAAAAACATTTAAAGAATGCACTCGTCGGGGGCACCTGGGTAGCTCACCTTGTTAAGCGTGCGCCCCATATACAAAGGCTCAGCCCTTGAAAAAAGAAAATCTTAAAAAGAAAGAAAATGCACTCGTCATCCAGCTGTCACACAGCAGCAGGTTAGAAGCCCCACATACTTTAGTCATCTGTTTGTCTATCAGCAGGAAATGTCAGGCCTTCACTGAGTCTTTCTCATTGTCCTCTGCAGCCATTAGAGTTTGTTCTTCATGGATCAAGGAGACTGTGTTGGATAATTTGGCATTCCACCTTCTCATGGGTCTAGGCCGGGGGAGGTGACCAGACGCCCAGCGGGCAGGCCGTCTGCAGCTACACCCTAATTACTCTGACAGTCACACATTGAGGCTGGACCAGTTTAGACTTTTAGTGCAATATCTAAGGATAGAGTCTAGGCTAATTGCTTTGTCAAAGCTGTCGACGATAAGATATGCACTGCAGTTAGACAATTGTATTGGCTTCATGCCTGATCAGTTAAAAATAAAACAGTGACTACAAGGTTAAAGTGCTGACAACTTTAGCGTAAGGATGATTACGTCTATATTAGTGTACTGTAAGGGTCGGACTCGGAGCCCTTTCTATACACATTCCTCCAGTTGTGAATGATAGAAAGTAATTGGATAAAATTAGCATAAACCCAAATAAAGTCATCATATTTAGTGTTTCTACTCTAAAATGTCTCTCCAATATTTCTTAGTGAATGTGCTCGCGTGTGAATGAGCTGGGACTGTGATTACCTAATTAACGATCACTTATCCCCATTTCCCCAATCCACTTAACTATTTAAGTTGTATTTCTTCTCTAAATACACAACGTTTACAAGAGGAAGTTTATTCCGGTGTCTGCATCCTCTTTATTCGTGACACTTTAGTTCCACAGTCTAAACATCAGCCTTACATTAGGGGAGGGTCGCCTGTTCAGGTCCCCGTGCGGACCAAGTACGGAGCGTGGAAGAGGTGCCAGTTCACCTCCTGGGCACCGAACCCTCAACTGCTGGGTGCGCCTTTAATTGGCAGCCCCTTCACTCTGCCATCTCTCCATTAGTGCATGTTTAGGTCCTGATTGTGCATGTGTGCGTAATTGGGGCCTGTGTGTAATAACGAACAACAGATTAAATTTTTTAAAATCTTCCCTCTTTTGGTCATTAAAGTGTCACTCAATCTTAGTATTGTTTACTTTTGTCCTGTCGCTATACAGCTAGGAATTAGAAATGTATATCTCTAGACCTAGACCATTGTCCTGCACAATTCCTACAGGACTCCTTCACAGCTGAGTTTCATCTGTAGAGTCTTGGGTAACTGCTCGCAGTCTGGATTACAGCAAGACGGCACACACCTGCGCTTAAAGCAGACAGCTCGAATTGGTTTTGACATGCCGGCAGGTGTGTGTTTTGTGTCCTTGTGGGCTGTGAAACAGGCAATGACAGCTTGGCTGCGGTTGAAAAGTCAAAAAATTACCTCCTAAGTCCTTTTCCTAAGCACCTTACCCTCGGCTGTAATCATGGGACGGCGGATGTTATTGATGTGTGTCTGCCAGCACATCTGGATACTTCGCCATGTGTGTTCTAAACGTGATGTTTCATGCAGGCTTAATAAACATGGACAACCCGGTGGAAAATATTACTTCATCACCATTTTTCCCCTTCTTATTCTGCAATAAATATGTTGTTTCATGTGAAGCACCCATTGCATGTCATTTCATTAATATAAAACACTGGGCTGTAGGCTGTTTGTATGTCTTATACGAAAGGTGTTCAGCAAATCAAGTTTATTTTCATTATTGGTTGCTCATCTCAACCTCCTGTCCACTCATTTTTATACACATGAATCCCGATTAGGATGATTGTATGAAAATAATTGTTACATGTATGCAAGATAAGCAGAACGCGTTAGACCTACAGATCTACTGTAGGCTACATATTCTATGTTATAAGGGTTGGATGGTAGCTGGTGGGTGACAGAAATACATTATTAATGAGGACAATATTCTCTAAATTGTAAACAGAGCAGAGCTGTCCGCTGCTGCTGTGCGCATTCACGCACGAGGACAGCAGTCAATAGCGTCACTCCATCATAAGCTAAAAGTTGAGTTATGTTTTCTCTGTCAACTTTATAACTACAGTTTTTAGTTTTGCTGTTTAAAGCCATAGAAGACCCCTGACTTAGACAATTTGAACAGCTCTTATCATGGCAGCCACTTAACTGCTTCTGAGTCATTTCACTCTGTTGGCAAATTTGACCATTTGACCGCAGCCACTTCTGTCTGTTTGAAGGGAAACTGGGAATCTGTTTTTCTGTGTTCTGTGTCTGTGCCTGACTTCACTTTAAATGTGAGAACATGTCAATGGAATAATGAAGTCTGAAGAAGCATCAATATGTGTTTACTCTGTATTGACAATGTGTTCAAATGCATGCTCCGTGAGTGCGAGAGAGGCATGCTAATGTAATTTCTGTGTGTTTTATGCATCTGTGTGTGTGTGTGTGTGTGTGTGTGTGTGTGTGTGTGTGTGTGTGTGTGTGTGTGTGTGTGTGTGTGTGTGTGTGTGTACTATTGCAGATACACAGCGGTAGCCATGCCGATGCTCTACAACACCAGATACAGTTCCAGGAGGAGGGTGGCGGTGATGATTGCTGTGGTGTGGTTCCTCTCTTTTGCCATCTCCTGTCCTTTACTGTTTGGACTCAACAACACTGGTAACAGCTACATCTGATCCCTTCTCTCAACTTACTTCCCATTTACTAGTTAAGGTGTTGTGAGCTCCACCCAGGGATTACAGTCTTAGTGCTTGGTCAGTCCACAAAGTGACAGAAGATTAATTCACATGTCCTCACGAAACAGGTGGTGCTGTGGTCTTGGTGATGTAGTGATTACTTGCTGGTCGTGCAACGGCTACACTCTATGGTCATCAATGTCAAGACAGTTGTGCAACTGCTCAACAGCACAGATTCACATGTTATAGTTCACCAAAGAACTTATATAAAGATATAAAGACATAAAGATATCTTATCTTTGCCTATTGCCTTTAACTGAAAACAACTGACTTTGGTCTGAAATGTCTATGTCATAAATGCTGAGTTTTCTGAGGGCCAGCATCTAGAGATGTGGTTCCTAACTTCAGGGGTGGGACCCCTCATCAGTTGATTAAAAGGATAACAAAGAAATACAATGTTTTTCTTACAAAAAACTTTGTTGTCTTTTCTTGGATTTTTGCTTTTTCGTCTTGTATAAAACTCGATACTTTCACCTCTTCAGGCCTTTTCACAATACCACCCAGCCACACATTACAAGACTTTACTTTTTGAGGTGGAAAAGGATTTTGGGATCCTTCATTTCACTTCCATTGAAGAGCCTTGTTACAGGTGCAGCATTTACTGCTTTAGCTTCAGCCTGTGCTGTTTGGTCAGGAATGGGTCCTCTGTCCTGTTTCACACCAATGCAGGTTAATTAATTAATGCTAATATGGAAATGGAAGATGGGGTCCTTCATAGATAGTTTAGTCTGCAGCTGTTAATGGATGTTTTCTGAACATTGCACTATTCTGCTAAGTGAGATTTTACTCTAATTTAACTCACTAATAAAGCAGCATACACAATTTCTTATGTACTCACTGACATTGATGGCAGTGCTCTGATTCATCTGTCCCTGAATTTGATTATCAATCGTTGATCAGATAGATGACAGATGACGTCTGTCCTGCAAACAAGTAGAAACACATAATCCTGGAGTTGTTTGCTGTCTCACAAAAGGAGCAACTCGACTGCTAACCCCTGCTTTAATGAAGGCAGCTGCGAGGAGGGACGTAATGTGAAACGTGCTCGCATTGAACTGAAAGCAAACCTCTTGAGAATGAGAGGAAAACAAGAAGTTATGTGCGAGACAGCCGGTCAATACACAGCAAGATACTGAAAGATTTAAAAATATATATTTCACTCTCCTCAGTAACAGTAACAGTAAATATGAATCTACAGTCAGGGGACACAGCTAGAGCCAGAGTAGCCTTTTCTCCCTGCTTCCAGGCTTGCAGTAATGTTACTGGAAACTAAGCTAACCACCATCTGGCTAAATGTACTGTATAACAGACAGAGGCAGAGAGCAATTAATTTATATAGCACAATTCAGACACAAAGGAAATTCAATGTGATCTGTGGATCATTGTGGGACTGCAAACATGACATTCATAAATATTACATGTTTGGATTTTGTGTGTGTGTGTGTGTCTGTGTGTGTGTGTGTTTGTGTGTTTGTTTGTTAGTGCGTGTGTGTGTGCGTGTGTGTGTCTTTGTAACGGAAAAGTGTGTCAGATGTTTGTTGGGTGACCATACAGATGTTTTTTATGTTGTTTTTGTGTTATCTGTTGACTGTTGAGCAGACGATGCAAGAAAATGTTCTGTTTGAACAGTGTGGTGGAAAATACCCAGGGTGCAGCAGGTGTAGATTAATTAACTGTTTTAGAATAATTGAAGATGAAACAAGTAACAAGAAATAGTAGACTGAGACCAATGTAGGTTTTTGTAATTTATTGAAGTACATATATTCTGCGCAGAATAGGAGAACTCGTTCACAAGATGCACGCAGCAACATGTGGAAGAGTCTTCCAAGTTCACACATCAAGAACATCAGCTTAAATACACAGATAAGAGAGAGGGAGTGACATCGCTTTAAGCACACAATTCAATGTAATAACAAATGAAGATAGACCTTCTGGTCTGTCTGGTTCACAGGGATGTTATGTCCTATAACCTGTAGAGACCTTGTGACTACGGTTGTATCTCAGTAAACCTAGGTTGGCTATTTTCTCACAGACAAATGTATTTAATGTGTTCTCCTTGGGGGAGACATAACAAGAGCACATACAGAAATACAGAGTTACTTGGGTAAAATATAATTTTGCCATCACACTCCACTCTTTTGATTACAACCTAATCACAATAAAATAATTCAAAATTATATTTAAATATGTTGGTTGTAGTTAGCATGCTTTTTTTTTTTTTTTGAGGGATGAAAAAGAAACCCTCAGATTAAAGGGACAATATCTCACACAAAACAAAAACAAACAAAACAAACACCACTCTTTAGGTTAAATGAAATCAAACTAAATGAGATAAATCATAAATCTGAGTGGCTGTACAATAAAAGTTACACTGTGTCTGAGTCGTTGTCCGTTTCGTCAGTCTTTTGAGTCATATGTGGGAAAGTTGTTAAAGCCAGAGATTCACAATTACAATCAAATTCTCAAGACTCTGTGAACTTTATCAATATTGTGTGAATCGGCTACTGTCCTATACTAAGGCAAAAAGGCCTGAAACGAATTTCTCTCCTTCCCCTGGCACCATTCGCTTTACCCTAATGAAGCCGTCCCACGGAGGAATGTAATGCGCGTAGTGATGAGTGGCCTGCACAAGGGAAGACAAGACCGTAATTGAAGGGGTCAGATAAATTAAAGTGCATCTACCCGTCCATAAGGGTGGCAGAAATTGATATCAGGAGTCACCACAGAGCCAGACAAAATCCACTAACGAGCCCGCACCAGAATCATCTGGCCAGCGCAAGCAAGTGGGTTTTGGATGGATCCAGAATGGATGCCTCGATGACCCCTGGAGATGAAAACAAGCATGCACTAAGTTTAAATTTACCGTTTCCGCATGTGTTGTTCAGTGTGCGCTTGCAGTCGGTAGTCGAACCCAAGTAATGGGACCCCAAAAGACAAGCGCGTTCTATGCAAAGGTCATGAGTCAAGTTTGTCATGAGGTTGTGGTGAAATTGACCAATAGCATCGGATGCTTTACCGTTTTTAGTTTTAATCAGAGTACCATTAAGGGAACGCACTAGACGATTAGCGAATTCAGCGCATACGGGCGGTTGGGACGGTGAGGTATAAAGCTGCTCCCCTTTAGTCTTGACATGCATGAGGGCGGTCATTACACAAATAGTATCATGCAGACTTAACGGTTGTGGTTTAACGGGTGCGGCCTGTTTTTGTGAGAGGGCGAAAAGAGAGCAGACGTAACAAGACTCATTATAACCCGCCTCGCGAGTGAACTTTTTGATTGAGCCTAACCAGCTATTCGTAGAGAAGGCTCCGCCATCCTCATTAGAGGAGGACATCCATGTGGATGATAAAGCGTCTAATGTGTGTGTTAAATGGCGCGAGTGTGTGATGTCAGGTTTGGGAGGTGATACAACGTTGAGGTAAAAAGGACCACAAGGGTCAGTTCCAGAAACCCATGCACACACACACTACAAAATAACCTTGGTCAGTGAATTGAACGTCTTTCAGTGTCAGTAACATAGCAAGAGAAGAAAATGTAACTCTTTATTGACAGTCGATTCTAGAAAAAGAGTAAGGTTCTCTCTGCTGCGTAGTTGTCATAGTACCTACATGGAAGGGTCAGTGTCGTTAAAATCATAAAAGGGAGTAGTTATGCTGACTGGTGGTCTGTCAAACTTCTCTTAGCATAAACAAAGCGATAATCAGACATACAGTGATAAAAAAGAAACTGGTTACACATCTGATAACTTCACACAGACACGGCTGGTGCCACTGAATTCTCCATTGTCTCTGTTGCTCCATGCTGTGATGGAGGGAGAGTCTGCTCCCTGTGGGATGTGCTGTGTGTGTGTGTGTGTGTGTGTGTAGCACAGCAGAGGAATGTCTGTCAGAGGGAGAATGTGTGACGTCACTGCTGCTGCTGCATGTGTGTGTGAAGAAAAGTGTACGATACCAAATGTTTGGTTATTAGAGATGTTATCTGGCCGTTCTGTCAAACGGTTTGTTCCCACGTAGTCGTCTCGGGGGGTTGCTGAAAAGTGCACAGAGTCCGTCTGTCAGGCACGTTTTTCAGTCCTCCGGCGTAGGTGACACCTGGCTTAGGGCACTTGTAGCAGGCTTTGGCTCGCCTGAGACCTTCCCTGGATCCGGGACTCTCCGGCAATGCGATGCGTGAACCCAAGTTGCCCTCTCAGCGACCTCTACGGCAGTGTGGGTGATGAGAAAAAACCTGGAATGGGCCTTTCCACCGTTTGGATTGCCAGTTCTTTCTCAGAGAATCTTTGATGCCAACAAAAGTCCCCGGGCTCCTCTGCTGCTCTGGGCAGACCTGCGGAAAACTGGACTCTGATGGCAGAAAGAGCATAGGAGAGTTGCATACATTCTATCCTATCACTTCACACAGAGCGGTGGATGGAGGGGGTGCCTTTGGGGCCTCTGTCTCTACCTGTGTCAAAAAAAAATTTAACACCCTAAAAGGTGAACTCCTATTTTAAAAGCTATATTTTGGAAGCTATTATTAGCCTATTTTTAAATGCTATTATGTCCCTACTAATTATTATTACGCCCGTTATATTATTATATGTTACCATATCCCTACTCATTAAGGCATGACAAAGCACATGACTTAATATGCAGCAAATATAATAATCCGTGTCATTAGTTTAGTAATTAACACTGACTTGTGGTAATACAGCAAAACCCTGTATAGGAGCAAGAGAAAAAGTCCAATAAACATTTGTTTAGAGGGAAGAATCACCAACAAAGTGTTTTACTTTGATTAGCACTTAATAATGCAATGTAGACAGTTTGTAATTTAGTCGCTTAAAAATACAAAATGAAGACTATAATGCAAGTTTTAAAAACAATTGACTAGGGCAAAATCTTAAATGAACTGAGTGTAGCTTTAAACCCGATATAAATCCAATACCGCGTTGTAATCTAGTCAAAACAAAACAAGTGTGAATTAACAAAAGATATGTTTATTTCAAGGCAGTATTGTCAAGCAATACAAAGTAAGGCTAATCAAGATTTGCGAATAACTGAAATTGTTATGAATTAAAGTTAAGTGGGTTATCGAAACCACGGGCACTTTAATTAACAATCTATCAATAGAAGTGTTACCTGACCAGGGACAGGAATCACATAAGATAATGTATGCATCAGGCATTTTGCTCAAGAAATGCTTTGTCCCTAATTGTGCTAAACTAGAAACCTTATTTACTCAGTCAACGCTACAAACTTAATTATAGGCATTTTATTTGGCCTTTAAGCAGGGAAGGCTACTATGCAAGTAGTGATGTTATTTAAAGCTACAGCTTGAAACTTTGATAAAAATCTGTCTCAATATTTGCTTTCACCAATCAGATCATCTGTGGAAACAAATTAGGGAAACAACCAAATTGCACACTAAAATAAGCTTCTGAAAGAATTTTAGGTGAGAAATACGCAATGAACTAACAGAATATTGATCATTTCTTATTCAATTTGACATTCAGTTTTACTGCAGTTCATGAGCAGTCATTTGACACTATGCAGAGATTCCTCGGTTCTGATTTGTAACTAGTTCTTGGAAAACCTAGGAAAAACAGAGGAACATTATCTTTTCACAGACTGTCTGTGTAATGTGCTCCTGTTTTTAGGCTAAACAAATTACCTACTCGACTTTAACTGTTACTAAAATGTACTTAAAAATCTACTTAAATATCCAAATGATGTGAACACTTTATACTTTTAACATCTTATTTATGAAGCTACTATTATCCCTCCTGTTTGAGGCATGTAAAACACATGACTCAAACACTCAGTATATATAAATAATGTTTTAGTGGTTTCTCCATTAACACTGTCCTGTCTTACACAGAAATACCTGTATAAAAGCAACAAAAGTTAAAACACCAACCACCAAAACAAAACGTTTTCAACATCATGTTAATAGTTTAAACAATTTGATCATATAGTAACTCAAATGCAACCAAAATCTATAGTGCAGTTCTGCTGAAATCCCACTAGAGTACAATATTAAATGCTGATAGAATGTAATCTCTATAAACCCGAATCAGTTTCAATATTGTCTTAACCCCCTACTCATTAAATTGATTAGTAGGTTTAGTTGATAGATAACCCTAAAACAAGTAATACAATCATAAACATGTTGTGTGTAACAAATTCCAAATTGTGTTACCCCAAAAGTATGTAAGATTACAATAGTATCTAAGTGTTTGGTTTGTTTATTTAAGACAAAGAGACTCAAAAATGATCTTCCCATCCAACGAAAATGATTTACTGGCCTGGAAACTGTATGTATAATGCTTGTTGTCCGTTATCTGTGTGTGTTACTCAGGGAGAGCCCGTCTGCCAGCTGTCCTTCTTCAAGGACAGAGGAGAGCCGTGTTATCGGAGTGTGGCTAATTCATTTTGAAGAAAGTGCAAAATAACCCAACAGAGGCATGTGAAAGTATTTCAGGTTGTTATGCAAAAATAGAAAAACAGATCAGAAGTGACATTCCGCGTCCACTGGAGTACTGAGGAAAAGAGGAAAGTTAGACAATGCATCAACAGGAACACATTTATGTAACATCCCCTATAATCCCCTGAAGAATAGTGTACAAAGTAAGTCCGTAACACGAAATGTTTTACAAGAGCTCAAAATTCCTACTTAGCTAAAGGAAAATCAAACTTGGTCAGAAACGACCCCCAACAGTCAATAGGGAGTTAAAACCGGAAAAAACGCATGAGATCACTTCCTGTCTTAGATGGTGTGGTATTCTGGGACTTGTAGTCCGAGTTGCCGTGTGATGACTACAAGCAGAAAAAGAAACAGTGATCAAATGGACATTAACGTTTTGGAGTTGCTCAGAGATAGCGCGGTATCTGAGAGTGAAACATCAATAAAAAAAAACTTTATTTTTACCGTGCACAACGAATTGTGTGTTTGAAGCACAGGTGTCACTCAACCGGTGGGCACCTGCAGGCACAAACACGCGCTTGTGGTGAAGATGTGTCTGAACTAATCAGTGCAGTCAGTCGGTCTGTCACAGTCCAGTCAGGAAAAAAAAAGTCCTGATAGTGTCTCCTGATCTATAGGAGAGAAAAACAAACAGGATGTGAGACAATGAGTAAAGAAAAATATGCTGTGGTTTTGTCAGTCAAGTGAAAAGCACTGAAGCTCATCCTTTAATCCAAAAAACTCATCTGTGTGTTCTTCATCTGGAACAAAAAAGAAAAACGAGAGTGCCCAGTCATTTTGTTGTGACTTTGGGTGTATCTCTCTAGGCAAAAACAATTTTTACGTCTTATCAGACGGGAGGTTTAACAGTCTGACAGAGAGAAACGCACACTGGAGCTTTAAGCAAAAAGTGTGTGTTTATAATGCGTCCAAAATAGTTAGCCAACTAATGATTGGTATTCAGACACACAATTCCAAAAACGTATTACTTTACAACCGTTATTCCAAAATGGAGATATATAACCTTTCTGCCTAATAAGTAGGCTTGTGCAACTAAAGCTTCGGAGGGGGTAAAATTAGTTTGTGGCCTGTTTTAGTTTTTTCCCTGGATAATCTGTAGGAAAACCTGTCAGAAAAAACTTTCTAACTTGCCGTCTATTCTACCTAAAAAGGAAATAAAATTATAATCCCCATTTTCCCAAATAAAAATGACCAGCGTTAATGCTTTTTAACTCTAATACTTTTAATTTTAGAACCCCAAAACACACTCAGATTTATGAACGTTACTAATGTCAAATGCACACGTCAGGCAGCTGTTACAGGATCTGAGAAAATACATAGTCTAGTCTACTGCAATTTGGGGGGAGATAAACTCTGTCAAGAATATCGTCTTCAGACGCATTTTTTTGGGAAACCTATCTGTATCACTCTATATCCTAAATAGCAAACAAAACAAAGAGCAAAACAGTGTATCAGTGCGAAGCAGGTTCTTCATTGCAAAGCATTGTGTGCATTTTGTTTTGAGTGTGGTTTTTTTTACTCATCTGTAGTCGGCGTGAGCGTGGTCCCCAGACTTTTCAGCACCTCCGCCCGTTTCGTTTCTCTGTCCCACCGTCCTTGGACACATCTGTCTCCAATGTCCGTGCTGACCACAGTTGAAACAAGTGACTTTATCCACTTGTAGAATGTTGCCACGGAGTCGTCTCCCCCTGCCTCTCACCTGCCTCCCAGGGTGACCCCTGTCTCTGTTGACAACAGCCGCTGTCATGGTTTCCAACAGTTTCATCTGTTTCTCTTCGCGGTGTTTTTGAGACCTTCTGTCCATGTTTCTAGATATCCGCTCGAGGTCCAACAGGACGAGCAGCTCTATCAGGCGTGGGTCAAGATCTTTGAGTTCAGTCTGCTGCTGATGCAGTGGAGGGGCTGAGGCAGGGAGTGGATCAGGTGTCTTCTCCTCTGGCATGCACGTGGTCTGTGGCTGCTCGGGCACGGCTGGTCTGTGCGTTGTCTGTGGTGGGTGAGATGGTGTTGGCGGAGGGCTTCCAAGCGGGAAACTCACGACCCTAGGACTCGGATAGAGGGAGTAAGAAGCATTACAGACAGAGTGTGTGTGCATGTCATCAGTGTTTAGCAGAGAAGGCTCAGGTTGTAATTGCAGTTTCTCCCTGATGTTGGCTTCGTTTATCCATATTTGAAGGCATTTTTTGTTATCCTGTAAGAACTTTAATTTGTAATACCTTTTAATTTTTGATTTCCCCCCTACTCTGATTTCTTCTTCCTCTAATCCCTGTCTCAGATCTTTTAGCTTGCCCGTGCACAGCGTTCCCTTTTCAGGAAAGCCAAAACTCTCAACCCAATATGGTACATATTTAACACTCTGCAAACCGTACTTTTTCACCATTTCCTCAAATAGTGACCCAGCCAGGGCGGGCGACGACGGATTGGAACCCATAAAATAGGTCCGAGAAAACGTTTTCTAACAGAGCGCAGGAGTCGTCACCCGTGCGGTTGCTTTTTTTTCAAAGACAAAGCAACAAAATTACGTGGGAATATTATCCCCGCGGCTGCTTTCTCTCAAATACAAAACAGCAAATTAGCGCAGGAGTAAGTTCTCCCCCGGCTGCTTTCTCTCAAATACAAAACAGCAAATTAAATCACGTGGGAGTAAGTTCTCCCCCGGCTGCTTTCTCTCAAATACAAAACAGCAAATTAAATCACGTGGGAGCAGGTTCTCCCCCGGCTGCTTTCTCTCATCACAAAACAGCAAATTGAACGTCTTTCACCCTGCCAGGTCTTTCTCTGAGAATACGGTAGCCGGAGTGTTATTTGTGCAGTCAAGATAACAGAAAAAAAACCAAAAAGTCTTCAGTCTTGTCACGTGTCAAACACGACAGTATTTGTTTCTTATGTCTTCACAAGTCAATTCAAATTATTTTAATTTTTAGAAAAACATAAACTTACCCTGCTGTTAGGAGATTTTCCTTTTCTTTTAGATCAGCGTGGAGTGTCCCGGGGAGCTCTGTGCATGCTTACTGATCCTCCACTCTGAAACTTTTATTTAGAGGTTTGAGGCGTTATCTCTGGCCATGGAGGGCGCAGAGGTTCCGGATTGCAAGTCCTCAGCTCAGCACAGAGATCTCCGGGGCTCAGTCCAACAAACTGAATCCCACTTCTGACACCAAAATTGTGGTGGAAAATACCCAGGGTGCAGCAGGTGTAGATTAATTAACTGTTTTAGAATAATTGAAGATGAAACAAGTAACAAGAAATAGTAGACTGAAACCAATGTAGGTTTTTGTAATTTATTGAAGTACATATATTCTGCGCAGAATAGGAGAACTCGTTCACAAGATGCACGCAGCAACATGTGGAAGAGTCTTCCAAGTTCACACATCAAGAACATCAGCTTAAATACACAGATAAGAGAGAGGGAGTGACATCGCTTTAAGCACACAATTCAATGTAATAACAAATGAAGATAGACCTTCTGGTCTGTCTGGTTCACAGGGATGTTATGTCCTATAACCTGTAGAGACCTTGTGACTACGGTTGTATCTCAGTAAACCTAGGTTGGCTATTTTCTCACAGACAAATGTATTTAATGTGTTCTCCTTGGGGGAGACATAACAAGAGCACATACAGAAATACAGAGTTACTTGGGTAAAATATAATTTTGCCATCACAACAGACAATAAAGTTTTATTTTATTACATGTCATTTAGCTGACGCTTTTCCAAAGAGACTTACAATTGCTATATACGTCAGAGGTTGCACGCCTCTGAAGCAACTAGGGGTGAAGTGTCAAAAAGCAAATAAAACTCAACAATCATAAAACAAAAGCAAACAAAAAACAGTGGATTTAAAAGTGTTTAGAGGGACAGAAGTGTAGGAATGACAATATCTAAATGACCTAAGAGAAAGCAATGGCAAACAGGAAAGTTTTAAGCCTTGATTTAAAAGAACACAGGGTTGGGTTAGACCTCAAGTGTTCTTAAAGTTTATTCCAGATGTGTGGTGCATTGAAGCAAAGCTGCCCCCGGGGACATGGGAGTGGTTTTGATCTTGTCGTCCAAAACTTTTGATTAAAACAATAAAAAAAGCATAAATTATTCAAACTGAAACAACATATCATATAATCTTCTCTGAACGTTTCTCTACATTATTAATTTTTTGCATGTTTCCTCTCTGTATTAGCCAGCCGGGAAGGCACCACATGCAGCTTTGCCGATCCGGCCTTCGTGGTGTATTCATCTGTGGCCTCCTTCTACGTTCCCTTCATCGTAACGTTGCTGGTTTATGCGCAGATCTGCGTGGTGCTGCGCAGGCGAGGCAGGCGCACCGCCCCGCCGCGCAGACACGGCCTGCACGCACCAGGTGGGGCTGATGTGGGAGAAGGCCATCGACACAGGAAGGTAGAGTCACAAATTTGGATGCCAACTGTGTTTTGATCATTCTTAAGACGTTTATTTTACAGACTGTTTGTCTCTGTTTTCCCATTTTTCTCTTACAGCTAATTTTGGCATTACAGTTTTTGCCGATTTCCTACACACTGAAATCAAAAGTATTACACAATTATCAAAACCTTACACTCAAGGAGCAAAACACTGGCCCAGATGTGCACCACTATAAGCACAATGTCAGCCTCACACTTTTTGCAAAACAATACACACAGTGATTTGTGTTTATAGTGGTGCACATCTTGGCCAATGTTGTGCTCCTTGAGTGTGAGGATTTGATAATTGTGCAATTCTTTTGATTTCAGTGTGTAGGCAATCGGCAAAAACTGTAACTGCTGTCCTCTTCTACAGTGTATGTACTCCATTTGGTCTAGAAAAGTCCCCGATCAATGCATCGGCATGTTCACTATATTAGCTGATTTAAGTTAATCACAGATGTATTGATATTGGTGTATATTTTGGCCTAAATGTTAAAAAAAAAACGCTTATTAAACACGTTCGTTTATGTGTTTATGCTTAACAAAATGATTTCCTGCCAATGTATTTTAACCATTTTTTTTTTAACCCTTCAAATATTGATATCGGCATCAACTTCAAAAGTCCAGTTTGAGTTGGGCTTTTCATGTTTTTATATGCTGCCTCCTTCCCTTTCAGAATAAGTGTACACAACCAGAGGATGTGAAGTTGTGCACCCTGATCCTGAGGCCAGCCACTGCTGGCCCACAGCGCAAGAAAGTGGTGAGTCTCTCAGCAACACAGATGGCCTCTCTCTCTTCACTGTCCCTTTCCTGTCTTTCTTATACAATCTGTTGCCTCTGCAGTATTTTATATCCACGACGTTTCACTTGCCGCTGGAAAGTCCGCTGGATGTCCCTCATTTCGTCTGTTACCTTCTGCTTTGTTTGTGTTGGCATTCTAAACTCTGGTGGATTTATGAGGACTAAAGCAACTTTTGAATGTACACGTGTTCCACCAAAACAAGTTCCTTCCTGAGGCTATTTTCCAGCGGCACAGTGGCTCCGTGGCCCATGACAATTGTGATTGATTTACAAAAAATGCCAATAAACCAGAGCACGTTTTTTCTTCCATCACGGAATGCTGTGTGGACAAGCCAGACCCTCCTTCACAGCGCTGTGGAGGAAGGTCTGGCAATGCGAGACTACCTCTGCAGTGATGCTCTGCTTGCTCCCTGTTGTCGCATCTTCCATAAATGTCCCCCTTTCTTTACTGTTGTTCCATCTTCACCATTAAGCATCCACATCTTTGTTTGTCCCCCAACGCTTACCTCCCTCACCACCCTTATTCCTCTCTCTCTATGTGTCAGACCCTGGTAAAGGAGGCGATGGTTCACCCTCTCGAAGTAGAGCCAGGTCAGTTCCTGCCGCAGACCGAGCAGGGCCTGGCTCCTCCTCCTGCTCCCCAAACCCCCTCCCACTCGGGCCATGGCAGGATCTCCCTGGCCATCTCAGTTGGACCTGCCCCGGTTCTTCCCGCCACTGTGACACGATCGGCCCTGATGCCTCGTCCCGCCACCCTCGAGGACGGCATGAGGGGCCGTGAGGGATGGAGGGAGCGCAGTGGAGGGAGAGAGAAATGGGGGATGACCAAGGAGAGGGTGAGAGGGAGGCTGTCACAGCAGAAGGAGAGGAAGGCGACAAAGATGCTCGCTATTGTGCTCGGTGAGCAGATGCGGGTAGTTAATAATGAAGTATTTATCTGTAGACCATGTCCACCTGTAGCTTGTGTGTGTGTATGTGTGTGTGTGTGTGTGTGTGTGTGTGTACACAAACAAACTAGTCTACATGAATACTGTATGTAATTTATGTATGTAATTAGTCACACCAGTCTAATATTATTTGGGGATGTTGCATATTAAAGGTCCTATGACATGCTGCTTTTGGATGCTTTTATATAGACCTCAGTGGTCCCCTAATACTGTATCTAAAGTCTCTCTCCCGAAATTCAGCCTTGGTGGAGAATTACAGCCACTAGAGCCAGTCCACAATGAGCTTTCCTTAGGATGTGCCATTTCTGTGTCTGTAGCTTTAAATGCTATTTAGGAGGAGGGGGGGGGGGGGGGGTGTGGCCTTGACCAACTGCCATGCTTTGCTCATTTGCAAGCCATGATGTCTCTCTCTTTCTCATGGGCGGGCCAAATTCTCTGGGCGGGCAAAGCAGAGAAAGGGGAGGTAACCTTTCCTCTTATGACGTCATAAGGGGAAGATTCCTGATCGGCCCATCTGAGCTTTCTTTTTCTCAAAGGCAGAGCAGGATAACCAGGGCTCGGTTTACACCTATCACCATTTCTAGCCACTGGGGGACCATAGGCAGGCTGGGGGAACTCACATTAATGTTAAAGCCCCATTGTGTAACATTTGTAGTTATTATCAAAATCTGTACTGCCCTTCACAAACTTGTCCTTTTTTATGAATATTGACCACAACCATCAATTCCAAGTATTCCTATTGGCTTGAAATTTTACATTTGCGTTTACATAAACTGGGGTAGACGCTCCATAGCCATGCGCCATCTTGAAATATGGTAGCCCCTAAGGGACATACAGGCTATACTGCTCCGCATTTCGCGCTTTTCACTCAGTGGCACTGACTGTGACGTATGCCAGGGAGGGAGGGGGAGAAGATTATTTGCGACTCACCGCTGGCAGATTTGAAAGCCTGTTGCGTCTATTATCGAGGACATGTAACTGAATCGCAGAGGAAATTAAAACAACAACGTGACAGGCAAAGCAACAAAACCAAAGTTAATATTGTTGTGGCTTTTCCAAGATGGAAACAGCTGATGAGGAGCAAGGATTTTAAAAGTTGCCTACTTTCTTCTCAACAGGTAATTCTGCCTATTTGTGTAAAAGTTTTATAGTTGCTATTTGCTTGGCTAAATATAGCATGGTTGTGCATAACGCTAGAACGACGTCTAGGATACTTTTCCTCGCGTAAATGATGAAAAAGGATTGTCTACCTTGTAACATAAACGTAATCATATGTGCCGAGACTTCCCTGGCAGACAACTCACGTCATGCAGTTGTAACACAGACTAGCTACTAGAACAGCTGTGTGGAAACAATGGAGACACTAAGATTCATTGACAATGTTCATGCAACACAAACCTCTGTTGCTTCTCTCCTACGCTGTAAACATCGCCTTACACTATTGATCTCGTACAATATACAGAATAACGATAGCACTGATACTTTACTAACATTAACTTGCATATGTTTGGGAACCTGATAG
The DNA here is from genome assembly GCA_023631565.1 of Gymnocephalus cernua. Classification (NCBI taxonomy): domain Eukaryota; kingdom Metazoa; phylum Chordata; class Actinopteri; order Perciformes; family Percidae; genus Gymnocephalus; species Gymnocephalus cernua. Next base: position 35,394,396 of record CM042429.1, read on the forward strand.
CTGATGTTAGCAATGAAATGGTACCAAAATAACGTCAAACTATTATTACACTGGAAGGAACACTCACGGACGGTTGTCGCTAATATCGGGTTTGGCCACCGTAGGAGTTATAACGCACTCGGAATGGGGGGGGCTAGAAAGTAATATTCAGTTGGTTGTCATATACAATTTCACCGCTAGATGGGAGAAATTCTTACACAATGTAGCTTTAAAAAACCTCATAAAGTGAAATGTTCATGCCATGGGACCTTTAAGTAATTCTATGGAAATATAATGAATTAACTACAATTTGTTAAATCCCACCTCATTAACTTCATTGATTCCTTTAATGTCTTTATCTAGATGTAGAGCTCATTATTTAAAAAAACAAAAAAAACAAATGGAAATAAGAAACCAATACAAAAATCTGGTTCAGAATCTGATTATAAAATATCTTTTGATACATAAGTTTGATACATAAGTTTTAGAGTTTTTTTTGTCAATTTGTAACTCACTTTCTATTACCAGAGGCATTGTTTAAGCTCTGCTTATACCAAGAACACCTTTTTTTTTGGTCCTCATTCAACCTTTTGGCTGAATGAGGACAGATAATCTAGGTGGAAATCTATTCAAAATGATCTTGTTGTGGTCTGGTAAATAACTGAAAACAATGAGCCTGTTGGAAGGTTTTGAATTTATATTTGAAGAAAGTTTTACTTATTTCAGTGAGAGGCAAATTGTCAAATCTGTCAAATCATGCGTGGCACCAAGTTGTTATGGTCTCCATATTTTATGGCTTTTCACTTGATTATATTTTGTTTCTCGCCTACCTCATCTGTTTTGTGATTAATGTGACTTGGCTGCTGTAACACTGCGATTGGAATTGATGATGAAGCTCTAAATATATCTATGTATTGTTTCAGCAGTTTTATGGTTCTGTGCGAAATACAAATGCAGCAGTTGGCGGGATATTTCATTAGTTATGTGTACATGTGGGGCTAAAAACTAGCCTGGTCCTACCAGACTCTTGTACATTTCATTTGTACAGAGAGTCTGGCCACTCTCCATTGATGTTAACTTCCTTGAAGGCGGATAACACTCTGTTGAAGTTTAAAACTATTGGATCTGCCCAGAGCCACTCTGGATCTGCCATAACCAATCGCTAACGTTTGGTTGTGACGTTGGCTTAGCATCGCTAGCGTTCACCTTAGCTAACTCCTTCACCACTAACGGAGCGAGCTGGAAAATCAAACTTTTCCCGAACCCCGTGGGGACAAGGGCCACGACATCATGGCCACCAACAAAACTCAGCAAAGACTGTTCTTGCTCGGGTTTAACTCCTGGATATTCAGCAGCGTTGCCACAACGGACCAAATGGCACGCTCGCATCTTTCTCCTCCGCCATTAGAGAACTACAACTAAAACTAGCGCATGACCTCAACGTCATCGTTCTCAGCCACTGCCTCTGTTCGCTGATTGGACCGGTAAATATTTGACTGGAGAAAACCCAAGAATATACCACAAACCCAGACAGAGTACTGAAGGAAAATGAAAATTGAGCGGAAATACTCCAGAGTTACTGCAGGGGGGCCACCAATCATTTTTTTTCTAAATTTAAAATGCCTTAACATGAATCCAACATATTATTGGCAAATATGAATCAGTCTATTTGTGAAAAAAAAACAGTAATGATAGGCTTACTGGCTAGGTTAAGTAGTCAATAAGGCAACATTAAAACATTATTTATAAAATCATGCCAACAATTATTTTAATAGCTTAGTATTCTATGCACTAAAAAGGTATGTATAAAGGCTTTAGGCCGCCCTACATGTTATTGTAGGCCCAGTTTGATATGCAACTTCATTTTATACAATATTTGTAGTAGGGTGTCCCTGCTCTGTCTTTCTTTCAGTTAAGGGGTCCTTGGCTTAAGAAAACGTTGAAGACCCCTGGTCTAATCCACTTCCTGTCCCTGTTTCCAAGGTGTGTTCATCATCTGCTGGCTGCCTTTCTTCCTGACCCACGTGCTGAAGGCCCACTGCAGGAGCTGCTGCATCTCGCCCTCACTGTACAGCGCCGTCACCTGGCTGGGATACCTCAACAGTGCTGTCAACCCTGTCATCTACACCACTTTTAACATTGAGTTTCGCAAAGCCTTCATCAAGATCCTGCACTGCTGAGAGCTGGAGAGAGGAGAAGTGTCAACTGTCAGGCCTGTCGTTGGTTTGAGATCAGAGGAGAGAGAGAGAGAGAGAGAGAGAGAGAGAGAGAGAGAGAGAAGAGAAGTAGTCGTCACTTTTGATACACAGGAACTGGGGGGGGGGGGGGGGGGGCTGAAATGAAAACATGCTAGACGACCATAATAAGAGAGTGTGACAAGTAAGAGACAGCTACAAGAACACAAACAAGACTGGAGATATTTATGGAAAAAAATGACATGTACTGCTTTGTGTACATACAGTCTGAAAGGGGAATATATGTGAGGACTGATCTCTCCACAGCATCCTGACTGAAAGACTCCCTGAGACGTGACTGTTTTTCCAAAACGTTTGCTGTTGTATTTTTCTTCTTCTAATCTTGACAACCGGCATCTCGTTATTTGTTCGCATGTGCTCATCCTTGTTTTTTTTTTACTCTCATGCCAAAGGCTCGACCATTTTTCATTCTTTTTGAAAAGTTACACCAAGGCAGAATTATTGATTTGGCGATTGAGCTCACATTCACAATCAGCCAGAGATGGGAGTAAGTCACACATGGGCAAGTCACAAGCAAGTCTCAAGTCTTAACCTTCAAGTCTCAAGCAAGTCCAAGTCATTTTGTGTGACAATCAAGCAAGTCAAGTCAAGTCATAGCTTTGGTCAAGCAAGTCAAGTCAAGTCATACAAAAGTTTCCATTTTTAAACAAGCTAAAGACAGTGGTTATAACTGCTGGAGTTTTATTTGCATTTTTTCCTACTCAATATTCAAAAGGCATTGCGTCCAAGCCACATATATCTGAACAGTTTAAATGTATAAAGATTTAAAAAAGCACAGCCTAAAACTGATATTAGGCCAACAAAAATATCAATATGCCTCAAACATGACATCAAATCATGAAATTCATTCAAACAATTCAAGTATAATGGTTTCTAAGTCAAATAATATTCTTCAAACATGCCTCACTTTTATGGGACAGAAACACATTTAACCTTTCCTTCTCTTGAAAAAAACATTCTTTAAGAGTAGCTGAATCCCACCACCTTTGCATAATTTGGAGAGATTGAATAGTAGGCTATATGTTAATATTTGTCAGTGTATTTGTGAGTGAATGTGTGCGTGTTTGAGAGAGAGAGTGAATGAAAAGTTATTAATATTGGTGAGTGAATGTGTGCATGTGGTGTGTGTGAGTGCAGTGTGTGTGTGTGTGTGTGTGTATGTGTGCCTAGCTTCATTCACATACTTCATCTGCACAACTGCGTGTGTGTCTGCATGTGTGTGTGTGAGAGAGAGAGAGAGAGAGAGAGAGAGAGAGAGCAGTTTGTTGTGTGTATGTATACAGTGTGCCTAGTTGTATTCGTTCTTACCGCCACCTTGAACAAAGGGGGGAGGGTGTGCTTATTCATGGCCCAAAACTGAAGGGAGTTCTGTTCATCACAAGCATCCAAATAGTGGTTCAGCTGAATATGGGGACTGGAACCTGAATCTTTCCCGATTTTAAGTGTCTGATGAAATTCGCCGCGGTGGTGGTTGACGTCGGATTTTTTTGTACTGCAGACCTTGTAAACTGCCGTTCGTTTCTTCTTTGCCTGGTCAGATGTGTAATCCTTATAGCCAAACTTTATTATTTTCGGTGCAGAGGAATCCATGACGTTAAATAACAGCCGTAGCCAGTCTCGTTTACTGCAGGTCTGCCGCCGTGTGGCGCGTCACCATAACAACGGGCTCCCGCGCATGCAACAGCACTAAAATCGTAACGTTAACTCCTCAATATCAGAGAGGAAACAATATTTATTAAACAGAAAATCAAGTCATTTCAAGTCATTTGACTCAAGTCTAAGTCAAGTCTCAAGTCATGAATGTCAAGTCAAAGTCAAGTCGAGTCTTTTATGAATGTTTATCAAGCAAGTCTCAAGTCCTAAAATTTGCGACTCGAGTCTAACTCGAGTCAAGTCATGTGACTCGAGTCCCCCATGTCTGCAATCAGCTGACAGTGAAAAGAGCTTTCATTTAATTAAATGTGTACATGTTTTGCTTTAAATAAGTGTGAGTGTAAAATGTGGTCTTGTAAATAATAAATTCACTGGTTTAGAAGAGGAATCGCAAGTATTGTACAAACCATTGATAATAATACATTTAAAAAAGTTATTTTATTGTATTGATTTTGTTAATTTTACTAATTCTATCTGTCCCAAAGAAGGTTTTTTTTTACAAGGTGCTCAGTATCCTAGTAAAACAAAAGGAAATAAGTAGAATAGATTACATAAACATATCTGCAAAATACAAATGAGTGCAATGCATGAAGGAAAGCACAACCAGTTATAAAATACAAGAAAATTACAAATCCTTTCACTCTGCAGTGGCACAGAAGTAGTAAAAAAGCAATAAGAGCCCCAGTGACTGTGTGACGCAGGTATTGCACACGTTGGCGCTTTTGGTATTCAGACAGGATCCAAGTGCACACTGAGGATTTTGGATAAGCCTTGTTTTATTTAAAATCCTCCATTCCGTCCAAATTTCAATGCTGTTTTTAATACTGAGATTGGAGGATGGTGTGTTTGTGTTTTTACCTAGTGTTTCCCAAAAGATTAAGGCATGTTGACTTTTGCCCTTGAAATATCCTGTTTTCCTTCTTTTTGATTACCTTAAAGCTATAGTGCGTAGTTTCTGTCGCCCCCATGAGGAATTCTAAGTAATGACAACAACACTGTCGGAGCGTCCACATGATACAAGCCTTCCGTGGTCGCGCACCACCCCCACCCCTCCTCCACACAGTTTCTAGTAGCCAAGGAGGACTCTTCAGAAGAGGTAATTATCTTCACTTGAGTTTCTGCGCACAAAAAGTCACCGGACGACACAATGTACTCAACATAGCCATACTGACGAATACAGAGAGAGTTGTGTGGAGCTGATGGTCTTAATTAGCTTTGTAGCAACTCATTTGGCAATGGCTTGAATGGAACGGACGTTCATTAATATAAAAAAAGCTACGCACTAAAGCTTTAAAATTTACACCTATAAACACATTCTGCCACTGAACATTGGTAGATGGTAGAAAGTTGGTTGAATTGTTTTGAATGCTGTCATAATTATGTCAGCAAGAAGACAAATAAGCATATTTCCCTAAATGTAAAAACATTTCCTAGTGCTCATATTATGCTCATTTTTAGTTTCATAATTGTATTTAGTAGTGCTGTCAGTTTAACGCGTTATTAACGGCGACAATTTTTTTATCATACGATTAACGTTTTTTTGGATCTAGCTAGACCAGAAACAAAAGAGGCATGCCCGGGCAGCAAAATTATGAATCCCACTATGGCTACGCCAAGACCCGCCCTGCGAAGCAGCTCAATTGGTTGGGGTTAGGCATCTCACCTCGAGTGGTTAAGGTTAGGATAGCGGATTGGTCAGGGGATAGGACCTGAACAAATGGGGTTACGTTACCTTGGACGTCTGGCCAATAGTAGTGATTAAAGGGCAGGCGCCCGGGCATGCCGCGGCCGCACACACTTGTTTGGGCTTGCGAGCCGCGTAGCTAGTAGGCTCGTCACGGCGATTAGCTTTGGAGCAAGTAGCAACTCTAGAGTCAGTGAGAGAAACAAAGTGTCTCCCCTGTTCTTTCTGACCACGGTGAGAAACTTGGAGCAGGAAAAGTTAACTCTCTACTTGATTTTACGTTGTTTATGGAGAAGGACAACCAGGAAATGAGTCGGGGGAAACCATAGTCGCTATGACGACCAGCCACGCTCGCCTAAGGCATGAGGCAGTACTATCTGCAATGGAAAATCGAGGTAACAGTGTTACATTGTGTGAAAGATTATTAGCTCCAAGTGTGAATGTTAGTGTGAAATTGAACATTACGTATATGCCAATGTTGTTTTCAATAAAAAAAACATTTGCACAAAGCAAGCCGATCCACTTTTCCATGTTGATGAGAGCATTACACATCATTACACCACCACCACCACCACCACCAGCCTGCACAGTGGTAACAAGGCATGACGGATCCATGTTCTCATTCTGTTAACGCCAAATTCTGACTCTACCATCTGAATGTCTCAACAGAACTCGAGACTCATCAGACCAGGCAACATTTTTCAAGTCTTCAACTGTCCAATTTTGGTGAGCTCGTGCAAATTGTAGCCTCACTTTCCTATTTTTAGTAGAGATGAATGGTACCCGGTGGGGTCTTCTGCTGGTGTAGCCCATCCGCCTCAAGGTTGTTCATGTTGTGGCTTCACGAATGCTTTAATGCATACCTCGGTTGTAACGAGTGGTTATTTGAGTCAAAGTTGATCTTCAATCAGCTTAAATCACTCGGCCCATTCTCCTCTGACCTCTAGCATCAATAAGGCATTTTTGCCCACAGGACTGCTGCATGCTGGATGCTTTTCCTTTTTCAGACCATCCCTAGAAGTGGTTGTGCGTGAAAATCCCAGTAACTGAGCAGATTGTGAAATACTCAGACCAGCCCGTCTGGCACCAACAACCATGCAATGCTCAAAGTTTCTTAGATCACCTTTCTTTCCCATTCTGACATTCAGTTTGGAGTTCAGGAGATTGTCTAGACCTGGACCACACCCCTAAATGCATTGAAGCAGCCGCCATGTGATTGGTTGATTAGATAATTGCATTAATGAGAAATTTAACAGGTGTTCCTAATAATCCTTTAGGTGAGTGTATAACATGCACAAAAAGTTATATAACACAATAAAGGAAAGGGAAAAAGCATAATATGAGCAATTTAAAGAAATTAGCTTTGATCACAGACTGTGTTTTGGCTAATTTAAATTATATTAATAGTATTGATTGGTATCACAGTATAAACCGAGAGTGAAATGAGAAATGGACATAAAAGTTTGGTTGACTTTTTGCCTTCCTGACAGTAACACTGGTGTCCTGTCAGTAAACCTCCCTGATGTGCCTGTCTGCACAGGATAAAACAAATGCTATTAAATTGCAAATGCTGCTGCACCTTGAGGGCTGCTGTGGAGAAGCTGAACTAGAGGCCCTTCTTTCCTTCCTGGACTGATACCGAAGGGAGATGAAGCTGGCAGAGCTGTATGTATCTCAGGAGATCGGATTTATGCGAGTCACGAGCCAAACTTATTGGAGTAAACAAGAACTCTGACACCAGTATATGGGAGCAAATGGAGCCTGCACGCTTTATTTATTTATTCATTCATTAAGTCAGTGTCATGTGCAGATGGAGAAGGTGCAACTCCATGCTCACGCTATTTACAACAACAAGCAAGCAATACTCAGTCATTTATAAAACTTCAGCATAGAAATGTTTGTGTAGCTATATTACAGATGTGAGGCACACAACAATAACATATTGTTTTCTTTTGCTCCAGACTAAAATATCTCAAACAGCTATCGGATGGATTACCATGAAATTTTGTACGGACATTCATGTTCTCCAGAGGATGACCGTGGTCAAACTTTAGTGAGCATGTTAGCATGCTGACGATAGCATTTAGCTAAAACCCTCACAGAGTCAATCGTGTGAGCACTTATATTTTCCGTCTTTGTTTCGTAAAATGTAAGTGTTTCTGTCTTGTGTTTTTGAAGTTATTTATTTAAGTAAAAATCTGTTTCTGTTTGGTCTGTTACATTAAATGTCATACTGTATTGTTGTTTTATTTATTTGTTTTGTGACATTTCACCTTTCTGTTTTTTGTTGTTTAATGGAATTTTATAGGAAGCTTTCAGTTCATTTATTTGGAAAATGTTGCCAGTTTATTTAGTAAAATGTGTTTTGCACCATGTTTCCAATGCTGCAGATGCAGAGACATACCTGCCCATAGGTGATGCAGTCATGTCTCCTCCACCACATTTGATCTTTACAGTGAACTCAGCAGTGTTACCTAGAAGATGCTGAGTAACACCACGACTGGGGTTACTTGTTGCGCCCAGCACCTCGCACTGTCTGAGGCAGTAACGTGATATGATGAACAAAATACCCTGGAGTAGACTGGACACACACACACACACACACACACACACACACACACACACACACACACATACAGACTCATATAAACAATAGGCCTTTTCAGATTCATATAAAGAGTATGATTATTGGATACATATCTTTCAACTATGAGAAATTTAACTCCTTGACTCTGTGAATGCGTGTCTTTCCGTGCTGCCATTATGTTCCTCAGTGCTTGTGAGTGGGAGCAACTCATTCGTGTGGTGTACATTACCCTCTGTTGTTAAACTCTGACCCAAGCTCCCAATTATCCCCATGCATATTTCATAGACGCCCAATGACAGGAGTGCACATATCTGTTACTGACCCGCCTGCTACAGTATCGCCTGCTCTGACCAGAGGAGGAAGATTAAGTTGGAGAGGGAAGAAGAGCAGACTGGAAGGATAAGGAGGGAGATGATGAAGGGGGTGACACAATAAGATGACTGAGTGGTAACTGAAGAGAGGAGGAGGAGGAGAAGAGGTGTGCCATCTGAAGATGAGGGATTCACAGTAATGGAGCACACATCTTGGGATTAAAGATGCACCTGAGCAGGCGGGCTGTCTTCTGTCTCTTGTCACTGGCCGTGCAGCAGTGTTGCATTTCTTTTCCCCACTCTGGTACAAAGCTGGTTAATTAAGTGGAGGAGATGCAATCGGATGAATAATCCCTCGCATACAAATGAAGCGTACAAATCTGTACGTACATTCAGGTGAGAGCGCTTGAAAACATGTTTACAGTAGTCTGATATGATGAGATGTGAAGATGTGATGAGAGTTTACTGTATTGAAATATCAATGTATACAATCACATATGTTTTTTCTTGCAGTTATAAGTAATCAATGGAGGTTAAAACAGCTTTAGTCATGTAACTCATAATTGTTACGAGAGTACCTTTTGTGACCTTATTTTACATTTTCTCATGAATTACACGTTATATTTATTTATTTATTAGTATTTCCTCAAAGCAAGCTTTTTATTTGGACGTTATCCAAGGCAGACCTTTAATTTCTTTCTGGAAAGTCAGTTTAATTCTGTCTCATAATTTAACCAGGTTTAATTACCAAGATCCAATCGGACATTTTCTTAAAAAGGAGAAATTCACAAAACTCTTTCTTTGAGTAATGCAAGATAATACAATGCACTTTAAAAGACCATATTAGACTTATTCTATATTATGTGGGAATTGTAGCACCTAATATCTTAAAGTTACTCACAGAAGCATTATTCCAAGCTCATGATTTGTCGCTTTTGTTTCTTTTGCAGGACTCAGCTGAGGTTTTTAGGGTTTCCGTCCATGCCCGTGTCCCTCCCCTCAGCTCAGCCATGTCTGAAATCCAGCAGATCTTAACCGGACCAACACATGTACGCTGCTAATCAGACCCCACAAGCTATACACCATCACGCCAAAGAACATAAACCTTAACTTTTCATGAGCGCTACCCGCGACTTTACAGCTATGCATTTGCACGTCCAAGCAAGCAGCACCAGCGCTTCTGATGCACAGCAGCCAGTTGTTGCGTCAATCTATCCGTCCCTTGAGCAGTGGTCATCAACATCTTCAAGTCCAACTAGTCACGAAGTACTGAGTGTATCGTCTCTGGTCCCTTCTACAGTCCTCACACTCATGCCTCGCTATAAACCTCCAGCTAATGGAACTGTATACCCAGAGCTATCATCCTTATATGAAGTAACATCAGAGCCTCAACTTCCAGGAATTTCATCTTCTCCCTCCGGTTCCTCGGAGGCTGAAGATCAAAAATCCCTGGCTTCAACACTTCCTTGTAGTGATAATTCCCAGGAAGTTCAGCAGAGGAAACCGTCAGATGGAGGCCCACTGGAGGAGGGATCAGTAGGCCTCATGTTACCCAAAGATCTCCCTGCTCAAGAGCCAGGTATAGTAATAATTAAAGGAGACCTATTAGGCTCATTTCCAGGTTCATACTTGTATTTTGTGTATTTACTAGAACATGTTTATATGCTTTAATCTTCAAAAAAACACTTTTCTTTTTTTTCATCCATGGCTGCTGCATCTGTATTCACCCTCTGTCTGAGTCATTCAAAATAATCAAAGAAGGATTACCAACTGGGCAAAGTGGGCGACAACTCCAACTAACCCTTACCCTTCCTGAGTTTAGGTCAGGGTTCTTTGGTTTATGACTAAATACCTGCAACACTAATGCCATTCCCATGATCCTCAGCTGTTAGCTCAAAGCACCCACTATGCCTTAACAGCCTCACAGCTTGGCTGTAGACCCTTCTCTCCTTATTATTGTTGTTACTTTTACATCATAATAATCTTGTATATCTCTAATACTCAGTTATCTGCGAGCTTCTTTAGTCATGTAGCCAAGTGAAAGCAGCCACATTATTGATCTGCACTCAGCCTTGAACTACTGAAAATTAATCCCTGTGAATAAATTATTCAGTGTGTATCTTAAAACAAAAATATGTAGCCAAGAGCCCAAATACTCAAAAGATCAGAAAGTAAAATATGTGAAGTGACTATGTTGCTGATGAAATGAGCATTACAGTAAACACTCTCAGGTTCTTCATCTGCACAGACAGGCCTTTACTGCTCCCCTTGCTGCTCTTGTCTTTTGAAATTATGACATATTAGGTGTTTTATCCCTTCTAGTCACAAAAACAACCATCAAGGAGTTGGCCCAAGATTTCACCACCTACTATATAATAAAGTGATTATCTACCTTGCCAGTTCTTCAAAGGTGATGGAGACACTTCTGCTCCATCTCCAGGGGAGCGGAATGAGCGTGACTAGAGTCTCTCAAAATCTGATGGAAATCTTTTAAACTGACTTTTGTCAATCTAAAATGAAGACAGATTCAGCAACTGCATGGCCTATTACTCGCTTAAAATGTTTTTAATAAACAGGTTTCGGTGAACTATTTTAGTACAATTTGAGATTGTTTCTGAACAATCCGCCATGACCAAACACAGTAAACTGGACCGACATATCCCGTTGCTCTGGACGGAGACGAGTGAAGTCTATTAGAAGCACTTTTCCGGTGATAGCCGAGCGTTACTGCCGCCGTAGATGAGACGTGAGCAACGTGTCTGAACGTTGTAAGTCTTCTGGTAGCTGTGCCAAGAGAAATCTCAATCATTCCCAATCTATCAGAGACGGAGAGCGTAGGTATATGTAAGGAGATAACATAGGCACAGGCTAATTATTGCTAACTAAAATGCTAGTTAACATTAGCAATTCAACTAAACAGCTAATGTAAGTCGAAACTGCCTGCGAGCTTCTCCTGTACTATACGGTAATTCCTCTACAATGCAACAGTAAGTCGCTTGGTTATGACACAGTCGTTAGCCTATTTTTATAAAAACGTCTGCTACGGAGCCATAACGTGAGGTACAAGGTAATGGAGCCTTTTCTACATTGTCGTGTTTCTTTAGAAATAAACAATGGTCAAATGAAATCTTTAAACGCTTCAGATGTAAAGTTATTAGCTGTCAAAGTGACGCCAAAATGAATGGCAGTCAATGGGATGCTAACGGGGGGTGATAGCTTATTAGCATCAAAATGGCACCATAGGAGGATTCACTCTGCGGAGAGAAACCTGCCCCCTTGGCCATGACAGTCTGTCTTTGAATTTCCTGGAGAAACCAGACCCACGTGACGCGTTCGTCTAATCAGCTGCCGGTTTTCCTTTTTTGGCGACAATACAGATTAGCGCCGCCTGCTGTTATGGAGACGTATTACGTCTCATCGCTTCGGTGTGTTCCGAGGCATTTTATTGACCAACTCGGGGAGACTGATCAGTCCAACTGCCTTTTCTGCCGAGTCGGCTGTCTGGTCAGTCTGTAGATGGCTTAAGAAATATAAACAAGACAGAGCATTTTTTCCCCTATTCCAAAAGAGATAGGCGGTGTAACCAGACAATACTCCATCACTGTGGAGATCGGTTTGGCAATGCCAGACTAGGATCCTATTGATACAATGCCCCCTTTACTGTAAAAGCTTCATATTTTACACTAAGTGCCTTACCAGCATTTTCTTTAAAGATAAATAATTGCTTCTGTCCCTGTATTATTGTTTCCATTGTGCCCTGTTTTCTCATTTCCTGAAAATATTTGTGATTTCTTCATGTAAGCCAGTTTTCAGCCTATTTTTAGAACGCAGCCTTGACCCATTGCTTGAGCCATTGCTTGAGCCATCCATATGTTCCTGACTCCTATTCCCTCTTCAGTCAGAGTGGTTTCTTATCAGCTAGACAAGATAGATACAATATTTTCTCAGACAGACATTTCTCAGCGTCCTCAGAGTGCTGAGGACGCTGTTTTATAGCCTCAGTAATAACACCATAATGTGGGAGAGTGCGGATGTGCAATCTATGTTATTGCTATTCGACCTAAAAATGTCCTTTGATACTATTGGTCACGGTATCTTAATATTAAAGGACTCAGATTTCTCATACCACCCTAGATTGGATTGCATCACATCTAACAAATAGAAAAAAAGGATGATCTACTGTGAAAATGTTGGTCTATTCTCTGACCAATAATTATCCCCCTCAGGTGTATCATATGTTGTTTTAAATTGTGCTTTTTGCCAACGCCATGTTGACAATTTCATCTATCTAATGATCACTAATTTCTAGGTAGATTAGCTTTTGTCAAGGTTGTGGATACATTGTCTTGCAATAGTCTTGCAAAGAATTATAAAGATTGAAATGCTTTCATCTCATTTTCTCTCTATCATTTGTTTTAGCCAATCCATTGTCTCAGCTTTAGGCACGAAGTGGAGGATGAACCCTGCCTATCAGTGTGTCCTCCGTTTTCATGCAAGGAATAGTGTTTGTCACACTTTTTTTTTAGTTCGGTATATATTGTTACAGCATATATACATAGCTTACAATATGTCACAGTCGGCATATGGAGCATCAAGCTGATATAAGTTATACAAGGGAACAGGCTTTTAAACAAAGAAGCATGAATTACCTCCCAGAGTTCACGATAGACTCACCTAATAACATTTACCACAACATCACTGTCAGTCCCACTGCTTTTATCAAAAACTAGTGAGTTCCACGTTACACCAGCACACACCCGCCTCAGGTGGCTGTCAGTCAAGCATAAAATTGGTTTCAACATTTTTTACCTCCAAGGTATTGCATGCAGGTCACGCTTTACCTCACATTATGGATGTGTTCTGTCCTCAATTCACTCAGATCCTCTGAACGGAGCCTTTTGGTGAAAAACTGTTGGCCCAAAGACCCTTAGGCAGCTTGCATCTAAAGGCTAGACTGACCAGCTCAGGCTCATAACTTGCAACACGCCTTTTCTGTCAGTTGTGTTTGAATGTGCTATAAAAATTATTTTTTTATGTATTTAACTCTCCATAACAATGAATTATTCCAAATTCAAAATTATTTAGAGTGGCTATATGTACTGAATCTGCGGCTCCCCTCGGCTTTATGGAGCTTTAATTCTATTGTTTAGCTGTCTGGTAGATTTACTGTTTTTAGAGAAAAAGCTTTGAAACTCCACTGTACAATACAGGTGGGAATCTCTTGGCAGCTCACGATTCGATTCGATTCTAAACCAGTTATCGATGCATCTCGATGCAACAATTGTTTTATGTACATTTCCATGTGTGATTTTTAAAAATGTACATATAAATCTGAGTTTGCTACTCAGAGTTTGCTAATCACTTCCTAGACAAAGCAGCTAGACAAAGCTTAGATGTTGACATATATTTGTCACACAAAAGTTTTAATTAAATGTTTTGTCTAATGAGGGTTTTGTTTTGTAGTCATTCCATGCTTAAGCCTTAAACATGCTTGTGAAAGTCACCTTATCTCCCAGTAATCTTCCACATCAGAGGCTCAGTCATGTTTAAAGGTAGCCTGGGAAAACCCTGACGAACTTCCGGCAAATTTAAGATTTGCTCTGCAAGTCCGTCTGGCCAAGAGCCCATTCAAGCCCATTTACCAATCACAACCGTTAAGGCGGGCTTTACACGATGACGATAGCGCAGCGACGGCTAGCAGCTTTTTGTTTACATTCAACATGACAGCCACCGAAGTGCAGCAACCCGTTGATGCTGCTGTCGCTGCTACGTCACCCGGATCGTTGGTCTGATTGGTTGAAGGACTATCCAATGGCGACCAGAGGCATTTGAGTGGTGTCCGTTGGTGACGCCCTTTTGGAAATGCGCAGTGAATGAAGCTTGACAAGACCCACTCTCAGTTACACCTGAGAAGGGTCTGGTGTCAACCAGGCTAGTTTAAAGGTGGACTTGACTTCCTAGAACATGAAACATGAGGTGGTCAGATGTAATGTGATAAAGTAAATGAACAGCCAATATGTGTTTTGCCTAATTATTTTATGTATGTCTTATTAGATCATGTGTATATATACAAAATTCAATTTATTTTTCCTTTCCTATTCTGCACTCTTGCCTAAACTCTAAGTTGTTGTCCATTATCCCATCCTCTTTCAGTCACTCTGTTTTCTGATTTGTATTTGTCTGGAGACAATAACTTTTAAATAAAAATCAACACATTTAAAAAAAATGTAATCGATTATTATCAGAATCGAGCATCGAATCGTTCTAGAGAGAATCGCGATGCATCTAAGAATCGATTATTTTTCCCACCCCTACTGTACAATAGCACCAAACAGCACACAGTTAGTGGTGGTGAACATAGTGGAGAATTTAGCAGCTAAAGAGACAGATATTTCCCTTAAGAGTTGGTAGAGACCAAAAACAGAGCTAAAAGAGAGTAAATATTGGACTAATGTTTGCTAGGTGGGAAAAACATATGACTCCAAATGTTGCTCTGGATGTGTAAATACACCACTTTTCACCACATCAACATAAATAGTGATGATATGTTAATGCTGTGTTCACAACCTGTTTCCGCTGCACCCAAGTGGCCAAAGGAAATCAGTAATTGCACGTTTAAGGTTTAACACAGCTGCAGGTTAGACAGTTTGACAGGCGTAGAAGATACAATTAATGTTAAAGCTGTAGATCAGGAGCTGTTTGTAAGTACAAACTTAGCCTTGTTGTAACATTACGTGTATAAAATATCTACCCAGTAACTGCCAGGTTTAACTGTTATGTAACTAGCTAACTGAGCCAACTGAAAAACGTTAGCCTTGCTAGCTTGCTGACTTATGACCCCTGTAGCCTGAAAAGTAAAATAGATTTGTTAATCAACACAACTGACCCAACACTTGATAAAACTATGTTTAACCTGTTTAAATCCACCTCTTTTTGCTTGATTTTTGTCTATTTCCCTTTCCCAAAGGGCAAAGCTTATAACAGAAGAACTGCAAGGCCAAAATGCATGTATGAGGCTTCATTTGAAACCTACATTATTCTAGTTTCTGGAAATGTGATTAGCATGTCAAACATGGTTCAAAATATGCGATCCGGTGGATGTTAACAGTGCTGATGTAAACTGGGAAAAGTACTTACAATTATATTCTTAAAAATAACAACATAACTCAAATTATTGGGCTAAATGACCAAATCAGTCAAGTTAGCATAATTTTCCAATTAGTCTAAACTGTATTAATGGTACTAGGTTAACTGTCCATGTGTAAATATTGAAATAAACACTTAATAAATCATATTTTGTTTGTTATGTTACAGCTGGATTTGCAAATGGCTTGCGCAGCCCAGTACTGGGCCTAGAGGTTAGGAGGTTAGTCAGGTTCTCTTGAAGCTCAAGGCCTTTATAGTTTAAAGATTTATTTATTTGTTTGTTTTTAATCTATTTGCAGATTCACAGCCTCAAGCCTGTTCATTTCGCGAGCTGCTACTGATTGTGAGCCTCTCTACCATCATCACACTGGTCATCATCTCTGCTCTCTTAGGTAACCTACTGAACCTCATTTCATATGGAATAAGGAAAAAAAATCGAACCGAATGGGTTTTACACATTCAATATGCCAGTTTTTTATTTATATTTTTATTTATTTCACCTTTATTTTTCACAGGCAAGTCATTAAGAACAGGTTTTTATTTACAATGGCATAGCCACTTAGGGAAAGGGAAGGAGGGCTAGATAATAAATACATTAGAAATACATACAGTTTAGAAATGACATAAAATACAAAGAAATTACATAAAATACAAATACAGTTATTTTGGCCTCTGAAGCTTTTGAATGAATTTCATCAGAAAGAGGAGTCAAAAGGGAATATAGAGTATTTTACAGTCTTTGGAACATGTTTTGGGGTCAAAATAATGTGTTGAGGTTAAAATGTGTATCATTATTTATAGTCGGCAGTAATTTAAAAAATGTGGACAGGGAATCTGTATTGGGTGTTTTGATCGTTTGAATTCTGTGACGATCCTGTAATGTTAGTCTTTACTATTTGAGTTAACGTGTGTGTGTGTGTGTGTGTGTGTGTGTGTGTGTGTGTGTGTGTGTGTGTGTGTGTGTGTGTGTGCGTGTGTGTGTGTGTGTGTGTGTGTGTGTGTCACTGTTTTTCTTCTCTCTTGAAACCAGTCAAGTTCCTGGTATTCCCCTCAGATCATTTGTCTCCTCTCTGTGGTGTGATGGGGAACTGCAGTGTCCCAACTCAGCAGCCTTTTCTGTCTAAGAATCCAGTGAACCAGACAGAAAACATCACTGCAGGTAAAAAAGATACATAGAAATTACACGGATTAAGGGCTGTGGGGATTGTAATATTAATGTCATTCTAATTATCTGCTGATAATTATTATTACACATCCATCAGCTGTCTGGCAGTTATGGCCATACGTTTAATAGCCTGGCCATATCGTAGAAGGGGCATTACGGGAATATTACCATAATCATTCACTATATTAAAGGCATGCTTTGCCGATTTCAATCCAGCTCTGTTTTCTCTTTGTGTGGGCAGTGTGTTTAGCTGAACGGTGTTTGTTTTTCCTCCATGGCGCCAATGCAGAGAGCTCAGAGCAGCCGAGGTCTGCTGAAATCTCAGATGACCATCCATCCATCGTCATCCGCTTATCCGTGGTTGGGTCGCGGGGAGAGCAGCTCCAGCAGGGGACCCCACACTCCCCTTTCCCGAGCCACATTAACCAGCTCTGACTGGGGGATCCCGAGGCGTTCCCAGGCCAGGTTGGAGATGTAATCCCTCCACCTAGTCCTGGGTCGTCCCCGAGGCCTCCTCCGAGCTGGACGTGCCTGGAACACCTCCCTAGGGAGGCGCCCAGGGGGCATCCTTACCAGATGCCCGAACCACCTCAACTGGCTCCTTTCGACGTGAAGGAGCAGCGGCTCTACTCCGAGCTCCTCACGGATGACTGAGCTTCTCGCCCTATCTCTAAGGGAGACGCCAGCCACCCTCCTGAGGAAACCCATTTTGGCCGCTTGTACCCTGGATCTCGTTCTTTCGATCATGACCCAGCCTTCATGACCATAGGTGAGGGTAGGAACGAAAACTGACCGGTAGATCGAGAGCTTTGCCTTCTGGCTCAGCTCTCTTTTCGTCACAACGGTGCGATAAACTGAATGTAATACCGCCCCCGCTGCGCCGATTCTCAGACCAATCTCCCGCGAACAAGACCCCCAGGTAGGTACTTAAACTCCTTCACTTGGGGTAAGGACTCATTCCCTACCTGGAGAAGGCACTCCATCGGTTTCCTGCTGAGAACCATGGCCTCAGATTTAGAGGTGCTGATCCTCATCCCAGCCGCTTCACACTCGGCTGCAAACCGATCCAGTGAGTGCTGAAGGTCACAGGCCGATGATGCCATCAGGACCACATCATCTGCAAAGAGCAGCGATGAGATCCCGAGCCCACCGAACTGCAACCCCTCCCCACCACGACTACGCCTCGATATCTTGTCCATAAATACTACGAACAGGATTGGTGACGTGTCCGACTTACTGCCGAGAACCCGGACACAGCTCTCGCTTTGGTCATACAGAGATTGGATGGCCCTGAGAAGGGACCCCCTCACCCCATACTCCCGCAGCACCTCCCACAATGTCTCCCGGGGGACCCGGTCATATGCCTTCTCCAGATCCACAAAACACATGTAGACCGGATGGGCATACTCCCAGGCTCCCTCCAGGATCCTTGCAAGAGTAAAGATCTGATCCGTTGTTCCACGACCAGGACGGAATCCGCATTGTTCCTCTTCAACCCGAACCCTCCTTTCCAGCACCTTGGAGTAGACTTTACCAGGGAGGCTGAGAAGTGTGATACCCCTGTAATTGGTACACACCCTCTGGTCCCCCTTTTTGAACAGGGGAACCTGTTGTGACATGGTCATCTCAGATGACCATGTCACATTCACTGGACCTCTGTGTTCGCATCATCCGGTGGCTCTCAGCAGACCTTGGCTGCTTTTTTCAGCTGAGCCACAGAGGGAAGCCACACACTGTTCATCTGCACACACTGCCCACACTGCCATGACACAGAGCTGGATGATTTAAATCACTGATTTATCTGATTAACTGCTAATATACTTTTACTCAATTCAACTTTGTGTGCATTTTGTCATTGGCTCTTTTCACTTTGCATACATCTCTTCTTGTTCACCTTCTTGCAGGCTGCCAAGTTCTGGTCAGTGATGGCCAGCGTATTGTTGGGGGGACGTTTGCAGCCAAGGACAAGTGGGGCTGGCAGGCTAGCATGCAATGGAGAGGGAAACACGTCTGTGGAGGTGCCATCATCTCCCCTCGCTGGATCATCACTGCAGCTCACTGCTTTGTTGAGTAAGAGGTGGATATGGGGAATGAAAGTAAGAGAGATGGGTCATCAGTTAAGGGAGAAAACATTTAGTTTAATTCAGGAAGCTCACTTTAGATGCAACCAGGTAGTGCTTCACCCTGTCTGCATATCCACAAGTCCAAGTTAATTCTATGTTCTTGTAATCAAATCAAGATCAGGTAAATTGAGGGCAATTCAATTCTCCAATCAGTGAGCTTTTTGCACCTAGAACAACAGAGTTTATTGAACATCACAGATGTAGATCTGGCTGCAGGGGCTCTTTACTGCCGATTTGGGGAAATCATCACACTACCACTACAAACTATCAGACGCTTATTTCTATAGTTTGTAGCGCTGAAGCAAAAATAATGAATTGTATGACTGGACAGTAAGCTGTGATTTACTTGCATGTACTGTATTAAGCAGTTATATAAAGTAATTGCAATTACTTATAATATATATTGTAATAATATATTATAGTAATATTGTTAAAGTAACTCTCCATTGGTAATCATTTTCTCTTTTGCAACACTGTTTAAACACACTAGACCTGGTATCTTATAAAACCAATTTGGGCTGGAAACAATGTAATTGTTTAATGTAATAAGATAGATTTTTTAAAGCAGGCTTACAACAGTGTGTGCAGAAAGTATGATTAAATAGTTTTTTGGATTTGGCACCTGGACAAGAAAGAGGTGTGTGTGTGTGTGTGTGTGTGTGTGTGTGTGTGTGTGTGTGTGTGTGTGTGTGTGTGTGTGTGTGTGTGTGTGTGTGTGTGTGTGCGTGCGTGCGTGCGTGCGTGCGTGTGTGTGTGTGTGTTGCACACTAATTTGTAGTGTTGTTTCAAATGATTTATGCCTAAAAACACATACAGTACAAACAATTCTAATCTGACAATCAGCAGTTATTTACACAGAGACCCGACTTCATTAGAGGAAAAACAGCATCACTACTTTTATACAATCTCTTACAGTAAGATAAAGACAAGCATTGATCCATTTACACTGCGGCCACTTAACTTGAACTCCAACCACAAATGTCTGTCTCTCACTGCGGTTTCTGCAGAAACAACATGCTTGAAGTGGCTGACTGGCTGGTGGTGGTGGACACGGTCAGCATCGCAGACACCTCTCTGGGGAAACGTTACAGAGCACTGCAGGTCCTCTACCACCCTCTCTTCAACAGAGACAACAACGACTATGACCTGGGCCTGCTGCGCACCATCACTGACATGGACATGAAGGGTAAGAGGAGGGGGCCCGATCTGTCGGCAGGGCCAGGTAAAACACATCATGTTCCTGGTTACACTTTATAAATAGCGTAGGCCAATTGCCCTTTACATGCACTGTATAGAAACAGATTCCAAAATAGGCCTCGCTGGAAAGAAATGATAAGGTCTATGTTTTGAGAAAAAAAGGTGTCCAATTAAATTAAATGTCCAATAAAGACTACCCTAAAATAGCAAATACCATTATTGCTGACATCCATCATTGAATTTACATAACATGGGTACTAACATCCTTACATCATTGCACTGTATTTGCCATCAATCGCAAATCAAAATAAACATTTATTTATCACAGAAATTTGACACATTGTGAATTATTTTGATATTTTGGATTATATATTTTTTTCAAAATTACCTAGATTCAAAATAAATTTAAACTTCTGTAAACTATCTTTATACAGATACTAGTGTATCTAATTTTAAATGAATTTGTCTTTCAAATACATTTGGATAAATACTGCTGATCTGTGTTGAGTATTAATTTCATTGCAACACCATTTCTGTTTTACATGTATACGTATATACAGTCCAACTAGCAATACTTGTATCTTTGTATAGCACTTTTCAAAGCCCAGTTAAAACACTTCAAAAAGGAAAAACAAAAAGCCAAAATGTGCTGTAAAAATGTTACACACCTGTAAGTAAAGCAAGATAAGTGACATTTATACATTGACAGAAACTTAGCTGGAAACAAACAGAGACTTTGTGGTCTCATAACCATCATACATGTTATAACATGTGTGTCTTTATTGCTTTGCTTAGATTATGTCTGACGATTATGTATATCTGATAACTGTGTGTTTTGTAGGTGGGGTGCGACCGGTCTGTTTACCCAGTCCAAGCGAGTCCTTTCTTCCTGGAGCGGCCTGTTGGATCACAGGCTGGGGATATATTAATGAAGGAGGTTTGTTACACTGACACAAACTCTCTGATTTTACTATAATAATTTACTCCTATCATTAAATTATGAGCGTAAAAGCAATTTTTCAACTGATCGTACATTCTATGGATCTCATGGCTGACCCAAACTGACTAAAAAATAATTTTACCCCACCAGCCACCCTTAACAATTTAACCTGGAACTCATTTCACACTGACCGTCTGACCCCAAAAAAAAAATAATAACTTTACAACTTGCAACTAAAATGTAAATAAGTAAAGGGGAAATAAAAAAGCACATATATTTTAAATACAATTTCCTTTTTGCATTTGAGAAGTTCTGATACAAAGATGCCTGAGAAGAAACATAATTTAAATGACGACACAAATTGAAAAGTAGACTCCATCCTTGTAATTTACTCCTGGCAGCTACACAAGGCCTGAGGCAGCTGTTTTGTTTATAAGGGGTGCTGTAAGGCTTGTTGGATGCAGTCTGAGTGATTTTTCACAAATTAAAAGTTTTTTTTTTCTCCTTTTTTACCTCTCTTTGAGTAATACTTTACACCGATATCACAATAAGTGCCTTGTCTTTTTTTTATTACTCATTTCTCTTCTTTCTGCTCTCTGTCAGGCTTTGTGTCAGATAACCTAAGGCAGGCTCAGGTCAAGGTAATAGCTCAACCGGTCTGCTCCCAGCCAAGTGTTTACGGCATGTACCTGACTCCTCGAATGATTTGTGCTGGCACCATTAACGGAGGAGTGGATGCCTGCCAGGTATACACACCCAGTGATATAAAATCTCCATATAAACCTGATATAGGTTCATGAAAAATATCTTTTAACTACAATAGATAGCACAAACACAAACTTGCATCACTTAAAGGTATAATGGAGGATTTTCCCGAATTTTAGAAAAGAACCGCCCTCTCCACTTTTTGAAAAAATGCACATGCGCAACACCCTACCTGCTCCCGAGAGGTAATGCCTATTAAACGTGTGCACGAGAGAGCATGCACGAGCCTAGTTCTCCTCGTGCATGCTCTGTTTACAAGTTGCTGTCGGCATAGCTCTACAATTTTTTTTTATTATTAAACCTTTATTTATCCAGGTAAACTGTTTGAGAACAACTTCTCATTTACAAACATGACAAGCCACCGGTAAGTGGAAACTATAGGCCAACAAAGAAGCTACCGCCGAGAGCGGGGTGGCAGGCAGCGGTCGGAGGCTTTTATATACTGTCTATGGTCTGACGCCGTGGCCGTCTGCTCGCTGACCTGTCACGGCCTTTTATATACTGTCTTTGGTCACGGCACGTACGACAGCCTTACGTAAACATATCCCAGAATGATTGACAACTAGGAGGACCAATAGTTTTGATGATCCACCCGGAAAAAGAAAATCCTCCGCTATACCTTTAAGTGTGCAAACAGTGTTTAAAACTTGTGTGTATAATGTTTGATATATGAGTTGGTCCTGTTTTCAGGGAGACAGTGGTGGACCCCTGGTGTGTCAGACCGCCAGAGGGGACTGGAGGCTGGCAGGGGTGGTGAGCTGGGGAGAGGGCTGTGGACGGCGCAATAAACCAGGCGTCTACAGCCGAGTAACCCAACTCATCCCCTGGGTTATAAGATATATTGAGGTACTGTATAAAGTGATGTCCCTCTCTGTCTATCATATGAATGTTTCACGAATCATCACAGTCAATCAAGCTTTGTTAAGTGATTGAATAGTTAAGTTTTAGCTGTGTCAAATACATGTGGTGCTAAATGGAAATGATATCAGACTGGGAACTTGTAAAGTTATTTCGAACCATGGGCTCGGGAGGGAGAGCAATTTGACTATGTATCGTTCTCCCATAAAGCAGGTTATAGGGATCAAAAGTTATGATACCTCATAACTTTTGGGATTGTCATAGAATCCCATAGAAACATCTTTTGTGTGATCATCCTTCCCAACAATATCCACTGTTCAACCCAGATTCAATTTGATAAATGTTATACTCAAATGGAGGCAGAAAACAGATTCCTTAGTAACAAATGGGGATACAAATTAATAAACAGAAGGGACATTATATACACTTACTGTATTGGCTCACTAAGACATGCTGGATGGAGCACTAAATGTCATGTGTTATACAGATGGATTTTATTTTTGCAGATGGTACGCAATACATTTATATTTAATACATTTTCCTCATTGAAATATATAAAACTATATTTTAGATTGATGCTGGCATTTTCACTTTTCTATATTTTGCCACAGGACAAACCAAAGGAATTGGAGGAGACTACGGCAGCCATGACCGACACCTCACAAGAACCGGAGACTTATGACTGAGACAACTGACAATAAAGAAGCAAATCACCTGTATCTGCTTGTTTGTTATGAAATACAGTTTTCTAATTATATTTTGGTAATAGGCTTAGAAGGTGTCCCAGTCAGCAGGGGCGAAGCTGAAATATGACCCCCCCCCCCCCCCCCCCCCACACCAATCCATTGGGCTAGAGTGCTGTCAATCTGACAACTGTGATTTATCCAATTGGATTGGATCAGAGTACTGTCTGTTCTGCCAATTTCCCAGCCCTTGTCACATGACCAATTCATGTTTCCATCATGACTGTCACTGCACGATCTGAGTCTCAACACGATCTGAGTCGCGTCGAGTTGCGCATGCTCAGATTTAAACAATTTACGGCATAACGACAATAACGGAAGATGGGAACAGCGATTATAGAAGATATGGAAGATGGGAACAGCAATAATAGAAGATATAGAAGGTGGAAATCATTTCAAAAACGTTTTAGTTATCAAATGCTATGATTGTTTGATTGCTAACGTTAGCTCAAAACATCATTCAAGTAACAGCCTTTGTTGTGTTTGATTGCCAACTTGTAGCCAGCAGTGAACCAACTTGGTCATGTAGCTCCATTTTTACTGACTTTTTTTTATTTTTTATTAACTGACGTGAGGGATCATGCCGTGAACATGTGATGCGTTACGCTAAATAATACATTACTGCCATTTCCATCTTCCATATCTTCTATTATTGCTGTTCCCATCTTCCGTTATTGTCGTTATGCCGTAAATTGTTTAAATCTGAGCATGCGCAACTCGACGCGACTCAGATCGCGTTGAGACTCAGATCGTGCAGTGACAATGACTATCCAAAATTCTGATACCATGGAACCAGCACTGGAATTGTTTTTATTTTAAAAGGCAGACTGAGCCTATAAAAATGTGTATAAATGTATTCGGATATAGCCTACAATTTTTTCTAAATGACAAAAAGTGAAATTAATGATGAATGTTATGTGTTTTACTTTGAATAATTACTGTACATTGTGTTGTTCTATCCTATCCAATATTTCCTATATTTCTAAGCAGATTTTCAATGCTGTATTCTGATAAAATGACCCCCCCCCCGACTGATTACTGGTGGTGCCACCCCACTTAGAAAATCCTGGAATCGCCCCTGCCAGCCAGTACATTACATACTGTATCTTTGTCACAGTTCTTAATAAAATGTTTAACAAATTTAAGGGGTCCTCACTCAAAATGTCTGTCTATGTTGTGTTTAGAAAATAAACATCAGGCTGTATTTAGGAAGACTTGAAGCTGGCGATTGAGAACTCGTTAGGACAATGACTGACTGATCTTCTCTTTGGAGCCAGTAGATCGCCCCTGCTGGAAACACGGATGTATTATAGAGAACTGGAAATTATACAGAATGCAAGGCACTTGCGCATTGGCGCGCTTATCGGCGACTTCTGATAAAAGTAGCTACATGTCAACAGTCACGTAACCAATATTGAAGCAACCTTGTTTATGTGGTATGTGCGTTTAAGCGCGGCTCGTGCAGCCGACAGACAGTATGATCCATAGATGGATGGCAATCATCCATGGCTGTACTGTAACCATAGACTGTGTATGACAACCGATCTGACCCGTTTAGACATGAGTGGGGACTGTTAACCCACATTTGATTGCTCAATAACACACACACTGATTATGGCAGTTACAACCGCTGTAAAAGTGTTTGATATTGCGACACATTGTCCCTGGGTTCATCCAAGGTGAGATAGATACCCTTCAAACACGACTACATATCGTTACCAGCCGCCAGTTTTCGGCTGCCAGAAGACATTTGTCACAATTGAGATATTAATCAGACACTGCAGTCAGGAAATAGCAGGCGAATGACAATGTGCTCGGTAGTAAGCAGGGCGAAACCAGTACAACGGGCTCTGGCTGTCACGCTTCTCCTCAGAGCAAACACCGAGGGCTCCCGTTATGCATTAGCCGAGAGCAGGCGCTTCTGTCCCGGTGTAAGTACTAGCATTCACCCGCTACGAGCTACCAGCAGGTCGTATTGCTCCAGGATGGCGCTGACCGACGGACTGCTCTTCAGACAAGTAGGTTCATATTAACAAACTTTGTTTTGCTTCGGTTGAGTTATGTCAGTTTTGAAACATGTTTTTAATGCAATGTTTGTATAACTAGCTATGTTTTGCTTCTAGCTAGCTAACTTTAGTAGGAAGTGAGCTAGGAGGAGTTAAGCTAGCGTTAGCGTAATTATCTTGCTGTTAAATTAGCTCAAAGTTGTACTTTATTTAAATTAAGCCACACTAAGTTATTGGGTGGATCTCTGTGGATTGTGGTTACTTGCCTGGCTCAATCTGCTCAATGTTTTTGCAATAACGTTGCAAACCTGATGACTGTAACGTTATAAATTACTGTACGTAAACTGTACTGTAATGTAATAGCTGTATCATGATGACACTGGACATGAATGTAACATTATATGCGTCTTGTCCAGCCTGATGTAGCGTAGCTAGCTAGCTAGATGTTGACAAAACAATCTTAACTCAAGGTCCAATTCAACCCTGTAATAGGGTTCTCATCATAAAAAGTTTGCTATTTTTATGGCAACTAATGGTTAAGCAAACTCAATTAAGCGAGTAAGAGGACCTTGAGTTGAGATTGTTTTGTCAGAACATTATACATGTTTGCTTGATGCCCTTTATCAAACAACAGCACATGTAGATCTAAAAGAAACCATCACAATTTGACTAACAATGGTGGATGAAATGCGTACAGGTAAACATGGCTTTTTCAGCTTGAGGTTTTTTTTTATCATGTCATTCAATCATTTAGATACATTGCATTGTGCATACTATTCTCACAAATATACATATACAATCATATTCTTGGAAAGATCACTAATTCAGATGCAGGTATGCATACATAATTACATTTTTCTTCAAATATCCACAGATCATGAAAGAACAAATGCATGCTCAAACATACTGTAGATCGATTGCTCTTGATTTTGTCCTATCGTGTTTAGTTGTCTAGAGATCCCTGTGCAGATTACCTTCTCTTCTCTCTCCTCCTGTCATGTTTTTTTGTTTTTGTTTAAGGTTTCCTCTTACGTAGGTATTAACGGTTATAAACACAAAATGTATATTTATCTCTAACATCACAAACTTTTCATATACTTTAGAAGGGCACATTTTGCATTGACGAGATGTAGATCAACATCATACTCTGTTCTTTCTCACTCGCTATCTCACACACATAAAAACACACACTATCAAAAGTGCGAGAAGGAAGTGCAACATTACCACCCATCCAATTTATTGCTGAGTCACTCCTGTGCCCTCACCTATTTTTTTCTTTTCAGCTGTTTGAGTCAGAGAGCAGCACCTACACCTACCTGCTGGGAGACACAGAGACCAAGGAGGCGATCCTTATCGATCCTGTACTGGAAACCATTGAACGGGACCTAAAGCTCATACATGAACTGGGGCTCAGTCTAAAAGTGGCAGGTATCTTAACTTCCTGTGGCTGGGCTAAGATATATAGTAGTATTCCATAGATTTAGAAAACTCATCTTTGTCATCGTCCAATACAAACCTCTGTTTTTTTTATTTATGTACTGTACATGTCAACCACACTTTATCCTATGAACCATAATGTGTAAGTTAGGATAATTAGGCCCTTAGCTTCTGCAAAGTAAGGGGGTATTATAGCCCTGCAATAAAGTCACCTATATTCTGGGTGCTTATTAAAAACTTAAGCTAGTTTTTATTAGAATTCTTATTAGAATTAGCTTGGACTCCTTAATTTGGACAGCAGAATTTGTGAACTAGTCCACCAACTTATTTATGATTATACTGAATTATTGCCAAACCCTTTGGTGAACCATACTATTTTCTGATAGTAAACACTCATTGCCATGCGGACCACATCACAAGCACTGGGCTGATGAAGAAAAGATTGGTTGGGCTGAAGAGTGCAATCTCCAAATTCAGCGGTGCCTCTGCAGACATCCTCCTGTCAGAGGGAGACAAGATCTACTTTGGAAAACATGTAAGAAGAACATATGACTTATTTCATCACAGAAAGATTATCCATACAACCCAACATTTTAGAAATAACTAAATTGAGGGTTTACTGCAAAGTAGTATTATAAGTCTTGTATCTTGATTTGACTGTTTTTCAGCTTAGTAATGGATATTTACACACCCATACATGCTTTTAATTTTGAATCTGTATCAGTATTCTAGATATTTTATCTTGGATCTGTATCATGTGTTGCTCTGTAAAGAACTGGAACTTGTTAGTTGACATTTCTTGATGAAACCACTTGTACATGCCTTTGTCACTTCTCCCCTGTAGTATCTGACAGCCAGAGAGACACCGGGACACACTGATGGGTGTATGGTGCTGGTGACAGGGAATCAGAGCATGGCTTTTACTGGGGACGCTCTGCTCATCAGAGGCTGTGGCAGGACAGACTTCCAGCAGGGTAGACATACTCTTTTACTTTTTCCTAATAATCTCATATCAAATGCAGTTGTTTTTTCCCTAACACACTGGCTGAAAGAGAAAGCATTTATTTTTGTAATGCTGCTAGAAGATCACAAGAGGGCAATATTGCATCTGTCTAATTTTTGCAAAATGTTTCTAATCCAGGTTGCGCCAAGAAGCTTTATGAGTCAGTCCATCAGAAGATCTTTACTCTGCCAGACCAGTGCCTTGTCTACCCAGCACATGACTACTTAGGTTGGCTGAAAACCCACACATTTGAATGTTTATTTCATATCTCATGGAGTCATTGTGTGAAAACTGGTTATGCAAATAGACAGATTTTAAGCACCAGCATAGTGTAAAAATGTGCCATTGCCAGTATATTCCCACCAATAGCAACCAATACTGATGTGATACACATGTTCTTTGAGTGTTTGTACATATGGAAGTGCAAGCTGGTCAAGCTTTTCAGACCTGCCTCTCTTAATAATACGTCATGCCTTTTAACAGTGTTAGAAGTATTCTGATCTTTTACTTCAGTAAAAATAGAAAGTCTACAGTTTAAAAAGACTCTAAATACATAAATAAAAAACTTTCTTACGTAAAAGTACATAAGTATAAGCATCAAGCATCACTTAAAGTACCAAAAGTACTTATTATGCAAAATGGCCCATTTTTAAATTAATATATATATTATTGGATTTAATGTATTTATGCATTGATATGTACATCACTTTAATGTTGCAGCTGGTAAAGGTGAGAGTGAAATGCAGTTTAGTAGAAGTATAAAGTAGCATTATATGGAAATGTTCAAGTAAAGCAGAAGAACCCTAAAATTGGACTCAAGTATAGTACTTGAGGTAATGTACTTAGTTACTTCCCACCACTGCCTTTTACTAGTTTTATTTTGTTGCTTATTGGATACATATATAGTGAAAATAGATAAGAACAATGCAATTCCACAATCTGTTAAATATCAGTAAGAACTTATATTTGATACACACTGATTTTTAAACTATCTGATACAATTGAGTGTGCTAATGTATCAGTGTATATCTGCCAATACATATTTATAGTCTGCCAGCATTATGTGGTTTCTCTGCATTTACCAAATATTATATTTCCTTCTGATTGATCAGTGGGGTTCAACATCTGGTAAACATTAGGGCCACAGATGACATATTGGGCTTTATCTGTCTTTGTTTATCAGGTCAGACGGTGTCTACAGTTGGTGAGGAGCGCAAGTTTAACCCACGCTTGACCAAGAGCCTGGAAGAGTTTGAGAACATCATGAGTAACCTGAATCTCCCCAAGCCTAAGAAAATAGGTATCAAAAACTATTTTTTCTATAGTCTTACCTCCCCCCATTCTCTGTTAGTCAACATAATTCCTGCACTAAAAAACCCTACATACATTTTCAAGTTTGTAACACCTCCACATAGAGATAATTGAAATATCTTGCTTGTCACCATATTTATATTTCTTTATATTTCTTATTCCAGAGATTGCAGTGCCTGCTAATCTGGTTTGTGGAGTACACGATGTCTGAATTTCCTGCAAATAAGAGAATTTTAATCAAATCAACTACATCATAGAATCAGAATCAGCTTTATTGGCCAGGTATGTGTACTAGAGGTGTGAATCTTTAATGATCTCCCTATTAGATTTGATTACGATTATCATGTCTTTGATTCGATCTCTCGATGCATCACGATGCGTCAAATACATTTTTCTGTTAAAGCCATATAGGATATTTAATTCATAGCTTTTCAAGCTTCAAAAACTAAACATTCTGCATTGCTCTAATACTAAATACATTGGATACATAAAACTACAGCACTGAGCACATGGCACTTCCTGAATGTGCAAAACATAACAGAATATGTTAGGCCTACATTAAATTGTAAACAGAAATAATCGATTATGCCCCCGTCAATTATCGATGCGGCATCGTCCATGTCCACGATTCTATGCATCGATTATTTGATTCATTTCAACACCTCTAATGTGTACCATCACATAGAGTTTTGTGATTAACATTTACATGTTTGTATCTGAGCGGGATTTACCAAAATGTGCTTAGCAGTCAGTGCTTTATTGTGTTTATAAATGTAAATGTAAAGATATATAATTGAATAGCTGTTGCCACTGACGTTAACGTGATAATGCTTAAACTAAAAATGCAATCAGTTCTAGTTTAACCATTAGAAATGAGTGCTTAAGATCTGTACATGAGGAAAAACCACTATTAATACTTTTTTTTTGTATTTTGATTAAATTTAAATGTGACTTACTCTATTCAGCTGTGTGTCATTAATGAATCGGGGAGGAAATGTTACGAGAAGGAAAGCTCAAATAGAAATGTTCCATGCAAGGTTTGGTTTAGTATTAATGAATTCTTAACTGGGACAATTGAGTTCTTCACATGGACTTTCCAGTGATTCTGGACTCTTTTAGTCACACACACACACACACACACACACACACACACACACACACACACACACACACACACACACACACACACACACACACACACACACACACACACACACACACACACACACACACACACACACACACACACACACACACACCACTGACTGCCAGCCATGGCCTTTTTGCATAGCAGGAAATTGAAACTGATATTTGCATTCAGAATTTCTGAGGGCCAAGTTTCCATTGACAACATGTCAGTGCTATGTGTTTGTGTGCTCTCATTTGTTCCTCTAGACACCTCATAGACAAGGGTGTCTGTTGAAATGTGTATCATTATCTCAGTAAGATATGAAAAAGAGCATCCATGCCAAGTATCAACACATTGAAGTCTGCTCCTGGCTTTCCAGATGTTCTGTACGTGCTGCTCTCAGCCTGCGTTTAATGGCTCATCAGCCTGTAAGACAGGTTTGTTTTGGGAGTGTCGGCTTCTGACTCAGCCACGTGCCTCTGCCAGAGAAACATGCTAATGTCATAGTATGCTGTATGATAGTGCCGGTCTTATTATGAGCTTTTAAGGGCCAGTATCAAAATGTTTCTATTAGATCTAAATATTTCTCCTTGCCAGGATTTAAAGTACTGATTGTACATAGTTCAGTTTCCTCATCTTAGAGAATACCAGTTGCCATGTGAAAACAACTGGACGTGTGGAGTTTGAACTTAGGACGTGGGTGTTAACCAACCATGAATGGGCCTAACAAAAGAAGCTTTTGAGTTTCCTGATGTGAAATGTAGTTTCCAACGTCTTCACTCCTACGAGGGACTAAAAGTCAGGATATTTCTGCCTCTGCGGTGTAGATTTTGACCATTATTTTTATTACAGTCTCATGCGAGTCCCCCACCTTTATGGAAGGGCAATATAAAATCGCTTGTGTACCCCTTTCACTTTCAGACCATTACAGGAAACTAAAATGCTCCACAGCAATCCATTAAGATTCTTCTGAATGGATTAAGAGTTCTTGGGTTTTACCATTAGTGCAACTTGCACAATAGGTTTAATTACATCATTATTAATACTATTTAAGTAGTTGTACATTTTTATTCCTAACTTGTACTGTATATATTTTAAATATTTATTATTTCATGTATATTCTGTATGTGTGCTGTGGGTTTGATATTTTGCTGCTGTAACTGTAATTTCCCATTTTTGGGATCAACAAAAATCTATCTATCTATAACCTACCATGCATGTTAGGGAGAATATTTCATCATAGCAATGGACTTGAAATGAATATAATAAACAGAGGTGCGCCGATCTGACACACTCATATGGTATCAGCCATGATGTGACCAATCCTAGTTAGTTACTTTGTCAATGTCATAAAAGAAGTCACTGCGTCCTCACTATCAGTTACATGCATTCAATCACAGTCTTTAGCGCAGCAATCTCGAACATCTTGTTACCATAAAAATGATTCTAATGCGTTTTACACAGGTTGAGAGATTTAAAATTTGGGAAAAGAGCACACTGTTATCAGGATCAATATTTGTTATCTGCAGACTTATGGCATTGGTTTCAGGAGAAAAAAAGAAAAATGGTTGGATTGGTGCTTCCCTATTAATGGAATGCCAGTACTCACCTAATAAACAGTATACAGGTCTGCTGTACTGAATCCGATCCAGTTCCTTATAGCTGCACTTGTTATTGTTATTACATATATCTTTATATCTTCGATGTTTTGGTCATGAAATGCCTGCGAGGTTTTAAGGCCCCGACACACCGAGCCGACAGCCGGCGGTCGCCTTGGTGTGTCAGGGCTTTTAAGCTCTTCAAAAGATGTACAGACACTTTGTTATAAAGAAGAAGACTTGGTAAGAATAAAACATAATGTAGGCTGGAGAAAAGTGTGTGTTGGCTGATCACATGCAAGTTAATACTGTAAACACACACACACACACACACCATCTACCAGCTGTCTCTGTCAGCACTTGAAACAAACAGCATGATTTAGACAGCCTCTTCCTCACCTAGTGTCCTTGCCGAGATACCTGCATTGTTTTTTCTATTCAAAACAGGAGGTATGTGTGACCGTTGTTGCCATCAAGCTGAAGATATGTTGCTTTAGAGACACAGTGGTTTTCATGTTAAATGGTCCTATTCTCTTGATCCTGTTTTGCTGCAGGGGAAGCTAAGGTGCCAGCTGTCCTTTCACCCAGTCTCTGTCACCCATCTGCCACCCCTCTTTCAGCCTCTCCCTCAGCCCACTTACACTGTGCCACCATGAACCTGCTGCCCATTCTCTCTCACACCGTCCACATGTCACTGGGGAGAATCTATTACACTATCAGCTCATTCAGAAAGAGCTGTAAAGAGGCCAGTCAGGGTGAAGAGCAGAGTCTGCCCAACGAACTCTAAAGAAAATACTCCTATAGGGACTTGGTGTGCCTCTATACTTAGCATTGAGTTTAGAGTGGTCTTATACTTGTTGAAAATGTTTTATCTTCTACAATGTCACTAACAAATATAGAGTTTTTGGTTATTTTTAATATCTCGAAGTATCACTAACATTTGCTACAGGAATTCACATTGTTCTGGCGTTCAATAGTAAGTTTACAGTGACTATGTAATACTTTATGGTATTCTAATCTCTACTGAGATCAATATAAGACTGCTGTAGGGACTTACGCTGTTACTCATACAGTATGTGTACATACTTTCAGTCATCCAGGTCATGGGATTTATAATGGTAGTAAGTCCCACTGCCTTGATGGTTAAGGGATTTCTAATAATATATTTTACGATATTTATATTACCACTCTAACATCCTGAACACACTTGTAAGGAGTGTGTAGAATTTGAAAAATTCCAATGTTGGCACCACCCAGTGGTAGTATCAAAATCATACAGAATTGAGCTACAATTATTCAAATCCATAATCTTGTCAATAATGTTAATTAAGTATTAAACTCACCCAAACTTGTATTGTTTTCCAAACACATTTTGGGAGACAGCCTGAGAGAACAAGGTCAAAAGACACCTCATGTATGCAATGGTGCATTATAGTAAAAGGCTTCATTAGAAGCTTTGATATTCAGCTCAATGGTATTTGCAGGGTTACACATGTACAGTTGATCCCCATGCCAAACTATATGTCACCCCATGTGCCTGTGCAGTGTTACATTGCAACTAGTTAGGGTTTCTCTATAGGGCACTCTAATCTATTTATCTTAAACATGTTTGGAAAGTACCCAAGTACATTTACTCAAGTGCTTTTTAACATACTTGTACTTCGAGTATGTCCATTCTATTTAGGCTATAGTAATAATAATTGAATAATTATAATAACATATTTGTTCACTGTTGTATTGATCTATTGCTGCATTTACTTATGTAAAAGATTGGAGTACTTCCACTAAACCATGTAATATGGGCCTTCGGACTTCACGTGTGGTCACTTTTTTTAGCCCAGGATTTGACCAAATGACTTTAGTTCTCTTAACAAATGTGAAATATAAAAAAAATATTGCATCTGACCCCAAGCCCTTTTTTTTCTCTATTATGACCTTATAAGCTTAATCTCCCACTATATCACTATATTATTAAAACATTCCCAAGGGACCTTGTCATGAAAAGTATGTAAGTGGCCGTTTACTTCACAGCGCACTGGCAATATGCCTGGATGACTTTAGTTGAGCCACTCCACAATGAGAAAGGCCTGTCAGTTCCCAGAATAGAAATCCCATTTCGGTGCAGGACTTGAACGGGACTCTCACTGTTAGTCTGAGCAGCCTCTTCACCGGCGGTGAAGTTTGCTCGAACTAAACGGGGATATGGATCTTTTCATGTATGCCTTCGACACACAACACTTTTATTAGTCGGCCCCCGCCTCTGTCGTCGCCCTCCTCCGCTTGCGTTCAGTTCAATCTCACCTGTTGACGCCGGCAGCAGCTCTACCACCGCCTGTCACTTTTTCCTGGGAGTGATTGAATCAAACCGGGTGAAGATTAAACAAAGCAGAAACACTGAGATAACGTGGCTTTCAGCCCCACAGCAAACGGTCGGTGAGCTCGAGGTAACTGAACACGAGCCTGACTTGTGTGTCTGAAAGTGAAAGCGCTTTAACAGTTCGCTGAAGTGACGTTTCGCTACAGTTTTTCCGCGTTTCCTCTCTTTGGTTTCGTCCGGTTTTGCCACTATGTTATGAATCGGAGGACCCACCACTCTCGTCCTTTAGGTTGGAGCACGTTTCCCAGGTAAGAGCTCTTATTTTCTTTACATTTTTATTTTTATTTTTTTTTTAGCAGAAAATGCTTCTTACACCTCCAAACAACTTACAAAGCTCGTGCAGCTCCTGTTGTAAATAATACTTTCCACACTAGACAAAATGTCAATGAGGCTACAGTAGGCTATGATATGCCTAATATGTTCCTGACGTGGGAAAGTTAGTAGTCCCTCTCTTGTCACATCTACTTTTTAATCCCTAGTCTGCACCCATAACAAAAAAGGAATTAATACAGCTTCCTAATGTTGAAAGCATTCACAAAGCAAAGCCTTCTTGCATGGATCTAATGATTTGGCTGTGATTGTAAAATAGTTCATTGATTCATACTTCATTATGTTTTTTTTTCCTGCCCTTTGGCCTGAATACAATCCTGACTAGTTAACAGTTTTCATTCCTTATCTGTGAAACATACAGTAACTTTCTCTGACCTAAACTGCTGTTTTGCTGTCAAACCTTGTCCCATGACAATAACTCCAGTTTACACAAACTCTCCTTTTGTTTACAATGACCCTGAGGTATCTCACCCTTTATCCCTCCATCAGCACGTACAGGATAAACAGAGTGGGAGTGTAGGCTACTGTAGTTTCAGGGAGGGTTTGAGGAGAGATTGCCTTGGGTTAAGAGGGTTTCGCTGTCTGGGCAGTTCTGCCTTTAGTTATTGTCCGTCTCACTCCCTCACTAACGCACACATACCTTGTTTTGACTGGCTTTGGACAAATCTGTGTCTGAACCCTGCGTCCTAGCCTGTCATTACTGGATCACTCTTTTCTTGCATCACAATTCCCAGAGATTTACTCACGCCAAAGGAATCTGCCAGTGCAGTTGAACCAGTACTGATGCAAGGAGTTGCACACAGTATCAAGATAGAGATTTGATAAGTGCCCTAAGATATTTTACCACAATATAGGCTACCTTAATATCTGCATTTGTTATTTTCATCAATGAGATGTGCTAATGTGAAGGCCTAAAGCCTGCAGGTAGATGTATGCAGGGCTTAAAGCAACACTTTTCTGTGATATTCAATGCATTTCAGTAGGGCTGCAACTAATTATGGGTCTCTTTCACAGCAGATATTTCCCTTGTCATAGTAAGACAACCACAAGTCTAACTAATAACATTAACAATGGCTCTGTTATATTCAAGTCTTCCAGTAAGCAGTGAGCCAGCATGCACAATAACAGGACCCTGAAACTGCTTTTCATTATTGATTAATGTAGGCTATGTGATTTTTGTGATTAGTTATTTTTAGTCCAACCAACAGTCCAAAACAAACAAAACTATTTCCAATGATATAAACAGAGGGCAGCAGCAAATCCTCACATTAGAGAAGATGGAATCAACAAATGTTACTTATTTATTACTTTCGATGAATTACTATTTGCAAAGTAATCAATAACATTTCAGCTGTACATTGTAGAAGTTACTCTGTGATGAAGCAGTAACATTTTTCTGATGTACTTGCTTTGCTTTAGCTGGTTTGCTACATGTTCCAGAGTGCCTTTCATGTTTGTCTTCTGAGAAAAGACCTGAACTTGTTTGCATGTAGCTTTAAGTGAGACTAAAAATGTTGACAGCTGAAGTGGGACAACTTAGTGCAACATGTGCTAAGGCAGCATTGCATTAGGGTCATTTGAGGCTATAATCATAGGGATGGATATCGAAAAACTTTGACTGACTTTCTTTTTACTACTCTTGATTTTATTCAGTACAAGTTCTTGTATGGCTGCCAGTGTTCAGGCATTTGAAAAAGTTGGCTTCTTTTGTTATATAATAAAAATAGTTTATATCCCGCAAAGCATGGTATTGTAACAAAACTTGGGTTTTGTGTTGGCTCTATTTTTAACATTTTCAAACAATGGCCAGGCCGTTCTACTTGTGGTGCTGGAGCCGGAGCCGATATATCCTGATGTGTATACTGATGATTGAAATTGATGAAAAATCTTCTGCACATTAATCTGCCATTGTCATGGCACAACATTTCATGCTGACATCAGCTCGTCAGCCAATTTCACACAGGAATGTAGAAAAATACACCACAACAACATCAGAATGAGCCCAGAAATGCAATGTCCTATCCTACCATCATTTTTTTTACACCACTCAAGTGTCTTTGTTTGTTTTCTTCTTAATAGTCAGCTTATTTTCAGTAAGTAAATTGCTTTTTCTACCTGTGACACTGAGCTTAATTAGCTGCATCAGTGGTTTTTGACATGCGTTGCCACCCAGGTGTCTGGCAGGGAGGGTTTGTTCCTTCTTGTGTCAGCTGGGTGACAGCCAAAACTCACTCCTCTCACCTGCTTTTCCTGCTCACAAACTCGTACTGTGACGACAGCTTCCTGGTCCTTGGCGCCGAGCCAGCAGGAGCCACATGCAGCAGGTCCAGAGGTCGCTGCTATGTAGCCCACAGCATTTAATCTGTCAAATGACAGCATGCTCGTTGCCCGAATGTAAGAACAGGTCCATAAAATGACAGTTTGTATCTGTTCAAGGAAGCAGAATTAGTACAACATTGTAACAGGTTGACGCACACATGCACACATAGCTGTTGCAGCCATTATTTTTACCCTCTCATGCAATCTAGCAGACACCAAGTAGTGTGCTGTAACACAAAGCACAAGGCTTTCCAACCAAACCTAATTTTTCTAAAATAAAAGCAATAATGTATGCGTTTTGTCTTTGGTTTGAGCCTTTGGACCAGAGCAAGGAAGTGGCAAAAAAGGGCCTTCTGTGTCTTCATTTTGACAATAAAAATAGGAAAATTACTTATGCTCTCTGGAAACATTGTGTGCACAAGATACTAATGTGATGATGTCAGGCCTGCTATTGAACAGAGAGTTTTAAAGAATGGAGATTTGGTCTGTTTGATTGAAGCCACAGCCTGTAATTGTGGCCAATAAAAAGAAAATGTGACTTCCTAGTAGTTCACAAGGCTTAATAGCTGGTTTGGTCTTATGCCTTCTGCAGATGAGAGGCTACCACTTACAGTCAACTCAAGAAGCAATTTATCATCTGGGTTGTAGATGCCTCTCTGGTCTGTGTCAAGTCACTGTGTTAAAGGCATTGCAGCACTTATACAGTACAATGCAGTGGATGTATGTTGTGCATGACTGATTTCACAATTACTAATCCTCTGAAAATATTTGAGTCTCTAAACATAACATGACAGACACGTTAAGTAGGGTTTTAGGCTTTTATTGTTAAGTCTTTTTAAGATCTGCAACCAGGAGAGGATCTGCTTTTGGCCAGTGCAAGATTTATTCAATTCCAATACTTTGACAAAGCTTAACCATGGGATCATACATTTACAGTGTGATACTACAAACCTGCACACTGTTGATCACTTGTACTCACTTTATTTGCAAAGTGTCTGTATCGGTACTCTGTATTAGCCGATACCCAAAGACAACGTATCGGTATCAGGACTGAAAAAGTCAAATTGGTGCATCCCTAAAATAAAGCAAGTACAGTGTGCAGGATTTAATGGAAAATCATATGTGGTGTTTGAGTTTGTGGCGAAATCAATCTTTCTCATATTGTGCCAAATTGGAAATGTTGCTTCTGTCCCCAGAGCTCACCTCTTTACTGTTTACAGTGCATACTATTATATTCTACAAATGTATAAAAAAATTCCCAGTAATATGCAATAATTTATAAGTTTAGTCGTTTGATTTAAGTGAACTGAGAGCGACTTGACCCCCCCCCTCCCCGCCTCTTTGCAGGGCAGATTTGCTCACATGCTCCATGTGTGACATGTTTTCCCTATACTGCCCTGGTTTTGAACGCATAGTGACGGGCTGTAATCGGCCTTCACACCCACACCTAGCATGCCACTGTCAGAGCTCTTTTGTCCTGTGTGTTGCTGGTGGAATATAGCTGTTGTTGTCACTGTTGACTTTATGGTTTTGTGTACACAATGCTTAGCCCGACTTTTCCTTTCAGCCACTCATCAACGAGGGTTCCTGACAGGGTCAGGGTCATTTCAGAGTGCAACTGTGTGTTATTTTCCTCATTTGGAAAATACAGTATCATATTAGTCATATGCTTAGGACTAGGTCTTAGTGCTAACATACTAACTTGCTGCAAAGACGGTAGTACTGTTGTACAGAGGGACACTACAAAACATATTCACATAGAGATGTTCCAATGCCATTTTTTCCTTCCTGATCCTAATTCTGATACCTAAACTTACAACCCTACAATATATTGCTTTCCTGCTGAAGAAAAGGTTTCAAGATTCTCTCTTTAGAACAAGATATTTTCATATTGGACATATTTTTACCCTCATGCCATGCTTTTATGACATGCCAACTGACCTCACTGGCATGTCACATCGGAAATGATGGTGACATTTTCTCGCTACGACGTTTCTAGATAACATTTGGGAGAATAAATCCCATCATCTTGTTTTCAATCTTGTCATACTTTAATGTATGTACTTCCAGAGTTAATATGTGTGTGTGTGTGTGTGTGTGTGTGTGTGTGTGTGTGTGTGTGTGTGTGTGTGTGTGTGTGTGTGTGTGTGTGTGTGTTATGGTGAGTCAGCTCTTGCCAGTTATAGCTGATATATGGTTATAATTAGCATTGCAGACTGATACACAAGAGTCCTGAACTCTTCCATGTTTCAGTTTGAGAGTTGAGGGTTATGTCTTGTGCTACATCTGGGAAGTCATTGGATAACTCATACACAGAAACACACTCAGACTCATAAACACACACACTGTTCACTCCCTCTCTGCTATCTTATTCTCCAGAGGCGCTCTCCTACCAGCAATCAAATAATTATTTTGGGCACAAATCTGTGTTCTGTTCTGTGATCTAACTCTCAGGCTAAACTTTGCCCTCTTTTTTTCTGCATGTGCTTATTTTTTATCCATAACTAGGGCCTTTCTTACTCTCTCCTACTGTCTCAGTGTCTGTACTGTCACAGCATTGTGTTTGTTTAACCTTTTGTTTGTTGCATTTGACAAACCACTGTGTTAACATGAAACAAGAAAGCATGGACTTTACTCCTGAATCTCTCTCTCTCTCTCGGCTCCAGTGTATCTGGGTGGACTTTAGCTGGAGGTCTGATAGTGAATGCTTGCACTGCTGTTTGTTTGGATAATAATGCGTCTCGGTGTGAAGCTCTCTCTGCCTCATTTTCTTTTACTGGACAGTGGAAGGTTGGAGACCACAGTGGAAATTAGGGCTGAACAATATATCGTTTTTCTTTTAATCGTCATCGTGACGCGCAATAAAAAACATTGTGAAAATCTGCGACATATCGCGGAAGGCACTCCGAGATTTTTTGTGTTAGTTGAAAGAAAATATCAATAGAAAACTACTTTAAACTTTCAATCTTTTTTTAGAGGTGCCTTTTATTATCAATTCAATGTTCAGTTTGTTAAAGTAAGAGTGTTGGAAATTATTTTCCTTTGCTTTCAATTCAACAAGCACTTTATTGTATTTTAGCAGAATACTGAAAGCAGCAGAAATGCAGAAACTTTAATATCTGTTTATTTATGGAAAGTAATATTGTTATGGCGATATTCAACAATGTTATCTCATATCGCATATTTTCCTCATATCATGCTGCCCTAGCAGAAATTATTAGTAGTGGGACAAATGATCAATACAGTAATATATAGCAGTATGTTCCACACATTGACCTTTGAACTCTTCTGCTTTCTGCCAGTTCAACATTCGACACATGAATATGTTGCTGTGTGTGTCTGTTTTAACATTCATCAGTGAAACTTGAAGAACTTAGTTATGCAGTAAATAATAAGCATTTGCTAATTATTGCTTTTTGTGCAGTTTTTTTTTAAACTTTAGGATTGTGTTTTCTCTTACAGTGACACTGATATATGATGTATCATTGATGAGTGTCTTGTAATAAATAGTACAATTATTGTGGAATCGTTGTTACCATGGGCCCTATACATCTACGTAAGAACATGATTACAACACAAACATGACAACCTGCCAGCAAATATGAAATTACCCCTATGTAAAGAAAAAATACTTCTTTAAAGTGCTCATATTATGCTCATTTTCAGCTTCATGATTGTATTTAGAGGTTGTACCAGAATAGGTTTTTGTTGTACTGCACATTGCTGCAGCTCCTCTTTTCACCCTGTGTGTTGAGCTCTCTATTTTAGCTACAGAGTGAGACATCTCACTTCTGTTCCATCTTTGTTGGGGTTGCACATAGCTAGGTAAGGACTACTAGCCAGTCAGAAGCAGAGTATGAGGGCGTGTCCTGACAGTAGCTAGGTAAGGACTACTAGCCAGTCAGAAGCAGAGTATGAGGGCGTGTCCTGACAGTACCTAGGTAAGGACTACTAGCCAGTCAGAAGCAGAGTATGAGGGAGTGCCATGCTAGCAGCTAGGCGAGCATTATAACGTGTGACCACGTTTGTCTCTGAAGTAAAGGCTGGACTACAACAGAGCTGTTTGGAGCAGTTTGTGAACAGTGTTTTCTGTTGGAGATGGTAAGTCCCTTTGGGGGGGACTTTGGGCTTTTTCACTTTGTAAACCTACTATAACGTGCACAAAAAGATATATAACACAATAAAGGAAAGGGGAAAAGCCAAAAAGCATAATATAAGCACTTTAAAATAATGTTATTGAATGGCTGCATGTCTGTTAAAATCATATTTATATTTTTTCTCTTACTGGAAGCATTTTCTGAGCTGTGAAATTGGACTGTAAACTACAGTAGTCCATGTCTAACCTGCTACAGAAAATTTGTGTTTGAAGATCTAAATTTTTATTCAGTTTAAACTGAACTGCTTCTTTATACTGTAGTCTGGGTATTTCTTTTGTGGAAAACTGTAAAACCAGAAATGATGACGAGTGTTAACAATTCTGTTGGCCACATCAGGCTTTCATGTCATGAGACTATAGGGCTGGGAATATATCGATATATTGATATCGTGATATGAGAGTAGATATCGTCTTTGGATATTGTAATATTGTGATATGACATAAGTGGTGTCTTTTCCTGGTTTTAAAGGCTGCATTACAGTAAAGTGATGTACTTTTCTGAACTTACCAAACTGTTCTAGCTGTTCTATTATTTGCCTTTTTCCCACTTAGACATTATGTCCACATTACTGATGATTATTTATCTAAAATCTAATTGTGAGGATATTTTGTTAAAGCACCAATTGTCAACCCTAGAATATCGCCGCAATATTGATATTGAGGTATTTGGTCAAGAATATTGTGATATCTGATTTTCTCTCTATCTATCGCCCAGCCCTACATGAGACCATGTGTATCAGTATAATTTAGTCTTACTGCATAGACCATGGGAAAAAGTCATGGATCATTAACCTCTTTAATCAGTAACATTTATCTTAGGTGATCTCTATGTCAGTCCTGAAAGTGAAAGTGCAATTTCAGTTTTAATATTTTCGTAAACACTTTGTCTTGGTTTGTTTCAGCAGTCATAGAGTGTAAATAATCTTTATAATAGCCTCATTAGGAACAGATACGATCAGATAAACTGTTTATTCTTATTGTCCCACCAGACAGGCTATTATGTCCCTATGAAGGAAGATATTTCACAATCGTCTCGTGCTTATTTAAGTACAGATATTTCTTTTCTTCACCTGGAACCAAGTTTATGGATATATAAGTGATCAGCCAGTCAACACGATTCTTCTCCAGTGATTACAGACTGGTGGAGTTGGAATTACACCCACAGAAATATCCTCATGATGAGTAATACCGTAGTTATGTTTTTCCTCTGTGGACATTATTTGTAAACTATATCCATGGACACCTCTGTAACGCGGCATGCTGAACTTTGACAATTTACACTCCACTTCCTGCCGTTCTCTTTCCCCTGTCTGTCTGTCTGTCTGTCTGTCTGTCTGTCTGTCTGTCCTCCCTCCCTCTCTCCCCCCCTCTCCACTCTCTCACTTCATGTCAGTGTGCCAGTCGTTGTTTGGAAGCCCTCACTCATATCTCAGCTGTATATTTATCTCTGTGCTTCCACTCCGCCTGCAGCCTAATAAGGTCTGGATACAAGGAGAGAGGGAGAGCACAGAGGGCAAGGGAAGATGGTGGGAAAAGGTTGGACAATAGGTATTTTCCCACAAATTGGTTGTGCATGGTCTGTGCATGTTTTTGTGTAAAGACAGACCACACAGTAGAGAACTAAAGGGCAAAATAGAATAAAGAGACCAGGATAATAAAGGTCTTTAGGTTGACATGTTCCCAAATGTTGGGAAGCACTTTGATGTAGAACAGTGTAAACACTATACAATGATATTTGTTCTGATAAATGCACATGAATGTGACAGACAACAAATAAAACTACAACATAAGAGTACTTCAAAGTAATTCCCCCCCCCCAATCTCTTTGTTCGTTTTTTCCAAGTTAGTGACTTTCGCATAAACAAAGTATTGTACAGATAAGTGACAACAAAAGGAGCTTTAAACCCATATACTGGACCTCCCACACACCTGTCTTCAGGGCTAAAAAGGAATGCCAGATTTTGCGGAGCCTCTTAAAGAGTACCTGATCTTTTCAAGCCTTACACATTGCAGTACCTCAACAATCCATTTGTTATGTGTGGGAGGGGTGGAGTGAGTCCATTTAAGAAGAATGAGTCTCCTAGCGAGGAGTGGTAAATGCAATCACCTGCTTGGCGGATTTGAACGTGATGAGTGTGGGAGAGATTCCGAAGAGGGCAGAGAGGGGGTCGAGGTGTACAGGATTGTCTAGTAATGTGCTTATTGTACCAAATCCTGCAGACCAGAAAGCTGATAACTTGGGACAGAGCAGAACATGTGCATGTAGTCGGCAGGCAATTGATTACACCTGTTGCACTTATCAGTTCTATCGGGGTATATTCTAGCTAATCTTGCGTTTGTGAGGTGGGCTCTGTATAGAATCATGCACTGTATAAGGCTGTATCTTGCACATATCGAAGAGGATTGTACACAGTCTAATATCTGTTCCCATTGCTCATCTGCTAAAGTGACACCGAGATCCTGGCTCCAAGTAGTCCTTAGGGCGTCCAAACAGTTTGACTTCATGTTTGAAATGAGATTATAAACTGTCGATACGAGGCCCCATTGACTTGAGTTTTGTGATAGGAATTTATCAATCATAGAACCTGGAGGTTGGTTAGGAAAGTTAGGCGATCGTAAATATAGAATCATCTGTCGCTGCTGATGCAATTCATAAGCCTCCAACAGAAAAGACTATCATCATTATCTTCACTAGCAGAGAGTCGTGAAACACAATCACACTCTATCGCCCACATCCTGAACTCTCCCCTCTCTTTCACTATTGCTTCCTCTTCACTGTGAGGTGTTTTCTCCATCCGAGACAATTTTCTGGAAGCCAAGTGGGAGGGGATTTCTGTATTTAAAAGTGCTTATGCAGCACCACTCAGCTGTGAAATCCCCTCTGTGAACTGTCACCTGATCCCTGACACACCTTCAACTGTGCAGCAGATTAGATTTCCAACAATATTTAACAGAGTGAGTAGCTCTCATTACCTGCCTCCCCTGTCTCTGCCTTTTAGAAATGCCCCAACATAACATGGAGAGCCCCAGGAGCCCGTGGCAGCAGGGGCTGCGGCCGCCGTGGATCACCAGAGTGACTGGAGGCCAGAGCCCCGCCTCCTCGGGGGCGGAGTCGGATACAGAGAGCAGCAGCACGGAGAGTGAGAGGGTAAGTTGAAGCTGTTGATAATGGTGATGCAGTAATCTTACATGGGGCACTTGTCAAACAACATGGTGGTGGCCCATGAAATCCTCCTCTGTAGCTCTGGCAGGGGAAAAAAAGAAACATCTCGCTCCATGCAGTTAAACCAATCATCATTGTCTACTTATTTTTTACCCCTTTCTGTCAGTCCTGCATTAAAATGCTGGAGATGGGATCACTGAGGGTCGTGTCATCACCCTCCATGCTCCGACAGCGAATCACAGAGATCGACCAACAGAAGGAGGAACTGAAGATTGAAGTGAGTGTGTTGGACGATTGTGGCCCAATCATAGACGGGCACAAAAACATCTAATTGTCTCATCAT
Source organism: Gymnocephalus cernua (assembly GCA_023631565.1). Taxonomy (NCBI): domain Eukaryota; kingdom Metazoa; phylum Chordata; class Actinopteri; order Perciformes; family Percidae; genus Gymnocephalus; species Gymnocephalus cernua. The sequence continues at coordinate 35,438,974 of CM042429.1, forward strand.
CACATGTATGGAAAACAACTGATTTATTTTAAATTTAAACGGTTAATCGATGGAAAGTTGATTGAGAGAAAATTAATTGGCAAATATTTTCAAAATCGATTTAATAGTGATTTTTCAAACCAAAAATGCCAAACATTTGCAGGTTCCAGCTTGTCAAATGCAAGTTGTTGGCTGTTTTTACATACATGATAGTGAATAAAATATTGGACAGTTGGTTGGGCAAAACAAGCTGTGTAAAGATCTCATCTTGAGAAAGTGAAATGTCTTTTTTTCAGTTTTTTTTTTATTTCATCGATTCAAGGATTAATTGATTTAATATGAAATAATTGTAAATTGCAGTCTTAGAATGAATTAAAGAATACGTGAGGGTTCTTTTAACTCACTATGACTGCATGGCTGCAACAAATTAACAACCAGACAGAGCGTTTGATTGTGTCTCTGCTGAAGTCTGCACATTTGTATCTCCAAGCCGTCTCCAAACATCGACACAGTCACGGTAAAGGAATGCTTATCTATTACTTGGTCAAGCTCTGGTCAGTGTGATTCAGCTCCTGTTCTTTCAGCTGCAGCTGGAGATCGCCCTGCTGCAGGGAGAGCTGCAGACGGAGAAGAGCCAGCTGCACAGACACACACAGAAGCTGCAGGCTCTACAGCAGGAGGCCAGACAGAAGAAGAAGCACAGACACACCGACAGACAAACGGTATTATACAATTAACATCATTGTTTTTTTTATCGGTCACAGACATATGTTGCATTTGTATGTCATGATTCTGCCTTTCTGTCATGATTCATGACCAACAGACAATGGTGTTGATTGTAACATTTAGAAAGGCTTGAAAAAAAGTTGGCTTAAGGAGTTTTTACACGTAGAAATATGTGGGCTCTGTAATGGTCCGCTAACATCGCACAAGTTCCTGTCAAAGATAAGCTGATTCCCATGCAGTGATTGTTGGAATAGAGCTGCTTTAAAGTTCAATGTCAGAACAAACTCTGTAAACATGGTTGAGAAATGGACTTGTTATTGTGTTATTTTCTTCTCTTTTTAAAAGTTAGGTGATGACTGTGCTCTTGCTTCACTTTTTGTAACTGCAGGAGCGAGAGAGTCTGGAGGAGGAAAGACGCAGGGTGGAGGAACTGAAGGGGAGGTGTGAGGCGAAGCAGAAACTGATCCCCAGTCAGCCAGAGAGCCAGAGAGAACAGCTAACACTGCAGCTGCAGCAGGCGAGTGGCTGAGCGGCACACCGCCTCTTCTTGAATGAAGCAACGGAAAATACATTTTCCGATAACTTGATGATATGTTAAACACATCCAAAAGTTTACCTCTTTCTTTTTCAGTTTAACAAAACATCCACAAAACTTGCACCCTGTTATGTTAATGTGAATTTAACATGTTGGAAAAAGCACAACACTTAGCGAGATTATACGTCCTAATAACCTTAATAGGACCATGTAACATTTCTATATCACTTTCAACCCGGCACAAGTCTGAACTGAATCAATGTAAAGGCTGTGGCAGCAGCACATGGGAGAGGGAGGGAGGGAGGGAGGGAGGGAGGGAGAGAGAGAGAGAGAGAGAGAGAGAGAGAGAGAGAGAGAGAGAGAGAGAGAGAGAGAGGGAAACATCTTGTTTTTTCACTTCTTTTGCGCAGAGAAAATTTTATTCAATTTAACTATGAAACCGTGTGGAAGTAAGTTGTTGAGGAGATTCTTCTCACATCAGATGAGTCTATTGGCGCTTACCCACTGCTAGTACCAGCTCAGCTCGGCTTGACTTGGCCGCGGTGCCCCGTCCTTCATTTTCCATTGCAGATTTAGTACCGCCTCATGCGTGATGCCGCAGGAAACTGTCGTGACCTAATGCGACACACACACAGAACGTCGAAGGTCTGTTGTTTTTTACTCTCAGCATGTGGCTGTTGCCGCAGCCAGAAGACAAATTTAGTTTCAAAAGAAGCTGGAGGAAGCAAAAAAAAACGCTAGCAATGATGACACAGTGATTAGTAACAATTATCTCTGACCAATCAGTAGTCTGCAGGTTTTCACATCACCTTTTGGTATCGCCCCAGCTCGCTTGGAACCTTGGAACCTCGACGGGGGCGGTACTAAAAAAAAGTACCTCTTAGCTAGTACCAGGTATTTTTTTCATAATGGAAAAACAAAAAAGGTGAGTAGAGGCGAGTCGAGCAGGTAGGCTACCATGTAATGGAAAAATGCCATATAAAAGCAAAATAATACAAAATACAAAATCTATTAGATTAGAAGTGATTCAGTTACCAGTCAAAACCAGCACAAAACTGGCCTGTGTATTTACTGCTTTTGAGGGGGTTTAGGTTGTGATTCTGATATTTAAGATCTATCTATCTATCTATCTATCTATCTATCTATCTATCTATCTATCTATCTATCTATCTATCTATCTATCTATCTATCTATCTATCTATCTATCTATCTATATACAGTATATATATATATATATATATATCTTTCTATCAGTATCTAATCTTGTTGAACGAGTTTGAGAAAGAAATGTAATAAATGATGTTGTTGACAGCAATCCAAAAGATATCTGAAACTGATACTTAGTGCGTTGTTTTGGCTCACGCCAGTCTGTGTCTCAGATGCAGGGTGTGTTAGCATCGGTGCTGACTCCTATATGTTGTTTTTGGATTGCACAAAGCGTGATTGTTCAGTACCTGTTAAACCTGATGTATCATATCAGACACACACACACACACACACACACACACACACACACACACACACACACACACACACACACACACACACACACACACACACACACACACACATACACACACACACAAACACACACACACAGTACACAGGATGTGTCCTTTTCTTTGTGAATGTGATGGAACAAGATGGGAGACTTTGTTTTAAAAGCAGTGTTTAATGACAGATTTATGAGGAAAGACCTTTTAGAAACTGGTTTGACACAAATTGTGTAACAGAGAAAACTTCATGCATGCACACAAACAGAGGACTTAAGTACACACTGCACAAGAACAAGAGGGCAGGTATTTTGGTTATGAGGCAATGAGGTTGTACGAGTTTTTACTTTCACTTTTATATACTGATCATTTTTGACTCTGTTTGGAAATGTTCTTTAGGTTCATTTTGGCATTGAAGCATTGACACCAGTGCTTATACTGAAAAAGTATCAAGAAATACAAGTCACCACATGTTGTTTTCTGAATAATCAAAATTCTGATAAATCTGACGTCCTCTATCTCTGTACTGATATGCATATTGCTGCACACAAGCTCATCTAGTAAAGTAAAATAAAATCTGGAGATTTTCTTTAACTTATTAGCTATCTTAATATGAATATAATATTATCATTTTTGGAAGGCATTAGCTTTGTTGTTACAATAGTGGTAGATGAAGGAACCAGCTCCTCAATTGGAGGTGTAGAATATTAGAGTAAGTGCTGTTTTCATACTAAATTGCCTACCATTGAAGGAGCTTTATTCTTTATAAAATGATTTTCGTAGCTGTAACTGAAGTCTCTCTTTGAGAAAATACATTCACAGATTAGTTTGGAAAAAGGTTAAATAACAAAGAACTAGTAACAAATGTTGCTCATTTAAATCTGACCACAGTTTATTACAGTTCATTTTAATTTGTCATCCAGCATTTAAAAATGAAAACAAAGGCTGTTACAAACTGGTTATATTAGACTAATTGCTCTGTCTTGAATGCAGGAGAAAGAAATGATGGAAGCAGCAGTTCGGGCCTTTGAGGACTGGGAGTTTCGTGTTCTGGAGCAAGAGAGCGGCATTGACGAGGAGGACGAGAGTGCGGCGGAAGAAGAGAAGGAGGGAGAGAGTGCAGGATACATGGAGAAGGAAATTTCGCGTCAGCAGCATGGGATCAACACTGCGCAGGTAAACAACAGGAGGAACAGGAGGAATTCTTCCCAGAATTTCACAGCTGCTCCTGACGGGTTATACGGGTTCGCAGTTTATCTGCGTGTCATGTGCTTCATGTCAGTGTTTAGCCCCGCCGGCTGACATGGGATTAACCTTCACACAGACTTGTGACGTCAGGCTAGTGCATGGAGCAGGTGGACAAAATAACAGTACAGCCCACAATCTAATAGTCCCTTCAAGCTCTACATACGTAAAGTTTGTCTCATGTCAGAGACATGTGTTGCATTTGTTTTGAATTATTGTATATATATATATTGTAAGTTCCATCCATCCATCGTCGTCCGCTTATCCGTGGTCGGGTCGCGGGGGGAGCAGCTCCAGCAAGGGACCCCAAACTTCCCTTTCCCGAGCCACATTAACCAGCTCTGACTGGGGGATCCCGAGGCGTTCCCAGGCCAGGTTGGAGATGTAATCCCTCCACCTAGTCCTGGGTCTTCCCCGAGGCCTCCTCCCAGCTGGACGTGCCTGGAACACCTCCCTAGGGAGGCGCCCAGGGGGCATCCTTACCAGATGCCCGAACCACCTCAACTGGCTCCTTTCGACGTGAAGGAGCAGCGGCTCTACTCCGAGCTCCTCACGGATGACTGAGCTTCTCACCCTATCTCTAAGGGAGACGCCAGCCACCCTCCTGAGGAAACCCATTTCGGCCGCTTGTACCCTGGATCTCGTTCTTTCGGTCATGACCCAACCTTCATGACCATAGGTGAGGGTAGGAACGAAAACTGACCGGTAGATCGAGAGCTTTGCCTTCCGGCTCAGCTCTCTTTTCGTCACAACGGTGCGATAAACTGAATGTAATACCGCCCACGCTGCGCCGATTCTCCGACCAATCTCCCGCTCAATTGTCCCCTCACTCGCGAACAAGACCCCAAGGTACTTAAACTCCTTCACTTGGGGTAAGGACTCATTCCCTACCTGGAGAAGGCACTCCATCGGTTTCCTGCTGAGAACCATGGCCTCAGATTTAGAGGTGCTGATCCTCATCCCAGCCGCTTCACACTCGGCTGCAAAACGATCCAGTGAGTGCTGAAGGTCACAGGCCGATGATGCCATCAGGACCACATCATCTGCAAAGAGCAGCGATGAGATCCCGAGCCCACCGAACTGCAACCCCTCCCTACCACGACTACGCCTCGATATCCTGTCCATAAATACTACGAACAGGATTGGTGACAAAGCGCAGCCCTGGCGGAGGCCAACCCTCACCTGAAACGTGTCCGACTTACTGCCGAGAACCCGGACACAGCTCTCGCTTTGGTCATACAGAGATTGGATGGCCCTGAGAAGGGACCCCCTCACCCCATACTCCCGCAGCACCTCCCACAAAGTCTCCCGGGGGACCCGGTCATATGCCTTCTCCAGATCCACAAAACACATGTAGACTGGATGGGCATACTCCCAGGCTCCCTCCAGGATCCTTGCTAGAGTAAAGAGCTGATCCGTTGTTCCACGACCAGGACGGAATCCGCATTGTTCCTCTTCCACCTGAGGTTCGACTATCGGCCGAACCCTCCTTTCCAGCACCTTGGAGTAGACTTTACCAGGGAGGCTGAGAAGTGTGATACCCCTGTAATTGGTACACACCCTCTGGTCCCCCTTTTTGAAGAGGGGAACCACCACCCCGGTCTGCCACTCCTTTGGCACTGTCCCAGACTTCCACGCAATGTTGAGTAGGCGTGTCAACCAAGACAGCCCCTCCACACCCAGAGCTTTCAACATTTCTGGACGGATCTCATCAATCCCTGGGGCTTTGCCACTGTGGAGTTGTTTGACTACCTCAGTGACCTCCACCAGGGAAATTGACGACAATCCCCCATCATCCTCCAGCTCTGCCTCTAACAAAGAGCGCGCATCAGCTGGATTTAGGAGTTCCTCAAAGTGCTCCTTCCACCGCCCTATTACCTCCTCAGTTGAGGTCAACAACGTCCCATCCTTACTGTACACAGCTTGGATGGTTCCCCGCTTCCCCCTTCTGAGGTGGCGGACGGTTTTCCAGAAGCGCCTTGGTGCCGACCGAAAGTCCTTCTCCATGTCTTCTCCGAACTTCTCCCACACCCGCTGCTTTGCCTCTTTCACGGCAGAGGCTGCAGTCCTTCGGGCCCGTCGGTACCTTGCAACTGCCTCCGGAGTCCTCTGGGATAACATATCCCGGAAAGACTCCTTCTTCAGTCGGACGGCTTCCCTGACCACCGGTGTCCACCACGGTGTTCGAGGGTTACCGCCCCTTGAGGCACCTAAGACCCTAAGACCACAGCTCCCTGCCGCAGCTTCAGCAATGGAAACTTTGAACATTGTCCACTCAGGTTCAATGCCCCCAGCCTCCACAGGGATGCACGAAAAGCTCCGCCGGAGGTGTGAGTTGAAGGTCTGTCGGACAGGAGCTTCCTCCAGACGTTCCCAATTTACCCGCACCACCCGTTTGGGCTTACCAGGTCTGTCCAGAGTCTTCCCCCACCCCCTCACCACCAGATGGTGATCAGTTGACAGCTCAGCCCCTCTCTTTACCCGAGTGTCCAAAACATACGGCCTCAAATCAGATGAAACGATTATAAAATCGATCATTGACCTTCGGCCTAGGGTGCTCTGGTACCAAGTACACTTATGAGCATCCCTATGTTCGAACATGGTGTTTGTTATAGACAATCCATGACTAGCACAGAAGTCCAATAACAGACAACCACTCTGGTTTAGATCAGGGAGGCCGTTCCTCCCAATCACGCCTCTCCATGTATCTCCGTCATTGCCCACATGTGCGTTGAAGTCCCCCAGCAGAACTATGGAGTCCCCCTCCGGAGCCCCATACAGGACTCCATTCAAGGTCTCCAAGAAGGCCGAATACTCTGAACTCTTGTTTGGTGCATATGCACAAACAACAGTCAGAGTTTTCCCCCCAACAACCCGCAGGCGTAGGGAGGCGACCCTCTCGTCCACCGGGGTAAACTCCAACGTTGCGGCGCTCAGCCGGGGACTTGTGAGTATCCCCACACCCGCCTGGCGCCTCACACCCTGGGCAACTCCGGAGAAGAAAAGAGTCCAACCCCTCTCCAGGAGTACGGTTCCAGAACCGAGACTATGCGTAGAGGTAAGCCCCACCAGATCCAACTGGTAGCGCTCCACCTCACGCACAAGTTCCGGCTCCTTCCCCCACAGCGAGGTGACATTCCATGTCCCCAGAGCCAGCCTCTGCTGCCCGGGTCTGGTCCGTCGAGGCCCCTGACCTTCACCGCCACCCGTGTGGCAGCGCACCCGACCCCAGCGGTTCCTCCCACAGGTGGTGGGCCCATGGGCTGGAGAGATAGGTGCCACGTAGCTTTTTCGGGCTGTGCCCGGCCGGGCTCCGTGGCAAACCCGGCCACCAGACGCTCGCTGACGAGCCCTCCCTCTGGGCCTGGCTCCAGACGGGGGCCCCGGGCTTCCTCCGGGCAGGGTCTCTCTATCCCTTCCTCGTTTATTCATAGGGTCTTTTGAACCATTCTTCGTCTGGCCCCTCACCTGAGACCACTTTGCCATGGGAGACCCTACCAGGAGCACAAAGCTCCAGACAACACAGCCCTCAGGTTCATAGGGACACCCAAACCTCTCCACCACAATAAGGTGATGGTTCCCGGAGAGGTATATTGTAAGTTGTTCCTGTTATTTTGCCGACGCCCTGGACACACATGTACGGAATAGAATTAGGGCCATGTGTGAAACAATTATTTGAGTTCTGAGTTTTAAATCAGAATTCAGAAATTAAAGTCAGAATTCTGACTTTTTTTAAAAATGTTTTAAAAGGTCAGAATTCTGACTTTAATCTCTGAATTCTGACTTTAAGCTCAGAACTCAAATACATATTTTTAGATGTGGCCCCAATCCTCTTCTGTACACATGCAATGCTATACAATATTTTATTCTGTTTGAATTGTAGTGTAAATGTTTATCTCATCTAAAACTCACTTGTGTTCATGTGTTGTGTGAAAGTTTTCTGTTTTTTGAGTGATAACTAATAATATTGTAGCATCAATAACCCACAGCCACCCATCTCCTCCCGTCTGTTATTTGTGACCTAAAGTATATTCACGACTTTGAAAAGTAAGACCATCAGAGCACATGTCTGAAATGGCTTTTTTCTTTTTCCTTTGTGACTTAAGAAAAAAAAGTACCTTTTCTTGCTGAAAGGTTTTGCACCATCCCCGAGTTGTGAGGTTAATCTTCTTCTTTTCAGAGTTAAAATAAGCCAAGGGCAGATCAAAAAGGGAACTTTAGAGCCACAAATCTGAGCTCTTCCTACAATAATCACAGAGTCGTTTTGATCAACAAAGCTATAAATCTATCTTAGATTCTTTTTTCACACTGTAAAAAACAGTGAAAATCATCATTATTGGCTTATTTGCCCTGAAGGACTCACTTCCACATAAAAGGGCTTTTTTGGAATTACAACACACACCACACACACACACACACACACACACACACACACACACACACACACACGCGCGTGCACATTACCCTCTCACAGTCCATGCAGGTTAAGACTTGCCCTCCTTCTCACCCCCGTTAAATTGTGACATGAGGATAAACTCTTTACCTCACTCTCACCAGCGTCACCCTGACACTGTTACATGACTGTGCAGCAAGCTTAATTACATCAGAGAGAGAAATCAAAAGAGCAAGACAGAAAGAAAACAGAGCAGCGACGACAGTGGAGACGATGGAAAAGATAAAACTCATGAGGGGATTTGGAAGATTTTGGAGAAAGGCTGCATTGTCACGGCTAAAATGATAATCAGGATCAGATTTGTTCAACATTGAGATCATGATTATTTATTTATGTTAAGAATGCAATGTATGTACTGCACTTGAGAAATAATTGCCAGAAACTGTCCTGATTATTTACAGCATCATTTCAAATGTTACATATTGTTGACATAAAATGGTGCCTTTCAAAATACAAATAGCATATAGAACAATTAAAGATGATAACAACAGACATTCTATCATATAATGCAACCAAGTAAAAAGGATTTATCCAAGACATTCACCTTATGCTTAAAACCTGTTTTTGGTGAACGCAGCATTCATGAATAAGGGCTGTGATGCACCAGAAAGGGCACTCTAAATGCAGAGAGACAATATAGTACCCAATTATTCTGATTTACTGTGGAAGCCAAGATAATGATTGTCATTGTTAAACAATTCATTGTGCAGCTTTGTGATGGAAAGAGTCAAGAAATAGAACAAACTGAAAGACATTAAAACTTGTCAGATTCACATGGTAATTTGAAGAGGCCTGGAACATGTTGGCACTTGTGTGATAAATCCTAAATGTATAACTGTAGTGAGGCGCCAACTGTTTGAGACTTTGGTACCTGGGTGTGTACTTTGTTTAGATAGTGATTTATTGAACATGTTTTTTTAAAAATATGTAATTAAGTGACTAAGATTTAGAAACATGTAGAGACGTTCACATGCTCGTCCCAACAGTCTGAGGGCCAGATGTACGTACATTTGCGAATGTAGCGTTATCAGCGCCATGGCCAACTTGCAGAAAGTGCACGCTGTGATACTTCAGCTCATGTCGTATTTACCAAATCTCCAGTTCAACGGGTAATCAGCGACCACCTGCTTTTAAGAGGCGGAGAATTTTCACCGCAAAATAGAAGCGCGCTTTCACGGGCAGTTTTTGTACATACTACAGAATACATAATTAGGCGCACTTTACGCTTCCCCTCCCATCTCTTTATGGGAAACTCCCACTTTCCCCTTGACCCTCCTGTGAATATGCATGACACGGAAAAGCGCAATTTGCATTTCAGTTCCCGCGACAGGCAGTCTGCACTTTTACCTCAGTGCGGCCTGTTTGTACATACCTCGCCATGCTTTTACGCGCATGTTGCGAAACAAATACGCCTGAAGTGGGCGCAAAAGCGTTAGAACATCTGGCCCTCTGTGTTGTCGGCTTATATTTACAGTCGCCACAGTCAGGTGCTTCTGATTCAGACATGTTGAGGAAGTGAGAAGATGCACAAGTTGTTTGTTTTGCAGAATATTTCTTTGATGGCATTATCACTCTTTTGCAGTATAAAAAGAACTCAGTCTGCGGTACATATGAGGCTGATAGGAATGTTATTAGTTTTGCAGGTATTTGGTCATAAATCAAAGTATTGGACAAATGAAAAACTTTGACGCGCGTTTGTACCGAATTCGATGGCAATTCATCACAATGACAGTCAGTTGACCCCGAAAGCCAGAGGGATTCATCCTTTGGGGACTATGAATGTTTATATAAAATGTAATGGCATGGATTATGAATGCCAAAAAAAGCTTTTATTGGCAAACTTTCTATGGTCATTCTATCATGTGATGAGTCCAATGCCAAGTTTACACGTGGCTGATTATTTTCATAAACGGACATTTCAACCTCTTCAAATAAACATTGTGCAGCTGTCAGTTTTCAGAAAAGTGTTTGTTTACACATACCCGTGTATATATGCCGTCAATGCCGTCAAGAGCATGCCAAACCTGTAGGTAGCAGTGTAACGAGAAGCTCAAGCCCACGTTAGCCAATCACAATCCTGAAAATAGAAACAACAGCAACAAATCACTTCCTGTCTCTTCTCTTCCTCACTTCCTCGGCTGCCTAAACCTCCGTTTGTCTCAGTTTATATGCAAACGTGAACAAAGTTTTCCAAAATCTCCACTCTGGCTGGAGTTTTTAGAAATAATCATTTTCTGTGATAAAAACAGGGTTTTTGTGTAAATGAGAGGCCAGGGAAATATCTGCGTCTTCCCTTCGTCTAAACGGGGCCAAAATCTCTTGAATCTCATCTATCAAAATTATTTCTGAAGCCTCCACTATTTCCAGGTGTTTCTGATAGCAAGTGAGAACATCTATAAAATCTTTTGACATGTGATCTTTGTTTACATTACGAAATGGGAAGTTCCCAAAAGGTAGTTTTTCCATTCACGTGTCAGATTCCACAAAAACATATACATACAGACAATAGATTAGATGGTGAAAGTAATATTGAATTGTTCCTCAATTAGCTGGTAAGAGTATGTGAGAGAAGAAGAGGGCGATTGTGTGAGATGGATGGTAGTTGACTCAGCTGCAGTGTGACCAAATGACAGCTCATCTCTATACTGTCTGCCTCTGCCTCTCTGCCTGTCTGTCTGTCTGTCTGTCTGAAATGTGACATTTCCTAAGGTCCTAATGTGCTGATTTAATATCAGTCCATTTATTTTGAGTCACACTCAGCCCCACTGTCACCTGTTCCTCTCGTGCCTCTCATTAACTTGCAAAATGGATGTTTGATTTGCATTGTCTCCGGCTGAGCAGATCAGCTCGGCTCGGGGCCCCACATTTGCTCACACTTCAACACAATGTTTACCCAACATTACACCACAACATAATGAAAAGATTAAGTCAACTCGGGCCAGCCAGATGAATCGGATACAGCACATGCCATTTCTTTTGAGGAGAAGAAAGCATGTGTCCGTCCACGCTGAAGGGAATTATGTTGTGAATTTTCAGGATCGAGTCCAGCAGTTGGAGAGACAGCTGAGGGAGATGGAGAGGGAGAAGGAGAGGGAGCTGAACGCCTTGAGGAAAGAGAGGAGAGACCTGGTCCTCACAAGTCAAACTGTAAGAGGAATTTAACTACTGCTGCTTAGTAACAAAGAGCAATATTTAATTCTGGTGCTTCATTCATTAGTCTGTCTTTGATATTTGATTGGAAACAGCATTTTCATTTTGATAAAAGAAGGGAACCAGTACATATTACCGAAGATGGTGACTGTGTAAGAAATCAACTTCTATTGTCTCCCTAGTTTGCCCGTTGCTTATTTATATATCAGAAATTTGGGTTTCTCTCAACCAAATTGTCAAAAGAATAACGTGGATGGTTCCGTACAACGCTCTTCACAAGTAAAATAAATGATCAGTTCATTACTTTCATTGAATTTGGGTGTTTTATTCAATTTTATAGCATTTGAAGAAGAAAATTGATAAAAGAACGTTGAAAAAAGTGACAAAAAAGTTGAAAAAAAACAACAAAAATGTCAAAGCGCAGAAAAATATCGACAAAGACATCATAAAAAGTGATAAAGAACATCAGGAAAAGTGACAAAACCTTCGAAAAAAGTAACAAAAGCTCGGAAAAAAAGCAAAAAGTGTCTTACAGTTTTCATTTTAAATTTTGACCTAGAAAAACAAAAGGTTGCATGGTCGACAGGAAGACAACACAAGGGTTAAGAGTGCAGGTTTTCTTTTACCTGCCCAAGTGGTGCAGTTTGGTCACACCATCGGCTAATTAGCTTTCCTATAACCAGATGTGTTAAAGCTGCAAATGTTGCATTGTTAGAACCTCAGGCTGTGTGAAATTGTTCACTGTTATGTTTTCCATTTCGTAATGTTGTCCATATGTCTCGTGGGAATTATTAGACCCACTTGAAAATGTTCACGGTTTACAGAATAAGCCTTTTGAGATGCATCCTGTCGTTCTAAATAGGGTCCTGTTTTCAGTTTTCACATTGTTTTATAAAAATGTAGTCTACAATCAATTGCCCCTATGCAAGATATATTTACTGTGATGCAATGTGCAGACACAATAAAAAAGGGTACATCTGTACGCCTCCTGGATGAGAGGAATGACCAAAATTCTTGAGCATCAGTTGGCAATTAATGACTAGTTTATTGTTGATTTCAGACTCAGCCTCAGGCTGCTAAGCTTTAAAACACAATGTAACTTTGGACAGCCCACACTGCCATGTGTTATCTGTGATTATTAGGAATTCTTGCTGCTCCAAAGTATGTGATTCACTCAGTCCCTAATTAAACTGAGCTGTGACTTTATCACACAGCCAGTGCTTGGCCTTTGATCAGACTCATGAAGGCACCGGTCAAACGAGGAGGAGACAAGATGTGGAAGAGGAAAAAGCAAATCAGACATGGAAAGGGAGAGGGAGACAGGGAGCGAGAGTGAGTGAGAGATAGAGAGGGGAGGGAAGGAACGGGATAGAGGGAGGAGTAAGCAATGTGAGGGAGGGTGCTGCTTTTGTGAATGTGTGTGGACATGTGAGTGTGTGTGGATGTGTGAGAGGGGAGAGAAGGCAAGCTTGGAGAAGTTCCATATCCTTTCAACAAGCGGTAAGCCCAAAAAAATGCCCTTGAATGAATCTGCGCGTCAAAAAATTGTGTTTTTCAGAAAACAGTTTAATTGATCTGCTCTTCTAAAGGAGAAAATGGGAACAGCGGGAGGGAGGAACGAAGGGAGTGGCAGTACAGAGGAGGAGAGAGGGACAAGACGGTATCAGACAACATGACCAAGTGTGTGTGACTAAAATATGACCGCGTGCAGGATGGGGTTTACTTCTGACATGTGTAGTGAACTTTAGCGGGGAGAGCTTGTTGTGTCTGAGAGAAAATGACTTGTCTATTACTTTCTGATTCAATCTCATTGTTGTAACAAGGGATGGAGAACGTAGAGGTAGATAGAAAAAATACCCAAGGATCAGTAACTGTTGTATAAATCTTCACTCTGCACACATTCCTTGTGGGCATGTACTGGTGTAGAGTAATGACTGACAGATAAGGGTTAAACAGTGGACTGCATGTGGCGACTGAATTGCTCATGTCTTTGTGAGTCAAGCAGGGAGGGAGGGCTAGAGGGAAAGATAGAGAGGCAATGATAATTTTTTAACTCATTACGATCCCTCTTGGAAGAGGAGATTTCATTCTCAGTCAGATGTGGTATGTCGAACGCAGCAGCATTCATCTCTCACTGTTTGCCATATTCCCTGCCGCTTCAATTCATTCGTCAGTATTTCCGCCTTGCAGACAGTTTTTCATCACGGATACGTTACTGAGTTTCAAGTTAACTTTAATCTGGTCCTACAGGTTCTCAAAGAGAAGAAGCCGCTCAACGATTGGTCGAACATCACTAGCTCGGCCCCCTGCATGATGTCACTCTCCCCTCTGACGGTTCACAAGCCTCCTCAGGTATACATCATGTCGCCATGGATACAGCATGTGTTCACAACTATCAGTAATGTTCCTTGAGGATTGATCTGCCTTTTTATCTTCTTGACGAAGCTATCAATCCTTCCAAAATGTCAGTTTCCCAGAGACCTCTTTAAAATGTTTTTTTTATTTTAGAGGCTGGAAGCTGTGCACTTTTGGTATTGGTGCTTAAAAAAAAGAATTGATCATGATTAATCAATAATCAAAATAATTGCAGGTTAAGTTTCTGACGATGAATTGCTTCAGCTCTGTTTGTCACACAGCTCATGCTTACACTGTTTTCTTTTATTTTGTAGGACCCATGCAAAGAATCTACCAGTTTGCCCAGAAGACGGAGCTCACATCGCAGCAACAGAGGCAATGACAGGCCGCTGTCAGCACAGGGTGAGCTATTACCAGATCTCATTTTTCTGTTTTCTATTGTGAATCTGATTGCTTAAGATGAGAGCACCATGATATAGTACCATAAGCACTCTCTCTTTGCGCTCATGTCCTCATTTTGTCCAACTGTTTGTTCAGTTCCCTCCCTTTTAGTCAAATCAAAGGTGTGTCAGTTGAGTCGGCAGGTTGTTATTATGCCGGCAGAAAGCAGGATTTTCCTGTACTGACCAAATGAGCCAGAGAACAGCCTATATACTTATTCTCTTCAATAGTATCTATTTTTCACACACCCACATCTATCTATTTTTCACACACCTACATCTATCTGTCACCAAACATCCCAGCAGCCTGATCTACAAGGTCATGTCAAGTCTTGCCAGGTGTCCTTCTCCCTGCATTGTCTGTTCCTGGAAGCTGTAACTGTAATTTCTACAGTATGTGATTCATTATCTTGATACATGGCCACCACTTGCGCAAATTCTCTTACAAGCCACATCTTATATAAAGCAATTTGCGCTGTCTCATGCATGTTGTTCTCGTGTGTCTTTCTCTATCTCCTTCCTTTCTCAGTGTTGGTGAGGACGCTTCCAGACAGCCAGAGCCCAGAGGCTTTCACTTCCCCCCACCCCTCCCATAGGCTCAGCAACGGGCACAGAAATGGGACCAGCAACGGCGGCGGGCTGCTCACTCCATGCAACAGTACAACGAGTTCCCGCGCTGCCAGGTCAGCCACTCCACTGCTCGTTTGATGAGCATTTCCTTTAAAGAGAGAAATGAAGAGCGGCTTTTTAACGTGCTTTTAGAAGTTTATATATTTCTTTAGCATTTACATGAAACAGTAGGGGCATTTTTATAATCCATACCTTTGCTCACAGGAGGGAGAAATCTGGAGTGTGTGCAGGGTTTTATTTCAGAACAACATTTTATATAAGGTGCGGTTACCATAGGAGATCATTGCAGTTAATTCAGTATTGGGTCTTGTTTTCGTAGTTTTGGCCATGTTTGATTTATTGTTCACTTTATTCTCCTTTCCAAATATTTTTTTAGTTAAAATAGTTTTTAAAAAACCTCTATGATATGTGACTGGCCATGGTCCTCGCCCCATCGGATGTCTTTTCAGCAGGATTTACACATTCCCAGATCTTATCTTTGTAAGTAAAATGTTATAATTACACATAGGAATGAGGGCCTAAACTAAACAGACCAACCAGAATAATCCTTTTAGGAATTTTCCAATGTTAAGTGCATGAACGAATTATACTATACAATATATATCCACAACTAGCATACGGCAGTAGCAACAGTTAGTAATGTATTGTCTTGGGTTAACAGGTGTTATGCACACCAAGAAATACTGTACATTTGTCAGACATGAACGTTACATTGCAAACAAAAACCTGTGTCTTCTGTCCCAGGCTTTACAAACAAAATCTGCCATAAAAATGTGCAAATAAAGTGTAAATAAATATCCTAGCAAAAAACGTAAACAAATAAAACAAGTGATCATACGTAAAGCTGTACATGTCTTGCAACATGAACCAGAACGTTAGTTTTTAAACCTACACTGTGTGATTTTTTTGAGTTGATTCTTAGCAAAAAATCCTTTCTTCTTTCACAAATATGTGCTCATTCATGTGTAATTGCTTCCACCAACTAATCAAAAGTATTCTCGTAAGCGTAGAATCTGCCATTTAGAACCATTCAGAATACATGAGAGTGACTCGCTCGAGTGATGGCTGCCATGTTGCACCTCCATCTTTAAAATACATTAGCTGAAGAGGGACATACCTCCACATTTCGCCCTCTTACACTCGACGAATGCAAGGGGGAGATTACTCGCCAGGGAAGCGAAAAAGAGAATTAAAACGACAACGCGACAGGCAAAGCAATAAGACCAAAATGAATATTGGAGGGGCTAGAACAGCTGCGTGTAAACGACGGAGAGAGCTAATTTCGGATTTGGCCACCATAGGAGTTAAAATGCGCTCAGAATGGGAAGTACTGTATAGTTGGCATTACAGTGTCATGTGATACTGTCAAAATATGTCGAGTTTTTTAAGGATTTAATAATCTTGGACACATGCTTTGGTCTCCTTGGAGCAGTGTTAGTTGTCTCATGTTACTTTGAAAAGTCGCATATCGATAAGCCTCCTTGCTAGCTGACAAATAACTTCTGAATGGGGATTTAACGTAATTCAAACATTTACTTTATTTTGATATGTTGCCTACATTGTACTTTGTCTGATTAATAATACTGTGTTTACAGTAATACCAGCTTTATTTGGAATTTTGGACTGATCTCATTGGCATGTTTGCATCTCAGGAGCCGGATGGCACTCCAATTGCATCAATAAGTTTAATTGCAGTGCTGCTCCTGGTTTTTGTATTTTGTTTTTGAAGATTTTACACCCTTCTATACATACCAGGGTTGTTTGTAACTTAGCTTTTAGTGTATTTGGGCAATGAATGAATATATAACACTCTTCACAGCCCGTCTCTGTTGGATCTCGTGGAGATCGAGAAGAAACTGAGGGAAGCCAAGGCAGAGAGAGAGAGGCTGCTCCGAGAAAGGGTGAGTCACCTGCCATGGGAAACCCTTGCTGACACCTCTAATTTCCCGCGACACACTGCATTAGACACGGCTGTCTGATCCCTGACACCCACTCAGCTCACACATCATGGTCCAAGAAAACAGCTAGCAGATGTGTAGATGTTTGTTATGCATGTTTGTAGCATTAGCAAATGCCAAGACTGAAAAATGTATAGCTATATGATTGTGAGTTTATGTGGAGTTTAAAACCTTAAAGGGGAACGTTCAGTGGTATGTTTCAATGTCAGGTTGCCTTTTTTTGGAAGCACAAATCAAGGAATGCATTGTAAATACAACTCAACAATCATCATTGTCTTTCTAAATTGGAGAATTCACATTATTTGGAAGATGGCTAATAATTTTTAATGATACATGTGTGCACACAGGAAGAGCGACAGCAGTTGTTGTTGGAGAGGAGGCAGAAAGAGCTAAACTCTCCCAAAACAGAACCTCTGGAGCCAGAGACCCCACAAAGGCCAGAGGCAGAGCCAAATGAGCAGCCAAACACCAGCTCTCCTCCAAACACCCCAGAGGTAAGAATGAAATGACAACCAGAAGGTAGCGTTAAAGGCCCTGAAGAACATATTTGTTCAGTCACTTTCTTACTCTGAGCGATGGACAGATAAAAAGAGAAAATATAATAATTGATGCAGCAGAAGCAGAGTTATGCAAGTAGCAGCTAATGTACCCTTGAGCCTCTAGCCTCAAGCAGAGATGAGGAGCGAGCAGCATAGGTCCGTTAAGCTCACTCCTATTCAACTCCACTTTTTTTTTTTCATTTTCAAACTTGTAGTCTTCAGACCCAACCAACGCACACTCGAGTGAAATAAAGGCAATTTATCAGACTTCATGTAGCTCCCTCTGGAGGAACAAGTTAATCAGACACACCTTTACATACAAAAAACAACTTAATTGTGCTGTTCGGACAATTTAGAAATCTAGTTTTAAACCTGCAAACTTCTACTTGTAACTGCTTGACATCTGATCTGTATTATCCTAATAATTTATCAAATAATGTTCCAATTCTGAATGTTTTATTGTCTGTATTTTTTGTGATTGTACTTTCTGGGCCCTATTTTAACGATCTAAGCGCACGGCGTGAAGTGCGTGGTGCAGGTGCGTTTAGGGCGTGTCCAAATCCACTTTTGCTAGTTTGACAGCGGAAAAAAGGGTCTGTGCGCCGGGCGCATGGTTCAAAAGGGTTGTACTTAGTGTCTTCATTAATCATAGGAGTGTTTTGGGCGTAACATGCACCAATCAGAGAGTCATCTCCCATTCCCTTTAAAAGCCAGGCGTGTTTGTACCTTGGCGCATTGCTATTATGATGACGGATTTGCACCGTAATATTTTTATTTGTAATCTTTTGCATGTTGCTATGCTTCCCTGTGTGTGTGTGTGTGTGTGTGTAACAAGCATAGTGTGCGCGCGCTGTGCATAAGCCTAGGCACATTTTACTAATTTGCTGTTAAAATAATAATGACATGCTGCACAATTGACTTTAGACCAGGTTTTTGTTGGTCAATGGCGCGATCACTTCCCGCTGCCTCAAGATAGCAATACGCCCAGAATGCACCTGGACGCGATGACATTGAAAATGAGGGTCGCCCCTCAATGATCTCTCGAGGATAAATAAAGGTTGAACATTTACAAATGTACATGTAACAAATCTAATGGACCAAACAGACATGGCCAGTATCATGATCCTATACAATCAATCTAATTGCAGAAGGCGCTCCAGCAGAGCAGCCTGCCCCTCTTCCTCTCTCCCAACTTTGACCTCCGAGCCCACGTGGAGTCCCTGGGTCACGGAGTGACCAGCTGCACGGACCTGCGTCTGACACCTCGACGCTGCGCAGGCTTCCTGACCAAACGAGGGGGGAGGGTCAAAACCTGGAAGAAGAGATGGTTCCTGTTTGACATGGACCACAGACGACTAGCCTACTATACAGGTTAGACTGGCTGGGAGAGTGTGCTGTGCACATACTGGCTGCTTGTTTGCATGAATGAAAGCCTTCTGTGTGTCACACTAGCTCACTAAAAGGAAGTCAAACATGTTGTAAAAGAATATTCATCAAAAACATTATTTCCCAGCCTTTATTCTCTACTGATTCCTCTGTATATTAATTTGTGTTTCCACCAAAAAATGGTTAAAGGTTCGACATTCTACACGTTTTATCAAAATCATTTTTTTCTTCTCTCTTTGCTACAGACTGTGATGAGAGGAAGCTAAAGGGAGTCATCTACTTCCAGGCCATAGAAGAAGTTTACCTTGACCATCTACGAACAGCTACTTCTGTGAGTTCTCATACACCAACACACCAACTGACTCTAAACAAATGTATAAAAGGGTCTGTGCCAAATCTCTGGACTTTGAATCTGCAGGGGAACAATTTGATAAATGCAGGAAATGGATTTATGGAGTCTCATATATGAAGTGCAGGCCAGTTTAGCTGAGTCATAAATCCCCAAGATGTATAAAAAATAGTAATTGATTAGTGCCTTTTTTGGCACAATGTGTTTCAGATTTAACATGCATGGCCATCAGAAGACATATTGTTAAAGATATTGTTGTAACTCCGGTCACCACTTCACTTTACTCTTTTTAATGTTATGTTAGTTAAAGCACTGTATCAACTGAAATAGAAGAACCTTGGGATCTCATGTGAGTAGGGGATTTACTCCCCACATCTGTGTTCACTGTGGTGTATTCACATGACATAGTTTGTTTTAGTTTTGTTTTTTAATAATTTGAGGTTTCTTCTTCTCCTAATGTGTCGTTAGATTATAGACGTGGCAGATTTGCATGGGAATAAAGACACAGACGATCTCTGCAGTTGCTGTATTAGAAATCAAAGGCGGGTGTCAGGTTAACAGTAGGACTGCTGACTAAAGCCTTTTTTTTGCTGCTGGCAAGTCTAAGGTCTTGGGAAAAAATGTCACATAACAATTATTGGAAAACCTGCCATTTATATTTTCATATCAACATGAGGAGTTTTTAGAACTGCTTAAGTAAAACAACATAACAATTTGCCCGCAGGACAGTTGCAGTTGTGAAAAGTCATTAGTTCAAAAGTTCAAGGTATCTTACAGGGAAATTGGTTTGCAGACATGATTCATGCAAAACACAACAGGCCATAGTTTACAGAGTTGTTCAGTAGGAGGTCAGCATCCAGGTTAAAATACAAGCAAACAATCTCAGTAACTGCTGCAAATGAGAAATCTACAGACAACTAAGAAGTACATTTACTCAAGTGCTGTACTATGGACTAAGTTTGAGGTACTTTTACTGAGTATTTCAATGTTATGCTCCTTCTACTCACCTACATTTCAGAGTGTAATATTGTACATTTTACTCCACCACATTTAGTAGACAGCTATAGTTACTAGTAACTTAAAGAAAAGACATGAGGTTATGAAATAGTATGACTAAACCAATGTTTCACCACAGAGACATTTCCACTCTTTTATCAGATGGTTTCATTTAAATAACAGTTTGAGGCTTAAAGAGGTAAAATTATAGTCTGGCTATCACCAGACCAAGCTCAATCTTTTAAGATTGAACATTAGTCTGGGGAGTCTGCTCTGTATTTTCTCTGCACAAGAGGCGTGACCAACAGGCATAGTTCAAATGACTCTGTACGCAATTGGATAGTCCTTCAACCAATCAGACCAACGATCCGGGTGACGTACTTTGCAGAGCGAGGCAGAGTGAAAGCCGGTCGGTAGTAAAAAAAAAAAAAAAAAAGGCGGTCGGTAGTAAGGCAAACACATCCTTCTTTTGTAGGAATTGTTCCAGGGTAATTTCTCTTCTGTTTTCAGAGAAAACTTGCCTTTGAAATCTTTTAAAACAGCAGCAACAGTAAAATGATCCAATGTTAAAAACAAACTAAAGAAACAACAGCCTGTTCTTCTGCTTCTGAGAAAAGTCAAGACGGAACTGTGAGAGCAGTGCTAAAAAGCTTCAAATGAACTATTGCAGCAAAAGATATGTCTTATCTAACTGATCAAAGTTATGTAATTTTGTATAGCTTTTGGGTTTCACCTGGAAGAATGCAAGGTCCTGTCCAAAAGCCTCTTCATCATGACCTATCACATTATCCCTGTGTGTCCCTTCCTTCCAGTCTCCGCGGCCCAGTCTGACGTTCTGCGTGAAGACATACGACCGTCTCTTCTTTCTGGTGGCTACCAATCCAGTATCAATGCGGATTTGGATGGATGTCATCGTCACGGCAACAGACGAGCACAGCCGTTACTGACCTCTTGCATACGTGACTGTGCAACCCTTGAGTAAAGCTCCTGAGCGGACAATGCAGTGAGTCATTTCTCCCTGTCTGTGGGGCTGGTTTGGCTGAGATCCACCTCGGGGGCTGATTCTGTACCTGGACTCATGAATCTGTGGACAAAGTGCGTGAGATGCAGAGGTGCAGTGGCTCCAGGTGCTCAAACACAGCGGAGGAGACTGTTACTTGATGCTTGAGTGGCGGCGGAGGTTCACTGCTGAACCAGCTGCGAACCACGAGCAGCCTAACACAGCAGTCTGTTACTGGGAGGTTTCACTCTTTGAGCCTGACCTCCCCCAGCTGGTCAGAGTCCAGCATTACAGGACTGGTACTACACCACAACACACTACAAACAGGGGGTGGACACAATAATAGCAACATTTGCACAATATAATGCAATCCAAAATAACAACCCAGCAATAAATATATCCTGTAGGCTATACCTTACTGACTGTTCATGATTTGGGCTGTGATCATTTTTTGTATTTTGAGTTGGATTGTTTTATATTTGTTTTAGGTGTTTCCACTAATTTGTCCATCTCCTGTATCTTTGTTTTCATAAATTACATTTTCATGAATTAAGTTATTATTTGGAAATTTATATGGGTTTGATATGCAAATGAATGAAGGCATAATACACTGTTATGAATGCACTATTAAATGTTTATACATAAAACGTTTGCTCTAATTTGCATTTTTGTTTTTTACTTAAATCTTTATTAAATAATAATAGCAAAAAAGTGATTGGGAAATACCATCATTCTTGTATAATGTCCTTTCTTCCCCAATTTTCTTCCAGTTATGCTTCTTGTAGTCCCAAGATGTATTAGTTTAAAAAAATTATCAACAATTAATATTAATTTGTTCTGTGTCGAGGGCCCTATTCTTCTTTGTAATTGCTTTTTTAACAAAATATTTTAATAGACTTTCTTTAGAGAAATTATAGAATTTACATACAATTTATAGGGACCTTAATTCCTACGGGAGTATTTATTTTGGCACTTTACATACCATTTCCCAAAACACTATTATTAGCTCTATTTACTTACAGTATTTCCAAAAAACTACAGCAAATGATCAACCCACGATCCAACATACCTGACATGTTTACTTATTTTAAGTATCTTAACACACTTCCTTGTAAGGCAGTGTGCCCGTTGCAACACCAGCTGGTGGAAAGATTTTTTTTTATCAACACACAACAAAGATTTCTTCCTGCCAGAAAGTTGATGTTTGTTGATCTGTTGTTCACTTGAAAGATGTGTGGTTTTAATATGATAAAACTGACACCAAATGCAATGTCATTTTGCAGTAAGTAGTAATATACTGTACATTTATCTGCACCCATCGTAAAGCCTGTGGGCTAATCTCCTGCTCTTTTGAGATGCTGATTTAAAAGCGCTTTTGCTTTTCTGGGGCAGGTCAGAAAAAGGCAAAGGTTACCAGCAATACTTGATGAAGAAGTCCCACACACTGTCCATTACGCATGCAAATACTTTATTTCACGTTTCAGTCACACAGACCTTCCTCGGGTAATGGAAGGTCTGTATTTGTATTTATAATAGTATTTATAATAATATTATAAAGTATTTGCATGTGTAAGTGTGCGGGATTTCTTCAACAAGAGACGCTAACTGAAACATCTGTCTGTATTAGGCTTTAACCTCAGGCCTTAGACACTTAACTCAAAGTAGACGGACATTTCCACTCCTGTCAGCCTACAGTGTTGGAACCATGATTGAAACATTTCCTGCTTGGTACACTTAAGTGCGTGTGAAAAAAATCCAACCATAGAAACTTGCATAGCTGTCAAACACCATTTTTTTTATTATTATTATTCTAAAAAGCACCCAGATGATCTTCATAATGTTCATGTTTGCTTACATGTGTCCATTGACTCAACATAGCTCATGAATGTGGTGGTTGAAGAGAGCTCAGAAATCCAGCTTGTTCAAAAACGCTACACAGAATGCCCACTGGCAACTATTCTGGTTAAAGCATTTATACTACAGTATTTATTTTCAATTGATTTGAATTGAATATTAGTACTGCTTCTATATATCCTCAACTTGACTGTCTATTTGTCTTAATAGATTACTTTTATATGCAAATACCGTAGTCACATGTTTGTGTGTGTCTTTCCTCCTGCAGTATTAACATTCATTTTGATTCTCAAATAACATATTGTTGTGATTTCCAAAAAAAACAAAACAATGTTGTGATGAGACTCTATGAGTGCTGTACTTGTGTGTGGTAACATTTGGCATCTTAGACTGTTTTTTCAAATGGGCAAATCAACAGCTCACTTGAAACCACATTCATATTTTGTTATACAATTCTGATTAGGGAATATTTTACATTTACACATTGTGTGTGTTATGTGACCCCCTCAGAAAACCACTAAGGGGGCTTGCATTACTGTAGCATAGAGAGAGAATCAAAACCCTTTTGTGCTGGACGCCACTCCCCGGACAAATCTTTATAGCGCTGAGTGTGCCACCCAGACGCGCCGCCAGTCTGACATGATTCAGTAGTTGGATTATAACCACTGTGCCTTCAATGCTGGTTAAACCTTTATGTGCTTCTTTATCAATTTCTAAAACATTGAGTCAGGTAACAGTATCGTTCATACAATATCACTTCACAATCAATTAAGGACTTGTGTATTTAAATCTCAGATATGTTCTATTTTCTCAGAAAAAAAGGACTTTGTATGCTGAACATTGTTGGCTATAAGGTAAGACTGAATTTCTAGAAAACTCAACTGTTGCAGGCTGTAAAATGTCTGACTTAGTTCATGCACTAGTTTGGCAGAGAAATGAATTCTTATTTTTTTCGTCACAGACTCACTTCCTACACTACCTCCACTTAGAAGTTTACAAATACTGGTACATTAGTTAAGTCTTTATCATTTGCATCACTGTATTTTACTTGCTTACTTCTACTCTGATAAATTTCATCTATTCTATTCACCTTATTATTCATCTCTGCTACATCGTTCTGACGGTTGTGGCTGTTTACTTTCCAGAATACGTTTTTTTTTTTTTTTTTGCAAAACATTTCATATGGTTCATATGGTTAATCATAGTTTACAGAATCAACGTTTTCATGTTTGCTTTCTCAAATATGTTTGCTTCTTTATTTGACAAATTATCAGTAGAGAGAAAAAAGCACATTACTTCCATCTACAGTAATATAATACTGCACTACATGTAATGCAATCATGAATAATGTTACAAGAATAACATTCTGCTTTACTACAAAACATTTAACTAGAATACAAGTCTGAATGTTGAATAACATTGAATAGCAATAATAAAGTTGTACAATCTTTTACTTTGTGTCAAATCGACTAATATAACTTCCTTTAAAAACTTGATTGATATATATATATTGTGTGTGTGTGTGTGTGTGTGTGTGTGTGTGTGTGTGTGTGTGTGTGTGTGCGTGTGTTCTCTCTCAGAAAAGAATGACAGGGGCTGTAAAGGTTCTCCTCATATGCTGTCTACTTCAAGGTAGGCATTTCACATTCAAATGCTGTTTGGATGTTTTACAAATGTTAACCATTACTCAGAAATATTGCAAAATGAACTTTTAGTGGTTGGCTGCTGTTATTGTTGTATGATTTAGTTTCCCCTTTAAGATTAGATGGAACTTGCGTAATCTCGAAGGAAGTTATTGTGCCAGAAATTGCTCAAATATTACAACAACATAAGAATAAAAATAAGAGTGATACAAAAAGTGTAAAAGGAGTAATGCATACAACAGTGCCTAATATAATAACAAAAAGGTGAGATACATTTAGTAAAATAAGTAAACTGAAGTGATATTGACAATGATCTTGACAAGAAAAAAGTAATATAATGACATTTTACTTGTTGGAGTAATTCTTTCTGTGTTAATCTTGGCTGATGTACTGTATATTCTGTTGCTATTGTTTCACCAGGTAGCTTATGCCAACAGTGGGCAGCCTTGATGCCTCAGACAGTCGAGGGACTAAGTGGATCCTGTGTGATGGTCCCCTGCACGTTCAGCTTGCTCCCCGCTTGGGATAACCACCTGGATGATTCGTGTAAAGCCATTTGGAAGAGAGGCTGGAGTCGAACGCCGGTGTTTGATTCCAGCCTCACTGGGGAACATGCAAGCTCAAACATCCTGCAAGGAAACCTAACGGGGATCCTGCGTGAGAAGGACTGCACCGTCATATTCAACAACCTGCCATCGGACCATTATGACAGCTATTACTTCAGACTGCAGTGTGACAATGATCTGAAGTTCAACTTTCCAACGGCCGTCCTTATTACCACTCAAAGTTTGTGTTATGTCCTGTTACTCTTACACATGTAATCCCACATCTTTTTGTTACCTCTCTTGCTATTTTCTCGTTGTTTGTACTCCTCAGATTCCCTGCCCAAACCCACCATAACTCCATCCAGGCTGGAGGTAGAAGAAGGGACTCCAGTGAGGTTGAACTGCACGGCAGCAGCTCCCTGTCCCATTCTCCCTCCTGCACTGACTTGGACACCTAGTATCGGTGACATTGAGGAAAACATAGAAACTAAATTCATGACCTCTGTGTTAAACTTCACCGCTTCTTACCTCCACAACGGACAGAAGTTCTCGTGCGCCGCTCTCTACAACCGACAAGCTGGCAACAGTGACCTTCTGTATGAAAAAAGTTTGACCCTCCGTGTTCTTTGTGAGTACGTTTGGGGCTATTTCTATGTTTTGTTATTGTGTTTGATGTTTCAGATCACAACATATCATGTCATCTCATTTTATATAATGTGATGTTATAACATGCTGTGAAGACATTTTTGTGGATGTTTATCGTCCTACAGGATAGCTTCTGCCATTATCAGAAAGACGACTATCCCTCTAGGGAATCTCTGCAGAGTATTTGGATCAAAATGTATTTATTAATAACTTAACAACTGCATACTTGATTGCTTATTAAAAAGTAGTTGACAACCAAACCCATTATTAATCACTCACTAACATTTATAACTGTAAACTTGCTGATTTGTCACAATCTGGCAATCCCAAAGTTGTTCTTACATCGTTGGCATGTCTTAAAGGGATAGTTTGACATTGCAGAGAATTGGAAAAGAAGATTGATCTTATATTTGTCCATTAGATATAAAGTTACAACCAGTAACCAATTAGCTTAGCAAAGCATAGCTTAGCATAACGACTGGAAGCAGGGGTATGTTTTTTTGTTGAACAGAGCCAGGCTGGCTGTTTCCCTGTTTACAGTGTTTATGCTATATGATAGCTCTAGCTTCAAATTTAGCATGCAGATATCAATGTAATATGAAGCTACAGTCAGCAGATGGTTAGCTTAGCTTAGCACAAAGACTGGCAACCGGGGCAAAAAGCTAGCTTGGCTCGGTAGCTAGATCTGCCTACCAGCACCTCTAAACCTCACTAGATTTTCAAAATTTACTTCCAGATCCTCCAAATAACACATCAGTCAGCTATTCTGGTCCTGTAAAAGAGGGCGGCTGGGTGACTCTGACCTGCAACGCCAACGCAAATCCAGCTGTGGACAGCTACACCTGGTACAAAGTGGATGGAGATCAGGTGACAGCAGTGGGTTCGAAAAACCGACTTTCAACTACGGTCTCAGAAGTGGACAGCAGATTTTACTGCAAAGTCAGTAACGGATATGGAACCCAGAACTCGTCCATCACTCAGATAGACGTACAATGTAAGTGTGAGTGAAACAGACACACAGATGACAATATGTTCTAGCAACATGGACTCAAACCATACTTGTGTATTTTTTTCCAGTTCCTCCCAAGGAAACCACAGTAATCATCGACCCTAATGGTCCAATACTGGAGGGCAGCTCTGTTTCTCTGCTCTGTAAGAGCCGTGCCAACCCACCTGTGACCAACTACACCTGGTACAAAGACGACAAAGAGGTTATGGAGCCTGGATCGAGCTTGGTTATGATCAGTGTCGACCCGAGCCACAGCGGTGACTACCACTGTGCAGCAAAAAGTGAGCTGGGAGAGGAAGTTTCAGCGCAGATTCAGCTGGACATTCAGTGTAAGTTCATTTTTCCACAGTAAAGACTCTGATTTACACTGACAACAAACAACCCAACTGTATGTTTCCAGTGTGTATGCTGAATATGGCTTTACTGTATATCCAGCTGTGGTCACCCAAACAGGATCTGAAGCCAAGACTCAGTCACAGGGCAACACCACAGTGTCTGGACTGTGCACAGTAACGCATTGTCGTGTTGCGTGACACCCTCAAAATCCTTTCTATGTCAGTGGTCCATCATGACTGATCTCTGTTGTACGTTCACATGTATGCCAGTGTGCTCATTATTCTGTAGATGTTTTGTTTGGGTTCTGTCTTTATTAAGACTTTTCCAGTCACAGAAACTGATGAGGTTGTCTCAGTTTACTGAAAAGACAACTCAAAAGTTTAACTTATATAGACCATGAAAGTAATTATAATCCTTCATAGTATCTACTGTATGCACAAACCTGTAGTTTTCTCTGCATACTTGCTGATTTACATACCTACTACTTCCTACTTTAAACTGTAATGTACAGTAGCCTCCATAAATCATTTACTACTAGTACATTTAATCATATCATCAGAAAAAACAGTTGTTCTGGAATTAAAGATGTTTTTAAATTTTCATTATTTCTGAGCACTTTAGGGCCTTCTTATCCGTCTTGGCTTATAAATTATTTTGTGACCTTAGAATAGAAATTGAGAAAACCTCATGTGCTGTAGTTGTTGCAAGAGATGTGCGAATATCTGGTTGTTTTGTGTGTGTGTGTGTGTGTGTGTGTGTGTGTGTGTGTGTGTGTGTGTCTGTGTGTGTGTGTGTGTGTGTGTGTGTGTGTGTGTGTGTGTGTGTCCTCTTTTTTGTAAGGTATCACAATGTGTGAGTGACACCAACTTAAAGTACCAAATCAAACCGTGAAGTAAAAAAATCTGTACAGCCAGAAAACCTGCCCTGAATCAACCTAAAAATCATTCAGTGGGAAAATGCATTGTGCATTTCCAACAAATGAGCAATCACCTTGGACCATGACTAACAGAAACACTATATCTTTCAGATCCCCCTCAGAACACAACAGTGTCAGTTGACCCTTCTGGTCCGGTGCTGGACAGCAGCTCTGTCACTCTGACCTGCTCAAGCATCGCCAATCCAGCCGCGATAAACGTCACCTGGCTCAGAGTGGCTGGAGGACAAAAGGAAGTGATGGGCTCTGAGAAAGACTTCACCTTCAATGTGACCAAACTCTCAGAGGATCAGTATTACTGTGAAGCTCTGAATGTCCACGGAGCCGAATACTCAGAGCCTGCCATTATTGATGTCACATGTGAGATTTATTTATCTTTTTTTTTATATTAATTGCAAGCATTTATTTTTCCCAACAAGTTTGATCAAACATGTACAAATAGTCAATTACCTTCTCTGTCTCAGTTGCTCCAGAGATCCTTCCTTCTTCCCGGTGCGTCAAGATTTTATCCCTGATCCGATGTTCCTGCGACAGCCAGGGGAACCCGCGTCCCTCCCCGGTTTGGGAATTGGCCGGGGAGCCTGTCAATCACTCTGCTGCCATCCCGATCAGGGAAGTTCCCCTCGGGAGCGTGAGCATGAGGAGCCTCATCACCCTGTACCATTTGGATGATGACATGCCCTCTGTAGTCTGCCTCAGCATCAACTCGCTGGGCTCTGATAGTTTTGTATTCAATGTGTCCTCAAGCGAAACTCAACTAGGTAGAGGAATCTGCAGAATGCTGCATTTGTATTTGGCTTTTCTTTTACATAATTTGCCTCTCTCTGGTTTTACTGACTGATATGGTTTGTGGGGACTTTTCAGGCCTCCACACTTTGTCTCTTTTGATTGGCTCCGCAGTAGGCGCACTGGGGATGCTGCTGGTGTGTGTCCCGCTGCTGCTTTTCTTTTGCAGGTGAGAAACATTAAAACACAGCTGAAATGACAGCAGCTAACACACTGCACTGTTAACAGGACATTTTGGGAACTGGTTTCAAAGCAAGACAGAAACACATTCTGAGGTTGTTGCCTAAGGTGTGACTTGGATGGTGACCAGGCTGGCAGTCATTTTCAGTGGGCAACCATGGCTGCTAAATGGCATTGCTAAATACGACCATGAAAAAATAATGAATTACTGCACATATAACAATTGCTTTTCTGTGTTGGTCATAGGAAAAGGAAAGGCAGTCTTACACCCAACAAGGGATTGGTGGACTCTTCTGACTTTTTAGTTACTAATGGGGTGAGTTTACTGTATGTCCTTGCACACAACTATGCATGCATGTAGGGAAAAACTTACAGATGCACAAAAACAGGAACCTTCAAACATCCTACAAGCAAGCATTACATGTAAAATACAAGTCAAACATTTCAGGAGAAGAAAATGTCATAGAAATTTCAAATATATTCATAATATAGTATAGTAAAATGTCAAAATGACAGTATAATATATATTACAAATTTCAAAAAGTCATAATATAGTATGTCAGAAAAATGTCAGTCATAGTATAGTATCATAAAAATGTCTAAAAAGTCATAGTATAGTATGTCATAAAAATGTCTAAAAAGATATAATATAGTATGTCATAAAAATATGTAAAAAATGTCAACAATTGTCATAGTATGTCATAAGAATGTTTACAAAAACACAACATAGTATAGTCATAACAATTCGGGAAACAGTCATAGTATAGTATGTTATAAAAATGTCTAAAAAGTTATATTATAGTCCGTGGAAAAATGTAGAAAAAAGTCATAGTATAGTATGTCGTAGTTCTGAGATATTGAGCATCAAAGTTTTTACATCCCAGCTGGCTGGGTATATAGTATAATCTACTATTATATAGTATATATAATATACTATTTTTTACAAAAAATAACACCACACAGGCATTAATAAACACCTAATGGCTCAGATTATGTCAAAAACTCAATTTCGACCAAAAGTTGAGATAGAACCTTATAATTCTAAGCTCATGAAATGTCAAAACTTCATCTATAGCATGTCATAAATATGTCTGAAAAAAAACCAATATAGTATCTCATAAAAATTTCGAGAAACAATCATAGTATAGTATGTCATAAAAATATCTAAAAATGATCGTATAGTCTGTGGAAAAAAGTTGAAAAAAGTCAACTTTTTAAAAACTATAGTATAGTAGGTGGGACATTGTCAAAAAAAGTCATAGTATAGTATGTAGAATTTTTTTGAAAGAAATTCAAAATACTATACATACTATACTATGTATAGATGTATGTATGTATAAAAAAGTCATAGTATTGTATGTCGACTAAAGTAAAAAAGTCATAGTATAGTAGGTTGAAATAAAATGTTGAAAAAAAGTCATAGTATAGTAGGTTGAAAGAAAAGTCGTAGAATGTGGGAAAGGGGTTAAAAAAGTCATAGCATACAATGTCAAAAACAATTCAGAAAAAAAGTCATAGTATAGTATGTCGAAAAAGTTTAAAAAGTTATAGTATATGTCTAAATAAGTCATATGTTGAAAAAAAGTTTTTCGAAAGTCATAGTATAGTGTGTCGAAAAAATTGTCAAAAAAAGTCACAGTATAGTATGTCGAAAAAGTCATAATATAGTATTTCATAAAAATATCGGGAAAAAAGTCATAGTATAGTATTTCATTAAGTCTGCATGAAGGTTTTTTTTTTAACAATGAAGCGGATGTCATCTAATTGGGCCTTAATCTGTAACGATAAATACTATCTCTTCTCCATGACTAAAGAAAATCTTTTGTTTTCCTGTAGACCCACTCTTCCAAAGTGGAAGTGATTTACGCCAATAAAACCATTCTGGAAGAGGAAGGAGAAGTTAAGGAAGACTCTCTTAACTACGCCAATGTGGACTTTGCTAATCTCCAGGCCAAATCAGAGGGTGAGCTTGTTGAAGGGGAGATCAGAGGCCTGGACTCCAAGACGACTGAGTATACTAAGGTCTGTCTGCACTCCAGAGGAAGCAATGGAGAGGACGTGAAGGAAGAAGAGACAGTTGCTGACACTCATGGTCTCATAGGGCAATGAAAAGGTTATGGCTTAACTTTGGAGGAAATGAAACAGGATTGTGGGAAACGGCTACAGGACTTTACCATATCCCACTTCAGCTGTCCGCACTCAGCTGAGCTCAAACATTCTGCAGCAGTGGAGAAAGAAACTGCAACTCTCAACATGTGTCACTGTAACATGTTATTGTGTCTTTTTACTGAAAAGTGCATATCAAAACAAAATCACAATAAAAATGATTTTGAATACATATACTAGGTACTTAAACCACAATAGACCATAACAGTAATTGTTCCCTTTAAACTGATGAACTTTTTTCTTCTATGTTGTTCACTACTATAGATGAATGCTGTCACACTTATATTTAATATTTCAATGCTAACATTTGTCTTACACTTTTGCTAATTTTACTGTTTGAAACCTTTGTTCATAGAAAGAAACAGTTACAGTTCGTCACACATTTTTATTGATCATTTTGTATTTGTTTTTTTGTTAAAATACATATATATGTTTGTGATTGTTAAAAAACAAAACAAAGAAAGACATTCTTATCATCCTATACAAGAATTGAAATCAACACATGTTATGAAATTAAGCATTCTGCATATGACACATTGTACTATTCACAAATGTCAAAGTAATGTCAATAAATTTTACAAATATGTACATTTGCCCACGAATACGTTCCTTAACAAAATTAGTTTTTCTTTATATTTTAGGTGCCATGGGTTTGGTCACTTTTCCCCCTTCTGTTTAGCACTTGTTACTGCACACTCTGAAAAGCACAGGCACTAAGGAAAAATAAATGTTAACATTGAAATAAACAATACAGCGATGAAACCCCTATTGAACAATTGTCTGTACCTGTAAGAGTAAGAGTATCGAAACTCAGATTTTGACCTCAGAGTACTGTGTCATCTCTTCATCAGAGCTGCTGGAGTCTCTGCCAGCTCTCTGAAATCCAGGCTTTGCCTTGAAGCTCACCTGTGAATAATTGATCTCTAGTTCATCCTCACTGGTGTCTGTGTCATAGTTCAATGCATTTTGAGATTTGGCTGTGTGTGCTGCGCTGACGTTCTCGTAGTCCTCCGGCCTTTCATCAATCTAGGAGGATAACAGGGATTGTCAGATAAAGTCATTACTTCTGACAGTATCTGGATTTTATGCACAGAGAAATTCATATTAACAGACATATGATGCATGTGCGGACTTGAAGATTATGTTTTCCCTGATTAAATTATTTGTTACAGGGAAATTATTTCTAAAGAGGAAGCGTCCTCTTTGCTAATGTATTGTCAGCACACAGATGTACTATACGGAACATACTTCTTTTCTATGTTTGAGTAGTAGCTTTACTGTAACCACAAACACAATATAGATCATCCACTGAAGTTATTTAGACAAACTTTTATGCTATAAAGTAATAAACTGAAAATTTAAAAAAAAAAATCTTGTTTACAGGTTTCTGACCTTTTTAGGAGGCTTTTGCTTGGACACCATAGAATACACATCTTCTGCTTTTGCAGGATTGTGCCTAGAAAATAAATAAAATATACCATCATAAATTTGCCATGTAATAAAACCTTTTTTGTTATAACATACAGTAAAATGAAAAAACATATATTCTCACTTTTGCTTATTCCCAAATTGTAAAGAAGCGTAGTTGAGAGAATCATCCTGTGTGTGTCCACCTTGCTGTCTGATTGGCTTTTGTGCAGAAGGACCCTGAGCAGATGCAGACAGAAGACATCAGTGAATATATAGTAGCAACTGAATCAGGTTATTCATGCCTTTAAATGGAAGCTGTAGGCCGTCAGGTCATTCATTGCTCCATAATAGTGACTACTGAATGATTACTGTTCTGCCAAACAGTGAGGACAGATCTAGAGCACAGTGGGCAAAGCAAAAGCTTGATCATTGAAAGACACATCCGCCTGTCGAAAGAGGAGCTACACAAATGACTGAAGCCAACGCAAATGTTTGAATGTTTGTTTTGCGAACACTAATGTGTTAAACTGAAATGTCATAATATAGTCTGACAGTCATAGTATTGAAAAAAGTAGTGTTGAAAAAAGTTTAAAAAAGTCATAGTATAGTATGTCAAAAAAGTAATGAAAGGCACAGTATATAGTATGTCAAAAATATATATAATACATATAGTATGTAAAAAATAGTCTTAGTAAAGTATGTCGAAAAAAGTAAAAAAAAGTCAGAATGGTATGTCGAAAAGTGTTGAAAAAAAAATCATACCATGTCGAAATAAAGTCTAAAAAGTAATAGTATATATAGTATTTTGAAAAAGTGTCATAAAAAAGTCATGTATAGTATGTAAAAACATCATAGTATAGTATTTTGAAAAACATTTTAAAAAGTCATATTATAGTATGTCAAAAAAAGTAAAACAGTCTTAGTAAAGTATGTCTAAAAAGTCACAGTATAAAAAATCATAGTATAGCATGTCAAAAAGAAGTCATAGCATAGCATGTTGAAAACAAATCATAGTATAGTATGTAAAAAAATTCATAGTATAGCATGCTGAAAAAAGTCATAGTATAATAAGTTGAAAAAAATAAAAAGAAAGTCATAGTATGTTGAAAAAAAGTTTAAAAAAATAGTCATAGTATGGTATGTCGAAAAAAGGAAAAAAGTCATAGCAGCGTATGTCAAAAAAATGAAAAGTCTTGGCATAGTATGTCAAAAAAGTTTTACAAAAGTGATAGTATAGGATGTGGAAAAAAATTGTCAAAAGAAGTCACAGTAAAGTAGGTCGGAAAAGTGTTGAAAAGAGTCATAGTATAGTGTCTCGAAAAAAGTAAAACAAAAGTCAGAATGGTATGTCAAAAAGTGTCAAAACAAATCATACCATGTCAAAATAAAGTCTAAAAAGTCATAGTAGATACAGTATTTTGAAAAAGTGTCAAAAAAGTCATGTATAGCATATTGAAAAAAGTCATAGTATAGTATTTTGAAAAACATTTTAAAAAGTCATAGTATAGTATGACGAAAAAAGTAAAAAAAGGCATAGTACATAGTATGTCAAAAAAAGTAAAGTATGTCTAAAAGTGACAAAATAAAGTTTAAAAAGTCATAGTATAAAAAATCATAGTATAGCATGTCGAAAAATGTCATAGCATAGCATATCAAAAAAAATCATAGTATAGCATGTCATAAAAAGTCATTATATAGCACGTCATAAAAAGTCATAGTGTAGCATGTCGAAAAAAAATCATAGTATAGCATGTTGAAAAAAGTCATAGTACAGTAAGTTGAAAAAAATAAATATGTTGAAAAAAGTTAAAAAAAATAGTCATAGTATGGTATGTCGAAAAAAGGCTGAAAAAGTCACAGTATGTATAGTATGTCGAAAAAAGTTTCAAAATAAATAGTTATAGTATAGTATGTCGAAAAAAATCATAAAAAGGTCATAGTAAATAGCATGTCAAAAAAAGGAAAAAAGTCATAGCAGAGTATGTCGAAAAAAATCATAAAAAGGTCATAGTAAATAGCATGTCAAAAAAAGGAAAAAAGTCATAGCAGAGTATGTCGAAAAAAATCATAAAAAGGTCATAGTAAATAGCATGTCAAAAAAAGGAAAAAAGTCATAGCAGAGTATGTCGAAAAAATGAAAAAGTCTTGGCATAGTATGTTGAAAAAAGTTTTTAAAAAGTGATCGTATAGTATGTGGAAAAAAATGGTCGAAAAAAGTCATAGTGAAGTAGGTCGGAAAAGTGTTGAAAGGAGTCATAGTATAGTGTCTCGAAAAAAGTAAAAAAAAAAAGTCTTAGTATAGTATGTGGAAAGAAGTTTTAAAAAGTCTTGATAAAGTATGTCTAAAAATGTCATATTATAGCATGTCGAAAAAAATCATAGTGTTGTATGTAAAAAAAGTCATAGCATAGCATGTCAAAATAAATCATAGTATATTGTGTAAAATAGTATTGTCTAAAAAAGTAAAAAAGGTCATAGTATAGTATGTAAAAAAGTGAAAAATAGTCTTAGTAAAGTATGTCGAAAAGTGTCAAAAAAGTCACAGCATACTATGTCGAAATAAAGTCTAAAAAGTCATAGTAAAGTATTTTGAAAAAGTGTCTGAAAAAAGTCATAGTATAGCATGTAAAAAAATCATAGTATAGTATAGCATGTCATACAAAAGTCATATTATAGCATGTCGAAAAAAAGTCATAGCATAACATGTTGAAAAAAAATCATAGTATAGTATGTTAAAAAAGTCATAGTATAGTGTGTCAAAAAAAGGTTAAAAAAACATAGTATAGTATGTTAAAAGTCATAGTATAGTATGTTAAAAATGTCATAGTATAGTGTGTCGAAAAAGGTAAAAAAAACATAGTATAGCATGTCTAAAAAAAGTCATAGTATAGTCAAAATATATGTCAAAAAAAGTAAAAAAAAAAAAGTCTTGGTATAGTATGTCGAAAAAAGTTTTAAAAAGTCATAGTATAGTATGTTGAAGAAGTCATAGTATAGTATTTTGAAAAACATTTAAAAAAAGTCATAGTATTAAAAACAAAAAGGCATAGTACATAGTATTTCAAAAAAAGAAATTTTGTCTTAGTAAAGTATGTCTAAAAAGTGTTAAAATAAAGTCTAAAAAGTCATAGTATAGTATGTAAAAAGAAATTCAGTGTACTGTAATATGTCGAAAAAAGTAAAAAAAATACGAAGTCATAGTATAGTATGTCGAAAATAATGGAAAAAGTCAGTATTTCGAAAAAAAAGAAGTAAAAACTAAGTCATAGTATAATATGTTGGGAAAAAATTGCTTGACCCACTTGTTTTCCGGAGGGCGGATTCACAGTACAGTAAACACTGGTGATGTTGGATGTAGGGCTGTGGAATGACAACAAGAACAAAAACATGCATACTCAGTGACTGACTATAATAAAGACAGGGAAGACTCATTGTGCCATTCGTGTCTGAAGGATCTTAAATGGATTCTTTGACTCCAGCATGAGGAGCAGCATCCAGCTCTCTCTCCTACAGAGTGTGCCTTGTCCTGGGTGGGGACAGTGTGTGAGGCTGCTGTCTTACGTGCTGTCTGGACGAGGCTGGCATCGGTCTGACAAGAGGTCATCTCTGCTCCTGAAAGGTCCTGCCATACCGGGGTCGTCCATCTGATTTCTTCTCCTGGCATCATTCCACCAACCCTGAATTGGTTTACACACACATACAGGCACACACACACACACACAGACACACACACACACACACACACACACATAAAAAAGTAATTTTTGTCTGAATACTGTATGTTCAATAAAGAAGCAGAAAGAGTTGCACAAATGAGTCATCACCAGAAAACCCAAACAGGACACTGTGTTCGCAGTTCCTTGTTGAATTGACTTCTTCCTCCTGCGTCTGAAAACATAATAGGGACATAACAGTGGTTATCCATGCCAAGTCCACACGCCAAATAGTATGTGCAATGTATTTGTTTTACTTTACCTGTAGATAAAGACAATTAAAATGATTATGAACAGGATAATAAGAAAAAGAAAGATGTACAGGGCCTTCCTCAATGTTTCTGTGGTTAAAAGAGACAGAACATCAGTATATAGACACAAATGTGTAAACAAGTAGCATAGTTTCAAACTGCTGTGATTTTACCAGAGGAAAAGTGTGTTTGCAATTCTGATTGCACAATACCTCTAACATGTCTCCCTTTCGAAAACAAACAAAAGCAAACGAGGCCTTGAAATCCACTCACGGTCAAACAGATGGACTGGGTCAGACTTTCTTTGATTTATTTCATTTTTTGCGATGCAGTAGTAGCTTCCCGGCTCGTTTGAATACACTGTGTAGGTCTGACGTTCAGACACTTTTTCATCCCCTTCCTCAGCCTTTATCTTGTACCATGAATAGTGTGTGACTGGCGGATAGCTGTGACTGCTGCAGCTCAGCTTGACAGATCTCGTTCCGTCAGGCTGCTGCTGCTCTGCTGCTCTCGTGATATTGGTGTGTTTTGGAGCATCTAAGCAGGGACATTTGAAATAAAGCAAAGCAAGACAAAATTATTTACTTGACATCTTAGTGTTCAAAGATCATACAGGAATGACAGCACAAATGAAAATATAGAATTTCAATTTCCTTTTGGCATCCCCCAGTGGTTGTTTTATAAAAGACACTGTGGCAAAGCAATGCACTGCTCACACCCTTTCCCACCGTATGCCACAAGAACAACTGAAAGATGCTATAATCATATCACAATTCTACACAGTGACTTTAGATATTTAAATTTTTTCTAAATCATGAGCAGAAATGTGATTCAGACATTTCTATCATGCTTCTGTATAAGTGATTTGTCAACCAACAATTATTTTCTACATCACATTTAAAGGTACCCTTGGAGGTTTTTGACATCTACTAGCACTGAAACAATGTTTTTGCAATGCACATTCCTGACAGGTTACAGGTTACTTTAGTTATTGACAATTAGTAAGAGTAACGCACCATAAAATAAAGCATTTCATTAGATTTAAATTATTCCAAAAAACAACTTTGCAAATGATGAAGGATTCAACATTCAACACATTGACTTGTGGATACACAAGCGTTTTGGTGAGAAACACAAACACAACTTTATGCAAGAAAACCTCACTGCTCTCGGACAGCCCAACCTGTATTTACAATATTTAATAATGTGTAATGTAATATCTTCTAGTTAATGTATACACCACCCTGAGTGCATCATCTACTCACACTTGACTTTGACCTCGGCCTCCTGTGAGTTTCCAGTTCCAATAGCATTACTGGCTGTACAGCTGTACAGTCCGCTGTCAGAAGGACTGACCGACTTCAGAAAGAAAGTCAGGTTTTTCCCGATGTTTTCACTCTTCCCATCATTCATCTTCATCCAGGTGACGGAGGTCACTGGTGGGTGGGACTGGGCATTGCAATTTAACGTCAACGACTTGTTTTCATTCACAACGAGAGCAGGCTCAGCTTTTACAGTCACGTCTTTGGGACGATCTGCATTTATCAAAAAGAGAAGAGTCAGATCTAAATATAGTGAGTTCTATATATTAAACTGTTGTGAATAATATCATTGCATACATTTAAATTTAGAGGAGGGGCATTCTAGGTAAGTATTTGTCTATATAGGTGGTGGACTTTATGAACAACTTAACATGCACACCTGCATAATATAATACATTCCTATGCACAATTGCCTTAAAGATGGGAGAAAAGCTGATTTAAATGATCATCTTTGAGGCCATAGTTTGTGGCGGTGGTGATGCATTATATCTCAAGATATTGTCAAAACAAAAAATAAACATGTACATACAACTGTACAACTTATAGTTAATGTATTATATTTTACTCAGTGGTGGACAAATGATAGAGATTGAAGTAAAAGTAGAATACTACACAATATAAATTATCCATTCTAAGTAAGTCATGCATTGGTAATTTTATGCAGAACAATAGTTTTAGCAGGAAAATGCACTTAAAAGTAAAAAGAATTAAAAGTAAAAGTATTCAGTAGGTGTTATATTACTGTGTCATTACTACGGATGCATTACTTTGTAAGCAGTAGCATATTTTATTATCTAATGTGTAGTTTGAACTACTTTATTACTTTAATACTGCATCATAGTTTTTGAAGTTGTTTTAGCTTTTCAAAGTAACTAGTAAGTTAGTAACAATACTGTGTCAAATAAATGTAGTGGAATTGAAGTATAAAGTGGCTGAAAATGGAAGTAAAGCAAAATTACACATGTAATCAAAAATGATTTCACATGTAAATAATAGCAGAAGATCTACTTTTTGGAAAGTTTTGGTTTTAATGATTTGTTTGGAAAAAGAAACAGAATCACTCACATTTTACCACCAATGTTTTTGGTGTGCTTGTATTTAAACCTTCGGTGTTTGTGGCGCCGCAGGTGTAAACTCCTCTGTCAGTTGAAGTTACATTGAATTTGTGGTGGAGAGTGTTTAAAGGCCAAGTTTGAGTGACAAGCAATTGTGAGGACTGAGGTTTAGATGTGGAAGTCCTTCTCAAGGTGAGCTCTGACAGTGGGAAGCTTTCAACAGAGCAGCTGATGGTGAGGAGCTGATCTTCCCTGAGCTCAGTAGTCATAGTCAGCATGGGTTGAGTTGGAGGATCTGTAGAGAGAAAGCAGCTGCGTGACATTTTCTAACATGTTGCATGATAATTCAGGAGCAGTCTATGAACAGGAAGTCAACTTCTGTCCTAAAAGCTTAATCACTTAAGAGTTTGACCCTCACGTATGTCTCTTGAATCAACCCGTTCTCACTCCGAACTCATAAAATATGGATGTTTGGACAGCGGCTGTCAGCGGCTGAAACGACGCAAAAAGCGCCCTTCAGTGTGTTTATAGAACGCCCCAGGTAGAGAAGCAGCTATGCAGCACTTGAATATGACGTAGCACTAAGAGTGACTACGGTAGCGAGTAGTATGAAAGCCCGAAAATCTGCATAGGGAGGTTGGTTGGGGTGGGGTGGGGTGGGGTGGTGGATGGGTCAATCAACACAGGACTTTCACCCAGCAGACTGGGGATCGTGTCTTGCGTGTCACGTTTCCTAAACCTAACCGTTGCTTTCTTCTTTTCCTAAACCGAACCGTCCTGTTCTTCTTTTCCTAAACCCACCTCCCGCGTAAGCCCAGCCACGCCCTGCTCCTTAACCTGTGTCAAAAGTGACGCCAATAGTCCCGACCAAGCGTGTTTAGATAAAGCGTGTTTAGATATGACGCTAAAGGAGACTTTTAGCGTCAATAAGAACGCCAAAGGCACCTGACCAAGCGTTCACATTGTACGAGATGGGAGTGAGAATGTGTTGGTTGAATATAGGGCTACAACCAGCAGCATGTTAGCTTAGCATAAAACAGATGGAAACTGCTAGCCTGGCTCTGTCCAAAGGTATCTTAGTTGGCCAACTAGCATCTCTAAACCTCATTCATTTACACATTATATCTCATTTGTTCAATTCTAAAAATCTAAATCAAGTCTAAAAATGACAAGTTAACATTTTGCATGTAGTTTTTTGACTGGGAGCAATAACTTGCACGGCAACTATACTTGCTGTAAAAAAGCTAATTGATGTCTCTTTCCACTTCCGTTTTTGTATGGATTAAACAAATGAGATGTGTGTTCATTTGTGAGTTTTAGTTAAAAAATGACTAACCGTTGTACAGAGCCAGGCTAACTCTTTCCATTGTCATATGCTAGGCTAAGCTTATCGACTGCTGGCTCCAGCCTCATATTTACCGTACAGATATGAGAGTTGGTTCTATCTTTTCATCCAACTAGCAAATGATTTACCTTTGAAAGACATGAATAAATAAACAAAGAAAGAAAAAGAAAATATTTTTTTGTTGTTGATTGAGTCAATCAGATGTAAATAATGATTTTTGTAATACTCAAACTTGATGTAAAAGTTGAGAGGAACTTAAATATCACAGAACATTTTCAGCATACCACAATTACTTACAGAGTACTTCTATGCACACCGGCTCACTATTGTCTCCTGTTTTGATCTCGTTGGTTGCGTTGCACATGTAACATGCTTTATCGGATCTCTCTACTCTGTCCAAATGTAGCACGTTCCCTTTAGAGTTCTTGGAGCTCCACTTTGAGGAGTCAGTCGGTTTCTTCATGTCGTAACGGTACCAGGAGTAACTCAACGGGGGAGGGTTGGCATCAGTGTTACAATTAAATGTAAGGGAACGACCAACTTTAACTTGTTTATCAACAACATGGATGGATGTCTTCCTCGGGCCATCTGGAAGGAAGAAATGATTAAATATTATTAATATGCTTTCAATGTTGATGCAGTCTATCAATTTATTTACTTTTCATTGTCGTCATTAACTCTCTGACAAACATGCAGCACCAGGAGCTTACATTCAACTGTAATTAGACGTGACCCTGATGTTCCAGTATCCACAGTGTTGGTGGCACTACACGTGTACGAGCCGCTGTTCTCAGGCTGGATTCTTTCAACAACATATTGTTGTGTTTGTTCCTGATGAATAGCTTCTCCATCTTTAAACCAAGAGTAGGTGCTAGGTGGTGGGTTGCTTCTCTTCACGTTACATGTCAAGGTCATTTTTTCCCCTTCTTTAACAAGAGAAGAAGAGGACTTCACCTCAACTTCGGGCCGATCTGAAACAGAAGATAGTTTTTCTTTAGGCTGATTAACAATTATTATCCACTAAGAATAGTATATATATATTAAATTAAAACAGATTGTTTAAAATCTTGCAAAGGTTTTTGTGTTGCTAATACCATAGCAACATTTAAAAACATACAGCAGTATTACCAGAGTTAACTACAGAGAATCACAAACACACCAAATTAAAGAATTCAAGTAAAAACATAGGAAGTACTCACATTGAACTTTAATATTGACTGGCTTTGATGGTGTTGTCCCATGTTTGTTTGTAGCTTTACAATGATATTCTCCATCCTGTGGCTCCATAATTGATGTGATACTCCATTCTGCCCCTGTTTTCTCTACAGCCTCTTGTTTATTTTTAAACCAGGTAAAGGTGGGGGCAGGCCTTCCTTTGGCGGAGCAAGTGAGAGTTACAGATTGTCCTTCCTTAACGTTTTGAGAGCTTATTTTAGCCAAGGTGTTTTTGGGAGCATCTGTGTCAACAAATTAAATAAAGTCGGGGGAAATCAGACCACTCACAGCAATACATGGATTATTTAGGGCAAACAATTATGCATACTGTATTTGATTATAGTCCCAATGTATTCAAAGTGGAACCTTAAGTGATTTAACAAATAGCCAAAGTATGAGTTTAGCAAAAGTAATCTACATGAATATAGGCTAGATGAGTATAATTTAATACGACAGACAATAGACGTGTAGTTAACAAATTAAAGTGTTATTTTTCAATGAAACATGAAGTTACACTAATGTACATCACCACTTGCTACAGCACAGTACCAAGCTTAAGACCAGTAGAGACTAAACCAACCATCTATTTATCTTATGTCAATGTCATTTTATTTATCTATTTCTTTTGTCTTTTTCTTTGTTTCTTGTTGTTATTGTTTTGTCTGTTTGTTTTAACATTGTTGTTTGCTTCTTAGTTTGATTATTTGTTTGGAATTACCTAATAAGTTGCCTGTAAAAGACACAAACTGTTGTTACTCTGTCAGATTTTGGGGTTCCACTTTACTTGAAGGTATCTACATAAGAGTGACACGACACTGTCATGAACGTGTCATAAACATTATAAACAAGTCATAAATGTTTATGACAACGCTTCTTTTAGTGTCATTTGGTTTTTGTCATGACAAATTATGGTTATGATTAGGGTTAGAGTTCATGTGTCATGACAGTGTCATGTCACTCTTATGTAGATACCTTCAAGGAAAGTGTTACCGATTTTTGTTTGTATTTGTAAAAAAACAAAAAAAACATTTCTCTTTTTTTATTACTACTTAAGACACACGACAGAGTGATTCTGCTAGCTTAAAAAAGAAGAATGATTTAAACGAAGGGACAGCACCTGCAGGCATTGTTAGCTGAAATATTCTTTTGCAAAACATTACATGTCATAAAGATTTAGGCCCTTAATCAAGCATTTGTGTTTTTGGGTAGGGTCGGGCTTGATTTTAAAGTTTGAGTTATAAAGGGAGAAAAAATATTAATGTGCAATTCTCAACTGATCAACATGAAAATATAGGCCTCTTTCTACTGCTGTGATAATACATTTTACTGATGTCAAAAGATTAAAAGTTCAGCTTAGTTTTAGCTGTATTATACCTATAAATCAATTGGGGGGGGGGCGGGGGGGGGGGTGTTAAGGGTTAATTCATATCAATTCATATCAGTAGTAGGCTAAATATGACCCCTGTAAGACATGACATCAACGTTATGAACTTACATTCAACAGTTACACTGATATTTTGAATCAAATATTTGTCGTCATTATCTTTGGTTTTGCATGAAAACTCCTTCCCATCGTCATTCCAGTTGGCTGTCAGATTGACGGTGAAGCTTTTCTGTTTTCCATTGTTCCTTTGTTGAGGCGTTGAGGACAGTTCCAAACCTCCAATTTGTAGCTCTGAAGTACATGAACTTGAAGTGGAGCATGTGAGTGTTATCACGCCAGATTCGTTTACAGCTGCTGGTTTCTCAAAAGTGATCGGGCATGGATTTTCTGCAAATGTAAAAATTAGATCATTTTTAAGAGAAATAGAATGATTATAGTGAATAGCCAGTGATAGTAAATTAGTAATTAGTCAGTAATACAGTATGTAATGAATACATATTTTCTTCTTACTTTTTCTACCTTAAACATGCCTGTATAAATATAATAGGCTACTAGTTACTGTAATAATATGAAAGACTTAGCTAGTCCTTAACAAATGTATTATGGGTATGATCATAACCCTACACTTTTTCTCAAATAATAATTCTTAAAATGTGTTACTTATAATAATCATGTTGAATTTTAACTCAACCAATCTCATCATTCTGGTTTGCATAACTCATTTTATGAAAATATCTTTCAGCACTTTTGATTTATGTACTTACCTGTAACTTTGAGGTTCGCCGCTGGTTTAGTTATCCATTTATTCACATCCTGTTTTCCTTCAAATCTGAAAGCATAGTCTCCACTGTCAGTTTTGTTTAGGTTGCAGATTAAAATATTGCACAGTGGAGATCCAGGATGATTGTTCCAACTTGAAGATGGAGAGCCGGTATATTTAACTCTATCTGCAAAGTCTGAACTGACAGGACGCTCTTCTTCATTTGAGCTGTAAATGACTGTGCCGCCAGTCAAAACCATTTTATGCCAAGTTGGATTCTTTATCCAAAACCAGTATGCACCCTCAACATCTTTATTTGAGAGTGAGACAATGCAT
Organism: Gymnocephalus cernua; assembly: GCA_023631565.1. Lineage (NCBI taxonomy): Eukaryota > Metazoa > Chordata > Actinopteri > Perciformes > Percidae > Gymnocephalus > Gymnocephalus cernua. Next base: position 35,483,097 of record CM042429.1, read on the forward strand.
TTGATTTCAATGCAGGACCCCTCCGTGGCTGTCAGGTGACCATCTTTTAGTTTGAAGAGCTCTTGTTGGACACAATCTGTGGTGGTGAAAACACAGATGTAAAAGTCAGGTAATGTATGTGACTTTAATGCAAATGTTGTTAAAAGCAAACATTGTCATCATAGTGGAATATGAAAATTCCTACTTTTTATTAGGGCCAGAAATACCAACCACCCGAGTGCCAGAGCATTCATTTTCATGTGGCACTAAAGCTCGAAATCTGAAACCAAGAGATGAATAAAATGTGTGTGTTCAATATTGGATGTCATATAATATTCTTTTTATTTACTATGAACTAGCATTGTCAGTATAGGTAGGCTTTTATGTATTTTATTCAATGCAAATGCAGATACAAAATTCTTCCTCTTTTTTTCTTTTCTTTTTCTGAGTTGTTTGAGTAGTCTGCTTTTTCTTCCTCATTTCAAGATTGTTGGGAATTCTCCAGCATTGCAAAATATATCTTTTCTGAAACAAACAGCAGTACGTGAAAAAGATTGAAAGCAGACTAAAGACTAAGACAAAATGTTGAGATTAAATGTTTTGTTGCAGTGTAGATGTAATTATTGTGTCTTGATACAGCAGAGCCCACACATTATACTTTTAGACTTCCAATTACGTGCTTGTCATTCAAAGAAGACCGATAATACACCACACAGAATATTTAGAGTGCAAACATTACTGTGACTTTATTTTTTAGATTTGGTCATTTATCCCCCCAAAATGTATACGTAATATTGTCAAAAATAATAGTGTTTTTAAAAGCTCAATATTCAGCATATACTTCACTTACAAATGTCACTCTATACTTATTTAGAAACCTAAATAGACACAGACATTGTACCTCATCAATGATTGACACAGAACCTTCATGGATAGTTTATTTTTTTGGTTAAATTAGGCAGTCAAATAGAGGAACTATTTAAGACTGAAAGATTTAAAAAAATAAGCTTGTTCTTACCTCAGAAGATTCACTTACAGCAATCCGTAGCACACACCATCCTTCATTAAGTAAGAGTAAGATTTAAAAAAAAGGAAGTTTTCACAGTTCAACTAAAATCTTGTAAAATTTGCATGGTTAATCATGCAAGCCAGAGAACATAATCTTTTTTAGTTGTACTGATGAAGGCGATGAGATTTTCTCCTTCAACTTGCTCGCTACAGTATGCAACATCCTCTCACTTCCTCTATTCAATGCTTTTGTTAGTAGTGAAAGCATCTGTTAATTAAGGGTGGTCTTTTTCACAGGCACTGAGCAGCTTACAGTATTTGACATATATTTGCAGAATGTATGCTTACATAGTATTTACATTTTCTTTAGTACTTCTACGTGATACGTAACGTATCAAAAGATTTCTGAAGTACTGTATAAATAGTGTGTTTCTTATATCCCAAAACATGAAGATAAATCACACATAAACAGGAAATCTTACACAAAGAAAAAAACATTTGCTTTCACTTCCCCTCCCCAAGAGCAACAGCCACTATCTTCTCAGCATCAGCTGCCATTTCCTCCATGGCGCTGTTTAATGCTTGCAGCATGGCAGAGAAGGAGCGGCTGGCAGAACGGGCATGAACGGGCATCGCCAACTCCACCAGCTTAGATGAAGCCGTGGCCAAGTCTTTTTCTGCCGCTGCCAGCCGCTTCTTCACTTCACCTTTAGTAATCTCCACTGACAATACACAAGTCCGCAGCCCTTTAAGTCTTGTTGGTTCCATGCCCCGCTGTCGCGCCAGACGCTCGACTGAATCATCGTCCAGGCACAGAGATAATTGTGCTTTGGTTAGAATCCGCACTGCAACACTTGAGTCCACCATGGAGGCCACAAAGGGAACAGGAATAGCCGACACCCCACCAGATAGCGAGGCAGCTGCCCATATTAGTGCTTTGAATGCTTCCTTTTTCTGAGTGACCAGGGTGGAGGTTAGTGTCGGGAGAGCCAAGAGAAGGGCGTGGGCTCGGATCTCTGGAAGGTCTCCTCCCATGTCCTCCAGCAGGCCAGGGAAGTCAAAGCTCTCCAGGGTGGAGGGTCTCACCAGGTAGACTTTAGGCAGTGTCACACCCTGAGATGTCAGCACTTCCAGACTGGCTTTCCTCTTTTCTTCTAGGCTTCTTTCTGTGTCTTTTGCTGAAGCTAAAAGAATAAAGTACACTGTTTGCCGCTGCTGTGACCGGGCCTCCAAGAACACATCCACACTGTTGGGTTGGGGCGTCTGTGTGAATGTCATTAAGACGGCATTATAACGAGGGAATTTAACTCCATCCATGTATCTCTCGGGTTCAAACGGAGAGGCGGATGGGACAGGTGGCAGATCCCACAGGCGAAAGTCAGGGTGTTTAGGGTTTGGGTAAACTGCCAATTCCTCTGGGGCAACAGATGATGGAGACAGAGCTGCTCCGTCGTCCCCAGGACCGAGGCCACGGAGGGAGTTTATAAAGGCAAATTTTTCATCCCCACGGCCCCCCATCACAGCTAAGTTGATCCTGCTGATCAGGAGATCTTCCACTGCATCCTTGACATCTGATAACTTATTGAGCTCTATGGACTCTTTGAGGGTCTCTAGGAGGCTCAGGCTTCTGAAAACATCAGCCATCTCTGTAAAAAGATAAAGATTGCAATACTTTATTATAACAAAGGCCAGAAAGACCATATAAATACTTGAGGATTAATAAAAGAGAAAGCAGTAAAACCAATATACTTTATCGTACTGGTAAGAGTAACAATAGACATTATGGCATCTAATGCATTAATAAAAATAAACACAATTGCCAGCTTTACCGGCAATAGTAAACGTTTAACAATCTGAGAAGCAAAGTATATATCTGTTTGTTTGTTTATTTAGGATCCTCATTAGCTCCTGCATTGCAGGTGCTATTCTTCCTGAGGTCCTGATCTGGGGTCACAACTAGGGCGTAATTTCCACAGGCTTCAAGATCCTGTTTGTGCTTTCAAATTTCAAATCAAAGCAAATTATTTTATTTATAAGTCTCGGGGATTGGCCACTATTTTAAGCAATAAAGAAAGTAAAACACCTTTTTCTTATACATATTTTAGTAATAGTCTTTCTGACAGAATTTCATTTTGGTCAACTTAATTATTTCCTGGATTCTGTATCAAAAGTTCCTATAAATGTATTTAGAAATGCAGGAAATGGGATTCAAATTGAAAACATTTTTCTGGCAGAGGACCCCCAGACCTCCTCTTTTGTCTCCCCCTCCCCCCCACACACTTCTCAAACCTTGTGTCATAAGAAACCTGCTCAATCAACCAATCAAATATTGATTTTCTGGCAAGGCAATGTTTCAATTCAACAAAACCCTGAACACACTCACCTACAGATCTGGAAGAGAAGCGGCCCTCTGGTTGAAATATGTGTTCCAAGTTGTCAAATGTTGATTCTTCTGCAGCTCCGAAGGACCAGCAGCGTCAGGTTGATCTATTTAAAGTGTCTCTGTCTGTCTAGCTAGTGGAACATCTAATCCTGTTAGCTCAGTCTTAATCCAAAATCACTTTAAGCACATTCATGCACACTGTGTGTGTATGTAAAGCTGTTTTCTTTCATGCATACCCCGTACTTTCTTGCACAAGCACATACATAAAGATGCAAACACATGTATAACAGACACCTTACATTATTCTTATTACACAGCAAATATTCTCTAATAACTTGTTATCCAAGAAAGGATTACAAAAACTCATATCCCTCTACACTTTCAACAGTCAAGAACTCAAAGACATAAGCAAATATTTTTACTTAACTTTTACATTTGATTTTACTATACTGTAAACTCTGTATGAAATAAAGGACATACCACCTATTTAGTAACACTTGTTGGGTAATAAGATACACAGAACCTGCAGAGCTTGTTTATTGAATGTGGGTATCTCCCTTCTTTAATGTTCACACACAGAAAATCAGAAATATGCCTATAAGTTTTATTTTATTTTCCTTGAATTTTCCCCACATATGCCTTGTAAAAGCGTTAATAAAGAGGAACAATGTAATAATAATAAAGTTGAAGGATGAGTGTGTACTGTACAGTATGTGACTTAGGAGCCAAGCTGCAGAGTCTTTCTTTTCTTCTGAGAGGAACTCATTATGTAAATGCCCAACACCTGGTTTCAGATGCTATTTTAGGCTCACAGCCTCTCACACAATGATTTCCTGTTTTTGTGACAGCAAGTGCTGTGAATTGTTTTTACATCAATATACATGAGTTTATTTTAAATACAAAAGTAATTGTTAGATTTGTTGGTCTTGTCTTGCTGATAGTAACTAAGTCAAAGGTGTGCACAGGTCCTCTGTCAGCTGGTGTCAAGAAAGTAGTAATGCTTATCATATACATATACATATATATACATATATATATATATATATATATATATATATGTGTGTATATATATATACATATATATATATATATACACACACATATATATATATATATATATATATATATAACACACATATATATACACATATATATACACATATACATATATATACATATAAATATATATACATATATATATATATACATACATACATACTGTATATACACTCAGCTACAAACTGTTATAACTGCTCAAATAAATGGTTTATACAAAATAAATGTAAAAAGGGTATTTCCTTCACTCAACACTCATTCATATTATCATATTATTTCAGACTCTCTCAACTGTAACTGTAAAAGCTGACTGCAGTGACTCCCTGAGGCTGACAGGCAACCAGCTGGCTGCACACAGTTACACCACAGTACAGCAACAGTCTGGAAACAACACATTGTACTTTTCACATTTCTGTTTGTTTGTTCTTACAGAGTTTTAAATTGTGAACTTTTGTACACGTAATATGTATTTATATGTCATTTGATGCTGTGGTAGCAATGTCTTTCATATGACTGCCACTATTAAATATAAAAGAATAAAAATAATAATTTCTATACAAATACCTTTCATAAACTGCTGCGCAGTGGTCAGAGCTGCTATACAGAGCTAACTCACCATTTAACTTTTACTTGATTATGACTGTTACACAATGTCTTCACTTCAATCATTCGAGGTGCACCGTATGCTTAGTTTGGCTTTTTGTTTTAAATCACAGTGCCATTGCAGGAAAATAATACACAGCAAGAAGCCATTTCATCAGAGCAAATTACATTATGTCACCTTCCTAAAATAATTGCCTAAGTCATTTTTTTCAGGTTTTTCAGAAAACACAAAAAACTAAACGGCCTAAGTCACACGCTTGACATTATACTAAAAGTGTAGAATCACAAGACCTGTTCAACTGAGGATGTAGGCAATTTTACCAGAGGTAGCCAGCACCATGAGGAGATGATTTAGGCAAAAAAAAAAAAAACATGAAGGTGACGATTAGTAACTTTGTCCTCAAACAACTAAGCAACACTATCCTCAAATCTGACTCATTATATCCTCCACATTTGAATACAGTGCCACGTCCTCACCTTCCTTATCCTCTGGTACACAGTGTTTTGTCTCTTCAGCCTCCCTAATCATTTCCTCTTCACCCTCTTCCTCTTGTGTCTCCTCTGCTTCTTCTTTCATTTTCTTTGATTCTTTAATTTCAGCATACTCTGTCTCTGTGGTCCCTTGTGTCGTCCCTGCCTCTGTTGGGGTCTTTCTTTTAATCTGGGAGAAATCAATCTTGGAGTACTCCACATCCGATTTGTCCGCCACCACAACTCTGCCCGCTTCAGCTGCCACTTGGTCGATGGCCTGATAATCTTCCACTGCTTGACCAGCATCCATCTGTCAGGAGCAACACAGAAATGGTAGAAGTCATTTGTCAGTTTCTACAACACCAACAAATTGGCAATCCTCAAAAGAATGTGAAGACGAACATGAAGAAGCTACTGAAGCTACTCGATTAAACAAGGTGTCACAAACCACTGATTCAAATCCTACACATTGGGACTTTAATGTACAATACAGTAAGACTTTATAATAATGGTACATGAATAATCATGAATTCATGCATGACTTCATGCATGAAAAAGCATGAATTCATTCATGTAGTACTTCATGAACTATCAGTAATGTACAAGAAAAAATAGTATCTCATGCATGACTATGCGGGAAGAATACGTTAATTAATTCATCAATTAAGGTATTAAATAAATTAAATCATTATGATTTCTGATTTATTAATGATGTGCATGTCTTCTTCATAGATACGTCTGTAGTTAAAGTGAAGAAACTGAATTGTAGTGTTGTAATCATGATAAACTAAACATTACTTCATTATTACTTCATCATGTTTGTGGCCCTTCAAATTAAGTGCTGACCTGGTCCATCTTCAACATTGATAAATAAGATATGCTTATGAGCAATCATCTTTGTCACCCCTCAAATAAAATAAAATAAAAAAAGTCACATAGAAGTCATCAAAAAGTAAAATTTATAAATATCCTACTTGGGGGAACATTGTTCTCAGGCATTACTGTTATACATTTAATTTTATGCCTCCATCAATCATATCTTATTTATCAATGTTAAAGATGGACCAGGTCAGCACTTTATTTGAAGGGCCACAAACATGATAAAGTAATGAAGAAATAATGTTTAGTTAACAATGATTACAACACTACGATTCTTTAGAATATATGTACACTGCTGTGACTGGTCAGTTTCTTTAAAGAAGACATGAACATCATTAATAAATCAGAAATCCTGATGATTCAAATACCTTAATTGATGCATTTATTAACGTATTGTTCCTGCATAAAGTCATGCATGAGATACTATTTATCCATGTACATTACTGATAGTTCATGAAGTACTACATTAATGAATTAATGCTTTTTCATGCACAAAGTCATGCATGAAGTCATGATAACTCATGTACCATTATTATAAAGTGTTACCCAAAATACAGTATATAACCAACTGTGAATATAAATACCAGAGGATCTCTGTTAAATGTCATCATCTCCAGAGTCTCAGCTTGATTTCCATAGACCCTCTGTTTTCTTCTGAGGAGAAATGTTTTAAAAGAGCACAAACATTAACATACAAATAATGTGCAAAGCGTATTAATGCCTCATTAGAACAAAAGTTAAAGGACCATTAGCATGTTTTGGCCTGCCTGCTGCAGTAACAATTATTTTCCATTGACCATTTCCAAAGCATGCTGTCAAAATTTCAGGCATGTTCTAGCTAGCATTGTTTTTTTATGAATTAACATTATACATCAAACAAAGCCTGGAATATTCAATATTCTCAGCAAACAAAGTAAAAATAACAAGACATGAATTAGAACTTCAGAATGTACCTGTGACATTTTCTCACCAAACAGCAAATGATTGCAGAAAGAAGAGCGCCAATCAAAAAGGCAATGATCATTTCCAGCCGTGTAATCATTGTTAACACGTTGACACTCATGTTTTGATCTGGAATCAAGAGGAACAAATTGTTAAATAAAAACGAAAAGAAAAATATATTCAAAATGAAGGCCACTGCTGCTCTTGGTTGTGCAAATACAAAATAAGATTCAAGAAAACATTTAAAGACGGAGCAGTTACCTTCTTCTTCTACTTTTTTCAGGATGAGGTTTTCTTTTACTTCTCCATTTTGATTGCTGCTGACACACTCGACAGAGGTGTTGCTGTGGTCTCTTACAGTCAGGGTGACGGTGCTGTTGACTGTGTTGTGTGACACCGTGGTGATGACAGAGTACCTAGTGTGGTTCTCCAGGAGCGGCCATTTGATGGTGGGTACAGGAAACCCCTCACTGATACACACACAGGTCAGAACCTCGGACTGATTTATGCATCCAGAACTGTTTAGGATCTTTGGATAATCTGCAAAAAATAACAACATCAAATAAAGCACACAGTAAGCTGATATGAGTAGGGCTGGGTATCGTTCAGATGACTTCGATACCGGTTCCTAACAACACTTTTTTCAATATCAATTTTATAAAACAAAAAGAAATTACAACATTACACATTACAGCACAAATATTTGTATTTATTTTTCAGCTCCTACTACGTGAGCTCCGTAATGACTCTCTCTAATGACTTCTCTGTGACTAACGTAGAGTTTTTCCTGCCTGCCTCTACCATGTGTAATGTTAGACAGCCAATCACCAGCATTATTAGATCTTGGTAGAAGCATGCTGCATCTTGGCTCACTGACGCTGAAGACATTTACTCCTTAGGTATTCAAACTGGGTATTGAATGAAGAGTCTTTTTTCGATACTCAATACTTTAGAGGCAATTTGGTCGGTGCCTAAAAGTCTTGAATTCGGTACCCAGCCTCAGATATGAGTGATAATTCTTCTTTATAAGGTGATCATGGATAACCCCGACCACGCTCTCCACCCCACACTGGTCCAACAGAGACAGCTTCGATGTCGCACTGACCGCTACAGAAAATCATTCCTACCACAGGCAATTCAACTTTTTAACACTTCATCACTGAGTGTGAGAAAAGACTCATATACATCACAACTGCACTGAATGCACCTTGCACAATAGGTTTATCTACATCATATCATTACTAGTGAAACAGTTGTACATTTTATTCCCCAACTTACACAATAAGTTTATCTATATCTTGTGAAACAGTTGTACATTTTATTTCCAATTTGTATATATTTGAAATATTTGCTCTTGTAGTATTATATTATTATTTCATGTATATTGTTTCCTATTATTTAATGTATACTCTGTATGCTGTGTGTCTGATATTTTGCTGCTGCAACACCATTTTTGGGATCAATAAAAATCTATCTATCTATCTATCTATCTATCTATCTATCTATCTATCTATCTATCTATCTATCTATCTATCTATCTATCTATCTATCTATCTACCTACCTATCTATCTATCTATCTATCTACCTACCTATCTATCTATCTACCTATCTATCTATCTATCTAGTATCTACTTAGAGGTCTACTTACAAATCACAGTGACTTTGACATGCATAGTCAGAGTTATGTCCAGGTGTTGTGCTGTACAGATGTATTGTCCAGTATGTTCAGCTGTCACATTAGGGATGACAAGAGTGGCTGATCCAGTGTTGTTCTGCAGGTGAGTATCGGCTCCATTGTTCAGGTTTTTGTTGGATGGGCCTTCAGTCCACATTACAAGAGACGGAGGGACACTTTCAACACTGCAGGTCAGATTCAAAGCTTCACCCTCCTTTACAGTCGTCTGTCCAGTTATTTCAGATTTCTTCACATCTTTGAGACAAAGAAATTTGAAGAGATTTGAATTGATCAGATAACGCAATGATGTAGTTATTTAGAACCTATGGCTATAGTCTGAGGTTGAAAACAAAAGTTAAACAGTTAAATAAGCCGATTTTGCTGGTCAGAACACAAGATCTTAAAACGTAATTTATCTCTAAATTCATTTCTAAATTCAGTGTACAGTAGCCCACCATGACATTAACTCACATTTAACATTAGCACTTTTAGACTTCACTGTACATTTAAAGACATGGTGCTGTGAAAGTTATTCAGTATGTATTTTAGGTAGATCAGGAAAAGGTGTTCTCTGCTCTTGAATTCACAGCTTTTCAAGTTTCAGTTACCTGGTAATACAACTGCAAGTGTAAAAGTTTTACTGTGTACTTACATTTCACTGTTATGTTTACTTCTTCCGTCAGGGTGTTGTTCTGATGTTTTGCTGTGCACACGTACTGTCCAGAGGATTCTGCTGTCACATTAGGGATGACAAGTGTGGCTGTTCCAGTGTCATTGTTCAGGTTTTTGTTCAAGCCGAGTTTAGTCCAGGTGATGAGAGATGGAGGGAAACTTTCAACACTACAGGTCAGATTCAGAGTCTCACCCTCCTTCACACTTGTTTCCCCAGTGATTTTAACTTCCTTCACATCTAGGACACAAAAAGAATACACTGTATTATATACAATATTTACAACGTCCCTGAATTCCCAATTTTCCACCAAGAATATAGTTGATGTTGTAAAATTCAACAGAGTTGAGAAAACCATAGAAATGACATGACAGCATAAAACATCTGTTAGCAAACATGAAAATAAAGTGCGGTATGGTAGGTATTACTTACAGGTCACATTCAGAGTCACAGTCTCCTCTGTAGTGATGCTGTTTGTGAAGCTGACCTTACAGCTGACATTGGTGCCGTGGTGTTCAGCTGAAGAGTTAAAGGTCAGGGTTGAGCTGTGTCTCTGAGTGACAGCAGTCACATTCTCAGTCCTGAAACCAGTGATGTTTCCTGTGATGTGAGAGTCCTTCTCTCCTGCTCCTCTCCACGTCCAGCTGATTTCAGGAACAGATCCAGAGCAGAGACCAGGAGCAGTGCAGCTCAGGGTGCTCTGCTGTCCCTCTGTCAGAGGAGGAATCATCACTGTGGGCTTCTGGGTCAGATCTAAAGTGGCACAAAATATACAGTAAAAGGAAAATCATGGTGATGTAGTCCAATAGTAGGATCAAGTGAGCAGATATGAAGGTTATTATTCACTTCAAGTATAGTCTCGCATTGCCAGACCCTCCTCCACAGCGCTGCGGAAGAGGGTCTGGCTAGTCCACACAATGGGGGATGGGATGGGAGAAAAACGGGCTCTGGTTTATTAGCATTTCTTTAAAACAAACACAATCGTCTTGGCACTGAGCCACGGTGCCGCTGCAAAATTAGCCTCGGGAAGGAACTTGTTTTGGTGGAACAAGTGTATGTTCAGAAGTCGTGCAACAGAAAACTCAGATTGGACAGATAGTCTAGCAAGCTACATACATATATACAAACATACATACATACATATTTATTTATTTATTACTCTGCCACCTCCAACTGTGCAATATGTCATTTCTATTAATCCGCATCTTACTCATGTGTATATCTGTGTATAGAGTATATACTGTCTGTTTATATAAGGGTGTTTATTGTGTTTTATGTATATTATTGTTTTATTCTCTGTTTTATTGCTATTATTATTACTGTGTCTTTCTATTTTTTATACTTTATGCATATTTTTTCTCCTACGTCTACTTAATGTGTATTTGTGTTATTCTGATGTGCGTACATGTTTTCTTTTGAGCTACTGTAGCACAGGAATTTCCCCAGTATGGGATTAATAAAGTCTATCTTATTTTATCTTATCTTATCTTAGCTGTCTGGATTTATCCTGCAGAGATCGGACGAGCAGTTAACCATAGTCCTCATAAATCGACCGGAGTTTAAAATGCTAACACAAAGAAAGCATAAGGTAACGGACATCCGTCCGAAAAGGACATTCCGAAGCAATCCCTGAAGTGGAACATCGTAGATATAGACTACTTCAAGTAAAACTTATATAATAATCTGCTCTGCTTTATATTTCAAAGGGGCAATTTGTATGGCAGGTGTAAAATGAAACTTGCTCTATCAGTGTTGTTACCGTTCCTACTGGCCGCCCACACAGCCAGACATTATTTTTATAGCACATGAGGGTTTACAGTCTTTCATAGCTTTACGTAGTTCCAAGACTATGTTTTAGTCACAAATAAACATCAGTTTCACACTTCAGTTAACATACAGCATTTGCTGTGATTCTTCATACCTGTTACAGTGATAGTTAAACTGGGAGATGTGTGTCGTTCCATGGTTTCATTCAGGAAACCACCTATGAAGTGGTATGATCCAGAGTCTGATTTGGTGACGTCATTGATGATGATACTGCAGTTATTCTGACTCAGATCAGGCTCCAACAGTGACACCTGTCCTCTAGACTCAGACTGAGCATTTGGGTTGGTGTTGTTCAAGTGGAGTGTTATGTTTAAATCAGTACAGTCATGTTTAGAAGGATCACATTTGTACCAAACTGCATTTTCCAAAGTGAAGCCAGCATCAGTGTTGAAAGAACACGGTATCACAACACAGAGTCCAGCCTCTGCTGTTATTTCTCCTTCACTAAGAGAGATACAGGATCCATTTTTAGAGCACTCACTTCCATCTTGAGATGCAACTGTAAATACACACACGGAGACAATTAGGAACAGAGTACTTAGATATTGATAATACATCTACTACTAATGAAGGGAGACTTTTACTGAAATGCTGCTGAACCTCTGAAAGGCCTAACAATGCTATTTGTAGCAGCGTGTCACCTATATATGTTTCCTGATGCACGATGCAGATATGATATTAGCCAGTCATGGTTTCAGCTTCCTCTCTGATTAAAACTAAGTAGAGTAAATTAAGCATGCACAATCATTATTAGTTTTTAAATATTTTCTGTCATGAGCCCTCTCACTCCACCGGGTTACCACCTTAATTTGTTTCCACTATCTTCCACTCTGCTCACCACTCTTTCTACTCAGCCTAACTAGCTTCATCTGTCCCTGCTCTGCTCTGCTCTAATTACTCTGCCAGCTGCGCTGCATTACCCACTAACCTCTCCCAGTATTTAAAGCCCTGTCTTTCAGCTCTCCTTTGTCAGATCGTCTGCAAAGCTCACACCCGGAACCTGTTTGCTCGCGCTTCTGGCTCACCCTTGTTTTGTGACCCCGGACCTGCCTGATTTTTGGATACTCTTCTGCCCCAGGAAAACCAGACCTGCTTTCTGCCATAACGACTCCTGACTACTCTTCGATCCCGGTAACTCTGACCAGCCTTCTGCCTTGCTACAACGTATTTGGATTTCCCTTGAACTGTACTTCTGCCTTGTTTCATCCGCCCCGTTGTGTCTGTGTTTCCCCCCCAGGACTTCTGGACCACCCACCACCGGCGTCATAGGACGCATCGCTGCCACTGGGGGGGGCACAGACCCAGCACATTGGACGGAATCCCTGTTATTCCCAGTAACCCCTGGAGCCTTCACTCACTCCCTACTTCCCTTTTCCCTTAAGTTTTAATAAACTTTCTGGTGTGACGCAATTGTGGTCCTCTGGTCGTCTGTCTGAACCGTGACAATTTTCATGGATTTGGTAAACAAATTATTACATAATTCAAAAGGTAATTATTTACGCCAAACAGTAAAGCGTGAGGGTCATAAGAGCATTTTAGAAGCTGCTGAATACCTGTAACTATATCTGCAATTCTGGCACATAAAAGGAAATATATAGGACATTTATTAAGATTTTTGTTTTTTTAATATTGAAGATGCCTTCAGCAGCTTCAAAGAATAAATATCGACATTAGATTTTTATGTGTCAAAAAAGTATTGCAATAAAGCTGCTCACTATACCTGCATTGTTGCTTCTCACAGCGAAGAGCAAAGAAGCCCAGATGAGAACAAACATCCCGATTCGGTGATTGAGACACTCAAGTCTCTCCCTCCACAGGACAAACTCTTATAAAAGCACAAAGACTTCACATAAAAAGTGCAATAAACATACAGGAAGTTTGGTTGATAAAACTTGGACCAGAAACGACGCCACAGCTGACAGCACAGATGTTAATACAGGAGGTTGCGCGTTCACCTATTCTGTGCGGATGATAATAAATTTGACTACTACTTTCCCCAGGGCCTCATTTTATGCCTCTGACAGCTCTGATCATATCTGTGGTTTCTGCGATGTATAGGCCAAAGACAATAATGTAAATAAGGAATGTATTAAATGTGGCATAATTATTCACTTCAATAGATTTAATGTAGCGATACATACAAAATCAAATGAGGTATATGTTGCGTTTTACCTGTTTTGTTGTCCTGCTCTCTTCACTCCAGAGGTTTCAGCTGTGTGAATCTGCTCTTAACCGACTCTTCCTCTTAGCACTTCTCTACCTCTTCCTTCTTTGTGCAAAAAACATCGAACGCAAATTATCGTTGCTCCTGTCGTCCAAATACCATAATTGAATGCAATTTTAATCACATGTGCATTACAGATCATTTGGGGAATGTGTACCTTCTGCACTGAATATTAAAAGAAAAGAAAACTATTTTTGTTGTTTTTGTACCACTTTTGTGATGTGAACTGATACAAAACCTTTAGCAAAGAGGAAGTTTGTGGCAATTGCACAAACAATGAGGAAACAAATTCTGGTCATCTTGAGAAACAACCAATGAATGGTATATTTTCTTTGTGCAGATGTTATATAGACTCATTAAGTTTGAACTGAATATTTGTTGGTCCAATATAGTTTATTTCAATTTCCTTTGCACATGATAATGTACAATACATACCATACTGTGCAAAATGTGATGTACTTGACAGTGAAAGGTCAATATTACAAAGTAATATTTGCAGAGCCAGTTGAGAAATAATGGTCAAAGAATATTCATGTGTGGAAAAATGGTTCCGTCCTCCATTTGAACCTTAAGCCTCTTTCTTTTTTTGTATTTTCAGCCTGATAACTTTCTGTTCTCATGTTGTGCTACATGACTATACTTACATTCAGCTAATGAGCTAATGTCAGTTGCTATACATGTCTGCATTTTGAACATGCACTGCAGAACTGTACAAGAGGGAGTGTCATAGAGGTTGAGACACCTTTGTATTCACTGAAAGCTCGAAGTTTGTACCTAATCCTACAAAAAGTGTTTTCTGTGCAAGAAACTTCCTGCTCACTCTTAGCACTGATAGTCAGGTTGAGTCCTGCTACACATTTTTTAGTAATCTGTTTCCTAATAGAAACAAATGCAAGCACTGATCTGGACAGTATTTTTTGCAGTCTGATTTTCTGTTCCGTTTTGTCTGTGTGCTTGACTGATCATAGCAGAAACTTGTTTGGAACAACTCAATCTAATTACAGACAAAAAAAAATAAAAATAAAGACACAAGGAAATCCTGTATATTAGAACAGGATATATTCACAGTAATGCCACTTTTAGCTGTTACTTTAAATTGTATTGTATGCCACTTTAAACTGCATGCATGTCTAATGTATTTTTATCTCTTAGCCTTCCTTCCCTTTTGTCTCCTCAGGCCACCATTGTAAATAACAACTTGTTGCTGACTGAATGACTTGCTTGTAAAAAATAAAGGTGAAAAAAGATGACACATTAAATCTTAGTTTATTTAAATGCAATTTCAGTTGTATTTATTTCAAATAACAACAACATATTGTCTACAAGTAATAAAAAGCTAAACTGGTACATAAAGCTGTTAATTCTAGCTGATACAGTGTTAATAAATGCTGTGTAATACATGCTGTGTTTACTGGGCTTATGTTTTGAGTTTTGAGTGGCTTGATGGGGGATTGGTCATGTGAAGCTGCGATGTGTGTGGATTAAATACTTTGTACACAAAATAGCTGTCACCTGATACTGTGGTTAGAATGGAATAATGGTAGTTGAATACATAAAATAACACAAACAGAGCCGATCCGCCCTATACGCTCACTACGCAAGCTGCGTAGGGCCCCGCAAATTACTCGAGGCCCCGCCTCCCCCTCTTTACAACATCCATGACAAAATTAAGCGAAACTATCCTTCTGGTCACGAAAAAAGGAAAAAAAAACACCATGAGAGTGAATTGCGGGAACAACAATCAGGTAAACTTGTGTTCCCTCCTCTCCAAGTTTGATGTCAGCAAAGTAAAGTTATGTTTATGTACATTTCTATTGTGTTTTTTTCGGTCTTGCTAACCTAGCTGGGCAGGCAGGCAGTGCATCTCTTGTCTAGCTGCTAACGCCAGTCACTTCCAGGGCTGTGTTTTGTGACTTTGTGCCTGACAAACGTGAGAGTAAAATACAATTATTTATTACGTTTGATAAACGACAAAGTGCAACGGTGTTTGTTTACTGCAGAGTTTTGAACCTCATTCTGTTCTATATTGTTGTACTTATTCTTTGACTGTTTTGTTTAAAGGAGGAAGGATTGTATTGGGAGCACTGAAGTGTCAGGTGTGACTGTGTGGCATCACGGGTCAGGTAGAGGGCCCCTTAGGAGAATTTTGCTTAGGGCCCCAGGGAGGTCAGGGTCGGCACTGAACACAAACCCTAACATGTGGAGGTGTTGATTTGTCTGACAACGTCAACTGATCTCGGGCTTAAAGCACAGTGCTGTGTTAAAAACCACACACAGGATTGCCATTTACAATAAACATTCAAATGAGAAGCCATCACATCAGAAAATCTAAGAGAACTCCCCCACATAAATCAATCCCCTTTGCCATCCCACCTCGTTTCTACCAGACCCTTTTAAAATGCACCTCTGCCTAACAATGTGTCCGCTTCTTTAACGGTTTAAATTTCTCCCATTATTTCTTTCACATTGGAGTAAACTATCATATCCCCTCCTCCCTCCTCTGCAGACATACACTCTTGTGTCTCCTTATCTTGCCCTATCATCACCTCCTCCTCATTGCCCTCCAACATTTCACCGCCCTCTCCACCATTGTCTTGTCTCTCCTCCATTTCTTTGTTCTTAATTTCAGCATACTCTGTCTCTGTGGTCTCTCCTGTATTATTTGCCCCTGTGGGACTCTCCCTATTCAAAAAGTGGAAGGTAATGTCAGAGTATTCCACCTCTTTTGGTTCCACGTCAACGGCAGTGGCTGATTGGTCAGCAGCCTCGGCTCCTCCTTCAGCTGCCTCTTGGTCATTGGCTACTTCATTTTCCACTGCGTGACCATCGATCTGTCAGGTACAATTCAGAAATAATATATAATTTGCCAGCTGATACAAGCCAGACAACTGTGTGTAAATTAGGCATGAAATATGTGCATCAGTGACATAATATTGTCACTCAATACAACAATTTATAATTATAACCAGCAGTGTTAATGTAAATACCAATAGATCCGTTTCAGTCGTCGCCATCTCCAGAGTCTCAATCACATTCCCAGAGATCTTCTGTTTTTTCCTGGGGAGAAATTGTGTCGCATTTTAATTTGATTAATGACTGCACCTGTGATTTTGAAGCCCACAATTGATTAACTACATAACATGTGTTACAGTATGTTAAACATTATTATAACCTTTATTTAATCAGCTAATACTGACTGACAACAATTTTTTGATTTTCAATGGACCTTTTCCACAGCAGACATTGTGATTTACATAGTAGGAAAAGCAAAGCTGACATTGATAACCTTAGCGATGGCTCAATTCCATCATGTGTCCCAGTAAGATATTTCAGTGAGTCAGCATGCACAATACCAGGGCCTCTCCTAAGTGGAATGCAGCCATCATCAATGGTTTTAAATACACCTGTGCTTTTCCTACTGTGACATGTCAACATGTCCGCCATGAAAAGGTCTATAGGCGGCATACTGGCTCACTATTATAACAATGAATACAAACAAAAACAAAATGTATTAACTGTGATAATCAAATTCAAGTTTATAGTCCCTTTAGTGACCATTTTGTATACGACATGTATATACACTACATGTAAGAACACATGTGGTTGTTTTAAGTATTTCAAGAATTTAAGATTTGCTGTGAAATGGATAAAGCTTGCTATAACACTGATGTGGTCCTTTATGATTTATGAATATACATGTCAAAAAGAAGCACAGTTATACAAAAGAAAATGTAGATTATTATTTTTACGTACCTGTGGCATTTTCTGGCCAAGCAGCAGATGGTTGCTGTAAGAAGTATCCCAATCAAAAATGCAATGATGACTTGCGGATTTTTATGTAAAGTCATGAAAAATGTCTTGAGTGGATCTGGAATCAAAAGAATGAGAAAACTAATTATTAAAAAAAAAAAAACACTTGTGATCACAGCTGCCTACTATTAAAAGCATTTTTTAAATGAGGCAATGATGTCTTAAAGCAGTGGTCTAGAGTTGGGGAGGTATTTCAGTTGTTAACACTTACCCTCTGGCTCAGTGTTTTTTATTGTAAGGTTCTTTTTTTCTTCCCCGTCACTGCTGCTGACACACTCAACAGTGGTGTAGTTGTGATCTTTGACAGATACAGTAATGCTGTTGTTCACTGTGTGGTGTGACACACTGGTCATAATAGAGTACTCAGCATGGTTCTTCAACAGAGGCCATTTGATGGTGGGTAAAGGAACCCCCTCACTGATGCACACACAGGTCAGGACCCCCGACATAACCTCACATCCAGAGGTGTTAAGGATCCTTGGAGAAACTACAGACGCAAAAGAAGAATCTCAACAACACAGCAAACATACAGTTAGAAAAGAAAAACCTGCTCTGGTCTATTCATTTAAACCAATCACAACCGTCTTGGGCAGTGCTAAGCACCGAACGGAGCCCCGGTGCCGCTGCAAAATAGCCTCGGGAAGGAATTTGTTTTGATGGAAAAGCTGTTCAACAGCTGTTTTAGTCGTGCAACAGAAAACTCAGATTGTAGCTGTCTGGAGATCTGAGGAGCAGTTAACCATAGTCCTCAGAAATCCACCAGAGTTAAAACAAATTCCAACACAAAGAAAGCGAAAGGTAACGGACATCCGGCCTAAAAGAAGAACATCCGGCAGAGTTTGCAGCGGCACCAGAGCACTCCCGAAAGTGGAACACCATAAATTTAGAGTAGAATATTAACAAAAAGGGAGAACATAAAAAATGGGGCTCAAGGGGAAGCTGGGCGTAGTAGCAGGTTGTTGGCAGCCTGGGTTTGTGAGCGGAGATCTGAGTGTAGGCTGAGAAAAACAGGAACGAGGCTGGGCAAAGGGAGATTTAGGAAAGGGTGTTCTCTGTATATGTTTCAGTTACCCCATAATGAAAAATACAACTACAAATCTTCTGTTTAAGAACAGTTTTACTGTGTACTTATATTTCACTGTTATGTTTACTTCTTTCATCAAGGTGTTGTCCTGATGTTTTGCTGTTCTGTTCAAGCCACGTTTGGTTAGTTTAGTTTAGTTTAGTTTAGCTCTAGTGAGGCTAAGAACTACCTGCACGCCTTCAGGTCCAAGGACTTTTCAAAATGTATTTCCATTATTAACTAAAAATGTGCAGAGCTGTGAAAGTTATTCAGGATGACTTTGGGCAGCTATGTCGGGGGTCCTGTTCTCTGCTCTAAACACAGCTAATAGGTTCAGTTCCCTAGTTAGAAGAAAGAGTAAAATACTACAGGAAATGTACAGTTGTTCAATGTACTCACATATCACTGTTACATCAACTTCTTTCACCAGGGTGTTGTTCAGATGATTCACAATGCAGATGTACGGTCCAGAATTTGTAGTTGTCATGTTAGAGATGACCAAAGTGTCCATTTCATTTTTTTCCTGCAGGAAGGTCTCAGTTTCGTCCTGCAGGTCAGTTAAAGTGGCGTTTTGCAGGTTTGTTTCTGTTCTGTTTTGCATGTTTCTGTCAGAAGATGTAGACCACTTGATGAGAGATGGAGGGAAACTTTCTACACTGCAGGTCAGAATCAGAGTGTCACCCTCCTTCACACTTGTATTCCCAGTGACTTTAACTTCCTTCACATCTATGAGACAAAATCAAAGACTGTATTATATACAATAGAGTTTAGCGCCCCTAAATTCCAAACCTTCCTGCAAGAACATGCTGTTAAATCCTACACAGTTTAGAAAAAAACATCACAAATTACACGAGAACACACATTTCTCCAAACAAACATTTTAGATGAAGTGAGAATAAAATACAGTATGTTTTACTCACAGGCCACATTCAGAGTCACAGTCTCCTCTGTAGTGATGCTGTTTGTGAAGATGACCTTACAGCTGACATTGGTGCTGTGGTGTTCAGCTGAAGAGTTAAAGGTCAGGGTTGAGCTGTGTCTCTGAGTGACAGCAGTCACATTCTCAGTCCTGAAATCAGTGATGTTTCCTGTGATGTGAGAGTCCTTCTCTCCTGCTCCTCTCCACGTCCAGCTGATTTCAGGAACAGATCCAGAGCAGAGACCAGGAGCAGTGCAGCTCAGGGTGCTCTGCTGTCCCTCTGTCAGAGGAGGAATCATCACTGTGGGCTTCTGGGTCAGACCTGAAGGGAGAGCAGTCCATGAGTGGAATTAGGGAAGCAGACTACAGGTCATCACTCATTTAAATTTGGGCTAAAGTAATGACATGATCATGATGATGATACTTTGTTAAAGTATGGGGAAATAAAATGCAGTTAAAACAGAAACTGCTGCAGTTCCTACTGGTTGCCCTAAGAGGTCTAAACATACCAAACATTACTTCATGCTCCATTAAGACGATAAATACACCAAATATGTTGGTGAAGTTCATAAGCACAATGAACATCTTAACTGTATTTGTATTTGTTGTAGCTCTTCATACCTTTAACAGAGACATTTGTTCTTGGAGAGAATGTAAATCCATCTGTCATCTGATTCAGTAAACCATTCACTCTGAGCTGATATGATCCAGAGTCTGACTCAGTGAGGTCATTGATGATGATGCTGCAGTTCCCCCGACTCACATCAGGCTCCAACAGTGACACTCGTCCTTTAAACCCAGACTGAGTTTTGTTGTTGTTCTTGATAGTGTGGAATATGATGTCTGAATCACCACATTTTGTTTTGGATGGTTCACATTTGTACCAAACTATATGTTGGGGTGTAAAGTCATCACTGGTGTTGAAAGAACACGGTATCACAACACAGAGTCCAGCCTCTGCTGTTATTTCTCCTTCACTAAGAGAGACACAGAATCTATTATCACAGGATGGTGTTCCCCCCACTGATGCACCTGTTGAATGGAAACAGTGAAAGAAAAAAGGGACAGAGGATATTTATATTTTGACAATACACCATGGTACTTAATTAAATAAGGAAGAAAGGCTACTACTGTCTTTTTTATACATCTGCTGTTGTGAGCAGCGTAAACATACAACAGAAGTTAAGCATCAACATTTTCTTTATTTATACTATTGTTGGTAAACAAGAGTCAACTACATAACTATAGTTATTACTATTTATCCCAGTGAGTCAATAGATGCTAAGGGGAAAGCTATAATGAGGACATTGATTATGGGAAATTATTGCTAACAATTTTATTTATACTGTATGTTTAATGTTGGCATCATGACAAGATTATAATAAAGATGCATACCTGTGTCTCTCACAGAGAAGAGTAGCGTTGCCCAGATGAGAACAAACATCCTGATTCAATGATTGGCACAGTCTGTCTATTCCTTTTAGAGGCACAAAGATAAAAATTAAAATGTTTCAGGTTATGAAACTGGACAAGAAACATCCCTGCGGTTGACGGCACAGATTTAGATACAGGATGTTGCATGATCACCTTTTCTGTAGTCACATCTTCTTGTGAGTCTCGTGAAATGTTTTATTTCAAGAACTTTGTAATATATTTTCTATAAAACTGCTAAATCTGTAACTAAAACTTTATCTGTAGCAGCTCTATCTACAATCCCCCAAAATCCGAGTTGAATGCACACCTTAGTTTACAAGTGAGGAATTCTAAAAATTACATCTACTCCTGTTTACATTATACATCTCAAAAGATATTTTAAAACAAGGTAAATGTTTCATTACCTCTGCTGCTCTCTTCTCTCCTCAGTGGTCTCTGCTGAGTGTCTCTGCTCTGACTCTTCCTCTTCCTTTTGTACTTCTTCCCTCTTTGCACTACAGCAAGTTTCCAGGAAGTTTCTCTACACACTGCTGGCTCTCCTTAGACTGCCACAGTAAGAGCTAAACTTTCTCAAATATGTGTACAGGTACAGTATGTGAAATATATCATGTTGTTAATTTGCAACTTTGACAGTGAATACGTCTCTTTTTAGACTATGTTCACGAGTGTGAAGGGGTGAGGCACTTTAAGAAGGGGGAAGTACCATATATGTGTGCATTTAGAAAATGTCATCAACAAACCAACAATCCTATCCACCAATTATCCTTCTACATTGTAAGGCAAGGCAAGGCAGCTTTATTTGTATAGCACTTTTCAGCAACAGGGCAATTCAAAGTGCTTTACATGAAGACAATTAAAATACAAGAATAAAAGTTACAGTGCGGTATAAGAAATTAAACATTAAAGAGCAGTTAAAAACAGTTATATAAAAGAAGATAAAATAAGCAATGAAAGTATAAGAAATGGATAGTTATTTAACGAAAGGCAACATCAAAAAGAAAGGTCTTCAGCCTTGATTTAAAAGAACCGAGAGTTGCAGCGGACCTGCAATTTGTAATGCATAATACATGATGTACATAGTGAAATGTGCGTGCATGTGAGTGGTCTGTATAACTGGCTAATATCTGGCCAGTTGACAAAGCTAGTCAATATTTTAATCATTAGTTTATTCATGTATGAAAAAAAGACAACTCCAGTCATTGTTTAAGTGTATTAAATACCTGCATGAAAAGCATTTTTCTAAATCAGAGATCTTAATTCAAACTGCATGCAGCCTTTTTGAAAGCACGTCTATATTTGTAACATGTTTTTTTTTCTTTTTGGTTTAATGGTTTATTGTGCAACATCTTTAAGTTGTGTTCTCAGAAAAGATTAGTAGAAGTCATTATTCATGTAAATATCGCCTTATAAGGCATCACTGCATTCTCTTAATAACTTCCTGTTGACACTTTAGGTGCAATAGTATAACTGTTTTCAGCAAGGAATCAATTTCATCTGAAATATAAGCAAGTGGGCTTTTGGTTAAAAAGATGTGCCAGATAATGCTCACTCTTAGTAATGTGAGTCAAGTTAATTCCTGTAACACATTAAAAAAGGGAAGTAATCTATGACTTTTTAAACAAGAACACTAACAGGGCTATAGAGACACATCAGGCCAAGCAGTTTATCAGTTTAAAAAAGCAAATCAAATAAAAAACTAAAGACGGCATACCGACCTGTAATTTGTAATTTAGCAATCCTTTAGATTTTACATAAAAATATGAACGTCACCCCAGTTTTAAGGAGACTTTGTCTTTTGAGTCTGTCTTGAAACAGTACTAACATCCCCATATGTAGATCAAAATGTCTGCAGTTAAGAACATACACACTTTATTTGTCTAACTCAGTTCTACTAAAACCTCATATTAGCTTTGGTTGATATTTTGGATTGCATTTTGGGCTGCAGATGTTGTCCTTTCACATTGGAATTGCTTTATGAAGGGATCTAACTCTTTCAATATACATATGTGCATGTGAGTACTGTATTGAGATAGACTTGAAAAAATGTCAGTATATCCTTTAAGTTTCTTTGTTGCAGACACTCTCATTGAAAATGAAACAAAACTAAGAGACTACAGCCACACAGATGTCAAGGCAATCCATCCAATAGTTGCTTTGACATTTCACTTAAAACCACATGCAAGCCTGGTGACAGAGCTACAGGAAAAGTCACAATATGAACAAAGTAATTGGAATACATCCTCTGGGGAACATGAATTTCAGTACAACTTTTAATGGGAATCCATTCAATAGTTGTTGTGATATTTCAGTCTAAACCAAAGTGGTCCGACACACCGCCAAGCAGACGAGACCAACGTTACCATCTCTTGAGCCACGCTAAAAAAGAGCCCCCTCTTCTCTGCACAGGGTGAAAGTGAGAGTAAATTGTTGCCCTAGGCAGAGAAATGTGGGCCATTCAGAAGGGATTTGGACTGACCACAGGGACACTTAAGGGACAATTCCAGCAGGGGACGACATGTGCGGTTGCAAAAGGAGGTCGGTTTCTGTAAAAGTCTATGAGAAAGTGACCCACTTCTCACTTGATTTATTACCTCAGTTAACATTTTCATAATGAGTTTATGATCTCAATAGTTTTAAGTCTTTTGCAATACAGAATGATAATTTTTTGAATTATGGTCTCGATTTTAAAATCTGCGATAAAGCAGGGGTGTTTTAGGGCGTGGCTATGATGTGATTGCCAGTGAAAGTGTGTAACGTAACGTAGAGTGTAAGGGCCCCTCCCTCACTCCTCCCTCTCGTCTAAAATCGTCACATCCACAACCAGGATGGCTGCTCCCGTAACGGCAAACTCAAGGACTCGTAGCAGATCTCCACAAACCAATAGGTGACATCACACATGCTCTGTCCATTAATATTATACAGTCTATGTAACAAACTAAAGTACACTTCGGCTCTCAGAGCAGAGAGGATGCAGGTAAACTTATCAGGAAAGTTGATGAAAATTTAACACAATAAGACTTTCTAAAAATTCTGTCTAACTTTCAGTGCACCTTTAGTTGAATGAATGGATTTGCACAGCCCCTAACAGGTAGAGGAGGGAAGTGTCTTGGTCCCTTTCGGTTACCACAGGCTGACTTTGGCATTTGAATATCACACCTCTGTGGTAGAAACCACTTACAGGACCTTGATCTGTGGCAATAACAATCTATCATCAGTCCATTCGATCAATTCATCACAACTGATGCGAGCAAAGAGACGTGACGCAAGCGTCCTCAAATCTCACCCATAATATCCTTCACATTAGAGTACACAGCCATGTCCTCCCCTTCCTCCTCTTCAGGAACAAACTGTTCTATCTCCTCATCATCCTCGATCATCGCCTCTTCAACTTTGCCTTCCAACACATCACTTTCCTCTCCGCCATTGTCTTCGATTTCCTCTTTTACTTCTTTCTTAATTTCAGCGTACTCTGTCTCCGTGGTCTCTTGCTTCTCTGCTGCCGTCCTGGGATTCTTTGTTTTCAACAAGGAGAAATCAATGCTGGCGTACTCCACATCTTGTGGTCCACCATTGAGATCAGGGGCTGCCTGCTCTTTGGACACAGCTTCTTCTTCTCCTTCAGATGCCTCTTGGTAGTAGGTCTGATCATCTTCCACTGCTTGACCAGCAGCTATCTGTCAGGTAAAACGTAAATTATACGTCTCATTCTGCAGCTACAACATGCATCCAAATGATGTACAATGTGTGTAAAATCTGGAATATATACACATTAATGCCAACAATTTTTGTTTTCAAATCATACCATAATCTTTCACGTTTTACTGTTTTGGTATTCATTTCCGTACTGATAAAAAAAACGTACAACTTGTTGGAGTTACTGTAATTCATCACAATGTGCATTTCCTTTTATCACTGTAAGATTACTGTTTTACAGATCAGTCTGTGCATACATCTGCACTGCAAAGCGACAAAAAGGGGCCTGACTATTAAAGCAGGCATGGTGTTGACAGTGATAGAATATACAGCATCACAAGTCTACAAGTGTCAACTTTCGACAACTATTGAGCTATTTTAGGCAGTGCACAGTTGTGCTTGCTTGTGTTGACTGGCAACGGCTGCTTCTTTCATGCTTCATCATCAGTGGCTCATTCATCAGCTGCTTGGCTACGAGCTGACTAGTAACGTCCAATCACATTCATGCAGGTGGATTAGGCAGCCTTTAAAATCTGACACTTTATCTAGCACTCTGCTGCTCTCTTAACTAAACTAACCTCCTCCTTACTGTATGTGTGTTTTTTTGTATTGTTGAATTAACTAAAATGTAATGTCCATATTTGCATATACCAGTGGATCTTCTTGACTGGTCACCATCTCTAGAGTCTCATCCAGATTTCCAAAGCTCTTTTGTTTTTTTCTGTAGAAAAAAATGAAACAGTGACAACTTATTTACATGTATTTATGAAAATAATCCACAAACAAAACCAGGAATTAATTATTGGATTTAATGGTGTACCTGTGGCATTTCTTGGCCAAACAGCAAAGGACTGTTGAAAGAAGTACCCCAATCAAAAAGGCAATGATGACCTCCAGCCATGAAACCATGTTTAATAATACCTCTTTGGATTTAGCTGCAAACAAGAGCAACACAAGAAGAAACTGTTTGTCTATGTTGTTCTGAACGCTAACATACATGCTATAGTTCATTTCTCCCACAGCTTGCTCAATGGTTGTTCAAATGCAAAAGGTCAACAAGAAGAAATGAGGTACTAAAGATGATATAAACTAGTGGTCTACAGTAGCTCAAGTCTTGTAGTTATAATCACGTACCCGGTTGTTCTGACATCTTTGATTGGATGATGAGGTTTTCTTTTACTTCTCCATTTAGATTGCTGCTGACACACTCAACAGAGGTGTTGCTGTGGTCTCTTGCAGTCAGGGTGACGGTGCTGTTGACTGTGTTGTGTGACACCGTGGTGATGACAGAATACTCAGCATGGTTCTTCAACATCGGCCATGTGATGATGGGTAAAGGAAACCCCTCACTGATACACACACAAGTCAGGACCCCCGACTGAACCTCACATCCAGAGTTGTTTAAGACAGTCGAAAACCCTGTAAACACACAAGCAGAATAACGACATCCCAACTAAATGTTGATGGTGTGAAATGTGGGTGTTTCAGAAAGATTAGTGGAGTCTACTTACAAGTCACAGTGACGTCAGCATATGTAGCCACAGTTGTGTTCAGGTGTTGTGCTGTACAGATGTACTGTCCAGAATGTTCCACCGTCACATTAGGGATGACAAGTGTGGCTGAGCCAGTGTTGTTCTGCAGGTGAGTATCAGGTCCAGTGTGTAGGTTTGTGTTGGAGCCCAGTACAGTCCATGTGATGTGAGACGGAGGGAAACTTTCAACACTGCAGGTCAGATTCAGAGCATGTCCCTCCTGAACAGTGGTGTCCCCAGTGATTACACATGTCCTCATATCTGTCAAGAAAATGTTAAACAAGTTATTTGAAGTTAAGATACCTTAAAGGGTTCAGAAACCGACACAAGATTATTTTCAAATTAAATGTATGACAGAATACATTTAAGTAATTTAGAAAATTTGAAAGACCAAGTCCTTACATACATTACAAAATAAGATAAGATAGACTTTATTAATCCCACACTGGGGAAATTCCTGTGCTACAGCAGTTCAAAAGAAAAATGTACACACATCAGAATAACACAAATACACACAAATACGCTAAATTTCACGGAAAAGGCTCAGAGCTGCTGCAACAGGCTACCACTCACGCGGTGCCATCTTGAATATATACAATATTATAGACCATATACATAAAGTGGGGGAATATCTGTTAGTATATACATGCATGCAGGTTAGTGTAGTGCAAATACAACACGAAAAAAATTCTTGAGGTATTATCGTGTCATTATTGAAGTGCTACAAATAAATGCAGTTATATAGGTATGAGTCTGAATAATAAATACAATGTACATACAATATATACAGCAGTGTCATATATAGTATGGAATATGCAATACATAACATAATAACAAAACATAATATACACACATATAAAGACAGTATAAATGTTTTTGCATTCACACATTGTCTGCCAGTGCCAGGGGCGTTTCTAGGACTTGAGGAGGATCGGGGCTCAGCCCGGACCCATTTTAATAGACTGAATGCAATGCAAAACAGTGATAGGCTTGCCCAGCTTGATAATAGCCGGTGTATATTCATTTTAGCCTCCATTTTGTATATGTAAGTTAGATGGCACCAACATTTGGCCTACTCATAACTGGCCTGGCAACCCAAAGGCCAAGGTTTTGTTTCCAGATTTGTGTGGTGACTTATGATGTGGGGGGTCTGAGGGTCAACCGCCTGAACATTTTGAGCATTAAACATTTCATTTCCTGCATTCAGGAGAATGTTCATGCACCTAGTTCTACCTTTTTTTAATCAATATGCTGGAAATATCTTCATGTAAAGGGAAATAGATTACAATCCAAATATAAAAACATAATGGAATATATTGCAGAAAGGCTCTCAGGCTTTCAACTATTTATTCTCCTTTGGATCGACTTTTCTAATTATATCTGAATCAGCACACATGTAGCTTATAGGCATCATTTACTCTTCCCTTAGTAGTAAGTAACCATGCATATGACAATTATTCCTCAGTGATACATTATTCATTCCTGCTCATGTTCAAAACTTGCACATTCAAAATATAACTCATCCCATCTGTGTTCTCTGAGATTTGGAAGAGTCCTGATATTTTGAGAAAAATAAAGTTATAATAGGCTATTACAAGAATAAAGTCACTATATTTCATAACATAATCTAACTGCACCATAGTCTGCTGTGCAATACATGAATGCTCTGCTGATACGGTAGATGTCAGACCGTCTGATAGACACAGAGCCCCGTTTGGGTCTCTGGTCTCTGAATGACACAGAGTTTAGGGAAGTGTCTGAACGCTGCTCTACATGGAAAACCGAAACTACGGCAGAAATACACAGAGCACAAACGCGACACATCTGCTGAAGCATGTCGACAGCAGAGTGCATCCATAAACCTGAAACTGCACAGCTTTTTACAGCAAGAGTGGACACTAAGCAGATAGAGAGAGAGAGAGAGAGAGAGAGAGAGAGAGAGAGAGAGAGAGAGAGAGAGAGAGAGAGAGAGAGACAGATCTTGGGCCATTCATAAAACATTCAGGGCTGTAGCCGGGGACGCCCAGGCCTAATGACGCCTCTGGCCAGTGCCACTGGAGAGCGCAAAATTCTTTTATTATTTAATTATTTAAAACATGTGGCTCTAGTGAGGCTAAACACACCTTCCCAAGCACTTTGTAAAATGTATTTCCATTATTAGCTAAAAAGGTGCAGAGCTGTTACAGGTATTCAGGATGACTTTGGTCAGCTATTTAAGGTTGTTCTCTGCTCTAAACACAGTTAATAGGTTCAGTTCCCTAGTTAGAAGAAAGAGTAAAATACTACAGGAAATGTACAGTTGTCCAATGTACTCACATATCACTGTTACATCAACTTCTTTCACCAGGGTGTTGTTCAGATGATTCACAATGCAGATGTACGGTCCAGAATTTGTAGTTGTAATGTTAGAGATGACCAAAGTGTCCATTTCATTTTTTTCCTGCAGGAAGGTCTCAGTTTCGTTCTGCAGGTCAGTTAAAGTGGCGTTTTGCAGGTTTGTTTCTGTTCTGTTTTGCATGTTTCTGTCAGAAGATGTAGACCACTTGATGAGAGATGGAGGGAAACTTTCAACACTGCAGGTCAGAATCAGAGTCTCACCCTCCTTCACACTTGTATTCCCAGTGACTTTAACTTCCTTCACATCTATGAGACAAAATCAAAGACTGTATTATATACATTAGAGTTTAGCGCCCCTAAATTCCAAACCTTCCTGCAAGAACATGCTGTTAAATCTTACACAGTTTAGAAAAAAACATCACAAATTACACGAGAACACACATTTCTCCAAACAAACATTTTAGATGAAGTGAGAATAAAATACAGTATGTTTTACTCACAGGCCACATTCAGAGTCACAGTCTCCTCTGTAGTGATGCTGTTTGTGAAGCTGACCTTACAGCTGACATTGGTGCCGTGGTGTTCAGCTGAAGAGTTAAAGGTCAGGGTTGAGCTGTGTCTCTGAGTGACAGCAGTCACATTCTCAGTCCTGAAACCAGTGATGTTTCCTGTGATGTGAGAGTCCTTCTCTCCTGCTCCTCTCCACGTCCAGCTGATTTCAGGAACAGATCCAGAGCAGAGACCAGGAGCAGTGCAGCTCAGGGTGCTCTGCTGTCCCTCTGTCAGAGGAGGAATCATCACTGTGGGCTTCTGGGTCAGACCTGAAGGGAGAGCAGTCCATGAGTGGAATTAGGAGAACAGCTTACATGTCATCACTCATTTAAATTTGGGCTACAATAATAAGATAATGTGTTAAACATTTCAATGGGGCAATAAGTAGGCTGTGAGTTCAATTCAACTGCTGCAGTTCCTACTGGTTGCCCTAAGAGGTCTAAACATACCAAACATTACTTCATGCTCCATTAAGACTGTAAATACAACAAATATGTTGGTTCAGTTCATAAGCATAATGAACATCTTAACTGTATTTGTATTTGTTTGTTGCTCTTCATACCTTTAACAGAGAAAGTTGCTGTTGGAGAGAATGTAAATCCATTTGTCATCTGATTCACTCTGAGCTGATATGATCCAGAGTCTGACTCAGTGAGGTCATTGACGATGATGCTGCAGTTCCCCCGACTCACATCAGGCTCCAACAGTGACACTCGTCCTTTAAACCCAGACTGAACTTTGTTGTTGTTCTTGTTAGTGTGGAATATGATGTCTGGATCACCACATTTCGTTTTGGATGGTTCACATTTGTACCAAACTATATGTTGGGGTGTAAAGTCATCACTGGTGTTGAAAGAACACGGTATCACAACACAGAGTCCAGCCTCTGCTGTTATTTCTCCTTCACTAAGAGAGACACAGGATCCTTTATCACAGGATGGTGTTCCCCCCACTGATGCACCTGTTGAATGGAAACAGTGAAAGAAAAAAGGGACAGAGGATATTTACATTTTGACAATGCATCATAATATTTGATGAATTATAAAGAAAGACTACTACTAAGACTGTTTTTTTTTTTTTTGAACTATCCCAGAGTTTCCAAGTTAATGGATGCTGCAGGGAGTGCTTCTAATGAACTGGTGGGAAAAACTAAATACTTTTACAAAAAAGGATATTATCATGGCTAAATACTGTTATCTGATTTGTTCAAATCTTAAATGTTGCTATCATAACAAGATTATAATAAAGATGCATACCTGTGTCTCTCACAGAGACGAGCAGAGTCGCCCAGATGAGAACAAACATCCTGATTTAATGATTGAGTCAGTCAGTGTCTCCCTCCACAGGACAAATCACACACTGAAAATGCAGTAAACAGGGACTGAAGCAGAGGAAGCTCCACAGCTGACATCACAGATCTTAAAACAGGATCTTGCAAGTTCAGTTATTCCGTAGTTGCGAGATTAAACGTGTTTACCCAGGGGTGTGACTGCCCTGACATCTGTTATGGTAAAGCTCTTTGTGACAGTTGTTCTGGAAAGGTCCTATATACTGCAAGTGAACTTTCCTACGATAATCTTTACAGCTAACTGCAGCTTTGGGCACCTCAGAATAATTTACTGAATGCACCAACTGTGAAAATACAAACAAATGAATCATCACTCTTATTCCAACACAATCCACCTTTACTTCCAGAAAATCCAGAAAAGTCAATGTTTTAAAAAAATATTAGTTAGGGAACAATTTTATCAGTCAACAACTTCTAATTACAGTCCAAATGACATTTTAAATATAAATGTAAATGTTGCATTTTACCTCTCTGTCTGCTCTCCAGCTCTCTTCTCTCCACAGTGGTTTCGGCTGAACTAAACATTGCAGTAGTTGGAAATGCTGTGTTGTAACGTACAGGTGAGACACTCTGTAACAGACACTGCCTAATCACAAAAACAACAATACAGTATATATAGCATATTGGTTTCTCTCTAAGCCAGGTTCACACCAGCAACACCTTTTACAAGTCTAAGTTGCAGGTCTAGCATGATGCCCTGCCACTGACATTTATGAATCCTTCATTCATCATCAGAGAATACAACATTTCAACAGTTGTTTGAAGTTGAAAATGATTTATTATGGAATACCTTAACTTTTATTTAACATTCAATTTCATTTTATTTCATGATGGAGTGGTAATAAAATGTGCCACATAGTCTCAGACAAATATTTGTAGCCATAATGACTTTTCATTGTTTGTGATACGTGACAAAAGAAATCTCTACTACATTACAATTGAAGATGGCCTTTATTGTCCAAAACAATTATATACACCATGCTGCAAAAATAATCTTTTTAGGTCTTACAGAATATATGCCAGAGACATTGTTAAAGATACAGTTGCAATCACAATAACATAACTATAAAATATATAATATACATTTCACTCAAACAATAACGTTTTCAGATCTTTAGACTGGTTGATAAATCTTAGATCCCAGCTACAACAGATGACTGCGATTATACTAGAACTCTCTCAGAAGTGAAGGTGTTTAAATGAACAAAATTACACATGCTATCAGTTTATCAGTAATGTGTGTAGTGTATGGATATGTAAAGGTGTAGCAATGTTAGAACGCAAAAGTAACTCAAACCCAAATCCCAACAAACCAAGTAACCTTGATGAGGGAGAGGGAGAGAGAGAGAGAGAGAGAGAGAGAGAGAGAGAGAGAGAGAGAGAGAGAGAGAGAGAGAGAGAGAGAGAGAGAGAGCAGACACTCCTATTTATGGACATGTGAGGCATGCAAGTGTCAATCACCAGGCCTTATTAGCCAATCCCCAGATTCCAGCAACCAAAGGGACTTAATAGTAGCCTGACAAGCCAGACCCACATCAAGATGTTGGGTCTGGGAACTCACCATTGACAGGGCTCAATCCGAGGGGCGGGATAAACGGTTGTCTTTCAAGCTACCTCTGCATGCAACAGGATAGCGCTACAACTAGGCAGAGCAACGAAGAAGGTGGCAGAGCTAGTTGATAGGTTAAACTTTTGCCGCCCCCCTGGCTGCAAATTAAATTTGCTGCCGCTAGGGTGAGTCTAGATTTCTAGGCTAACTTAATAGGTCTTGAGGCCTAGGACCCGTCACAGGTGTGCAATTTAAACAGGACATTGCAAAATAAGACGTGCTTGGTGGACTTATAAAGGTTCATGAATTGTAAGCTAAATAATACTTTATAAAGCAAAATATAAGTTACAGTTAAATTTGAAATAACTCTTAGAAAGGTAATATTGAGAAAATCTAACACATGTTGAATAAAAGTATGGCAGTACCATGTTCTACAGCGCTTACTGGAAGCTGACACTAGTTAGTTAAGAGGTTAGGCAATGACATCATACTCTGGTGATAGGTCGGTTTTCTGCAGTGACATGTAAGTCCTGTCCTCTTGGTTTGGTTTCACCTTTCTTCGTGTGTTCCTGTGGAGAAAAGAAAAAGAGAGACATGATGTAAAAGTCTCCAATGCAATAACAGAGCCCACAAAGCACGAAATGATGAAGTCGTAACATACCACAGCAACATCAAGAGGATAATGAAGATGACATTCACAATGAGAGATACAGCAAAGACAGCCCATGGAAGCACTGCACTTGATCCATCTGCTTTTAGAAATGACATTATGTAATTTGAATACAAGTTTCAAGTGTTATATTAATACACTAAATGGCCACGGTGGTATGTACACAAAACCAATCTACAAACCTGTTAATGAGTGATATAAAAAATTAAATAAAACTTCCATTGAAATGATTCAAGAATGTTCAAATGTATGGAATCACATTTTTTACAATTTCCAGAATAATGTATATTTTCTATATACTATTGTTAGTAAACAAGTGTCAATCAAAAATGCAATGATGACTTGCGGATTTTTATGTAAAGTCATGAAAAATGTCTTGAGTGGATCTGGAATCAAAAGAATGAGAAAACTAATTATTAAAAAAAAAATAAACACTTGTGATCACAGCTGCCTACTATTAAAAGCATTTTTTAAATGAGGCAATGATGTCTTAAAGCAGTGGTTTAGAGTTGGGGAGGTATTTCAGTTGTTAACACTTACCCTCTGGCTCAGTGTTTTTTATTGTAAGGTTCTTCTTTTCTTCCCCAGCGTCATTGCTGCTGACACACTCAACAGTGGTGTAGTTGTGATCTTTGACAGATACAGTAATGCTGTTGTTCACTGTGTGGTGTGACACACTGGTCATAATAGAGTACTCAGCATGGTTCTTCAACAGAGGCCATATGATGGTGGGTAAAGGAACCCCCTCACTGATGCACACACAGGTCAGGACCCCCGACATAACCTCACATCCAGAGGTGTTAAGGATCCTTGGAGAAACTACAGACGCAAAAGAAGAATCTCAACAACACAGCAAACATACAGTAAGGAAAGAAAAACCTGCTCTGGTCTATTCATTTAAACTTAGCACCGAACGGAGCCCCGGTGCCGCTGCAAAATAGCCTCGGGAAGGAATTTGTTTTGATGGAAAAGCTGTTCAACAGCTGTTTTAGTCGTGCAACAGAAAACTCAGATTGTAGCTGTCTGGTGATCTGAGGAGCAGTTAACCATAGTCCTCAGAAATCCACCAGAGTTAAAACAAATTCCAACACAAAGAAAGCGAAAGGTAACGGACATCCGGCCTAAAAGAAGAACATCCGGCAGAGTTTGCGGCGGCACCAGAGCACTCCCGAAAGTGGAACACCATGAATCACAAAAAGGGAGAACATAAAAAATGGGGCTCAAGGGGAAGCTGGGCGTAGTAGCAGGTTGTTGGCAGCCT
The DNA here is from genome assembly GCA_023631565.1 of Gymnocephalus cernua. Lineage (NCBI taxonomy): Eukaryota > Metazoa > Chordata > Actinopteri > Perciformes > Percidae > Gymnocephalus > Gymnocephalus cernua. Next base: position 35,516,983 of record CM042429.1, read on the forward strand.
GGGTTTGTGAGCGGAGATCTGAGTGTAGGCTGAGAAAAACAGGAACGAGGCTGGGCAAAGGGAGATTTAGGAAAGGGTGTTCTCTGTATATGTTTCAGTTACCCCATAATGAAAAATACAACTACAAATCTTCTGTTTAAGAACAGTTTTACTGTGTACTTATATTTCACTGTTATGTTTACTTCTTTCATCAAGGTGTTGTCCTGATGTTTTGCTGTTCTGTTCAAGCCACGTTTGGTTAGTTTAGTTTAGTTTAGTTTAGCTCTAGTGAGGCTAAGAACTACCTGCACGCCTTCAGGTCCAAGGACTTTTCAAAATGTATTTCCATTATTAACTAAAAATGTGCAGAGCTGTGAAAGTTATTCAGGATGACTTTGGGCAGCTATGTCGGGGGTCCTGTTCTCTGCTCTAAACACAGCTAATAGGTTCAGTTCCCTAGTTAGAAGAAAGAGTAAAATACTACAGGAAATGTACAGTTGTTCAATGTACTCACATATCACTGTTACATCAACTTCTTTTACCAGGGTGTTGTTCAGATGATTCGCAATGCAGATGTACGGTCCAGAATTTGTAGTTGTCATGTTAGAGATGACCAAAGTGTCCATTTCATTTTTTTCCTGCACGAAGGTCTCAGTTTCGTCCTGCAGGTCAGTTAAAGTGGCGTTTTGCAGGTTTGTTTCTGTTCTGTTTTGCATGTTTCTGTCAGAAGATGTAGACCACTTGATGAGAGATGGAGGGAAACTTTCAACACTGCAGGTCAGAATCAGAGTCTCACCCTCCTTCACACTTGTATTCCCAGTGACTTTAATTTCCTTCACATCTATGAGACAAAATCAAAGACTGTATTATATACATTAGAGTTTAGAGCCCCTAAATTCCAAACCTTCCTGCAAGAACATGCTGTTAAATCCTACACAGTTTAGAAAAAAACATCACAAATTACATGAGAACACACATTTCTCCAAACAAACATTTTAGATGATGTGAGAATAAAATACAGTATGTTTTACTCACAGGCCACATTCAGAGTCACAGTCTCCTCTGTAGTGATGCTGTTTGTGAAGATGACCTTACAGCTGACATTGGTGCCGTGGTGTTCAGCTGAAGAGTTAAAGGTCAGGGTTGAGCTGTGTCTCTGAGTGACAGCAGTCACATTCTCAGTCCTGAAACCAGTGATGTTTCCTGTGATGTGAGAGTCCTTCTCTCCTGCTCCTCTCCACGTCCAGCTGATTTCAGGAACAGATCCAGAGCAGAGACCAGGAGCAGTGCAGCTCAGGGTGCTCTGCTGTCCCTCTGTCAGAGGAGGAATCATCACTGTGGGCTTCTGGGTCAGACCTGAAGGGAGAGCAGTCTATGAGTGGAATTAGGGAAGCAGACTACAGGTCATCACTCATTTAAATTTGGGCTAAAGTAATGACATGATCATGATGATGATACTTTGTTAAAGTATGGGGAAATAAAATGGAGTTAAAACAGAAACTGCTGCAGTTCCTACTGGTTGCCCTAAGAGGTCGACACATGCCAAACATTACTTCATGCTCCATTAAGACGATAAATACACCAAATATGTTGGTGAAGTTCATAAGCACAATGAACATCTTAACTGTATTTGTATTTGTTGGAGCTCTTCATACCTTTAACAGAGAAAGTTGCTCTTGGAGAGAATGTAAATCCATCTGTCTTCTGATTCAGTAAACCATTCACTCTGAGCTGATATGATCCAGAGTCTGACTCAGTGAGGTCATTGACGATGATGCTGAAGTTCCCCCGACTCACATCAGGCTCCAACAGTGACACTCGTCCTTTAAACCCAGACTGAGTTTCGTTGTTGTTCTTGTTAGTGTGGAATATGATGTCTCGATCATCACATTTTGTTTTGGATGGTTCACATTTGTACCAAACTATATGTTGGGGTGTAAAGTCATCACTGGTGGTGAAAGAACACGGTATCACAACACAGAGTCCAGCCTCTGCTGTTATTTCTCCTTCACTAAGAGAGACACAGAATCCTTTATCACAGGATGGTGTTCCCCCCACTGATGCACCTGTTGAATGGAAACAGTGAAAGAGTAAAAGGGACAGAGGATATTTATATTTTGACAATACACCATGGTACTTAATTAAATAAGGAAGAAAGGCTACTACTGTCTTTTTTATATATATCTGCTGTTGTGAGCAGCGTAAACATACAACAGAAGTTAAGCATCAACATTTTCTTTATTTATACTATTGTTGGTAAACAAGAGTCAACTACATAACTATAGTTATTACTATTTATCCCAGTGAGTCAATAGATGCTAAGGGGAAAGCTATAATGAGGACATTGATTATGGGAAATTATTGCTAACAATTTTATTTATACTGTATGTTTAATGTTGGCATCATGACAAGATTATAATAAAGATGCATACCTGTGTCTCTCACAGAGAAGAGTAGCGTTGCCCAGATGAGAACAAACATCCTGATTCAATGATTGGCACAGTCTGTCTATTCCTTTTAGAGGCACAAAGATAAAAATTAAAATGTTTCAGGTTATGAAACTGGACAAGAAACATCCCTGCGGTTGACGGCACAGATTTAGATACAGGATGTTGCATGATCACCTTTTCTGTAGTCACATCTTCTTGTGAGTTTCGTGAAATGTTTTATTCCAAGAACTTTGTAATATATTTTCTATAAAACTGCTAAATCTGTAACTAAAACTTTATCTGTAGCAGCTCTATCTACAATCCCCCAAAATCCGAGTTGAATGCACACCTTAGTTTACAAGTGAGGAATTCTAAAAATTACATCTACTCCTGTTTACATTATACATCTCAAAAGATATTTTAAAACAAGGTAAATGTTTCATTACCTCCTTTTGTCTCGTTCTGCTGCTCTCTTCTCTCCTCAGTGGTCTCTGCTGAGTGTCTCTGCTCTGACTCTTCCTCTTCCTTTTGTACTTCTTCCCTCTTTGCACTACAGCAGGTTTCCAGGAAGTTTATCTACACACTGCTGGCTCTCCTTAGACTGCCACAGTAAGAGCTAAACTTTCTAAAATATGTGTACAGGTACAGTATGTGAAATATATTATGTTGTTAATTTGCAACTTTGACAGTGAATACGTCTCTTTTTAGACTATGTTCATGAGTGTGAAGGGGTGAGACACATTAAGAAGGGGGAAGTACCATATATGTGTGCATTTATAAAATGTCATCTTAACAAACCAACAATCCTATCCACCAATTATCCTTCTACATCGTAATGCATAATACATGATGTACATAGTGAAATGTGCGTGCATGTGAGTGGTCTGTATAACTGGTTAATATCTGGCCAGTTGACAAAGCTAGTCAATATTTTAATCATTAGTTTATTCATGTATGAAAAAAAGACAACTCCAGTCATTGTTTAAGTGTATTAAATACCTGCATGAAAAGCATTTTTCTAAATCAGAGATCTTAATTCAAACTGCATGCAGCCTTTTTGAAAGCACGTCTATATTTGTAACATGTTTTTTTTCTTTTTGGTTTAATGGTTTATTGTGCAACATCTTTAAGTTGTGTTCTCAGAAAAGATTAGTAGAAGTCATTATTCATGTAAATATCGCTTTATAAGGCATCACTGCATTCTCTTAATAACTTCCTGTTGACACTTTAGGTGCAATAGTATAACTGTTTTCAGCAAGGAAACGATTTCATCTGAAATATAAGCAAGTGGGCTTTTGGTTAAAAAGATGTGCCAGATAATGCTCACTCTTAGTACTGTGAGTCAAGTTAATTCCTGTAACACATTAAAAAAGGGAAGTAATCTATGACTTTTTAAACAAGAACACTAACAGGGCTATAGAGACACATCAGGCCAAGCATTTTATCAGTTTAAAAAAGCAAATCAAATAAAAAACTAAAGATGGCATACCGACCTGTAATTTGTAATTTAACAATCCTTAAGATTTGACATAAAAATATGCACAACGTCACCCCAGTTTTAAGGAGACTTTGTTTTTTTGAGTCTGTCTTGAAACAGTACTAACATCCCCATATGTAGATCAAAATGTCTGCAGTTAAGAACATACACACTTTATTTGTCTAACTCAGTTCTACTAAAACCTCATATTAACTTTGGTTGATATTTGGATTGCATTTTGGGCTGCAGATGTTGTCCTTTCACATTGGAATTGCTTTATGAAGGGATCTAACTCTTTCAATATACATATGTGCATGTGAGTACTGTATTGAGATAGACTTGAAAAAATGTCAGTATATCCTTTAAGTTTCTTTGTTGCAGACACTCTCATTGAAAATGAAACAAAACTAAGAGACTACAGCCACACAGATGTCAAGGCAATCCATCCAATAGTTGCTTTGACATTTCACTTAAAACCACATGCAAGCCTGGTGACAGAGCTACAGGAAAAGTCACAATATGAACAAAGTAATTGGAATACATCCTCTGGGGAACATGAATTTCAGTACAACTTTTAATGGGAATCCATTCAATAGTTGTTGTGATATTTCAGTCTAAACCAAAGTGGTCCGACACACCGCCAAGCAGACGAGACCAACGTTACCATCTCTTGAGCCACGCTAAAAAAGAGCCCCCTCTTCTCTGCACAGGGTGAAAGTGAGAGTAAATTGTTGCCCTTGGCAAAGAAATGTGAGCCATTCAGAAGGGATTTGGACTGACCACAGGGACACTTAAGGCACATAATTATCTTCATTAAATAATAACTAACAAACCATAGACTGTTAATATTAATGGACAACGCATTCGGTTCGGCAAAGTGCTGCAAATACGGAAGTGCCTTACACCTGTATTCTATCTGAATTCCAGCAGGGGGCGAAGCGTGCAATGGTTTCTGTAGAAGTCTATGAGAAAGTGACCGACTTCTCACTTGATTTATTACCTCAGTTAACATTTTCATAATGAGTTTATGATCTCAATAGTTTTAAGTCTTTTGCAATACAGAATGATAATTTTTTGAATTATGGTCTCGATTTTAAAATCTGCGATAAAGCAGGGGGTGTTTTAGGGCGTGGCTATGATGTGATTGCCAGTGAAAGTGTGTAACGTAACGTAGAGTGTAAGGGCCCCTCCCTCACTCCTCCCTCTCGTCTAAAATCGTCACATCCACAACCAGGATGGCTGCTCCCGTTACGGCAAACTCAAGGACTCATAGCAGATCTCCACAAACCAATAGGTGACATCACACATGCTCTGTCCATTAATATTATACAGTCTATGTAACAAACTAAAGTACACTTCGGCTCTCAGAGCAGAGAGGATGCAGGTAAACTTATCAGAAAAGTTGATGAAAAGTTAACACAATAAGACTTTCTAAAAATTCTGTCTAACTTTCAGTGCACCTTTAGTTGAATGAATGGATTTTCACAGCCCCTAACAGGTAGAGGAGGGAAGTGTCTTGGTCCCTTTCGGTTACCACAGGCTGACTTTTGCATTTGAATATCACACCTCTGTGGTAGAAACCACTTACAGGACCTTGATCTGTGGCAATAACAATCCATCATCAGTCCATTCGATCAATTCATCACAACTGATGCGAGCAAAGAGACGTGACGCAAGCGTCCTCAAATCTCACCCATAATATCCTTCACATTGGAGTACACAGCCATGTCCTCCCCTTCCTCCTCTTCAGGAACAAACTGTTCTATCTCCTCATCATCCTCGATCGTCGCCTCTTCATCTTTGCCTTCTAACACATCACTTTCCTCTCCGCCATTGTCTTCGATTTCCTCTTTTACATCTTTCTTAATTTCAGCGTACTCTGTCTCCGTGGTCTCTTGCTTCTCTGCTGCCGTCCTGGGATTCTTTGTTTTCAACAAGGAGAAATCAATGCTGGCGTACTCCACATCTTGTGGTCCACCATTGAGATCAGGGGCTGCCTGCTCTTTGGACACAGCTTCTTCTTCTCCTTCAGATGCCTCTTGGTAGTAGGTCTGATCATCTTCCACTGCTTGACCAGCAGCTATCTGTCAGGTAAAACGTAAATTATACGTCTCATTCTGCAGCTACAACATGCATCCAAATGATGTACAATGTGTGTAAAATCTATATCTGGAATATATACACATTAATGCCAACAATTTTTGTTTTCAAATCATACCATAATCTTTCACATTTTACTGTTTTGGTATTCATTTCCGTACTGATAAAAAAAAACGTACAACTTGTTGGAGTTACTGTAATTCATCACAATGTGCATTTCCTTTTATCACTGTAAGATTACTGTTTTACAGATCAGTCTGTACATACATCTGCACTGCAAAGCGACAAAAAGGGGCCTGACTATTAAAGCAGGCATGGTGTTGACTGTGATAGAATATACAGCATCACAAGTCTACAAGTGTCAACGTTTGACAACTATTGAGCTATTTTAGGCAGTGCACAGTTGTGCTTGCTTGTGTTGACTGGCAACGGCTGCTTCTTTCATGCTTCATCATCAGTGGCTCATTCATCAGCTGCTTGGCTACCAGCTGACTAGTAACGTCCAATCACATTCATGCAGGTGGATTAGGCAGCCTTTAAAATCTGACACTTTATCTAGAACTCTGCTGCTCTCTTAACTAACCTAACCTCCTCCTTACTGTATGTGTGTTTTTTTGTATTGTTGAATTAACTAAAATATAATGTCCATATTTGCATATACCAGTGGATCCTCTTGACTGGTCACCATCTCTAGAGTCTCATCCAGATTTCCAAAGCTCTTTTGTTTTTTTCTGGAGAAAAAAATGAAACAGTGACAACTTATTTACATTTATTTATGAAAATAATCCACAATCAAAACCAGGAATTAATTATTGGATGTAATGGTGTACCTGTAGCATTTCTTGGCCAAACAGCAAAGGACTGTTGAAAGAAGTACCCCAATCAAAAAGGCAATGATGACCTCCAGCCATGAAACCATGTTTAATAATACCTCTTTGGATTTAGCTGCAAACAAGAGCAACAAAAGAAGAAACTGTTTGTCTATGTTGTTCTGAACGCTAACATACATGCTATAGTTCATTTCTTCAACAGCTTGCTCAATGGTTGTTCAAATGCAAAAGGTCAACAAGAAGAAATGAGGTACTAAAGATGATATAAACTAGTGGTCTACAGTAGCTCAAGTCTTGTAGTTATAATCACGTACCCGGTTGTTCTGACGTCTTTGATTGGATGATGAGGTTTTCTTTTACTTCTCCATTTAGATTGCTGCTGACACACTCAACAGAAGTGTTGCTGTGGTCTCTTGCAGTCAGGGTGACGGTGCTGTTGACTGTGTTGTGTGACACCGTGGTGATGACAGAATACTCAGCATGGTTCTTCAACAGCGGCCATGTGATGGTGGGTACAGGAAACCCCTCACTGATACACACACAAGTCAGGACCCCCGACTGAACCTCACATCCAGAGTTGTTTAAGACAGTCGAAAACCCTGTAAACACACAAGCAGAATCACAACATCCCAACTAAATGTTGATGGTGTGAAATGTGGGTGTTTCAGAAAGATTAGTGGAGTCTACTTACAAGTCACAGTGACGTCAGCATATGTAGCCACAGTTGTGTTCAGGTGTTGTGCTGTACAGATGTACTGTCCAGAATGTTCCACCGTCACATTAGGGATGACAAGTGTGGCTGAGCCAGAGTTGTTCTGCAGGTGAGTATCAGGTCCAGTGTGTAGGTTTGTGTTGGAGCCCAGTACAGTCCATGTGATGTGAGACGGAGGGAAACTTTCAACACTGCAGGTCAGATTCAGAGCATGTCCCTCCTGAACAGTGGTGTCCCCAGTGATTACACATGTCCTCATATCTGTCAAGAAAATGTTAAACAAGTTATTTGAAGTTAAGATACCTTAAAGGTTTCAGAAACCGATACAATATTTTTTTTTAAATTAAATGTATGACAGAATACATTTAAGTAATTTAGAAAATTTGGAAGACCAAGTCCTTACATACATTACAAAATAAGATAAGATAGACTTTATTAATCCCACACTGGGGAAATTCCTGTGCTACAGCAGCTCAAAAGAAAAATGTACACACATCAGAATAACACAAATACACACAAATATGAGAATACGCTAAATTTCACCGAAAAGGCTCAGAGCTGCTGCAATAGGCTACCACTCACGCGGCGCCATCTTGAATATATACAATATTATAGACTATATAAATAAAGTGGGGGAATATCTGTCAATATATACATCCATGCAGGTTAGTGTAGTGCAAATACAACACAAAAAAAAATCTTGAGGTATTATCGTGTCATTTTAGAAGTGCTACAAATAAATGCAGTTATATAGGTATGAGTCTGAATAATAAATACAATGTACATACAATATATACAGCAGTGTCATATGGAATATGTGATATACATAATATACACACATTGTCTGCCAGTGCCAGGAGCGTTTCTAGGACTTGAGGAGGATCGGGGCTCAGCCCGGACCCATTTTAATAGACTGAATGCGATGCAAAACAGTGATAGGCTTGCCCAGCTTGTTAATAGCCGGTGTATATTCATTTTAACTTCCATTTTGTATATGTAAGTTAGATGGCACCAACATTTGGCCTACTCATAACTGGCCTGGCAACCCAAAGGCCAAGGTTTTGTTTCCAGATTTGTGTGGTGACTTATGATGTGGGGGGTCTGAGGGTCAACCGCCTGAACATTTTGAGCATTAAACATTTCATTTCCTGCATTCAGGAGAATGTTTATGCACCTAGTTCTACCTTTTTTCTAATCAATATGCTGGAAATATCTTCATGTAAAGGGAAATAGATTACAATCCAAATATAAAAACATAATGGAATATATTGCAGAAAGGCTCTCAGGCTTTCAACTATTTATTCTCCTTTGGATCGACTTTTCTAATTATATCTGAATCAGCACACATGTAGCTTATAGGCATCATTTACTCTTCCCTTAGTAGTAAGTAACCATGCATATGACAATTATTCCTCAGTGATACATTATTCATTCCTGCTCATGTTCAAAACTTGCACATTCAAAATATAACTCATCCCATCTGTGTTCTCTGAGATTTGGAAGAGTCCTGATATTTTGAGAAAAATAAAGTTATAATAGGCTATTACAAGAATAAAGTCACTATATTTCATAACATAATCTAACTGCACCATAGTCTGCTGTGCAATACATGAATGCTCTGCTGATACGGTAGATGTCAGACCGTCTGATAGACACAGAGCCCCGTTTGGGTCTCTGGTCTCTGAATGACACAGAGTTTAGGGAAGTGTCTGAACGCTGCTCTACATGGAAAACCGAAACTACGGCAGAAATACACAGAGCACAAACGCGACACATCTGCCGCAGCATGTCGGCAGAAGAGTGCATCCATAAAGCTGAAACTGCACAGCTTTTTACAGCAAGAGTGGACACTAAGCAGATAGAGAGAGAGAGAGAGAGAGAGAGAGAGAGAGAGAGAGAGAGAGAGAGAGAGAGACAGAGACAGACAGATCTTGGGCTATTCATAAAACATTCAGGGCTGTAGCCGGGGACGCCCAGGCCTAATGACGCCTCTGGCCAGTGCCACTGGAGAGCGCAAAATTCTTTTATTATTTAATTATTTAAAACATGTGGCTCTAGTGAGGCTAAGCACACCTTCCCAAGCACTTTGTAAAATGTATTTCCATTATTAACTAAAAAGGTGCAGAGCTGTTACAGGTATTCAGGATGACTTTGGTCAGCTATTTAAGGTTGTTCTCTGCTCTAAACACAGTTAATAGGTTCAGTTCCCTAGTTAGAAGAAAGAGTAAAATACTACAGGAAATGTACAGTTGTTCAATGTACTCACATATCACTGTTACATCAACTTCTTTCACCAGGGTGTTGTTCAGATGATTCGCAATGCAGATGTACGGTCCAGAATTTGTAGTTGTCATGTTAGAGATGACCAAAGTGTCCATTTCATTTTTTTCCTGCAGGAAGGTCTCAGTTTCGTCCTGCAGGTCAGTTAAAGTGGCGTTTTGCAGGTTTGTTTCTGTTCTGTTTTGCATGTTTCTGTCAGAAGATGTAGACCACTTGATGAGAGATGGAGGGAAACTTTCAACACTGCAGGTCAGAATCAGAGTCTCACCCTCCTTCACACTTGTATTCCCAGTGACTTTAACTTCCTTCACATCTATGAGACAAAATCAAAGACTGTATTATATACATTAGAGTTTAGCGCCCCTAAATTCCAAACCTTCCTGCACGAACATGCTGTTAAATCTTACACAGTTTAGAAAAAAACATCACAAATTACATGAGAACACACATTTCTCCAAACAAACATTTTAGATGAAGTGAGAATAAAGTACAGTATGTTTTACTCACAGGTCACATTCAGAGTCACAGTCTCCTCTGTAGTGATGCTGTTTGTGAAGCTGACCTTACAGCTGACATTGGTGCCGTGGTGTTCAGCTGAAGAGTTAAAGGTCAGGGTTGAGCTGTGTCTCTGAGTGACAGCAGTCACATTCTCAGTCCTGAAACCAGTGATGTTTCCTGTGATGTGAGAGTCCTTCTCTCCTGCTCCTCTCCACGTCCAGCTGATTTCAGGAACAGATCCAGAGCAGAGACCAGGAGCAGTGCAGCTCAGGGTGCTCTGCTGTCCCTCTGTCAGAGGAGGAATCATCACTGTGGGCTTCTGGGTCAGACCTGAAGGGAGAGCAGTCCATGAGTGGAATTAGGGAAGCAGACTACAGGTCATCACTCATTTTAATTTGGGCTACAATAATAAGATAATGTGTTAAACATTTCAATGGGGCAATAAGTAGGCTGTGAGTTCAATTCAACTGCTGCAGTTCCTACTGGTTGCCCTAAGAGGTCTAAACATACCAAACATTACTTCATGCTCCATTAAGACTGTAAATACAACAAATATGTTGGTGCAGTTCATAAGCACAACGAACATCTTAACTGTATTTGTATTTGTTGGAGCTCTTCATACCTTTAACAGAGACAGTTGTTCTTGGAGAGAATGTAAATCCATCTGTCTTCTGATTCAGTAAACCATTAACTCTGAGCTGATATGATCCAGAGTCTGACTCAGTGAGGTCATTGATGATGATGCTGCAGTTCCCCCGACTCACATCAGGCTCCAACAGTGACACTCGTCCTTTAAACCCAGACTGAACTTTGTTGTTGTTCTTGTTAGTGTGGAATATGATGTCTGAATCACCACATTTTGTTTTGGATGGTTCACATTTGTACCAAACTATATGTTGGGGTGTAAAGTAATAACTGGTGGTGAAAGAACACGGTATCACAACACAGAGTCCAGCCTCTGCTGTTATTTCTCCTTCACTAAGAGAGATACAGAATCCTTTATCACAGGATGGTGTTCCCCCCACTGATGCACCTGTTGAATGGAAACAGTGAAAGAGAAAAAGGGACAGAGGATATTTATATTTTGACAATGCACCATAATATTTGATGAATTATAAAGAAAGACTACTACTGTGACTGTTTTTTTTTTTTAGAACTATCCCAGAGTTTCCAAGTTAATGGATGCTGCAGGGAGTGCTTCTAATGAACTGGTGGGAAAAACTAAATACTTTTACAAAAAAGGATATTATCATGGCTGAATACTGTTATCTGATTTGTTCAAATCTTAAATGGTGCTATCATAACAAGATTATAATAAAGATGCATACCTGTGTCTCTCACAGAGACGAGCAGAGTCGCCCAGATGAGAACAAACATCCTGATTTGATGATTGAGTCAGTCAGTGTCTCCCTCCACAGGACAAATCACACACTGAAAATGCAGTAAACAGGGACTGAAGCAGAGGAAGCTCCACAGCTGACATCACAGATCTTAAAACAGGATCTTGCAAGTTCAGTTATTCCGTAGTTGCGAGATTAAACGTGTTTACCCAGGGGTGTGACTGCCCTGACATCTGTTATGGTAAAGCTCTTTGTGACAGTTGTTCTGGAAAGGTCCTATATACTGCAAGTGAACTTTCCTACGATAATCTATACAGCTAACTGCAGCTTTGGGCACCTCAGAATAATTTACTGAATGCACCAACTGTGACAAATACAAACAAATTAACCATCAATCTTATTCCAACACAATCCACCTTTACTTCCAGGAAATCCAGAAAAGTCAATGTTTTTAAAAGAATATTAGTTAGGGAACAATTTTATCAGTCAACAACTTCTAATTACAGTCCAAATGACATTTTAAACATACATATAAATGTTGCGTTTTACCTCTCTGTCTGCTCTCCAGCTCTCTTCTCTCCACAGTGGTTTCGGCCGAGTGTTTCTGCTTTGCACTGCCTCTTCGTCTCCTCACTTTTCTTTTTCTTCCCTTTTTGTGCAACAATAAGGTTTCAGGAAGTTTCCCCACACACCGCTCAGCAACATTTCTCCTCTCCTGAGACTGACAGGCTTTTATGAATTTATTAACTCATAATATCACAGCATGTGTCATATATCTAATTACAAAGTTGGGCCTTTAACATTAAATGATGAAAAGCGTTTGTTTGTTTGTTTGCTGGTTTAAGTTTTTTTATCCTATCCATGACTGTGAAGTAATGTGAATGTTTATGAATAAGTGAAGTAATGTGTGGGATTTTTTTTCCGAAGCAATCCTGTTATCTTGAGAAACCGGCAACCCAGTGCAAGCATTGAACACTTCTCATGTGCTTTTTATGTGACTTTTCAAGTATTAATATGGAACAATGTATGTTATATGCATAACACACAGCCTACAGCTGTTATGGTCTGTTTTACACGCTAATATGTGCAGAGAGTGGAGTGATGGCAGTCAAATTAGCATTGCTTTTGTCATGCATTAAAATGATCACTTGTGACAGATGAAGTACACTAAGAACCAAAAGATTCAACTAGAAAACAGCTTTCAGCATTTCCCCATTTCAGCTGCATGCAGCCTCTGCAGAAGCACTTCTGCATATTTGTTTTTTTCTGGGATTTCTTTCTAGTTGATATTGTGCAATATCTGTAGGCCCTGTTCTCAACAAACTGTTTATTCATTTAAACATTGCCTTATATGGCACGACTGTGATCTCGGTATTATTCTCAGTATGTACTTCCTGTTTGCACTTAAATGTGGTGGATTCTAACTGATTCTCTTTGGTCCCAATCATTTACTATATGCCTGCATATTGACTAGGGCTGTGCTGAATAGGTCAAAGCTTCATTCATAATGTTGACAACCAAATTCTAAATCAACATTCAAATGCTGCACACTTTTTTTCTGCTCTCTATTCATCGTGTCCAAACAAAGTATTTCTGCCCAATTGTGGATAAACATTAGGCTACACTAAGATTATTATTAGAGTATTTGTAGGATTAGAATTTAGTGCTGGATGCATAGGGTTGTTTCTGACTCATGGGACCCAAACAGTGGCGGCGTGGTGTGTTTTCTCCACTGCGCGAGGCTAAGGCTCTGTGTAATTAGTTACATTAGTATTTTTTTTCTTTAGTAGAAGAAGAGGTATTTCTCATGTAAGAGAAAACCCAAAGTGAATCTTGTGTTTTGGATGTTGTTACAGAGTTTCTGCAGGTTACATCCAAATCAAATTTAACACTTTTTAACCTTTAGACCTTTATCACAACATCAACTAAGCCCTAAATTCAGTTTTTTTCAAGACAAGTATTGCTGAACTATCACTTCCCCATGCACAGCCGAATAACACGCTGATTGGCTGCAATATAAGTTACATGTTGGTCTCGTTTGTAGTTGTAATACAGCAAAATAATATTTGGACTAGTGATATAAAGAACTACAACACCACGGAATAAATAAAAAAGAAAGAGCATATTATATACATATATATATACATATATTATAAGGAATATTAAGACCTGTTTCACATGATTAGAACACAATACTTCAGTGAATTTAAGACTTTTTAAGGCCTAAAATTTTGATTTTAAAATGTTGACTTTTTAAGACCCCGCGGAAACCCTGTATTATCATACTGTCAGTAGTCTATATCTTTGTGTTGGCGTTCTAAACTCCGGTGGGTTTCTGAGGACTCTGGTTAACTGCTCCTCAGATCTCTGCAGGGTAAATCCAGACAGCTAGCTAGACTATCTGTCCAATCTGAGTTTTCTGTTGCATGACTAAAACAACTTTGGAACGTACACACGTTCCACCAAAACAAGTTCCTTCCCGAGGCTATTTCGCCAGAACACGTTTTTCAATGTTGTGTGGACTAGCCAGACCTTCATCCGGAGCGCTGTGGAGGAAGGCTTGGCAATGGGAGACTAGACTGTCAGGAGTGCGTCTGTGTTTTTGTTTCTGCTCTCATCCCCGGCTCTCTGAAGCTCTGTGCCGGTTGCATGGCAAAGTCAGAGGTATCGGCGGCACAGAGGTACCCTTACATTTTTAGATTCATAAAATGTACTGTACCCAAAAACATATTACACATATAACGCTGTCAGGCAGAGAAAAGTACGCCATTCAGCACACAAAGACTGTAGGCAGTGTTTTTTCATTAGTCATTCCACATTTATTATGGTTAGGACTATTATGTACACAAATATGTGAAAGAAAATTGGTGTATATATAAATATACATATAAAAATATGTCAAAGGCACCAATGACCAAAATCAAACAACAAAATAAAATCTACAAACGTATGTCTAGCCTATAAGTGTTTCTGTAAGTGTAAATATACAAATAGTGCAAAAGAAAATGTAATAGATAAACATGGAGTGGGTAGATATGTACAGTATAGGCTATGTATAGTCTATACCGTTATAGCCAGCAGTATTTACAGCATGTAGGATTTATGTGGAAAAGTCAATCATGTCATTAATAGGGCAAAATGTGACTGTCAAACCCTATAGGCTATCAGACTTGTCAACATGACATTTAAAACGATCATATACATGACTTACACGCCTCATCTTTGGCATAATAAAAATAGTCAAAATGTAGCCTAACTCATTTGAGCAGTGAAAAGCACGAACATGCAAAGGATTGGGGTAAAATCAGTACAACTACCTGGCTACAAACTATCCAAAATCACACATTTGCTGAAGATGTGACTTTATCACTGAAGTGGTGAGAAGCAAGTAGCCTAACGTTACTGTATATTAAGGGTACCTGTACCTTCTTTATTGCATTTTAGAGGTAAATATTGTACTTTCACTTGTTATAGGCCTATAGATTACAATATATTTAAATAAATAAAATAGTTTACAGATTAGCTCATGCCGTGTTACACACTACAACATAGTGTAACGTAACCTAAAACATGTAACAGCCTAACATGTTTTAGGTTACGTTAAATCACTTTACTAAGTATGCAAAACAGGCAGCAAAGGCTGGATATCCTCACCTCAGGAAAGCTACAGAAGAGAGAAGAGAGGAGAGGGTGTTTCAGTGTGTTTTAACGTTAATTACAAGAACTGCGACTTGTTTTTCATGTTGGCAAAATGTCCATCAACCATGTCAAATTAAGTCGTACTGGACTTGTAGTCTTCCAACACGGAGGCTCCATTGCATTGAGTCAAAGCCATCCAAGTGTCCGTCGAGGTTAGCGTCGAAGGCTATGTTGCTGCTAGCTAACCAAGAGTAACTTTACAAAAACACGGAGCTGACGTTTTCTTTTTTTAAAGGGATGTTTCTTCAACGGTTTCAAAGTTTTGATAAAAAGCCGCAATGGCCTCCATGGTCGTAGCATCATGGATGTATTAAAGGAGAATTCTGGCCAATTGTTACGTTAATCTTGATTGCTATAATTATGCGTGTACTTTCGATTGAATAAAACCTTCTCCGTGTTGCCTGCACCGATTGGGGTCGGGGGGGGTTTCAAACAAAAGTACACGCATAATTATAGCGATCAAGATTAACGTAACAATTGGCCGGAATTCTCCTTTAAGAGCTTAGCATCCACACCTGTCAGTAGACCTGACGTGACTGGTACGGTGGCCCTGCGAGTTCAACACACTGCAGCTTAGAATTAAGAAAACATCTTCACGTGCAGCATTTTTTTTTTTTTTAGAAAGAAAGAAAGAAACCGTTTGCACTATTTATCCCAGATTTTTGCAGCAAAATCCATGGTGGGAAAACTGAATAATGTAATTTGGAAGCACCTCAGAAGGGATATGTATGATGTATACAATTATTGATAGGCTAACTATTTTGTTATTGATTATTTTGTCATCATAACAAGATTACACATACATGCATATCTGTGTCAGCATTGCTGCCTCTCACAGAGAAAAGTAAATGTTGCCCAGATGAGAACAAACATGCAGATTTGATGTTTTTTTATTTGATGTCATTAACTCCACAAACTTTGCACTAAAAGGTCAGTAAAAATGCAGTGTTGCAAAGTTCAGCTGATGAAACTGGACATAGGGAGCTCCACAGATGGCATCACATAATACTTAATACAGGATGTTGCACATTCAGTTTTTCCATAGTTGCATAGTTAAATTTGGTTACCACATTACTCAGCAGGCTAATCTAATGGGCTACTTTTAATGTGAAGTAGTTTGTTAAAATCTGTTCTGGAAAGATGCTTCATAGATAAACATAGTTATAACAGTTTAACACAAGCTCTGATACAATACATATCTATAATCTGCAATATTCCAGGAGGGCCCCTGTCATGGAAGTGTCTCTGCTTAGTGTATGACATTATTTATACTCTCCTGAGACTGACACTGACATGAATCATCTGACATGTATACATAATATCGCATCACGTATCATATTTTATTGGGAATGAAAGACATTTCCTTTTCTGTTGTAGTTGTTATTATGTTAACATGTTCTCCTTGAATGTGGGATAAAGTGAAAGTGTGTGTGTGTGTGTGTGTGTGTGTGTGTGTGTGTGTGTGTGTGTGTGTGTGTGTGTGTGTGTGTGTGTGTGTGTGTGTGTGTGTGTGTGTGTGTGTGTGTGCAATATCTGTACTGTTCTTAGCAAAGTATGGCGTCACTACAGTCCACACACTTCACACTTTGAGCTGCCAGTAAATAACTGTCAACAATTCAGTTACAATCAACTAAAATATGTGTGCATATTACACACCAACTGCATAAACTAAACATTGCAGTAGTTGGAAATGCTGTGTTGTAACGTGCAGGTGAGAGACACTGTAACAGACACTGCCTAATCACAAAAACAACAATACAGTATATATAGCATATTGGTTTCTCTCTAAGCCAGGTTCACACCAGCAACACCTTTTACAAGTCTAAGTTGCAGGTCTAGCATGATGCCACTGACAACATTTATGAATCCTTCATTCATCAACAGAGAATAAAACATTTCAACGTCGTGTGAAGTTGAAAATGATTATTTATTCATTATAGGAATACCTTAACTGTTTTCATTTTCATTTTATTTCATGATGGAGTGGTAATACAATGTGCCACATAGTCTCAGACAAATATTTGTTGCCATAATGACTTTTCATTGTTTGTGATACATGACAAAAGAAATCTCTACTACATTACAATTGAAGATGGCCTTTATTGTCCAAAACAATTATATACACCATGCTGCAAAAATAATCTTTTTAGGTCTTACAGAATATATGCCAGAGACATTGTTAAAGATACAGTTGCAATCACAATAACATACCTATCAAATATATAATATACATTTCACTCAAACAATAGCGTTTTCAGATCTTTAGACTGGTTGATAAATCTTAGATCCCAGCTACAACAGATGACTGTGATTATACTAGAACTCTCTCAGAAGTGAAGGTGTTTAAATGAACAAAGTTACACACACAGTTTATCAGTAATGTGTGTAGTGTATGGATGTGTAAAGGTGTAGCAATGTTAGAACGCAAAAGTAACTCAAACCAAAATCCAAACAAACCAAGTAACCTTGAGGAGGGAGAGAGAGAAAGAGTGACTGCCCAGACACTCCTATTTATGGACATGTCAGCAATCAGTTCATCCAAGTGTCAATCACCAGGCCTTGTTAGCCAATCCTCAGATTCCAGCAACCAAAGGGACTTAATAGGTCTTGAGGCCTAGGACCCGTCACAGGTGTGCAATTTAAACAGGACATTGCAAAATAAGACGTGCTTGGTGGACTTATAAAGGTTCATGAATTGTAAGCTAAATAATACTTTATAAAGCAAAATATAAGTTACAGTTAAATTTGAAATAACTCTTAGAAAGGTAATATTGAGAAAATCTAACACATGTTGAATAAAAGTATGGCAGTACCATGTTCTACAGCGCTTACTGCAGAAATGGGAAGTAGCGAAGTACAAATACTTTGTTACTGTACTTAAGTAGATTTTTCAGGTATTTTTACTTTACTATTTATTTTTGTGCCGACTTTTTACTTTTACTCCTTACATTTTTAACACAAATACCGGTACTTTCTAGTCCTTACGTTTTACAAAAGTGGCTCGTTACTTACCCACTTACAAAAGCGTGATGATACGTAACTACATTGTTTGTGACAGAACGTTCTCATTTTCATTCATAAATTCACCCCGTCTGTTGGGAAGCTCTGACATTTGGACTGTGGGGGCTTCCGTGGCCGTGCCCTGGATCTGACGTGAGGTCACTTAACGTTACTAAGCAACAACAAGTTGCATTCTTTGCGCGGTCTTTCCTTTCTCGCAACTAGTTAGTTACCTAGAGTTTGAACTAAGTTTTATAAGTAACGAGATATGAAACGTTACTAAACAGACCTAAATAACACTACTTCAGTGTTTTCTGAAGTCTGTCCCTGAAGCTGCTGCCACGTCGGGTGATACTGCAGCTGCCACCAACGTTAGCCTACTGTTACCTGGTAAGTGAGAGTAGCCTAGCTTATATGATACTGCGTGCGCGTGCCTGTGTGTGCGTGCCTGTGTGTGTCTGTGTCTATGTATGTGTGTACCCGTGTGTCTGAGTACAGCAGTAAACAGAATACAATGTTTATATGTCCTTGTTTCAGATGATGAGAGAGACGGTGAGAACTCCTGGCCTTCATTAGGTCAATGACTATGCAACATTAGAGTAAATTCTTAAATCTTAAATATGCATTGCTTTACACAATTAAATGACTATATGGTAATGTTAGTTAGCAATGGTCAGAATTAACTAAAATAGAAAGAGTGGAACTTTTTTCTCCTTCCGTCTGCTTTTTATGCATTTGTTAGCCATGGTGCTGAAGATTGTAAACCGTTTATTAAATACTTTTGAGTATATGTAGGCCCTTATCAGCAGATTTTACTGCTAATCGATACAAAAGTTGTATGATGATGCTAATTATTAGTCATGGTTTTGTGTGGCAGTGGGGGGGTGTCGGTTAAATGGCTTATTTGTGAGATGTCCTGTTGCGTTCAGGTTCGGTTGCGTTTCTCAAACAGTTAAATCTGCCTCATCTTTTCTCAACTCTAAGTGGTGTTTTTCCAGGACTTTAAATAAACGCCATCAATACTTAAACGTCTGTTGCCCGTGTACAGTTCGTATTCAGAAACGTCACAGTACTGACTGTCTGGGTGTCGCTCTGGGACAGGCGAGTATGAGGCTGGGAGGGGAAAATCACAGTATACTCACTACAAAAAAATAGACTACACCACTGGTTAGTTCTACTCTAAAAGTATGCAGAACTTACATGTAGATTCCTTTTAAATGTTGATTAAAAATGGAACTGGATCTGTGAATTATTACAGAATCACAATTGAATTCATATCTTGCTACTCAGTCAGAATCTTATTAACCTGGAGTCCCAGTCTCTGTCACAATAATCATATTTGTGATGTTTTAGGCCTTTTGGCAGACATCTAAAATGTAGACAATGGCATATATACATAAATAGCCTTGTCTCCATGGCTACTGAAGTTTCTCAGCTTGCTCTGTAGTAACATTTGTGGTCCAGGTAGCTTTGCATAAAAAATGGTTGTCATTCGCAAGGCTACTTTTACTTTTATACTTTAAGTACATTTCCAAGCCTGTACTGTGTTACTTTTACTTGAGTAAATAAGTTAAATCAGTACTTCTACTTTTACCAGAGTATTTTTTAACACAAGTATCTGTACTTCTACTTAAGTATGAGAAGTGAGTACTTTTCCCATCACTGGCTTACTGGAAGCTGACACTAGTTAGTTAAGAGGTTGGGCAATGACATCATACTCTGGTGATAGGTCGGTTTTCTGCAGTGACATGTAAGTCCTGTCCTCTTGGTTTGGTTTCACCTTTTTTCGTGTGTTCCTGTGGAGAAAAGAAAAAGAGAGAAATTATGTAAAAGTCTCCAATGCAATAATAGAGCCCACAAAGCACGAAATGATGAAGTCGTAACATACCACAGCAACATCAAGAGGATAATGCAGATGACATTCACAATGAGAGATACAACAGCAACGACAGCCCATGGAAGCACTGCACTTGGTCCATCTGCTTTTAGAAATGACATTATGTCATTTGAATACAAGTTTCAAGTGTTATATTAATACTGTACACTAAATGGCCACGGTGGTATGTACACAAAACCAATTTACAAACCTGTTAATGAGTGATATAAAAATGACATAAAACGTGTTGAAATGATCTCTATTGGATCACATCTTTTCTTTTTTACAATTTCCAGCATAATGTATATTTTCATTAATCAGCTCAACAAATTGCTCCTTTAATGCCAACAAACATTATGTTATCAATACATTCTTATTGATATCAGTGATTGGTTATGTGTGTGCTCACCTTCTCGCCTCTCTGAAGTTATGATGTTGAGGTTTTCTTTTGCTTCCCAAATGTCATTACTGCTGACACACTCAACAACAGTGTTGCTATCTTTTACAGTTAGGGTGATGGAGCTGTTCACTGTGTGGTGTGACACATTTGTCATAACAGAGTACTCAGCATGGTTCTCCAACAGCGGCCATTTGATGGTGGGTAAAGGAAATCCCTCACTGATGCACACACAGGTCAGGACCCCCGACATAACCTCACATCCAGAGCTGCTTAGGATCCTTGGAAATACTAAGAAAAAGACATTTTCTAATAAAAAAGGATTATGTTGAATATAACTCAATATGTAAGAAAAAACTAGACAAGCTAAACTACAGTATTTGAAATGTATGTTAAGTTTACGCAGAACCAGGACTGAACCCACTAGGCAGACAAAGGCAGGTTTAACGGTTTATTAGTCTCGCATTGCCAGACCTTCCTCCACAGCGCCGCGGAGGAGGGTCTGGTTGGTCCACAAAGCATTCCCGGGATGGGAGAAAAACCTGCTCTGGTCTATTCGCATTTATTTAAACCAATCAAACCGTCTTGGGTGGAGCTAAGCACTGAACGGAGCCCCGTTGCCGCTACAAAATAGCCTCGGGAAGGAACTTATTTTGGTGGAACGTGTACGTTCAAAGTTGTTTTAGTCATGCAACAGAAAACTCAGATTTGACAGATAGTCTAGCTAGCTGTATGGATTTACCCTGCAGAAATCCTCATAAATCCACCGGAGTTCCAACACAAAGAAAGCGAAAGGTAACGGACATCCGGCAGAATTTGCGGCAGCACCAGAGCACTCCTGAAAGTGGAACATCATGGATATAGACGGTTATATAAACGGTTTATTAACAAAAATGGAGAACATAAAAAATGGGGCTCAAGGGGAAGCTGGGCGTAGTAGCAGGTTGTTGGCAGCCTGGGTTTGTGAGCGGAGATCTGAGGGTAGGCTGAGAAAACAAGGAAGACTACAGATCCTAATAATATAGGACCCAATATTTATCATTCATATCTACATTGAGCTATGAGGGCATTTTCTACATTTTGCAAAGTTAACAATATATGTGAACGTTAATCAGCATGCATTTAGGGAGATTAGGAAAGGATGTTCTCTTTATAAGTTTCAGTTACTCCATAATGAAAAATACAACTACAAATCTTCTGTGTAAGAACAGTTTTACTGTGTACTTAGGTGATGAGAGATGGAGGGAAACTTTCACCCCTACAGGTCAGATTCAGAGTCTCACCCTCCTTCACACTTGTATCCCCAGTGATTTTAACATCTATGAGATAAAATAATACACTGTATTCAATGTTATAACACCACTAAATTCTTATACATTTTCCTGCTAGAATAAAATTGATGTCAAATTCAACGCAGTAAGTAGAGTACAATACAGTATGTTTTACTCACAGGTCACATTTAGAGTCACAGTCTCCTCTGTAGTGATGTTGTTTGTGAAGATGACCTTACAGCTGACATTGGTGCCGTGGTGTTCAGCTGAAGAGTTAAAGGTCAGGGTTGAGCTGTGTCTCTGAGTGACAGCAGTCACATTCTCAGTCCTGAAACCAGTGATGTTTCCTGTGATGTGAGAGTCCTTCTCTCCTGCTCCTCTCCACGTCCAGCTGATTTCAGGAACAGATCCAGAGCAGAGACCAGGAGCAGTGCAGCTCAGGGTGCCCTGCTGTCCCTCTGTCAGACGAGGAATCATCACTGTGGGCTTCTGGGTCAGATCTAAAGGGAGAGCAGTCTATGAGTGGAATTAGGAGAACAGCTTACAGGTCATCACTCACTTAAATTTGGGCTACAATAATAAGATAATTTGTTAAACATTTCAATGGGGCAATAAGTAGGCTGTGAGTTCATTTCAACTGCTGCAGTTCCTACTGGTTGCCCTAAGAGGTCTAAACATACCAAACATTACTTCATGCTCCATTAAGACTGTAAATACAACAAATATGTTGGTGCAGTTCATAAGCACAATGAACATCTTAACTGTATTTGTATTTGTTGTAGCTCTTCATACCTTTAACAGAGACAGTTGCTGTTGGAGAGAATGTAAATCCATCTGTCTTCCAATTCAGTAAACCATTCACTCTGAGATGATATGATCCAGAGTCTGACTCAGTGAGGTCATTGACGATGATGCTGCAGTTCCCCCGACTCACATCAGGCTCCAACAGTGACACTCGTCCTTTAAACCCAGACTGAACTTTGTTGTTGTTCTTGTTAGTGTGGAATATGATGTCTGAATCATCACATTTTGTTTTGGATGGTTCACATTTGTACCAAACTATATGTTGGGGTGTAAAGTAATAACTGGTGTTGAAAGAACACGGTATCACAACACAGAGTCCAGCCTCTGCTGTTATTTCTCCTTCACTAAGAGAGACACAGAATCCTTTATCACAGGATGGTGTTCCCCCCACTGATGCACCTGTTGAATGGAAACAGTAAAAGGGGATATTTAGATTTTGACAATACACCATAATTTATAAATTATGAAGAAAGACTACTACTGCCTTTTTTAAACTGCTGTTGTCAGCAGCATAAAAATACAACATAACAGAAGTTAAGCATCAATATATTTATTTATCCATAATATTGTTGGTAAACAAGAGTCAGTTACATAACTATTCATTATTTTCCCAGTTTCCAAGTGAGTCAATAGATGCTGAGAGGAACACTATAATGAGGACATTAATCCTGGCAAATTATTGATGACAATTTTATTTATATCTTTAATATTGGCATCACAACAAGAGTTCAGTATAGATGCATACCTGTGTCAGTCTTGCTGCGTCCCACAGAGAAGAGCAGAATCGTCACGATGAGAACAAACATCCTGATTCAATGATTGGCACAGTCCGTTTCTTTTCCTTTTAGAGGCACAAACATAAACATTAAAATGTTTCAGTTGATGAAACTGGACAAGAAACACTGACAGGACAGATTTAAATACAGCATCTTGCATGGTCACCGTTTCTGTCATCACAATAATAAACATGGTTTAATCTTCCTCAAGGTTGTATGTCCCTCAGCAGTTGTATTTATAAAGCACTTTGTATTATATGTTCCATATAGCTGCTAATTACTAATTGTAGCAGCTCTACATGCACATCTCCCCTAACCCAATCCTAATGCACACTTTAATTAACAAGCAAGGAATTCTTAAAGGGATTTAAGGGGAACATTACCTTTACTTCAGTTTCAATTTAAAATGTAAAAAGATATTTTAAAAAATAAGCAATATGTTGCATTTTACCACTTTTGCTGCTGTCTTCTCTCCTCAGTGGTCTCTTCTGAGTGTCTCTGCTCTGACTCTTCCTCTTTCTTCTGTACGTCTTCCCTCTTTGCGCAAGCAAGTTTCCAGGAAGTGTCTCTATACGCGAACTGCTGGCTGTACTTGGACTGCCACAGTAAGAGTTAGAGTTAGATTTCTAAAACATATTATTAATATACAGTACATCACATTGTTAATATGCAGCTTTAACACTGAGGAATAAAGTGAAATAAGTCTTGAATTTATTTTTAGAGCATCTTCACGACTGTGAAGGGGTGAGACGCTTTGAGAAAGGGGAAATACCGTTTATGTGCTTAAGAAAATCTTGTCATCTTAACAAAACAAAAATACTTATCTACCAACTATCCTTCTACATCGTAATAAATTATACATTACTGTATGTGCGTAGTAGGGTGTGCAACTGTGCATGCAAATGGTCTGTATAACTGGTTAAAGGGGAACTATGCAGTTTTTTTAGCTTAATTTACCATACCTGAACAGCTTCAGAGTCACTGGAATGGTTATATGACTTTTTTTTCAAGTTGAATGGTGGTCGTCTCGCTCCCCCCTAGTACCTGTGAACGGAAAAACCTCCCTTGCAACTTTCGGCCGGCGAGCCGCCGGCCTAAGTATCAGGAAGTATTGCGTGATATCAGGTCTCGCAGGAAAAGCGAGAAAACGGCAAAGAAATGACCAAAACTGCATAGCGCCCCTTTAATATCCGCAGTGCCAGTTAAATAATGATGGTCAATTGTCAAAAATAGTCATTAGTTTATTCATTAGTTAGCTCCCGTCACTGTTTAAGTGCATTAAATACCTGCAGATAAAAAGTATGTGTTTAAATCCTAGTTCTTAATTCAAACTGCATGATTCTTTTTGTAATACTGTCATTGGAGGGCCCCAAATTCTAACAATTTTTCAACTGTATAGTATACAGAGTTTTAATTATTTAATTATTCTAAACATAGTCTGGATCGACGGCAATTAATTTACCAGATTATCACCGGAACATCCGACGCCGCTGGATCTTCCACCGGATGTCCCTCGCCTTGCAAAACTCTGTTGGTCTCGGGAAACATCGACAAGCTTGGAGCTAGCTAGCTATTTGCTGAAAATGGCAAGTTTTGAAGGAAATGTGCATTGTGCAACAAGGCAGGCCTGCTTGGTTCTTTCAGGAAATGGTTGTAAAGTTTTACAAAAAAATATGTTTACAGCATTTACTATCTAACTGGGACCTTACAGTGCTGTGGAGATAGGTCAGGCAAGCGAGACTATTCTTAACATGTGGCTCTAGTGAGGCTGAGAACCACCTAGAAGCCTTCCCAGTGTCTCCATAGGCCCAAGGACTCTGACATTTCCATTATAACCTAAAGGTGCGGAGCTGTGGAAGTTATTCAAGATCAATTTAGGTTTAGAAAAAAAGAAAAAAGGAAAATTCTACAGGCAATGTTCTGTATTATAACAGTTGTACAATGTACTTACATATCACTGTTACATCAACTGTTTTCATCAGGGTGTTCAGATGTTTACAGTCCAGGATCGTCTGTTGTCATGTTAGAGATGATGACCAAAGTGTCCATTCTACATTCTTGCTGCAGGAAGGCGTCAGGGTCATCCTGCAGATTCATTTTGGTTCCATTTTTTAGTTTTTGTCAGAGGATTTCGTCCACATGATGAGAGATGGAGGGAAACTTGTACCATTCAGAGTCTCACCCTCCTTCACACTTGTGTTCCCAGTAATTTTAACTTCCTTCACATCTACAAAACAATTTACTGTACTATACATAATAATGTAACACAACTTGCTATATGAACAACTCAACAACAACATGGATACATTAAATTATTATTCCACTCAAAAATATATTTATAAGATAAAACAGGCCAGGTCGATATTTTCCGCCGCTATCCTCGGGCCGGGCCCTTGATCAAGCATTTGTGTTTTTTTAATCATTACTTTATTACAGTAGCCTAATTGGGTGGGGAGAAAGCTTCTCCCGTAGCTCTGGGTGCATGTCCTGTACTGCGTGAGAGGTAAACTGTGCTATCGTGTCTCCCCCATCTGCAGCGGTGTTGTCGGCCAGTGCGTCAGCATGCAGACCGTGGGGAAGGACAGTATTAATTAGGTGATCAAGACAAGAAAGTCTCCTGTATAGTTCCAGGGCTTTGATTACTATGTAGCTGCCTTGATCTGTTACCCACACTATTCAGCTGAGGGAGCTATCAAGGTTTTTTTTACGTTTCTTCATTCGGATCCATTTGCGATCCGTTCCAATCTGAATAAACAAACAGCACAGTTTACATGCTTCATCCTTGTTGCATTATTCATTAAGATAATTCTAAACAGAGTTCTGCAGTTCAAACAACTCTGAATTGTAGTTGAGAATGTCAGTTATAATGGCACACGTATTAAAAAATTGTCAGGTTTAAATCGGGCTCGGGCTCCTAATTACAGTTAATGTGTCGGGCTTGGGTAGAGTCGGGCTTGATTTTTTGGGCTTGATCTAAGGTCTAGTCTAACTGCGTGTCAATCACTGCACATGCACACACATTCATTCTCCCTTGTGGGGGGAGGGGCTTAAGAGACCGTTTCTGGGTTTTAGCAGAAAAGGGGGAAGGGACTGAGAAGTTGTTGATGTTAAAAAATTTTGCCTAAATCCTGGATCTTCACAATCATACCTACGGCACCTTTAACCAAAGAAGTAAAACAAAAAAGTAAAAAGAGCATGGCGCACAGTTTCATTAAAGAGACAACATGAGAAACAGACAGTTCACAGTTTGTTTTCTATCAATAATCAACTGTTTCCAGTTCATATTGTTTAATTTTATTTATGTTTGCGTGGAACTGAAGACAGATGAATTTGCTTGAGGCATGAAAGACTTGTTTAAAATAAAAGAGCAAGCAAACTACATAATTGCAGAAATCCTACTGTCATTAAGTAACAGTGCAAAACCCTGACCTTGATTATTGTGTCAATCATACAGTATGTGTAGAAAAAAAATCTCCATAATGATAATTATGATCACAACAAAGTATAGGACAAATTTGCTTTACAACACACTGTGACAAAAGATTAGGTAAGACATATTTGATATTTCTACTTTTTTCAAAAAAATGAAATAAAAAATAAATAAAAACTGTGAGGCATTCAAAGACAGGAAGTGGTTATTGACTTTGTGCATACAGGCAATTTAAGAATGCTGGCCAGCATATCCATCATTAAGTCAACAGAACAATGTCTTAATAAAAGGTGAATCTTTGTTTACATGCACAGAGAACTGTATTTTTAACCTGTTTTGGCTTGGAGTGTTAATATGCTCAAACCCCTTATACCTAGCTTATTGCATTACATACCACTATATTTTGTAGATCTGCTCAGGTTTAAAAAATAATCTCCAGTATTTAATTCTGACTTCTTCAGTCAAATGTAACACAAACTTGGCTCATTTGTGTGCACTAATACATGGTCAATTGTAATACTTCATGCATGACTTGAGGAAAGGAATGCTTCCCAAAGATATTGTGTCAATAAAGAGGTAAAGGATGTTGAAAATGGAAAACCTGCAGCAACTCGTATGTTACAAGAGTAACTACTAAAGTAGTGACAGTGATGCCTTCATTCAGCTGCAGGGGAACAATTGTAACAATGCATTGCTTTGTAATACATTACCACCAACACTGGTGAGCAAGATCTCACTTCTTTTATGTGTAGTTTACACACTGCACAGCATAATGGGTATGAAAAATGATCATATACACCTTTTCCTAATTGTATTTCTTTGCCCTGCTTCATAGAGAAGCCAAGGCTTGATCAACATGGTTTATTCAAACTGGGCTTTTGGCAGAGAGAAATGTATTACTTTTTATTTATTAGGTTCATTTGAACAGCTTAAACTGAAGTACTCCTCATAGTGTAATATTGTTTTCATATTGCCATCACTGGCCATGAACAGTCTACCCATATATGGAGTTGCCACAGTGAGAGGCTTTTGCTGTGTTTTGTACTCCTGCTGATTGTAAAACCAATTAGAAACAGCTCTCAGACACACTGCTGCCTTGATGAACTTAATCCATCATTTTAAATGAGACTGCCGCAGCCTTAGTCAGAGCATGTGTATCAAAAGTAATTTAAGTCTTCAAGAAGAGATCATTGCACATCTCTAGCTAGATTTTAGTTTCAACTTGAGTACTCTATCAAAATCAATACATACAGAGTAACAATGTCTGTTTAAGAGGAGAAAATCAGTGGACAAGTTGCATAATTTATGTTTAAAGTCAAACTGCAGCCGCTACCTTCAGTATTTTAGAAATGGCTTCTTGCAGAGAAAACTGATTAGGTCATTGTTTTGCATGATTCATTTAGACGCCAAAAGTGTTCACTGTATTATCACTTACATTGTTAAAACAATCCAACATACAATACACAGTAAATATCTATTTGCATTTTCCCTACACTGAATGAAAGTGAGTAGACCCATTTAAAATATCAATCAAACGATTAAATGTTGTCTTATTTAAAATGGCAGACCATGTTAGTAAGTTAAGACTGCAGTGTGTCGATGAGTTGTGAGAGGAACAGAGAGGGACGTCCAAGATGTGATTCAAAGTGGAAGATGCAGAGGAAGCACAGCGATGGCTTCATTGGTGGGTTGAGACTATTCACATAAATGAAACCGATACTCCACTGACTTACTGACATAAAGGTCAGGTATTTGTCATAGGCAGTACAGCTAAGAATGTGAAAACAGTTGCATAATGTCCTCCTATAATGTATCTCTGCTTTGTAAAATCGGAGAAAATACAGCGTTACAAAAAAGGCGCGTGGGGTTTTGAAAGACATGGGCCAATACCAGGCATGGAGTGCCTAACAAAAAGATGCTATTGGTTGCTTTGTGGGTAATGTGGAATACAGTGGGTTGGGAGAAGTCTGGACAGCTCGGCCCCTGTTGCTTTGATATTAAATTGTATCTCTGGTGAGGCACCCAATTTATTCGAAGTGCAATATTAAATTTCTCTAGTTCCCTTTCAAGGGTTAATAGAAAAGTACACTGGTATTGTACTTTAAATCAGCCTCAATTACAGTCAATAAGAAGGTCACTGCCTGCATGTAAACACAGCCTCAGATTTGGCTATAGTGCACACTAGTTTGATGTTGGTACTATTCACCAAGCTCATATTAAGACAATGTTCAGTCAAATATATTTGAATGATGTGTGACAAGATACAATGTTTGTACTTCTCACACTGGCTTGTATCCATAATTTAAGTGCCTGTTGGCAAAACAGTCATGTTGGGTATTTACTGTACATACTGACATCCATTCCCTATCAATATACGTCTTATTAATATATATATTATTGACACCATCATTATCAAGTTAGACAATTAGTGTGCTTTGATATTACATCACAGGTTCATCAAATGTCTTTGAATAGCACAACTAGCTGGCTAGTCAGCAACGCTTTTTGTCATTCAAACATCTGATGCAACCATGTGAGAACAAAGCATCAACTTCTCAAGTGAAGTGATGCTCGGACTTCCCAAAGACCCCAGTGATCAATGATCTTTCAGCACAATTCGAACACACACACGCATACAAACACGCACATTGTCTAAATGAGATAACACTTCTGCCACTCGCGCTCAAATATGTTGTGCTTTAGGTCTGTACTTTCCAGATCAATCAGAGAGCTAGAACCCATGCTTTAAGGAGAAGAAGTAGAAGATAAGACAGACATTTTGGCCACAGTGAAGGAAATTCACCCAAAATCTCAACACATTCTACAAGTAACTGGAAAATACTGGAAAGAAGTTGTGGCATTTTTCAGAACTAGACAGTGTACCACTTGAATTTACAAAACCTCTTCAATTATTATCAAAAGTGATGATGACATTTCTTCATTTTTTTGAGAGGCTACCGAGTCACAGCACACATTAAATACAATTACGTGTAAACAAGATTCTAAGATGCGTTTCCATCTCTAGCCTCATTCACTCATCTTTTCGGGATGTAATTAACCAAAGGAAGGAGAGAAGAGAGGTTTGCTCTCTGCTGATAGACACACATAAATATAAGGGAACAAAAAGCGCAGTTACTCCTTGCCCTGATGCTTCGACTGGCAGCAGACACAGTGACAGTTACAAGACACAGATGTAGAGCAAATAGTGAGACGGATGCGAGCACTCAGATGTCTGTCTTTTGACAATAACACTGACAATCACAATGGAGAACATGGAGAAAGCAACAATGTGGTTGCTGATTAACACTGCATGTTTTAGAACCCATGTATTACAACTGAGGCTAACATACTTCCTTTTACATTGTCCAGTTGGTCATGCTTCGACCCAAAAAGTACCAGTTTTCCCAAATGATGGCATATGAAGGGGCGTCCGATAGAGAAGGGGCAGCTTGAGGCAGGGAGGGAGTAGTGGCATCAACATTATATGTGACAAATCTGAAGAAATGAGAAAAAAGAGTCATATGCAGGATGGAATCCAGTAGAGGAAGGGGGGTTATTACACAGTTTATGAGACAGGACACATGTTGGGGCTGCCACTGCGTCTCGCATAGCCGAGGGATCAGGGAAGGATCGCGATTCATTTGGCTTTGATTTCCGTGTAGTTGCTGCCATCATCCCCCCTCCCTGAGGCCCCCTCCCTGGACCTGGCCCCGATAAACTCCAGAGCAGCGTAATTCAGCTCTTGCCTCTCCAGTCCTGCCATAGAGCCCACAGGTTGATAATCCCCGTCTTCTCCCTGCAGACAGAAGGACCGATCAGTGGCACAAATGACTGGCAAGGTGCCGGTGGCACGTCAGATGACAGAAGAGTGCGACAGACAACATAAAGAAAAAGTGTTAGTGGTTACTGGTCGACAACTGACAAGGAGACTGAGATGTTTCCTGTTAGTTTGGCAAGTTGTGTTAGCAATGAGGCAGCCATGGAGAAGGTTTCAGTTTCAGAAACAAACGGCAGTGTACAGAACACAGAAGCTGATATGCGAGGAGATGCATCTGTCACGGAGGCTTGTGTTTTTTTAATGGGGATTTGTTTAGGAACCTTACCGTAGTCTCCTCTAGAATGGAGTTAAACTTTGAGCCCAACAGCTCTGTCTTAAGCTGTGCGAGAGTTAGGGGAGAGAAAAACAGACAGAAAAACGCAGAGAAGCGATGAAAGCAAGAGAAAACAGTGTCTGGAAAGGTCATGGTTGGAGCCACTGGACTGCTAGTGGGAGAGACTCCTATTCCCTCATTTTCAGAGGTCAAAATGGGGTCTCATAATTTACAACTTGTTGCATTACACAAAACTGTAACCCCAGAATGGTAATCCAACCCATCCATCATAATCATAATCATTGACTCAGCATGTCTCACCACTTTCTTCCTCAGATTTTGTTTGTCCTTCTTGACTGCGCTGTAGTACAAAGCTGGGTTCTCCAGGACCACGTCCTGCCTAGGGTTGCCATTCTCTCTGGGGGACGGAGTCACATAATCAGACTCGGTCTCGACTGCCACTAACGCAGGGCGACACGCCAAGCCTGGGCATCCATTTTAAAACAACAAGCTCAGTAAGGTTAAGCTGGAGGCCAACTGTGGGTGTGAGGTGATGTGGTTATTTTATGGGTTTAGTCGCTGAGTTCACACCCACTTCAGGGGTGATTTGTCAGAGAAAGCGTGCAAATTGGTGGGGTCCAAATATGCCTTGAGGCTAAAATAAAGCACCTTTGTTAAGAGGACTACCTGGGTTTTTATTTAGCATAGCAGGTCAAGGATACAGAAGCAGTGTCAGAGCAGGGACTCGAAATATAAGGTTAGTCCAGCTTGCTGACCCACTCCCCAAGGCAGCCAATCTGGATCTCCAGGGATTTCAACGGGGGACTTGTTGTGGCAAATAAACTGCTAAATTGCTCTGGATAAATGATTATCACATCCACATTAATCCCACATCCACTCATATACAATGTGCATCAATGTGTTTTAGAATGGATGACTAGGCTCAAGTGTTTCCTTGGATTTTAGAAAATGCTTAGTGAGGAAAACGATTACTTCTGCCTCGCATCGGCCTCTCCATTAGTTTGCCATTTATACTCACTTCTTGTTGTTGTGGCCAACGTATCTCACTGCTGCAATGATGAAGGCTATGACCGCCACTCCTCCAATGGTGCCAACTATTACTGCCATCATGTACTTTTCTGAAAACAAAGGTGATCAAAATTAAAAAAAACGAGGTTTACAAGTCCATTATTGATCAAAGTAATGAACTACACATAGAAAAACTGTGCACCTAGCTGACAAGAAGGCACACTTTAAGGAAAAGAATAGCATAGGGAAGAGGAAGACGCCATTTTTAAACTCCAATATGTAGCCTACCAAACATTAAGGATTGCCTCTATTTAGGGAGAGAATCTCTTTGTTTTTCCAATGAGAAGACAATAAGTAGGAAAAGAAGAAAATAATTCTAATTCTAATGTTAGTTTCTAAAAACACAAACATCCATTTACAATGTCCATCATGTACTTTTGTGACGAAATAATTTAAAGGATAATTAAAAGATAAGGCTGAAATAATCCATATTTTATTACTGTCATGATCCCATGAATCCCATGAAGAGATCAAAACCAAATGTGTTATGCAGGTTTCAGACCAATCCCGCAGGACCAACAGGTTGCATGAGGTAATGTGTAAAAGTGAAACGTAGCACATTCCTATGATGTTTTTGACCATGTTCCACTTTTTACTTGAGTTACTTTTAGTCTCAATTTAGTTACTTTGGTTGCAAAACCAGGCAAAAAATCAGCGTTGTTCTCACTGCTATAGCTTGCTGAGAGAGACACTCCTTTTCTGCATAATGTCAACTAGTGCTTAATACAGTATTCCCATTAAACAGCTGGGCAAAACTTTAACTAAAATGTTACTCAAACAGAAGGGGACTATTTTCTGCTGTGGATCAATACACAATTAATTAATGTATGGCAGCAGGACAGTGTATATGGGATTGGCTCAAAACAAACTACAGTGCCCATAATTATATTCATGGTAATAAAGGAAACCCAGTGCAACATAGGCTCTTTGATGGGTTTTTTAAATAGATTCTGGACAACAATGGAGCTCTATGGCACAGAGGAATACATTTAACAGACAAAACTTGTTAATAGGATCAATTTACAGTTGGTTTTGGTTTTCATGGGCTCTGTTGACATAAAGAAAAACAGAAAATCACCAGACTTACTGCATAACACATAGGCATGCTATTAGATAAATGGTGAGGAGGAGGCAGAGGCAGAAGGACATTCTAATATGGTTTTATCAAACATTACAACAAAAATCACAAGTAAGTAATCTGTTTTGGTGCACAGTTAGTCTCAACTCACTCTCCTGCTGTAGCTCCAGGTGTATGCTCTCTCTCCCGTACATGTTGTAGATGCTGCAGTGGACGTTGACGGCAGGGCCGCCGTTGTCGACCCGCTCGCCTTTCTCCCGCAGCTTGATCATACCCGTGGAAGTGTGTCCGTCTGTGTGCGTGTAGAAGTTGTACCGGCCGTCTGTTTCGTTGATGGTGATGTTCAGGTCGGGCAGGTAGAACTCGATGGTGGGTTCTGGGTTTCCTGTGGCGATGCAGACACACTGGACACCCTCCCTCACCACTGTGCACTTTGACTCCTCCAGAAGGACCGGGGCATCTATTGAAGGAAGCAACAGAGTGAAAGAGCTACAATAACAGCATTGAATATGAACATTTATGTGAATATGAAAAATAGTTACATCGCAGTTATGCTTCATAAAACATGTCTAAACAGCTATTTTGTATATATGTGTCTCTGTTTTGGTATTTATTGTTTATTATTATTAATGTTTAATATGTGTGTTTGTATGTATGTATGCACCCAATCACCAAGGCAAATTCCACGTAGTTCCACTACTGTGGCAATAAACTGATTTCTGATTTTTGTTTTTTAAATGCTTATTTTCTTAATGGAAGTAGGATTTTTTTTCTGCAAGTGTAAATCAAATAAGCGGAGTATTTTACTTCAAAAAAGTTGAAGCAAAATCTTTAGAAATGTTCATTACAGATTATCCAAGTATTGCTATGATCCTTTTGATCTGCAGATCATTATCATTCTATGTCCTAGCTACTTTTTACACTACTGTCATGCAGGACAGTGAAGCACTCACACTCGACAGTGATGTTGAAGGAGCTACTGGCTCTTCCGTGCTCGTTCTCGGCCAGGCAGCGGTACTGCCCGTCTCCCTGCGGTGTGATCTCTACGATCTCCAACACCGACAGCTCGTCGGCAGTGATGGTGCCCACCAGCTCCCCGTCCTTCAGCCAGGTGAGGGTTGGGGCCGGGCTGCCCTGGGTGCTACAGTGCAGGGCCAGCGAGGATCCCTCTAGTACCGTCATAGAGTCGTTCACAAGGGGCTCGCGGGGAGGGTCTGCATAACAATGTAGATGTTTAGATTTTTTTCTTAATTAGATTTCGGAAAATACGTCATTATCACGTACACTGTAAGAAAATACAAAATGCAACATTCTTTGATATCAATTGACAAAATGTAGTTAGCCTAGATAAAAAAAACTTTTTGCTTGTGAACATGTCATGGCCTTTCAAGTTGATATGGCAAACTTGTGAGTAAAAAGTTGCTTATTTACTGTACACATGCAGCAGTTACAGAGAAACATCATCATTCCTTTTGAAGTCGTGTTTCTACGAATGTTTTGAAGCTTTTTCCATTGAAGAGGCTTTTGTGTTTAAACCCATTGTAACTGAATCCAGGCTGAGAAAAGTTTCCGTACTTCACCCAGATGCAAGCTGCAAACTTTTAAGAGCCACATTGTAAGTAGGGCTGTCCTCGACTAAAGAAATTCTTAGTCCACTAACACTTATATGATTTTGTCGACTAATCGATTAGTTG
Source organism: Gymnocephalus cernua (assembly GCA_023631565.1). Classification (NCBI taxonomy): domain Eukaryota; kingdom Metazoa; phylum Chordata; class Actinopteri; order Perciformes; family Percidae; genus Gymnocephalus; species Gymnocephalus cernua. Next base: position 35,551,833 of record CM042429.1, read on the forward strand.
ATTTAATCGACAGAGCTGTGCTCTTTGAGAGCTGGTTAAGACTAGAAAAGCGCAATATAAATGTAGTTAATTAACCATCTGTAAAACTGAGTTTCTCCACAATTAATCCTGCAAAAGCACCACTTTAAATCTTGTGTTCACCAGAAATGTTCTCATAAGTTGCTTGGAAATGAGTAATTAAGCATGAATAAGCATAAAACATGACTTATCAACTAAAGAAATCTTAGTCAACTAAGACCAAAACGACCGATTAGTCGACTAATCGACTAAGAGGGGGCAGCCCTAATTGTAAGCCTACAGAGGATGAGTATTTGATACTCAAAACATTTTCAGTAGACTATTCCTTAATTGTGTTGATGGGAGAATTCAAGCTAATTGTACAATCCAAACTCATTTTAAATAATCCCCTAAACTTTTAAATGCAATGTAACTGAGTCCTGATTCCCTACTACATACAAATTTAATGTACAATATGTTGGAATCGAGACACACAGCAACTATCTCAGAGACTTACACTTGACAGCCAGGTACAGTGAAGTGTTCATGGTGCCGTAGCCATTGTCCCCAACGCAGGTGTAGATTCCCTCCTGCGCAGGCGTCACATCGTCCAGGGAGAGGGAGACATTGGACGCCGTGTCCCACAGCACCTCCTGGTCTCCGAACATCCAGGAGATCCTGGGAGGAGGGTTACTGTCCACCTCACAGTGCAGCATCACAGAGGTGCCCTCCATCACCTCAGAGGACACGTTCACCCAAACAGAGCGTGGTGCATCTGAGACAGAAGGTAAGACAAAGAATTTAATGTCCCAGGACATTGTGTCTGAATAACACTCATTTTAAATAATGACTGCCTCTGGCTGGCTGTTGAAACAGATTTTGCAACATATAACTCAATGTAGGACAGCGATGTATGCATGCATGACAAAAACACTAGACAATATGTTAGAGTTTTTGGAAACTTATTAACCTTTGCCTGGAAGACACTCAAGAATGAAATCAGCTTGATAGGAATCATAATTGCTGTTGGGACTCTAGGATGGCATGTCAGACACAACAGTCCCTTTAAGACTATAGACAGAGGTGGAAAAGCATCGTTATTACTCAATGGCCCTATAGTGCGAGATGCCTTTTAACTTACACTTGACGTCCAGAGAGATGAGCCTCTCATAGACCAGTGTGGTGTTGGGGTAGTAGACCCTGCAGCCCAGGAGCTGCCCGTTGTGCATGGGTCTGGGTGTGAAGGTGAGGGTGCTGGAGAGTACCGCCGTGTTGCTCTCCTCCAGGTAGTCACTGCTGAACTCTGGGTCAGGCAGGTAGTCGGTGTACATCCACTGGATCTCTGGAGTCATGTCGGGGCAGTTGTCTGGAGCGTAGCATGTCAGCTCCAAACTCTCATCACTGACAATCTCCTCTGGGACATCGATGTTGGGTTGATCTGGTGGACAGGAATACAAAGACTTTACTGGATTTCTTAATAATAATAAGAGGAACTTTATTCGTAAAGCAGTATTTTATCTCCATGCAGAGATCATAAGCCCTGTTTTCACCTGGTTTTAACAGCTGTTCTGAGTGACACAGATAGACAGCTCTACGGTTCAGGTGAGAACGCACCCAGGATAAGAGGCATTTTAGTAAGTAAGTTTAGTAAGTTTAGTAAGATCACTTAGAGATAATCACTAAGTGATTAAAAGGCAAAACTCTTTACTATTACGGATTTTATATTTCTGGTTTATTGGTTACAGTTGAATGTACATTCCACTCTGATCAGTGACTTACCCAGAACTTTGAGCTCAGAGAAGTCTGGGTATGTATACATGTTGGCTCCACCAAGGTCAGCACGAAAGTAATATCTCCCTGAGTGCTCTGTGCCGATGTTGTTGATGAGCAGAGTGCAGTTCCTCTGGTGCAGGTCACCCAGGAGCTTGGTGCGGCCCTTATAGCTCTCGTGCACAACGTCTGTGCGTGATTTGAAGACAACGGGAGGGAAGAGTTGAGGGTACGGCTGGCCGAAGTACCAGATACCGTGAGTGCCACGGTACGGCCTGATACCAGACGGATACATGAAGGTGCACGGAATGACCACACAGGAGTTGGTCATGGCCGAGATGTCCCGAGGTACCCAAACGTTCCACTGGCAGCTGGCATCTGAGAGAAGATCACAGACAGACAGTGGTGGAATGTAACTAAGTACATTTACTCAAGTACTGTATGCAAGTACAAATTTGAAGTACTTGTACTTCACTTGAGTCTTTTCGTTTCATGCCACTTTCTACTTCTACTCCACTACATTTCAGAGAGAAATATTGTAATTTTTACTCCACTACATTAATCTGACAGTTTACTAGTTACTTCACAAATTAAGATTTTTGCACAAAAAAACACATGGAGTTTATAAAATACGATGTCTTATTATAGATTATTTAAAATACCCAACAATATATAGGCCTACAAGTCCAGCTGAAATGATTAGCCGATTAAACACTTAGTTGATTGACAGAACAGTTTGGATTGTTTCCAGTTTCTAAAATGTGAGGATTTTTCTGCAGAGTACTTTTATTATTTTAAGTACATTTTCGTGATGATATTTACATACTTCTACTTCAGTAACATTTTCAATGCAGGACTGTTACTTGTAACATAGTATTTTTACAGTGTGGTATTAGTACTTTTACAGAAGTAAAGGATCTGAATAGTTCTTCCACCACTGGAGACAGAGTGTAAAATCACTGCATGCATAGTGGTTAGTGTGAGGAAAAATGGAAGAATATGTCTACCATCAAACAAGGAAGAGGAATAGGAATGTATTACCATTAATGATCAACAGCAGTGGTAAGAGCAGCTCCAAACACCACATGGTCTCTGCTCAACGTTGGACCATATACGTCTGGAACAAATAAGATCCTGTCAGTCACAACACATTCATCATCAAGAGAGAAAAAAACATGAAATGTCTTGTTTACAGCTCTGGTTCTGCTGCGTGACTCAGACACTACATCTACCGCCAAGAGTCACACAAATACTCACAATGTTTCTGAGATTTAACAGTTTGGTTTCTGGGTTTTGAGTATAGCATCAGGTACCAAAAGCTCCATCAAAAAGTATTAGAACTTGTTTGATAAACAACGTTTGAAAACCACAAAGAAAAACAAAGTAGTTTTGATATTTAGGACTATGCATTTTAAAATAGTTTAAAAGTCCCAAAGGTTGTACAATTTGCTCAGCTCAGAGGAAAAGCTAGTCTTTTCACTGAATCACTTATCACCAAAATTGGAGTTAGGCGATGTTCGCATCACAATATGTTCCTCTGCAAAATTAAACATTTTTAAACATTTGCCAACAAGCAATTCCACTTTCATATATATTTTTTATTCATCACAGATGGCCCTGTATCAGTTTTTGTCTAAACACAAAAGCTTATTTCATGCCCCAGATGAAACACAATTTATAAAACACAGCAGCCAAGAGTCAAAGAGGTACTAGTTATCTACAAAAGCACCATGAAGTACCTTTTTGTTAGCAAATTGTGGTTCTACCTTGAAATGCTGATGGATAGAAACAGACAGAAGCTCTGCAGGACAGCGTGTCAGCAGCTCCACTAGAGGGTGCTCACTCACACCCAGACAGCTTGACAGCCTTCTTCTCTGTAAAAGAAACAAAACAAATTAGTGACATCAGCACCATCAGGGGATGACATCACTCACAGCCCCCTTGCTCTCACAGAGGCATAGTAAGTGACACAATTATATACACAAACTCAGCGTCAGCCAGCACCTGCTTGCAGCCCCATCCCCCCCCCCTCCTCAGTGGAGTCACTCATTACGGCCGCCATACGTAAGCCCGTCCATTGAATGACACTCACTGTTGACCGAGCTCTTACACAACACCAAACCCCAGTCACCACACATCATGTCATCTGCAGATTACTGATACTATCTGCGCTATAGTTCAAATAAGTCAGGAGGTAAGGGCAGACCAATAACGGAATTCAGTGATTATAGAACAAATGCCACTGCATTTATTAAAGAAATAGCAGCAGTAAAGGCACATAAAACATTTATTATCACAGCCGCATTAACTTCTTTTCTTTTTTTACATCCCACTACAGATGGTTTTGCTCACTTGATATCTTTGTTTTTGTGTCTGGTTGTTTTTGTTGGTTTTCTCTTCTTGTCTCTCTGTTCATAGTCTGGAATATCAACTCGGTTCTGGATCCACATAGAGGTATGTATAGACATTGTATGTTGTTGTTACTTTTTCTCCTAGCCTACTTGTATGCACATAATAATCCTATGTTTATGTTTTACCATTATTTGTTCAGCTCTGTTGTCCTTGTTTTTAGCTCTATTCCTATTGCTGTGTTAATTGCTCTTGGACATGTGTGTAGGTGCATTGGGAGCAACTTAAAACCAGAGTCATATTCCTTGTATGTGGACACATACCAATAAAGCTGATCCTGTTCTGTTGTCAATCAAGCCATTATACAGTCCTCTCCAAAGTAAACGAACTTGGAACAACAAGGCAAATTCCTTTGTTTTTGTTGTTCACTGAAGACATTTGGGTTTAAGATCAAAAGATGACTATGAGACAATAGTTCAGAATTTATTTCCTGGTATTTACATTTAGATGTGTTAAACAACTTAGGACATACCACCGTTTGTATAAGACCACAGCATTTTTAGGTGAGCAAAAGTATTGGAACAAATAATCTTAAAGTAAATAACATTTAATATTTGGTGGAATAACCCTTGCTTGCAATAACTGCCTCAAGCCTGCGACTCAACGACATCACCAAACTGTTGCATTCTTCATTTATGACGCTATTCCAGGCTTTTACCGCAGCTTCTTTCAGTTCTTGTTTGTTTCGGGGGCGGGGGTTTTCCCTACAGTCTCCTCTTCAGGAGGTGAAATGCTCTGCTGGGTTAAGGTCAGGTGATTCCACTTAGCCAGTCTAAAGCTTTCCACTTTCTCCCCTGATGAAGTCCTTTGTTTTGTTGGCAGTGTGCTTTGGGTCGTTGTCCTGCTGCATGATAAACTTCCTCCCGATTAGTTTCAATGCATTTCTCCGTAAATTGGCAGACAAAATGTTTCTGTACACTTCTGAATTCATTCTGCTGCTACCATCATCAGTTACATCATTATGAATGAGCCTGTTCCAGAAGCAGCCATGCACGCCCAAGCCATGACATTACCTCCAGCATGCTTCACAGATGAGCTTGTATGCTTCGGATCATAAGCAGTTCCTTTCTTTCTCCACACTTTGGCCTTTCCATCACTTTTGGCGTTTTTCCACTGCTGGTACCAGCTCTACTCGGCTCGGCTCAACTCGACCGCGGTTTCCTGTCCTCCTTTTTCCATTGCAGAAGTTAGTACCGCCTCATGCGTGAGGCGAGCGTGGCTGGTGCCGCAGGAAACTGCCATGACCTAACGCAACACACACACAGAACGTCGAAGCTGTGTTGTTGTTGCCAGAAGACACATTTTGTGTTAAATGAAGCTGGAGGCAGCAAAAAAAATACAGGTGGCGAAACTATTTAAAAATGGCAGGTTTGTTCAGGACACCCCCATCGGTAACTTTCACGTCACCTTTTGGTATCGGCTCGGCTCGCTTGGAACCTCAACGGGTGTGGTACTAAAAAAAGTACCTGTTAGCAGGTACCAGGTACATTTTTTCGTAATGGAAAACAAAAAAAGGCGAGTAGAGTCGAGGCGAGTCAAGCTGGTACCATGTAATGGAAAAACGCCATTTGGTAGAGATTAATCTTGGTCTCATCAGTCCATAAGATTGTGTTCCAGAACTTTTGCGGCTCATCTCTGCACTTCTTTGCAAATTGCAATCTGGCCTTCCGACTCTTACTGCTGATGAGTAGTTTGCATCTTAATAATAATAATAATAATAATAAATTGAATTTATATAGCGCTTTTCATAGACTCAAAGTCGATTTACAGGGAAGAATTACAAGTAAGGAAAATACAGCATAACATGAGGAAAGGGGAGGAGAAAAAAAACACATACAACACGATTCAACACATGACTTGCAACAGGGGAGGGAAATGGGGGGGAATGGGGGGTGGAGGTAACCCAGACATAGGCAAGCACAGAGCCATAGAGATAGTGTCTTTCTCTATCACTCTGGGCAAGCAGCCATCAGAGCAGGCAGAGAAGCGGCGAATAAACAGCGGCAGCGTCCTCTCCTTGTGGCGCCAGCGTCCTCCATCTTGTGGTGTGGCCTCTATATTTCTGCTCTCTGAGTCTTCTTCGAACAGTGGATTGGAGGTCGTTGGTGATGTCACTTACTGATGTTTTGGGGGTTTTCTTCACATCTCTCACAATGTTTCTGTCATCAACTACTGTTTTCCTTGGCCGACCTGTTGAACGTCTGTTGCTCTGTACACCAGTAGTTTCTTTCTTTTTAGGACATTGCCCAATGTTTGTCCAATGGCTCTGGTCAATTTTCCTTCTTTTCTCAGCTTGAAAATGGCTTGCTTTTCTCCCATAGACAGCTCTCTGGTCTTCATGTTGGTGTATCCTCTTTAACAAGAAATTCAGTCTTTATAGGTTTAAACCAAGGATAAAAACTTAGACTAGTCATGCAGAGCTATTTAATGTTTTAACAATCAACCTAAAAAGCAACACATGGGCAACAAGAAACATCTGTCAGTCACATGTTCCAATAATTTTGCTCACTTGAAAAATGGGAGGGAGTTCAAACAAAGGGTGGTATGTCCTAAGTTGTTTAACACATCTAGATGTAAATACCAAGAAATAAAAGCTGACATTCTGAACTATTATCTCATACTCATCTTTTGATCTTAAACCCAAATATCTTCAGTGAACAACAAAAACAAAGGAATTTGCCTTGTTGTTCCAAAACTTTTGGAGGGGACTGTATATCAACCTCACTTTCAACTGCCATTTATCTATAATCATATCACTAATTGATTCAACACTACTTTACTGTATGTAAAAAGGTTTGTAATTTTATGTTGAGGCACTATGATATCTCTGTCTGTGTCACAGGCACATGTAATAGGTGTGAGGGTGAGTGAAGTGTAATGTGAGAGATGGAAGTTCTTGACCTCTTGGGTCTAAAAATCATGTGGGTCGTTCAATTACCAAACTAATTTAAACTCCCAAAACCTAACCTGTACATGTAAACTAATGTAACTACTATCATGTCCCTTAAATTGAATCAAAGTACACCTCATTACAATAACTTTAAATAATCTCCATAGTTAGCTTCGACAGGTAGTACAATTAATCAACTTTTACTTCAGAAAGGCACATATACATATATATACACATATATATATATATATATATATATATATATATATGCCTTAGTGGTCCCCTAATACTATATCTGATGTCTCTTTCCCGAAATTCAGCCTTGGTGCAGAATTACAGCCATGATGTCTCTCTCTCATGGGTTGGCCAAATTCTCTGGCCGGGCAACTAATAGGGGGGAGGTAACTAATAATATGGAATAATCTGTACCTCTGCAGTTAAATCAAACTGATGTGCTAATAACATTAATACTTCATCACTCTCTCCAATGATGTTTCCTTATTCCTTTTAATTACTAACTTAGCATTGACTGCTCACAATGTAATATTTAAGGTTGTTAATTTATACACTTTAATGTGTTCAACAGATTTAATACAATTTGATGAGTTTTGTTGTAATGTGTACTAAACATGAGGCAGGTAACAATGATCCATATCAGACAATGTTATTTACACTCTAAAACTATTATTTTTGAGTGTTTAGTTTATAGTTACATTTTCAACATGCTAACTGCCGTTAACGTTGTTTTAAAGACATTTGTAACTGTTTAAATGCTATGTAAATAAAATATCTACTATTATCAACACCACTGTTACTTGTGCAGTATGATTAATACACGCAGAAGTAGAAGCAGAGGATTGAGCCTCATGCTGCAGCAGCCGGTGTGTACAGATGGCAGGCTCAAGAGTGGATTGTGTATTAGAGCTTCGTGATTAACACATCCCAACATCCCACGGAGAATCCATGACCAATACTAGCTTTGTTTGTGAAGAAGCAAAAAAAGGCTGTTGTTTTGGAAATTGCAAGAGGTCATGGATTTGTCATGCTGCTCATTATTCATCATACAGTCACACATGCATAGATATTTGAACACTTAAATGAAGTTTACCTAGCAAATAGCTGCCTTCTAGTTTCCAATTTGCTACTCTTCTTTCAATCCAGGAACCCATGAGCTATCGGTCTGATGTCAATTTAGCCTCTGGGGCAACGGCCTGAGTCGATACTTCTTGTAGGTGTTTTAGATCCAGATGAAATTTTGGGGTAATCCCTCTCTTGCTCTTCGCACGGACTGTTAACCTGCATGCAACTAAAGCCTGCTCAAAAGGGATTGGTCAACACTACTCGGACAAACAGAAACCAGAACGCTTCCGATACCCAAATCGTGTCCTGTTGTCTACATATTCAACTTTTAAGGTGATATGAGGAACTTGTTAGCAAACAGTGGATTATTTAAACATCCAGCAGTTACAGAGCAGCCTTGTCATTTGTTGTCATATTTCTGGCCACGTGGCACATGTAAATCCAGTATTCACTCTCTTTAAGATCTGCTTTTGGTCTCTACCAACTCCTGAGGGAAAAAGCTGTATCTTTAGCTGCTAAATGCTCCACTATGTTTACCAGCTAATCTCTAACAGTTTACTGTTTGGTGCTGCTACAGTGGGTTTGTAGAGCTTGTTTTGCTGTCTGCTGTGGCCAAAAACAGCAATGAGAGTGGTGAGAGTGAACCAAAACTCACTATAAAGCTCTGTAAAGCCAAGGAAAGATGCAAATTCAGGTGATAATTCACTGTTGGTTCATCGCTATGAGCGACCCCTTTTCACATTATATACATTGTTGCAAATCGATTACAGACGCTTTAAAAAAATAAACATGTCACATTGAAAGGGGTCACATTTCGAGACGTCTTGGCCCATAATGACACAACTGTTGGCTGTGACAATCCTAACTTTTCTCCAGTGTTGCGTCAAGCTCCACCATCTGTGCTGCAACAAAAGGCCAAGAGCTGGGCGAGCGTGTCCAGGCAGAGGCCGCGCATCAGCAACGGCAGGAGAGAATGGAGCCGAGCAGCCAGGCAGGGCCACTGACACCACCACCAACCTCAACAACAATGGGCCTCATTGATGGGGCAGACAAACGGCTGGCACAGAGCACACAGCATACGTGTGCACATTTTTACACACACACGCACACACACAACGCATAAACAAAACACTTGCCTCATACCAGCCTCAGCACCTGGCTCCTGCTCCCTCTCAGTCCTGACTTCTACTTCTTCTTCCCGTTATGATTGTTCTCCCTGAGTTGATCGCCTTGCTTCGAATCCTAGATGTCTGATTCTGTGGGACAGGATAGAAAAGGGAGATTAAGAGAGATGTTAGAAGGAGACAAGCAAGGGGAAGGGGAAGAGAGTGAGTCTGTGTGAGCTCTGGTTTACATGTGTCGTGGGCAGCTCTGAATATGCATTCAGGCATTTCTGGAGCTGTTCTTTGGCCCACTCAGCATTCCTTTCCTCGGTTCCACCATTTCCCTGATCTGCCCCGTGTGTCTTGATGCCTTCAACTCTGATGCATGATCATACTGAGGTCAACGCAAAATACATTGACATTAGTTGAACTGTTTTGTGCTAAGGGTGCCGAAGACACAAGGGCAAACGTTGCGCGGTGAAGGAGCAATGACTCAATATCACAAAAGCTGAGTTAGAGCAACATACGAAGAGTAGGAGGAACATGGAACTTGCGCGTGAATATGTAAATCACAGATTTACATTTGGTTAATAAAGAATTTGATCTTAGAATGGTTAATTTGCCTAAAAGAGCCTAAATCACACAATTAAACTTAAGAAAGTGTTTGAATCTGAGGCCATGTCTGGATGAATTTGAATTTCAGAAATGTAAAAAGGCTTCAGGGCATGATCGTTGATCTTTCTAGCTGTATGCAGATCAAATATTTTCCCTACTGAGGAATGTCTGTAGGCGTGGACTACAAGCATGGATCCACTCAGAGGTCCACCTAGTTTACATGTAAGAGTAACAAAGGCAACTTGTCTATCCAAGTGGCACTTTTTTCCCCACTCTCATTGTTACATGGAGGGTGAGTCACTGTGTCCAAAAGCCTTTAGGCCACCGTCCAAGTGATGGCATCAACCGAGCCCTGGATAACCTCAAGGGAATCCCTCAATAAACAGAGTGGAGAAGAGCTGAAGAGGAGAATGCTGCATTTACCCTCTTGAACCATGTACAAACGAATACACGGCATGCCATACCCCCCTACACACACATGCAGCATAAGGCAAGCCAACACACTTCTCAGTGTGGGGTGTGCAGATATGTGACCTTCCTCTGTGTCCCCTATGTGCTGCTTGTAAGCTCAGCCTGCTCCATTGTCCTGCTGGGACTATAGTCATTGTATTGACAGTTATGTATACATTAAATGAGAGCAGACAGTGTGAGCATCCAATTGAACAGTATCATGTCATGTTTGTTTCTGTCACAAAAAAGAAACAAAAAAGGACAAATGAAACGACAAGGAATAGCCAAAAGACAAAGCTCAGTTTAGTCTTGAAGATATGTCATCTAAAAGTATATCAGTTTGTCTTCATCTGATCTTTTTGCTGCAATGTGCACAACCTCCTCTTCTAATATCAAAGGCAATCAAACCTCAACATAATCACTTATTCCACATCACGCTTCAGGGATACAGATGCTATCTGAACAATCAGCTCTGCTAAATCAGGCCAAGACACCTTTTATGAGTAATTTCACATAATGAAATTGCTCACACAAACCAAAAGGCTCACACAAAACATTTGACTGTGCCAAGAAGAACATTTTCATTGTGAATATCGTCTGTGGCCCTTGTACAAGAGCTTCACCGTGGCTCTTGGACAGAGAGGAAAAAGAAAGGGAACCTTGTATGTAGAACACTGGCCATTGTGCAAGGCAGAAACTGGAGGATTTTTTTCCGGAACAGGCCCGCTCACAGCTTGCGCTTTGCTGCTTGCCTGTGACGTGCATTGGTCCATCAAAAGCTAAGGCCCCCACTAAAATACCCAGAGGAGCAGATGGTCTTAAAACATGACTGCTCCCCCTCCCACACATGCCGCGCTGAGCTGTGATGAGCACACACACACACACACACACACACACACACGCACACGCACACGCACACCAGATACAAACACGGAGATATGCCAATATCCAGTCACAGTCTGTTCAAGTTACTGCAGAGTGCTGGCATAAATAAAAGATTCAGGCTGGACTTTGATGTGTATGTAAGGTGCATACCTCTATTTAATTTTTCTTGCCCATCACGTATGTTATATTTTAGTGTTTAATGGTTCTTTTCGTCTATTGGCATCTGTATGTGTATCTTATTTGGCTGCTGTGACAATAAAGTTCCTCTTTTATTATTTTTCAAGGAAACAGATTTTTAGGGAATTATTTATATATATAAACTTATACTTCATATATATATTATATACTGTATGTATATATATATATATATATATATATATATATATATATATATTTTTTTTTTTTTTTTATTTTAAGATGAGGACCTACAGAAATAGATCACATGTTAGGAGTATTTTACCAAGAGCACATGAAGTAAGCATGACAATAGAGTAAGCTTCAGTTGGCAGATCACCAACATAACAAGAGACTCCTTATTTCCATGTTTTCTACCTTGCAAAGCCGGTGACTCTGGCAATCCCCAGCCCAGTGGGCAGATGGTGAGCCACAGGCCTCCACTCCCATCAGAGCGCTCTCCCTTCCGCTCTGAACCAAAGGGGGCGACAAACAGAGCCGTCACCTGTTCGGCCACATAGACAAATAAAGTGTGGCCCCATCCCAATGCTTGCTAAAACCATCCACTTGACTTGCTGTTCCATACCGAAACAATGCTATCTGATTTTGGTGTCATTTGAAAGGATGACACAGAAAAAATAACGGTGGGAGGGATTGTCATTCTTGAAAGGAATGCTGCAAGATGAGTTATCTACTGTTACATCAGAAAAACTCAGTGCACTATAATCAATAAGATCAAACAATCCCCTTAATCTTACACTGACATTCTAATTGGATAGAGCCATGTGACACACACGTCTATCAACTCTTACAAAATGCATTAATTGGCCTAAAGGGTAAGCTATAATTAAAGGTCAAAATCTGAATCTCAAATGTGTCACCACTGATGTGATTAGCCTAACCTGGAGGGATTATGCTTTTTGGCACTTGATCTAGTTCAAAATGCATCAATAGGGCCATAATTAAGAATTGCAATTGAGCTACACAGCTTCACCACCACTACTCTGATTTTTATGAAACACTTGTTTGTGCTTGTGTTTCCCTTTTGAAAACGGCACCATCACGTTTCTTCTACCTGCAGATGCAGTGAAAATTGGAGGCTTCTGACAGTCATTAAAGAAAACGCATCTTTCACTCGTTATCGTAATCCAGACCACTGCTGTTAAATTACTTGTAAAACTGTTTTGGTCGGCTGTGAATAACTGGCTCTTCTACCTGGCATCAGATGTCTGCTTGGATGTGGTAATACGCTCTGGTAATTACAGGAATGGCTCATCGCTAATGACAGCAAAATCTGTCCTGTAATGATTGGCTGGGCTTTTAGCAGCCCCAGCTAACTGAACAAGAGCATGCACACACACACACACACGCACACACACACACACACACACACGCACACACACACACACACACACACACACACACACACACACACAACCACACACACACACACACACAACCACACAACCACGCACACACAACCATGCACACACACACACACACACACACACACACACACACACACACACACACACACACACACACACACACACACACACACACACACACACACACACACACACACACACACACACACACACACACAAAATCACTCATGTACATGCTAATACATCATCACAAAGCACACGTTCATTTAGGTACCCACACCAACTTGTGACTCATCTAACTCTCAAATCGTTTCATTCGCTCACTCATTCTCTGACTGCTTACACAAACAAGCACCCTGACTGTTAGGTGTATGTACCTTACAGAACAGAAATAACAGATAGATAGATAGATAGATAGATAGATAGATAGATAGATAGATAGATAGATAGATAGATAGATAGATAGATAGATAGATAGATAGATAGATAGATAGATAGATAGATAGATAGATAGATAGATAGATAGATAGATAGATAGATAGATAGATAGATAGATAGATAGACAGACAGACAGACAGATCCCCCTTCTGTTGCAGCTCACGTGGTTAGGGAAAGCACAGAGAATGATTAGAAGTAATTGCTTATTTGTCACTCCATTTTGTCCTCGCCTGCTTTCCCTTCCTTCATTCTTACTTAAGAAAAATTCAAAAGCTTCCAAGGGAATAAAAAAAAGAAAAGAAATCAGAACACACTGCAGCTGCTCACCTGTGTAGGTGACTGTGGCCGATTCTCCAAGCAGTTCCTGTATGAGCAGTCCCAGCAGCCTTCGCTTGGACACTCACATGCAAAGCGTCACACCAGCCTGTTGCTAGCAAGACCTCTCGCCACTCTCTGTACCAAGCCCCAACGGTGGAGAATAAACTGCCCGCCCCACCACCACCACTATCATCATCATCATCACCATCACCCCTCCCATATGACAATCAGTCCTTCAGTGTAGCAGTATTGTTCTGAGGCTTCGCCCAGAGGCTCAGCCATTCATAAATACACACAGAGTCACAAAGGGCCACACTGTTCCCCCCCTCGCCCCAACAAATATGGGTGAGGCTTTGAGCTCCGAGGCCTTTCTATCCAAGACGGACAGTTTCTATATGCTGGATGGAACTGAGCATACAGTATTTGGTCATTTTGAATTGATGGTGAGCATTTTTTTGTTGAGGTCACTGTAACAAAAGACAGGAAGTGAATTTAGTAGGGGTGTGATGCAGATGATGAGCACCACTATGAGGGGAAGTAGTAAGGAAGCCTTTTCGTTAAATCTGTCACTGTTTTGAGTCTTAAAACCCAAGTCAGCACTTCAGATGATAGACAAACTAAAGAACCAGAACAGCGGTTTTGCCTGTTTTAGCCCAGTGAAGCAAATCTGCTTTTCAGAGCATGACATAGTGGTTAATATTGTTTGATGTGTTTTCCCACCTTCCAGGCAACAACTGGGTTTCCAACCATTTACCTACCAAAGAACAATCAATTTGCAGAAACATGACTTGCAACCTAATTGCAATGTGGTACTGCAATTGTAGGTTATCTGGACTACATTACATAGCAATAATTTAAGTTTGACAAGAAAAAAAAAACAATGATGATGATACCTATATCAATCTCTGCATGTCAATTGATGGATACAAATGGAAACAAGTGAAAAACTGGAGGCTACTAAAACATCTTGAACACTTTGCTGTGCTATGATTTAAAGGCAGGAATACACAAAGTACACATCATTTGTAGTAAATGGACTAAAACATGCCTAAACTCTTATGATTCTTTACACAAAGTCACACTTGTCGGCTCTAACACCAAGCTGCAAAGTTCAACACCTCAATACTTAGTTATACTACTAAAAGTTATATAACAGACTGAAAAAGCATCACCTATAAAGAGTATCACCTGCTCTTATTTGTGATATGGGATGGATAGTAGAGAGGATTTGTTTCAAGACAGTTGTGTGGTTGCAGAGTTGGTTGTGTTAGAAATAAAAAAACATGCATTTACAATATAACACTACAGTATAACCACTGAATTTGGGTTTAATTACTCTGATTGACAGACTTTTAGCTGACGTAAAGCGTCCATGTTTGTTTGACACATCTGGATTATGGGTTATATGGGAGGTTTCATATAAACTGAATTTCCTCAGTCATAATTACAATTGAGATGTTGACGTGAGCAGTATAGTACAAATCTATTTAACTAGACCAAAATAATTGTTTTACCTTAGAGATACTTAAGACTTTTGCACTGATATCACTGGGCTTTGCTCCACCTTACTATAAGGCCGGCACACAAGAGCTGAGTATGAGAAACATCTCCACTGCCTCTGTGATCCAAGACACAACAGACTCCGTCCTTTGATTGAACAACACGGTGAACTGAGGTCACCCTGAAGCTGCTTTTAAACACATTTTGTTTTTCTACAGTCTGTGTAATAGTCCCACTTTGCAACCCTCCTGTTATTCAACACATAATTCAACAAGCGACAGAAATCTAAAAGTAATCTGGGTAATAAATTTAACTTATGGTATTGTGATTTTTTTCTACTGGTGAGGTTCGCCTAAAGCCTGTTTTAAAAAGGTCCATTTACAACTTCACCACATTATTGATTGTTTGTTTTAAGTCAACTGTACATCAAATTGGGCAATATGCCTGTAACAACCTGCCACCTTATCCTTGCTACAACTACCATTAATAAAAACGCACTATATAAGCCTAAATGTGGCATGTGGAGTATTAGAAGAGTTGCATGGTGCTGTGGCCGTGTCATGAAACCCCAAGACTTGTTAATGCACCCCCTCCCTCCTCCTGACACAGTAGCCATTGTCTCCCAAAGGCCTTCTGGGACAGAACAGCTCAGCTCGAGCCTGACACCGCACAACACTGGGAAGTCGATGTGCACAGATAATTGTCTTTTAATCACAACAATCCCCTTTTTCTCCGGCCTCGCTCATTTGTTTCTGTCTCTTGTTCGACCTTTCTGTCTTGGTTGTAATTCTTGCAGCTTTTAGCAAGTTCGACCGGCCACATCGAGCCTGTGAACTGAAGCTTTTGTGATGGGAACAGGGCTGGAACCAGGAATGATGGGTCCCGCACAAGATTATTAAATCTATCAAAAAAATCTTTGTCTATAACTCAAACACACCCCAAACTATCAATTAGCTAGCCACTCGCTGATTAAATACATATGTGGCTTTTGATAACATTAATTGACTGGCATAGCCAAACTTCCAGCTGGTCAATATCTGCTCGGGTAGAATTTGTTTGTTGTAGGATGCAAAGTTCTACTTTGTCCAGGGTTTCTACAGGTTTCACCAAGTCAAATTTAAGAATTTTAAGAACTTTGTAAGACCATTATAATTGAAATTTAAGACCTATATCACAACATCGAAAACAAAGTTTGATGTCAGAGTGAAACAATTCCCCGATTACCTCATTGGCATTATAGGACTGGTGTCTAGATTGAACCTAGGAGTTAATAACACGTGTACCGAGTCGACTGTTCTCTGGGACATGTTTTCATGCTAATTGAATGTGTCTCTAGCTTGAAACAAGATACCGCAAACCGCTGATTAGGTTATAAAGCCAGTCGTCGGGGCAGAGAGTAAAGAAATTGCTATTTCTACACCACTAACAAAGCTCAAAATAGCACCACACTTCCATTGTAGCATAATGAGGGTCCCTACATGTAAACCGACAAAAAAAGACAGATAAAGACAGTAGCGTTCACGTATACAAGCAGGCACCATCTTGGGGAAAACAGCCATGACCAGTCGAACGACAACAGCCGTGCTTTAGCTACGTTACTGGTTACTGGTTGCACGGCAATCGTGCATTAGAGAATTAGAGCATTAGAGGTAGCGTTATATTGACATAGGAAAATTAAGACCTGTTTGAAATTATTTTTTATTATATTTGAAAATAGTATACCTAGAACACAATACTTTAGCAAATCTAAGACTTTGTAAGGCCCAAAATTTTGAAATTTTAGACTTTTTAAGACCCCCACGGAAACCCTGTTGTCTCAACAGAACACTTCTACGATACATACTTCACCACAAAAGCAACATCATCAGTTGTTTGTTTAAATGCTCTCCTGTCACCCAACCTCTTTCTGTGGTTGTGTAATAATGCCTGCCCCTGCTCAGATACAAAATCAGATTGGGACATTGTTGTTAAAAGGTCAGTGTGCCACCAACAGCTGCGTTTTAGATGGTTAAACTGTGTTTGATACCCCCTCCCCCACACCTTTCCATCGCTGTAATTGGAGACTGTTACCGACAACTTTTGTGCTTTTCTACAGTATACCGCCAATTATATCACCCACTTCAAGGTTTGATTGGTCAGCTGTGCGGAGGTAAGAAAGTATGCAGGGTTTGAACTTCTCGTTAGCTTCCTTTTAAGCTGCGACCAGCAGCTCTATAGCTCCCTCCCTCGGTCCGTCGGTTGGCAAAAACATCCTCGGCCTTTGGCAGCCACAGTTTTCGCACTAGGAAGCAGAGATTTAGCATGGAGGTCAAGTGTTCGGGAGGTTGTGTGTGTGAATGGATGAATGTGTGGATGCATGCAAATAACGTAAATGGTCGCAACTATTGTGAATTCATAATAACTGTTTTCATCACTTTGTTCATGAACAAAGCAGTGCAACACCATGAATGCCTGAATGGTAATAAATGGTAACACAAAGTGTCTGACTTTCACTTGAGATTAGGTGGTCATCACCACATCTCCAAACCAACAGTCAACGTGGTTTTAACCATCACCACAATCTTCTTTATTAACTTGATAAAATGATCTGATGATTAAAGCTTAGAAAACCTTTTAAAAGGCCTGGACACCCACGGTAAACCTGTGTGGGCGTGTACAGTTTGGGCTTGAGTATTAGCTCCTTCATTCTCATGTGGGATTTGTTGCACCTGTAACAATCAGAATCTGCAAAGTAACTAGTAAATAAAGCTATTAAATAAATGTAGTGAAGTAAAAAGTTTTGCCTCCAAGAAGTGTAAAGTATAGCATAACTTGGAAATACCCAAGTAAAGCGTAAGTACCTAAAATTGAACTTAAGTACAATACTTGAGTAAATGTACTTGGTTACATTCCACCACTGATTTCTGGGGACTCTGGGTAGACCGACCGTGTTACTAACTTTTAAATCCACAGACAGCTGGGCAAAAAAACACACACCAGAATCTACACAGTGTAAACATGCACACATACATGCTGTTAAAGTACTATTATGTGTAGACATGTAAGGCGGTGTGGGGGAGAGATGGTGTGTGGGTGGGTTAAGGGTTTGTTGGGATTGTGCTGGACAGAGATGGGTGACAGAACAACACACTGAGAATGGATCCATTGTCCCTCTGTGCACTTAACTGGACAGAAGCAGTCGGCTGTCATTTACAAAACTGCTAAAAAATGATCACATTTTGTCTTTTTATCATTGCACCTAGTTCACCAAAATCATTTAACACTTTGGCCTTTTATTGGACACGCAGCAATATATGAATTAATGAATGAATTAATTAATTTTATTGGTCGTACTCATAACCAAAGGGTAGGGGCAGAAGCTTCATCTTATATAAGGCCCCCCCTTCTCACATTGAAAACAAACACATTCCATAAAAAAAGAATTCTGAATGAAAATTATATTGTACTAACTTATTATGTTTAATAAAAAAATCAAATTAGGCGCTAAAATGGTTTATCTTATTGTCCATATGCCCAAAAGTATTGGGATGAAATTTTAAATGTACTCTATAACTCAATGAGGGATTATTGACCCAATTCAGAATTTCATATCCACAGCCCTAACAGGCTGCTGTCCCTGTGTTACATGGGAATTTTATTCCCCAAGGTGCAACTAATCTCAAATGTGTCCTACTTGGCCTAAGTTCCCATATTGTGTTCTAACTGTCAGTGTGTAGCTTTTACTATTATAGAGACTGATATTGTTATTAGTCTTAAAAAGTGGTTTCTGTGTTTTAATGTTACTTTATCAGTACTTGTCCAATGACTGACACCACAGAGATCTAAAGCAATGAGAGCTATGTATTTGCAATGAATGACAGTTAACATGGCTGTGATGACAAAAAATGTGAACATAATAAAGTGATTCCTTGTCATGGCAAGAACAATATGATATCCAATGTTTGTCAAAATATTTGAAAGTCATATATATACTTACATGATGCATAGTCATCAAACAGAACAGACAGCCCATTACTTATTGTCTGTGTATTGCTCTTGGCTGAAATCTATTAAAACGTGTTAAAACGTGTCAAATACAGACATACCGTTACGAACAAAATTATGTGGAAGAGCTATAATTCACTCAACATGCACACCACACTGCTGTAAGATATCTTCCCCTATAGTGTTGCCACTAAATGATCACATTGGTCCACTTACTGACGTTTTATTTCATAGAGGGATTTAAAAGTGATCAATTTAAACCAGAACAGAAAAAAGGGTTATGACTCTGAGTGAAGCAAAACCCAGCAGCATGCTGAGGATATACAAAAGTATGGAAAACTCAAAGTAATCAATAATAATTGTAGATTAGAGGGCAGCAAAGCTCTTACCTTATCAGATGATCTGAAGCCAGTGAGGAGCTCAGAGTCGTTTTCTCTCCTTCGGCATTTGCTTTCTCTACAGCTCTCCCTCCTCCCTCTCTCTCTCTCTGTGTGTGTCAGCAGATTGGGTCTTTGGAATACATAACCTGTGATTGGAGAGGGGGGGGGGGGGGGGCTTTCAGGTTTTAGAACGCACACATTAGTATTGTTTCATTAAAAGATAATTCTAATTTCTACAAAATGAGTCTTAATTGTATAGTTTTGGCCAGAATTTATATCATTATACTCACCAAAGTACTTTGGGCTGAGATCTGGGAACACGGCATCATCACTGCAATGAAGTCCAACAGGGCAAGACAAACTGACAGTTTAGCCAGACTGTTATCTTAACCACTATATTTAGAGGTAAAACTGAAAGCAAGCACACCCCCAATAATTCCTCATTGCACTAAAAAACTGTTTATGTTGAGATTGTGCCCGAGAGGTAGTCTACAGTATAGTTGCTCCGTTGCCACAAGAAATTCCGCCGGATTTCACGCTTTTCGGCCAGATGTCCGTTACCTTACGCTTTCTTTCTGTTGACATTTTAAACTCTGGTGGATTTCTGAGGACTCTGGTTAACTTCTCCTCAGATCTCTGCAGGGTAAATCCAGACAGCTAGCTAGACTATCTGTCCAATCTGAGTTTTCTGTTGCACGACTAAAACAACTTTTGAACGTACACGTGTTGCACTAAAACAAGCTCCTTCCCGAGGTGATGGGTTTAAAGAAATGCCAATAAACCAGAGCATGTTTTTCTCCCATCTCGGAATGCTGTGTGGACTAAATACTTAAGTAGGGAACTTCATATAATAAACAATCAGAACTTACTCAATGTCCAAGTAATGAATCAGTAAAGAAAGTTGGTTTTGGTCTTAAACATTGTGCTGTTCCACATCCAGCAGCAATGAATGGACAACTTTTGAGAATAATATATCCTAAGATCCAGAGAATCACATCTACTGTGTCATTAAACTACAGACTAACATGATGGTGTCATCTAGTGGCAAAACTCTGCAAGTCAATTAAATGGCCTGGCAATAGAGACCTTTATTGTAAAATTAGGTTTCATCACATCACAATAAACATTTGCAGTTTCAACGTGTATTACTGGTCGGCTGTACAACATACTGCAAGTTCAAACTGAAATATTTTGTAAAAAAAAAAAGAAAGAAAGAAAACATAACATGAAATGTGAGTACTTAAAGACAAATTCTAACAAAGACTGTTTTGTTCACCAGATTTCTAAACACATCGAGCAAACTCAAACACAACTAAAAGCAAAAAGCAGAGATACAATAAATTCCTTTAAATTTACATAGTTTTTCTTATAAAAACAAATTTTCACAAGTAAAAAGCCAGAAAAATCTATAGACCCCTGCAAATCTACATCAGTACTTGTATAAGCTAACTGAAACTACAAAAAGAGTTGAAACCAATCGGAACACGTTTACTCATCAAGATGTAAAACAACCTTTACAGAGAATTATTTATCAACTTGACTTTCACGTCTACAAGTAAAATTCTGTACACTCTTAAGGCACTTGTGGCAGCCACAATGTTTTATACATGAAAAGGCACATAACATTTCATCTGTGCACCTCTTCCCAGTTTAGAAAAGTATACATACATATTCAGCATCAATCTGTGATAAGTTTACTGTAAATTATGAAATATAAAAATCAGCGCAGTGAATCAGCAGTGTGACTAATATTTACAGATTTAGAAATCAACTGGTCCAGAGCTGCAGTATTGGACAGGTTGCTCACGTCATGGCTGGTTTCACACCACCAGGCTCTCCCGACTCACTGCTCCGTTCTGCAAGGCAAGAAAAGTCGTGTCAACTTGACATACTATAAACTGGGGGAAAAACCTAAATCCTAATTTAATCACGTTAGGTGCCTGAATAAGACAAGAATAAGGCTGGTGATATTTTATATGTCATTTCATATGTATAAAACATATATGTTTCTTATTGTCAACAAATTTAATGAAAAGACCAACAATGAATAAAGCATCAATCTCTCAATCTTTTGAGAAGGGTGACAAATACATCATTTCATTATTTCAAGAATTTCAATTTCCTAAAATAAAACAGCTGTAGTTTTTGACAAACATTACTCAAACATGAGTAAAAAGTTCATTTTGTTGGTTTTCAACCACGGATCAGTACATCTTTGGTGTGTCCTTGAGTATTTACAGCAGCAGGTCGATGGATGTGATTCACAAATTGACTCTAAATAAACTACAGTGCCCAATGTTAATGATAATGAAGGAACATGTCAGCCAGTGCAACGGTGTGGCTCACTGATGTGTTTGCTTAATAGCACAGAGGAATAATCGTTATAATGCTTTAGCTGCACAGGTAATACTTCAATTCATTGTTGTTGTTTTTGTCATGGGATTTGTCTACAATAAGAAAAATATAGAACCACACTTATCCTTTAATCTCACGGCTAAAGAAATAACGTGGCTTCCTCATGGTCTGTCCCATCACAGAAGCCCTAACTTTGATCATAATCATAACATTTTTAATTTTTCATAAAAATGTCTGTGTCACAGACTTGATGCTCCTACTTAAGAATAGGTTCATCATTTTTTAAGTCTATCTTGAAATAGTCAGGTGCCCATATGGACAGATTTTGCTTATTGTAATAACTCCTCCGGTTCATACTTCATTAGGAGACATACATCATTAGGACAGGGTCTAATGCACTTTCAATGAAAGTGGTGGGGGACAAATCCACAACCCTTCCCCCATGCAAAAATGTATTCTAAAGCTTTTCAGAAGCTAATATTATGGTTCAGCTGTACATGCTATTCAAATCAAGAAGATATCTTTCAAAGTTGCAGTCGTTTAGTACACAATTCCTTATTATTGTTACTGTCCGTCTACTGTAGCTTAACAGGAAAACATAGAGGGAATTTCATAATTTCATATTCACAAGACATCTACTGAATTTGACCAATTCAGACTTTTCAAATCACTTTATTGAAACTGCATTATCTTGCTTTAGTCCAGTATGAACAGGAGGAATGAATACTAAAAACTTGTTTCAGTGTTAATATGACTGTTATACGACAGACCTGATCTTTAAAGTCACTCGTCTCAGTGTGTGTTGGTATTAAATGTATAACGGTTTTCTGTGACTCACCTTGCGGAGGTTGCTTTTCTTTGAAGATGACACACTTTCATCTTCACTGTACGGTGGAGGTGGAGGAGGTGGGTAGTCGTCACGGCGACCAGGGTGTCCAGAGGGCGGGATCTGAGGAAGCGGTGGGGGCCCCCGTGGTGCCCCCCGTGGTGCCCTCCCACGATCCGAGTGGTCGCTCTCGCTGTCCAGGTGCTCACGGCTGCGCGCCCTCTGCTGCTCGCCCATCTTCTTCTTCTCCAAGGCTTCTCGCAGGAAGCCGTCATCATAATCGTCTCGCCTGCCCCTGGCGTCAGCGGCCGGCCGGCGATCCCTCTCCAGGTCCATCAGATCGTCACGGCTGCGGCTGCGTCTCCCCGGGAGACCCCCTCCGTCTCCTCTCCGACGATCATCGGGGGAGTAGTCGCGACGCCTGCGGTCGTCAAAGTCGCGATCGTTGCCGCTGCGGGCGCTACTGCTCCACCCATCGTCCGAGCTAAAGAGACGGAAAAGCAGCACACACTGAGAGGAAGCAGGGACATACTGGGGCTGTTACTCCATCATGTCAGTAGATTAGCTGCTCAATAGAGCACTTTAAACCTCACGGTTGTGTCCTCAGTTCCAGTTTAAATCACGGCTGAGGACCCGGTTGCCATGTCTTGCAGAAGTCACCTTACTGTACTGCATCTGAAGTTTCAGCTACATTGTCAAATGTGTGTAGGCCACTGAAGTCAGTGCAACTCAGGGTGAGATTTATAGTTTTCAGAAAATTAATAAAATCTGGGTGAGGAAACCACCACTGAGATGCCCTTGAGCAAGGCCCTTAACCCTAACCGCTCCAGTGGAGCTGCTCAGTGGCCACCAGACCAGACTGTGGTTGTACTTGGCAGGTATGAATGTGGAACTGTGTGAATGTGACAGGTCGTTGCAAATGAGAATATGTTCTTAATTGACTTACCTGGATAAATAAAGGTTAAACAAATAAAAAATAAAAAAAAAAAAAAAAAAAATACAAACAAACTAATAAAAATACAAAAAAACAAATACTGTGCACAAGAAAATTGACAAATTAAAATTACAACCTTTGACAATCAGCAGATCCTCTATAGAAATTCGGTCAGCAGTTTTACATGCATGCATTTACATGTAGTTTTTTTTTTTTTGACAGACAACACAGATTATGCTTTAAAAAGGCCACAGAAAAGTTTAAGGAAGTTGAATAATTTTGAAGTAAGCGAGCATACTTGGAAAAATGTAAAAACAGAAAATATATCACACCTAAAACAAAGTAGTTCCAGATTTACCTCGGCTAAAACTGTAATCTTTTTGATGGTGACATCTAGCATAAAGCCGTTAAAACCACCGAAACTACCAGTAAGTTGTTGTCACATTTTAGTTTGGGGAATTTCTTAGAAGCAGCCAGTCAGTGGCTGCTTCTAAGAAATTCCCCTTTAGGTTATTCTATTTGTTTACACTTATTTTTGGTGAATCCCCTTTAACAAGGAATAATGGGTTCAAACTATAAACAGAATTTAAGCCTTATTTTCACATAAAAAATATAAAAATAAATAAATAAGGATAAGCAGAAGCATCAGCATTGGTATCAGCTTATTCTCTAAAGATGCATCATCCAACACTGACTACTAACAATATATAAATATTGCTCTTTATTGCCATATTTCTTTCTTTAAATTCAACTTACAGTAATTCATTTTTTTTTTACATTTTTAATAATCTGTTAAATCCATAACTATACTGCTTGTATAATGTTGGAAAAAAGTCATAGACACACTACCTCATCATGATTCTGTTAATAAGCATGTTGAATTGTTGACATACAGTACGTGGCTATGGACATAATAAATAGCTGAAGGGAAAAAGAGAAGTAAAATCATTGTGAAATTTCTCATAATCATCCGCTGCATACTTACCTTATACTAATATAAAGTAGTTTCTAAATTTAACTCAACTAGAGCAGGTAAATATGGTAAGTTGTGTAATAACTGTGCAAAAAAAAAACCACAGAAGAGTAAGAAAGAAAAAGAAATCGGATAGTCAGGTACTTAATATGGTGTTATTACACTGATGCATGTCTCAGCTATAGGGTGAGCCCCTGTGTCTTGTCTGATACATTGTGACATCTGGCAAGCCCCACACCCACAGTGCACAGACTCATACAAAGAAATCATTTTTGCTGTTCTGGGGAAACTGAGAAGAGATGAGAAAGAATTCGAATTCCTGTGGCCAGGATTGCAATATACATTGCGAAAACAATATATGGCTACTCTAAATATATTATATATCAGTCCCTCAAGGATTTCGCGTTGTTGCGATCGTGCCAATTCACACAAATTCAACCAATCACTGTGAATTTGGGGCAACTCGCAATTTTGACCAATCACCGCAACTTTTCTGCAAATTTGACCAATAATAAATTTCAGCTACGCTCGTTATTCTAAGTGCAACAATAAGTTAAAGTCCAATAAGTAATGTTACTTTATCAAACCGTATGAATGTGTCCCAGGCCATGATAGGAAATTAACTAACAATGTAAAGATCAACAAGCCACTGAGACAAATGAGTAAACAGAGTAATTTTATTTTCCCCAAAACAAGTTTCCTTTTTATTTTTAAAAAACTACAAAAAAATAACTTTTTTTTGCAACTTTCACTGTCACCCGCAACTTTATTGCAACAAACATAAAAAAGACAAAGCAACTTTTATTGCAATTGCCTGTAGCCCTCTCAGGTGACTAATAACACACTGCCACTGCTAAATGGGTAGATGTTGGTGAAACGGTCAGAGAAATAAGACTCACCCTCTCCTGCCTCTGGGCTCATCTGGAAAGCGTTGTGGTGGGTAGTCATCTCGGCCGTAGCGGCGTCCGATGTCGTCAAGGTTGTCCATGGAGCGGGCACGTACACGATTCTCCATGTTCCCACCACCATGGCGCGGGTAGTCATCACGGCGGTGGCCTTGCTGGGAAACACTGCTGATGGTGCTCATGGCTTCATCCCGGTCATAGACCGTGGGCAGATGTGGCGGCTGGGAGCGCCCCCCGCGGCCTCGAGCCTCCATGCTATCGTGCAGGGAACTGACTTCAGTCATATTATCTACTGTGGAGGGAAAAACAGAGATGCTAAGTAGAGCAGAGGAAATAAAATGGTGTGTAGGTAAAGGATAAGGCAAACCGCCGACTTGTTCTAGAAGTTGGAGACATTGACTGTGGCCGTTTACAGTCAGGAACGTTATTAGTATTGTCCTTCGGTCCACAGTAACCTGAAGACACACACATGGGGCCCTATCTTGCACCTGGCGCAGTGCAGCGTAAAGCCTAATGCAAGTGTCTTTGCTAGTTTAAGACTGTCGCAGTTGTCAATTTCCCGTCCAGCGTATTGCTATCTTGAGGCAGCGGAAAGTGATCTCGCCATTGACCAACAAAAACCTGGTCTAAAGTCTATAACGCAGCATTTCATTGTTATTTTAACAGCGCATTAGTAAAATGTGCCTAGGCTCGTGCACAGAGCAGCAGCACACAAACATGCAAAAGATTAAAAATAAAAAATATTACAATGTGAAATAGTGTTATGCGCACGAGCAGATCAGTTTCTTCTCCTTAAAATCTCTCCTTCCTGCTTAGCAAATCTGCCATCATAACAGCAATGTGCCAAGGTACAAACGGGAATGGAAGACAACACTTTGATTGGTTTATTGCATGTTACGCCCAAAACACACCTATGATTAATTAAGACTACTAACTAAGTACAAGCCTTTTGAGCCATGCGCCTAGCGCACGGTCCCCTTTTTACGCCATTTATCTAGCAGTGGATTCGTACACACCCTTAATGAAATTATATTAAATAAAATGAATTGAACTCTGAAAGGAATGAACTTCACAACATTTGCAGGGAATGTAAACTAGACACACGCAGTAGTTAAAATGGCTGTCTCTTAACTCTTGACAGCTTTTAATAGAAGTTGATTCATTTTCTCATTTCTTTCTGTCTGAGGCACAGTAACTGAGACTAGAATAGCAAGAAGTGATCAGTCACTCACAGCGGTTGTAGTTGCCAGGTCTGGATGGGTCCATGTTGGCCAGCTCCCTCTCCATGTAGTAAATGGCACGTGTGGCGTTCCCATCGGGGTCGACCTGGATGCGATACCCACTGCGAGCTGAAGGGAAGAAGAGAGGAAGTCAGATTTCAGCATCATGCAAATACACTGACTCACTGTGCTTGAACATAACAGTCAGTCCAAGGCAAACCCTGCACACTGGAGTCAGAGCCCCCTTTAAATGTGTTGGGCTTGGTCAAGATCTGAGTCCTTTTACACTGGGTATCTATGGATTCCGATTGTAAGTCTGACTGATTGATCTGAATGATGGCACTATAGAGCCGGTAGTAGCAGGGTAGAGCGTGCTGCCAACATTAGCCGGCAGGGGAAGACCAAACACATCAGAGTACAGTAAATAAAGCATCAAATATAATAATCAGTTAAATCACACCCAACCATTAATATGAGTAGACAAACTAGTGTAATTCAAAAGAGTCCTGCACAGATTTTCAATCAATACATCACAAAAGACAAAATATCAAATGCTTCTTTCTTCTTTGATTCCAACAATCGGGTAGCCTAGAAATCTA
Source organism: Gymnocephalus cernua (assembly GCA_023631565.1). NCBI lineage: Eukaryota > Metazoa > Chordata > Actinopteri > Perciformes > Percidae > Gymnocephalus > Gymnocephalus cernua. The sequence continues at coordinate 35,579,026 of CM042429.1, forward strand.
GACGCACCCTAGCGGCAGCAAATTTAATTTGCAGGCAGGGGGGTCTAGGCACTCTCCGTTGGCTTGCGAGCTGGAAAAACAAACTTTGGTCCAGCCAATCACATTGTGTATAGAGTTGGTGGGCGGGCTTATGGATGCTGCTGCTGGTGAACAGCGGTCTTCTGGAAGACTTGGAGTTAAGCTTTTCTTTGTGAAAAGAGCAAGGAACGGCACCGAAGTCATTCTTAAAAAAGGAAGATGTGTTTGGAGTTTTTGCTGACTGGATACGGCAAAAGTTTAATCTATCAACTAGCTCCGCCACCCTCTTCCGCCACCTTCTTTGTTGCTCTGCCTGGTTGTAGTGCTATCCTATTGCATGCAGAGGGAGTTTGAAAGTTCCCAGACCCAACATCTTGATGTGGGTCTGGCTTGTCAGGCTAACAATCGGGTGCAACTTACTTCAAGAATTTGACTGGTGAGAAATGGAAACACGGAAACATATCTTTCAAATGTACTTTTTGAAGTGTGAAAACATCCCCACATTGGCAGGTTTAGTGGGGCAAGGCTAGAACACAAATAGAACCACTGAAATTCCTTCAAGTGGTTTCTTTCTTCTTATTTTACTCACTGTGGTCCCCTCCCCCGTCTTGTTCACGCAGCAGAGGCACCTGGGAGCCCTGTCCAACTGCACAGACACAACACAGCAAATTTAAACAACAAAGCAAATTCAAGCTCAAACAAATTAGGGAGGGGATTATATGGAATTATAAAATTCATATTTTCAGTTACTGCTGGCCACACAAGTTGAACAGAAGAATAATTAATCAGTTGACATTTAATCAGGACTGGAAAACAACTCTCACCAGAGCTAGCGCCATCATAATCCCGACCGTAGCCGCTCTGGGGAGGTTGGGGTCCAGCTCCGTTTGGTAGAGGAAGCAGAGGCATACCAGGCTGGCCAACGTATGCTGGCTGGGCATACATACTGGGAGCATAGAGGGTGGGAGCATATTGACTCATTGGCATACCACCTTTCTTCACTGCTTTTCCTGCCTCGTACACTGCAACATAATGGACGACAGTTGGTCAAAGTGGAAAGAAAACATGACTGTGTGAAACAGCAGAAACGTGTCATAAGTCTTCGTTTGCAGGGACAGAAACTAACACATAGTATAGACTTAAAGACATAGTATAAAATGCACAATTGTTTATTTCTTGTTGGGAGTTAGATCCAACTCTCAATAATAAGGCAAATATACATTGCTTAAATAAATTCGAGATTGTTTCATGGAGTATAATCTTGGGGAACTCTTTGGTCTGTGCTATATCAACATTGCACACTATAGAGCATGTACAGTACAGCTAACCACAATAAATATACACACACCACAATTCTGCTGCAACAATCCAAAGAAAGCTGTGAAATGTAGGCACATTCCGAGTGTGTTTAACATTTATGTTCATTTGTACATAAGTAGAGTACTACAGTATATGATGTGAATAAGTCCAGAAAGATTTAGAACTCTCCTTTTTTAATTTTACATTAGAGCTGGGTATAGTTTGACATTTACTTGTGCCAGTACCATATCACAGTTTTAGTACTGATAGCAAAACAATTATTTCATACTTTAGGAGCCAAATTTTGTGCAGTTGTGTTTCATTTTTGTTAAATGTAATCAGATAACCAGAGCTTAATTTGATCGACACGTGTGGGTGCATATTAACGAAAGACAGACATTTGAAGCCTTTTGAGACTTGATTAGTATTTCGAACATGTTTTGATTTATTTATTTTTGGACACCATTTTCAACAAGACATTTTTTTTTCCTTAACAAAAGACGCCAAATGTCTCAAATGTTTAATGTTGTCCAAGTGCAAGCAGCCATATAAGTATTTTGTCTACATAATAATCTAACCAGACTTTCGGTGCCAATGTTGTTACTTGACAGTATGTGATACTTGTGCCACAGACACATTTTAGTCCAAAAATGTAGGTTCAATAGCCAGCTCTAGGTTACATGCAGTAAAAGAAAAACAAGTACAATTTCACTGGCTTTCCATTTGGTACTCACATGCTCGTGGGCAGCAGCAGCGGTCTGGGCAGCAGGGGCAGCTGATATAGCAACAACAGGTGTGTGGACAGCACTGGCACCAGCAGATCCCGATCAGGAGCAGCAGCAACAGGAAGCCCATAACCACCAAAACAACCAGGAGCCAGTCTGTGTGGGCCAATTAGGGGTGCATTAGATACATTTTTCTCAAAGATTTATATTATTAATCCACAACACATTCTTTAACAGGGAACATACAGTAAACCCAGCAAATAAGGCATTTTTCATATTTATGCAAGAGAAAGATTTACACATCACACTTAAAGGTGCTGTAGGTAGGATTGCGAAGATCCAGGACTTAGTCAAAAAATGTGAACATCGACAACTTTTCAGTCCCTCCGTTAAAGCCCAAAACTGTCTCCTAAGCCCCTCCCCCCACAAGGGAGAATGAACGTGTGTGCATGATATGGCGTTATTTTTTAGTCAAAAGTTATGAGCGTGTAAGACATGTTCACGAGCACATTATGTTATTTCACACGCGCAAAAATGAACCTTCAGCTGGCATGATAAAAGTACTCGCGCACAAATTCAACAACCGAAAGGTGTAGGTAGCTGCGAGCGAGCGCCTGGCTACTCTTACTCTGCTTGTACAGTGGAATCCTGCTCGCGCGCAGCGGCCTTCTGCTCGCGGAGTGCTGTTTTGCTCGCAGAGTGGATTTCTGCTCGCTCGAGTACATGACTTTTGACAATTTGGGGGCGGAAACCAAGGAGGGCACTGACCCTCTTACGATTGGTCACTTTCACACAGGGACATACTTGATTGACAGCTCTCATTAAAGGAAGCACGGAGTCACAGTATCTGACGGAGTTCAGTCATTCAGTTAACACTGCACAGTGGACGGAATGGCGGCGACACCTGAAGATGTAGATGTAAGTGATATTGATGATATGATGGGGGCTGTGTGTTTGACATTGTTATAGCAATTTAATCTGAAATTTGTTGAGAATAAACTCATTAAATATTGAGAATAAAGTCGTTGTATTTCAAGTTTTTTTCTCAATATTTAATGAGTTTTTTCTCGAAACACAGCGACTTTATTCTCAATATTTAATGAGTTTATTCTCAACAAATTTCAGATTAAATTGCTATAACACTGTCAAACACACAGCCCCCATCATATCATCAATATCACTTACATCTACATCTTCAGGTGTCGCCGCCATTCCGTCCACTGTGCAGTGTTAACTGAATGACTGAACTCCGTCAGATACTTTGACTCCGTGCTTCCTGTAATGAGAGCTGTCAATCAAGGATGTCCCTGTGTGAAAGTGACCAATCATAAGAGGGTCAGTGCCCTCCTTGGTTTCCGCCTCCAAATTGTCAAAAGTCATGTACTCGAGCGAGCAGAAATCCTCTCCGCGAGCAAAACAGCACTCCGCGAGCAGAAGGCCGCTGCGCGCGAGCAGGATTCCACTGTACAAGCAGAGTAAGAGTAGCCAGGCGCTCGCTCGCAGCTACCTACACCTCTCGGTTGTTGAATTTGTGCGCGAGTACTTTTATCATGCCAGCTGAAGGTTCATTTTTGCGCGTGTGAAATAACATAATGTGCTCGTGAGCGTGTGTTACACGCTCATAACTTTTGACTAAAAAATAACGCCATAGCATGAGCAGTGATCGACATGCAGTTAGACCCCCCCGGCCCTGATTGGTGCATCTGAACAGGGAGTGGTGAATTTTTACAAATCACATTAGGTGGCGCCAGAGGAGCTGAATTGTTTTATAATTACCTGCTTCATGTAGTTCTACTCGAACATAGGGTCACTTTCAGCAAATATGACAGAAAATTAGTTTTATAAGGCTTACCTACTGCGCCTTAAACAGAGGACATATCATGAAAAACTCACTTTTTCAGTGCTTGTGCACATACAATTGGGTGTCTGGGGTGCCTAACAGCACACAAACTGTGAAATAACACAACCCAGTCAGTTTTATGTGGGCCACCAAATCAGAAATTATGAGATTCAACAAGCCATTCAGAATCGGCTTCCCATCCTATGTCACATGCAGGATCATTAGAATATTTAACAGAAATACTCCAGGTAGTGACATGTAAATGCATCTGTGGAAAACAGGCAAACAGAATGTAGCAGTTGTTTGTGTCGGTCTGAGGGTAGGCCATGCTCTGCTGCTTTATGTTTATAATTGCAAAAAACTCTTAGCTTTCACTTCTGCAATTGAGTGTTCAGACAAACAAAGCACGTTGGCTACAGTGGTAGTTTGGGTATTTTTCCAGGTTTTGTCAAACCGGTAAAGGCGGTTTGTCCTTGTACCTGGGGCATGATTTCACTCTGCCAGTCAATTCAGGCAGCACATGCAGCTTAGCCAAGAGACAACAGCAAATACAGCAAAGAGAGGGGAGAAAATGTCCCTTTATTTGCCTCTGTACACTGATAAGAAAATGTGTGCTGAGTGCCCTTTTGTTGCAACCAGGCAGCTACAGACTACAGAAAGTCACACATGGGAGCTGAGCCATATTAAAGAAAGAGAAACTGAGGTTGATAAGGAGGGAATGGAGAAAGGTAAGTAAGTAAGTGCATAATATAGTCCCATTTATATTGTACGTTTTACTTGCAACAGGATGTTGTATGCAGGACCCTGTTCTCAAGATGAGTCATACTGTAGTTGCTACTCTGTCTGCAATTGTGCGCTATGATGAGTATGATCTTTGGCAGGAATCTTCTACGGCCTACAGTAAATTGTTAAAATTCAACCTCACAGCGTGAGTGACCTCAAGTAATGCAGCATGGGTGTTGTCTAATAAATGTTTCCCTTTTCCTTTACAACTAAACCTCCCTCATACACCTCTACTGTGGGACTAAAACATGACTGAGCTACATCAAGGGGCTTGTACTACCTTCCATAACCAGTAAGTCAATGCCAGGCAGGAGGTCAGTAGTATTTGACTTTCTCTCTGTGAAAGAAAGATAAAGCCACAATTACTTAAAAGTAATATCGGTCTAATGTTACTGCCTAAAACGAATTACTCTAAAGACTAATTCAGAACCAGGCTGGTGGCAAGTTAGGCCTGTAACAAATATTAACATAATTGTCTATTAATTGAAACTGTTTTACGTAATTGCGGTTTCTTTGTCTGACTGCAATTAACTGCTTACATTGGCTAGAACTTAAGTGGTATGACTGGTGATGGTAGTTGTTGATTTTTCTTAGATATGCCAAATTTATAATATAAGTGATTATTGGTCAGACTGCTGACTTAAAGCTATGCAAGAGACATCTGTGATTTGTTGCCATAGCCACCCCAAACATCCTGGGCTGTAGCTGTCTCAAGCCAGAGAAATTGAGCATGCTTATGTTTCTGACATGTAATCTGCCTGACAAACCCACTGATTAAATAACCTTTTGTTGCTCACCATGACCACCCCCCACCTTCTTTTTTTTCGGAGGACTATGTATTTTTATTATTATTTAAATTCTTAGTTCCTGGCACTTGCAACAAAAATGACAAGGGGCGATAGAGTTTAAAATGATGCAAGTAAAGAATCAGTGATGACTATTTTGCAACGTAGTTTTGCCAATACTGATGAAAAAATGTTCTTCAAAAAAGTCTTGTTACATTATCTGGGTCACATAACAGTGATATAACCAAAAGATGTATGCTGGGATTCATTATTTCATTTTTTACATTTGACTAAAAGGGACAATTATATTGTTAATCGCAATTATTTCTGAGACAAATAATTGTACAGCAAAATTTGGAATAGTTACAGCTCTAAAGTAGCCTTTCTGTTAACTATACTGCACTATCTGCACTACTATACACTATTAATTTAGTGACTTCTGAAATCAGGCTAAGTTTGAATGGAATTTGGAACTCTTTTAAAAATTATTTGAAATATACATGTGTAATCATGTATGTGTGTGTGTGTGTGTGTGTGTGTGTGTGTGTGTGTGTGTGTGTGTGTGTGTGTGTGTGTGTGTGTGTGTGTGTGTGTGTGTGTGAGAGAGAGAGAGAGAGGAGGAAAGGGAAGAAAAGGGGAAACAGAGAGGCAAAAAAGAAGAAGCACATTGCCTAACCACATACGCCTACGAATGCAACTTACCGAGTACAATTAGCTCTGTGTAGTCTTCACCGTTTCCTGAAAGGTCCTGGGAAGAGACCACAGAACAGACGTAGACGCCACTGTCGCCCCATGCCGTCTGCGCAATATTCAGGTCTGCATCTGTGAGAAACAATAGATCCACGGGATTGGTTTTTGTTTTAAAGTGGCTACAGTATAATTATTTACTAGTATTACAATCATATAGCAGTGGGATTTGATAATATTCCCTGTTAAGTTGCAGTATTTTGACATCTCAAACAAGAAATAATGTTCATGTCAGCAAATATTTATGTCCTTTTTGAGTGTGTTTTCTTCTACATTGACCTCTTTGCCATCCAACTCCATTGTAGCCACACTGTGTTTGTCATCAGTCATGGAAACACCGCTGGGCTCAAGGTTTTTTCTCAGCTTGACTTTATTTTTGATAAATTGAACAATGATGAACGATGCACAGATCGTAGTGACTTTTCTTTTGAACCAGGCACTTTGCTCACTCCACTTTTAAAAATGTCATTTTCCATAAACATTTATAAAAAAAAGGACATTTTGCTTAATTCCTAAAAATGAAAGTTTCCCACATTTTTAATAGTGAAAATTGACACAGTAAGGTCTTTGTTAAAAGATAAGCCGATCATATCAACCATTAATAGATAGAAGAATGGATGTTTGTCAAAAAACTGGCATGTAGTAGACAAAGATTGTTCAGATTACTGTAAAGCATTGCACTGCGGTGTGTGTGTGTGTGTGTGTGTGTGTGTGTGTGTGTGTGTGTGTGTGTGTGTGTGTGTGTGTGTGTGTGTGTGTGTGTGTGTGTGTGTGTGTGTGTGTGCTTGTGTGCTGCAAGGACATGTCTGGAGAGATCAGTTAGAAGCCCCACCGTGAGCGGAAAATACGCCCTCCACACTCTACACTGAGCACAGGAGGCTGACTCACAGGAACCTGAACAACAGTAAGCCCTTGCACAATTTATTCTGGGCCTAAGGAGGCAGATCACAACCCAAATCGGCTGACACAGATTATTGTGTTGCTCATTTTCAAGGCCTGAACGGTAAACTTCTTGTGGCCCAGGCCACCACCAAGGCTCTTTTTTCTCTTTCTGCATCATATCTAAACATTTAGGGTGATCATGCCTAAGTAGAGCTGGGCAATATATCGATATTATATCGATATCGTGATAAATGACTAGATATCGTCTTAGATTTTGGATATCGTAATATGACATAAGTGTTGTTGTTTCCTGGTTTTAAAGGCTGCGTTACAGTGAAGTTATCTAATTTTCTGAACTTACCAGACTGTAACTGTTCTATTATTTGCCTTTACCCACTTAGTCATTATACCCACATTACTGATAATTATTATTCAAAAAATTTCATTGTGTAAATATTTTGTGAAAGCACCAATAGTCAACACTACAATATCATTGCGGTATCGATATTTGGTCAAACATATTGTGATATTTGATTTTCTCCATATCACCCAGCCCTATGCCCAAGTCAATAAATCCCCAAATCCCCTCAAAGGAGATCAGGCTAGCAACCTTACTGACAACTGTTAAATCTCTGTTAATGCATTAACCTTGCTTACAACTGTACTTTTTGTGTGATATTGCATTTCTATTAATTCCCGCATGTGATCGAGTTTTATTGAGATTATTTTGGTTGTTACCCAGACACAGGTACATTTTGCATCCCAGTCAAACACTGCACTTTGAAAAAGGCTAAAGAGATCATGTGGATTTTCTGAACAGTATCAGTCACATTCACTGAGAAAAGAAACACCACAAAGATACCAACAGCTTCGTTTCACATGCATTGGCAGTATAAATTATACTGGGTGGGGGGCTATCGTTTTAAAAGCTGATATCAGTACTTCAGCACATTTCTGTCCTCTAAATAAATGTTCATCTCATTTGTACACATCCCAGGAGGGTAGAAAGCAGAGGTCCACTACAGAAAAACAACGCGGCAAGAGTGTGTAATTTGAGCAGGACACTTGCTCATGAAAAGGCCCGTCATGAATCCACTGGTTTCAGGATGTTCCTTCTAGGGCTGCACAATTAATCACAATTTTATCAAAATTGCAATATGGACTAGTGCAATATCCAAAATCGCAGAGGGGCGCAATATTTGTTAAAGGCAAAATATGTGCCAAACCATTCTGAATATATGAAGTATTGTGGTGTTGCAGAGACGTCGCGTCCTACAAATCCTATCCTACAGAAAAAAATGACCATTCCCTCCAATATCGCGAATCATATCACAATCGCAATATTAGTCAAAATAATCACAATGGGATATTTTCCTCATATCGTGCAGCCCTAGTTCCTTCTCTTTTTATGTTCCTCTTGAGTATGCTACTCCCGCATTTAACTGCACTTATTTAAAATATCACTATGAGACAAATAAACCTTTGAATGTTGAATCTTTTCTGCAACAGCCTGATTCACATATGACGTCCATCCTGACAACCACGCTTTCAGTCCCACGTGGACATATTCATACTAATTCAGTTTGAGAAGCTGATCTGCACAGATATGAAAGTGGGAACAAGTCACACAAAGCTCTACGTAATAAGAAACTAGTGTATTACATACAGAGACAGTTACTGACAGAGTAGAGGTTAAATGACTCACTATCATTGACTAATTGGTGCAAAGAAACACTGAAATACATTGACTCAGGATGTTTGGTCCAAAGTCTCTGTAAAATATCATATGTTCAACCAACAATTCAAATAATTTGTGTCACAGTTTCCAACGTGATCTCGTGAAATGTCTGTTTGTGTCTGACCAACAGTAAAAACTCAGAGATATTTCACTATTTACTATAGTATCACAACTGGGAAATGAAAATGATCAAATATTTGGCTTTTTTTTGCTTGAAAAAATGACTTAAATGATTTATTGATTCATCAAAACAGTTGGCAAATAATGTTCTGTTGATCGAGTAATCGACTATCTGTCATATTGATAATTAATTACTTTTACTGATTTCATAGCAGTATATGTACATATACGTATATGTAATTTTACTTAACAAGTACAAAAAAATAATCATACCCATTCTTTACTATACATATGAATGTGATTTCAAAGTGTAAGTTTTCATCAACTCACCGTTTATGACGCTGATCTTGCGACCCTGGTACTCCGTGCCGAGGGTAACGGAATTGCTTTGTTTGGAGGCCACTATGCGCACCGTCCTCTGGCTATCAGCACACTCAATGTTGGGGTTGTAGTTGGGGTTGTTCTGAGACAGAACGTTGCTTGCACTGCTGGGATTCAACGCAGCCTGGATGGGGTCCTGGCAATAGGATTTGTACTTCCACGTGACGACAGGAGGCTGATTGGCAGTTGTCTGGTAGTTGCAGGTGAGGGTGACGGGCTGGAAGAGGATGACGATGTACCTCTTGGTGGGGCATTGGACCGAGATGGCCATGGTGGACTCTAGAAATAAATATTGGGAGATTTTAATGAGAGTGATAGAGGATGATGATTATTATGCTCAAAATATCACTCAAATTTTATAATATTGGGTAAATGTTTCTAATTACTCTACAATACCCCTAAGGCGTGGTATATGACAACAGTATTTCCTCACTGCCGGTATCACCGAGAGTGGGAGGGATGAGTCACCACAGACATGCTCTGTTTTTATAGCCTGACCATTCCAGCCAAGTATGACTGCTATGCGTACTTAAGACGCTCTGAAAATAGAGGAATCATTTACGCCAGACTTCCGATACATAGTCAAGACATGTAATTGGAGCGGCTCACTTTTTAGCTGCAGTGACATTGTCTGCTGTGCCTTTTCTCTCACACATTGCTAATCTTAAAAGGTAAAGGCCTAAAGAAACCATAAAACACAGCACCTCAAAATGTGGAGTAAGTGTGGTTTCTAGGGCACAATCAGCATGAACCTTTCCTAAAAACATTAACAAAGAACTACAAAAGAAACAAAGTTTTTACATCCAAAAAGCACACCACATTTGATAAAATAAAAAATATCACTGTGAATTTGTGTTTAGCACTTTCATTTTTCATGAGACATTATAGCATGTATAGCATAACTGTTTCTGCCATAAAAAAGTATACCAAGGAACATAAATCATAGTCTGTGGGATTGTAAATGATACTAACCAGATTAAACTCCTCATTATTTTATCATAACAAGTTGTTTGATTCTTATCGGAGGTTTTCTGAGGCTTTTGTTGATTCAACTGCCACTGTAAAGGCTGTAGTTTGTGGTGATTTTGAACTGTTACACTAGATGAGCCCTCCATCATTTTCTCCACCCCCACAGTGCCCACTCTGACCCAAACTTCCTCTCATCCAGCCCTTCAGGAACCATACAAGACACCAAATAACGTGTGGTTTCCAGATGTCACATTCAGCATAAACATGTCCTGGCAACATTTTCCAAATGACAGTTTTGAGAAAATATGTCACCTCATTTCATTAAATAAAATAGCAATGCTGTAAAAAGATTAAAAACCTAGTACGCATCATATTTATTTTATATAATGTACTATCTCACATTCTCTTTTTTGTTTGCATGCATTATTGTCTGCCATAAAAACATATAATGCTATCCACAAGCACAAACTACCAGTGATGGAAGGAGTAACCTACTTGGATCCTGGATACAAGTAGGAATACCATAGTCTAAAATGACTCCATTATAAGGAAAAGTCCTGAATTCAAAATGTTACTTAAATACAAAATGTACTTAAAAGTAGTCATTATGCAGAATGGCTCATTTCAAAGTGTTACTGAATATCAAATTACTCTGTTTTTATCATTAACAAAGACATGCAATACTGTAGTTGGTCAATGTGGAACTGATTTTAGATACATTATATACATAGTACTGCATAGGCCTATATCATGTGTTTTATGTAAAAGGTAACTTGGATCGACCGCTTGAGACTAGTGACTAGTGCCAAATGAATGTAGCTAGTGGAGTAAAAAGTACAATATTTCCCTCTGAAATGTATAGAAGTACAAAATAAAATGGAAATACTCCAGTAAAGTACAAGTAGGCTAGCATATGTCAATAATGTTGCCTATATTGTTAGCCTATATGGTTCAAAGATGTCGTTTGAAAAAAAAAACATGAAAAAGACAATTTAATACAGCTTTGCAGTAATGATTAAATAGAAACAGCGACAACTTGTGAAAACACTAAAAAATACCCCACACACGTTTCAAAATGAGAAAGACTCGGGCAGCTATAGAGGAATATTTATCAACGGACTTTTCACGGAAGAGGGCCCACCCTGTTTGGCAAAAATAAAAAACAGGCCAATTTACCTGTTGCCATTAAGGCGGCGATGATTAACGTCCACAGCATTTTAATCCCTTTTCCTCGAGGTAGGCCTATCAGTCGACTTATTTTATAATTATTTCCTCAAATACGCGAATAAAACTTCAGTTTATGCATACTATTGAGCGCAACTGTACTTTTCCTCAGCCAGGTAGTTTCAGCTCCATTTTGTGTCTTTGTGCGTTGGAGGCGAGGGGTAGTACCTGAACGCCCCACGTCAGCCTAGCAACCAACAGGTGAGCTTCCAGAGAACGGTTGCGAAACACAGGGGTGTAAATAGTTTTGGGTTGTTTTTTTTGTCGACGGTGATTAATTTGACCCCAAAGACCAGGTAATGAGAGCAGGATAAACATTTGAAATACCAAACTATGTCTTTGTCAACATTCTTTTGTTCGCTAAGAAAGACATTTGACCAAGAAATAATGTTTAATCTACCCACTAGTTGGTACGACCCAGACACTGATAACGATTTCAAAGCACAACTGCATGTTAATGTTCAACCCTTTGGAGTTCGTGTGTGTGTGTGTGTGTGTGTGTGTGTGTGTGTGTGTGCGTGTGTGTGTGTGTGTGTGTGTGTGTGTGTGTGTGTGTGTGTGTGTGTGTGTGTGTGTGTGTGTGTGTGTGTGTGTGTGTGTGTGTGTGTGTGTGTGTGTGTGTGTGTGTGGCCCAGTTTCTGTAGGTGTGTGATTTTGAAATTCCACCACAGACTATTGCCCAGTAGTAGGCTAGGCCCTACAGCACTTTATAGTAGGCCTATATATTATAATAATATTCACAGTGGTGGAAAATAACTACTGTAATGTACAACAACTTTGAGATAGGCTAATTGTACTTTACTTAGCCTAAAAAATGTTGTTACTTTGCAGACTATTAATAGGCCTACAAAAAATAATCAAAATGTTATTATGGATAGAATCCAGCGCTTAATAGAGTAAATCTTTACCAGCTGCAACATTGAAATGATGGTTACACATTAATGCATCAATGATAATGATCACATACTATTCAGAAATAGGCCATTTCTGAGTAGTCTACTTTTACATTTGGTATTTTAGGCATATGGTAAAGTTCAGAAAACGTGACTCCATGAAAAGTTTAGCTACATTTTCTCAAGTTATAGGCCTTAGTACTTCTTCTTCCAGCATTGATTATTCACTAAAAACATATTGCCTGGTTCAGATACTGTGTTAATAATGATAAAGCCATATGTTGTTTAAAGCAATTTTTAATGAAGACAGCAGTTACACAAGCAATTTGATTACGTACTTTTGTAATTGATTAATCAAGAAAAATAATTATGAAATGTATCATAATAAAAACAATTATGGCAGCTAAAGCTAAAGCTGTTTTTAGAAGCCAATAATTTGGATCGGTGAGAGAATGGCCGACACACTGCTGTCTTCTTCAGTGTTCTTCACTGTTGACTACTTTCAGTCCTAGAAAAATAAGACAAAAAGAGAAAGAAACAGCTCTGAGTGTCACATGTATACCTGTTGAGTTTAAAATATTCACAGTCCACTAGGGGGCCTCTTGAATTTTTGGGAATTTATATTATAAAATAATATTTTACATCAACACAGATTTAAGTTCAAGTGAAATTAAACCCTGTTTAGGCTAAGTAGGGATGATTTTGTACTAAAATTGTTTAACTATGAAATAATAATGATAAATATAGCTCATTAAATAAATGGTCATATACCTCTTTTTCTGCCAGACCTAAAAGGAAACAATAAAAATTTTAAAAAAAGGGAAATGTGACCAAAATGTACAATAGATTTAATTTGCAATATGTAAGACCTAAAATATAATCACTATAGTGACTCATGCAGAAATCTGAATTGAGATAGTTCTGTTTCTCATTTTAACACGTTGCATGATCAGTGAACATATTGAGTCACACTTACACTGTAGACCACCAGAATTGCCACCACAGTCAAAAACAGGGCTGCAAAATGACATCACATAACTGTCATGTAGGATCAAGACAAAACTAAATCTCTCTAATGTCAAGTCATGCAGTTCATCAATGACAGCATTAAATTGACATCTTGTTAAACACTTACCACCGCTAACAATCAATTGATAGCGTGCACGACCAGGAGTCTGATCACCTAAAGAAGAAGGAAGAACTTTTTGAGATTTTCCCAATAAATCTAAAACCATTTAGACTGAAACAGCCAATTTCCTTTATTATCAACTGCAATGTGTCAGCTACTGAAACAATGTATTTAAGTGTTTTTTATTAAATATACACAGGTTGCAAAATTGGTCTAAATAATACAGTCACATGTTTCACTTTTTTCATATCAAGTCATGCAGTTCATCAATAACAGTATTAGTGCTTTGGTTAAATGCTTACCACCGCTAACAATCAATCCATCAGGTGTACGGCCAAGAGTCTGGTTCTGATCACCTAAAGAAGAAGAAATAAGTAATAAAATAGCATCAGGAACTCCCCAAAACCTTCTGATTAACTTTATCATGATTTCATGCAATAATATGTTTAATTTGTAATAAAAACAGTGAAATCGTATGATTTCATGTTGACAGACGGGGTTGCAGTTCTACATATATCCAGTATAATAGGAGACCAGGAACAGTTGTAATATTTTTTTGTGATTTTCCCAATAAATAAAAAAACATTTAGACTGAAATAGCCAATTTCCTATATTATAAACTACACTGTCAGCTACTGAAACAATGTATTTAAGTGGTTTTATTAAATATTTACAGGTTACAAAATTGGTTTAAATAATACAGTCACATGTTTCACTTTTGTCATATCAAGTCATGCAGTTCATCAATAACAGTAAAGGTTCGGACACACGGACCAGACGGCCGACCCTCGGCAGAAAATGCAGTTGGACTGATCAGTCTCCCGAGTTGGTCAAAAAAATGCCTCAGAACTAGTGTTGACGAACTGACCGAAGAGCCGGTTAATTAACCCGAGTCGTGTCACTGAACTGGGAGAATCGAGTGCCATACGTCAATGAACCGACATTAGCGCCTCCACTGGAGTGGTGGTAGAATCAATCAGGGTTATCATCAGGGCTACCTCGAGCAGCACGATTGGACCAAAAGAGTTGAAGAGATGTAGATTGGAGACCGCGCACCAGGCTACTGAACGAGACCGAATGTAACCGTGCAACCGCTCAAGTCTAATGTAATGAAGCGACAAGCGGTGTCTTGGTTCTCGGCAAGTTTGAGTTATTAACCAAGCCTTGTTTTAGTGCATCTTAGATGATTGTGTTAATGGCAATTCACACATCATCGATGGGGAAGTACATCACATACAAATGCACGTCATGTTATCTTGGTAGTTATGTTAAGTTAAATGTTAGAGAAGTGAATGTTGCAGGCTGTCACGAGGAAACCGCGCACCAGGCTACTGAACAATGTAACCGTGCAACCGCTCGAGGCTATGTAATCAAACGGGTGTCTAGGTTCTCGGCAAGTTTGAGTTATCAACCGATCCCAGAAACCTTTATTTCTCGTGCATCTTAGATGATTGTGTACATAGAAATTCATAGGCTACATTACCAATGGAAGTGAAGGAGTTTAAGTACCTGGGGGTCTTGTTCGCGAGTGAGGGGACAATGGAGCGGGAGATTGGTCGGAGAATCGGCGCAGTGTGGGCGGTATTACATTCAGTTTATCGCACCGTTGTGACGAAAAGAGAGCTGAGCCGGAAGGCAAAGCTCTCGATCTACCGGTCAGTTTTCGTTCCTACCCTCACCTATGGTCATGAAGGTTGGGTCATGACCGAAAGAACGAGATCCAGGGTACAAGCGGCCGAAATGGGTTTCCTCAGGAGGGTGGCTGGCGTCTCCCTTAGAGATAGGGTGAGAAGCTCAGTCATCCGTGAGGAGCTCGGAGTAGAGCCGCTGCTCCTTCACGTCGAAAGGAGCCAGTTGAGGTGGTTCGGGCATCTGGTAAGGATGCCCCCTGGGCGCCTCCCTAGGGAGGTGTTCCAGGCACGTCCAACTGGGAGGAGGCCTCGGGGAAGACCCAGGACTAGGTGGAGGGATTACATCTCCAACCTGGCCTGGGAACGCCTCGGGATCCCCCAGTCAGAGCTGGTTAATGTGGCTCGGGAAAGGGAAGTTTGGGGTCCCCTGCTGGAGCTGCTCCCCCCGCGACCCGACCACGGATAAGCGGACGACGATGGATGGACATTACCAATGGATATCACATACAAATACACGTCATGTTGTCTCGGTAGTTATGTTAAGTTAAATGTTTGTTACATGGTAGGTAGGCTGTCACGAGGAGACCGCGCACCAGGCTACTGACCGCGACCGTAACGGGTGTCTCGGTTCTCGGCAAGTTTGAGTTATCAACTGATCCCAGAAGCCTTTATGTCTCGTGTCCCCCGGCCGCAGGCACGTGAACCGGTGACCGAATCTATTAACTTGGTAGGCCAACCAACGACCATCCGGTTGAACCGGCTCGCGTAAAAGAGCCGGCTGTCCCATCACTACTCGGAACACGACGGAAGCGACAAGACGTAATGCGTCTCCATAACAGCAGGCGCCGCTAATCTGTATTGTCGCCCAAAAAATTTACCGGCAGCTGATTGGAAGAACGCATCACGTGGGTCTGGTTTCTCCGGAAATTCAAAGAGAGACTGTCATGGCAGCTTGTTGAGGATACGATCGCATATTGTACTAAAATAGTTTCTGAAAACATTTTAAGCGAGAAATAGGCCATGCAGTTGCTGAATCTGCCTTCATTTCAGATCAACAAAGGTCAGTTTAAAAGATTTTCGACAGATTTTCAGATTTTGAGAGACTCTAGTCACCCTCAGCCCGCTCCTTGTTTCCGACTTGCAAAATTACGAATCCCACTATGGCCACGCCAAGACCCGCCCTACGAAGCAGCTCGATTGGTTGGGGTTAGGCATTTCACCTTGAGTGGTTAAGGTTAGGATAGCGGATTGGTCAGGGGATAGGACCTGAACAAATGGGGTTACGTTACCTTGGACGCTTGGCCAATAGTAGTGATTGAAGGGCGGGTCTTGGCGTGGCCATAGTGGGATTTGTAATTTCGCTTCCGGCTTAGCACTCTACCAATCAGATGGGTCATTTGAGGCTGACTGCCGACAGTGGCCGCTCCGCCGATTATACATGTGAAATCGCCCAAAATGAAAGCCGATGGCCCCTCTGATGGACGACAGCACGGAACACACCGAACAGACTCGAGTCACTGACCTCGCCAGACTGTCCGACGGCCGAATAACGGCCATGTGTGTCCGAACCTTTAGTGCTTGGGTTAAATGCTTACCACCGCTAACAATCCGTCCATCAGGTGTATGGCCAAGAGTCTGGTTCTGATCACCTAAAGAAGAAGAAAGAAGTAATAAAGGATCAGGTAAAAACAGTAAAAACAACAGGAACTCCGCAAAATCTTCTGATTAACTTTATCATGTTTTAATGCATTAATACGTTTAATTTGTAATAAAAACAGTGAAATCGTATGATTTCATGTTGACAGACTAAGGGTTGCAGTTCTACATATATCCAGTATAATAGGAAACCAGGAACAGTTGTAACACTTTTTTGCGATTTTCCCAATAAATAAAAAAAACATTTAGACTGAAATAGCCAATTTCCTATATTATAAACTACACTGTCAGCTACTGAAACAATGTATTTAAGTGGTTTATTAAATATTTACAGGTTGCAAAATGTATGTAAATACCATCAAGCCACTGTTACTGCCGCCCGCAGTGTACATAGACAGAAAAAGGTAAATTTTTACCTAAAACTGGGAGTTTTACAGTCTCACTGAGGATGTGCAGAGTGAGTGTAATCTATGGTGTAATCACTCTAACTTGTTTCTGATTTGAAGAATTCAGTGTGTTACAACTGTCCCTAGTCTCCCCTAAACAGTAAGAGTTTGGTGCATGTGTACAGTAAATGATAGTTTGCCATCATCCCTGCTTATCTAGCTCCATGTGTCTTACAAATACTTATATCAGAAAGCATTACCACACCATTCTCTGACCTAATGCACATTTAAAGCATCACTGAAGCCTATTCTCACCTAAGCAAAGAGTAGATACTTGATGGCATACACACAGTAAGCATTGATTTGGTGTTTTACAAGTTTTAAAAGACCAAACATTCATAATTTAAAAAGTAAAATGCATCTTGGTCACATTCTGTATAACAGCCAGATTATATAGGTAACATAAGTATAGGTAACAACCTACCTTCATGAAGGTTATAACGGGTAAGACTGTCTCAACAAAAGTTGAACATTATAACATCCATGAAGGATTTACTGCAGGACTGTTGTATTAGACTGCATTAGTTTTAGCTAGTTGTACCTAATAAACTGGAAACTGAGGATATAATCTGGCAGGAGGTGAGCTACTTTAAAGATCAACATTGTAAAAATAGTTGAGAAAAAGAAATAAATACAATTTTTCATGGGAAAAGAGCAGAGGTACTTTTTCACAGAGATATTAAGATATATTTCATGACTGTGACTATTATTTAAGCTGCAACGTGCCAACTAAACTGGTCATGAGATAAGATGCAACCCAAGGTGTAGGTGGCTAACCACACCAAGCAAACAATTTCCTGACAGGAAACCCTGTTAACTGCTCTTTCAACATCATTCCATTGACTATACTGTATCTCTTTATTTGTGTAGTTTGAAGTGGCTGCACAAGCCAAAGTCTCATCACAATCTCTTTTCAACCAAAGTGATCTCAGTTTTAACCTAGATGTCTCACAAGGTTTTTGTTCAATACATTCATGTAATACGCACAGACTGAGATGTTGATAATGCGTTGTCCATCGCTATCTTCCACCTCTAATCTTCCAACATCCTCGGAGCAGAGAATGATGATTTTGAAGTGGTGAATGCACACATCACAGCACTTAGGACCAGTTGGAGAGATTACAGAGCATCCTGAAAACGTTTGATTGAGGTCTCTTTTGTACAGAACATTGTCGTGATCACTGTCATATATGACCATCAACTTGACGAGGCATCTGTCCTTGTCCAGGCAGTTAAAGCACTTAACTGTGGTCAAAACAGAGAAAAACATTGATGAGTAATGGATGTAAAAAGAGCTGGTGATGCAAATGTGCTTAAATGTTTGCTGATTTATTATTTGACATATTAAAGTACCTGGTTAATTCAACAGGTTCACAAAATGTCTTCGTAAAGGTGCAATATGTAATATATGTAATGTAATAAATCCAAAAATGACCCCAATGCATTATCAGATATTAAAGGGATACTTCACCGATTTAGCATTCAGCTTTGTATCAGTAGAAACCCGGTAGTATTTCTGAATGACCGTGCGTCCCTCCCTCATGTCCCCCTGAGACAGGAGATATCTGCATTGGGGGGTCCGGAAAAAATCTTCCGATGACGCAAAATGACGATTTTTGCGTCATCGGAAGATTTTTTGGCCAGAGCAAAAGACTACAACCAGTAGTAGGACCTACTTCCGCATGTTTTAAACCCGCCCATCACCCGAAGCTAGCCGATCTTGGCCGGAAAAAAACGAAATGTCAGCCATCTTGAATCCTCGCTAAACAGGGCTCTGCTCTATCTTCTCAGCAGCAAACTTTTACAACAATTATGTGCATTCAAACTACCGCACGTGTACCACCGGGATACATTGCTACACAGCAGAGAATATGCAGGAAACGTTATTACAGATGGAATAATCGGCACACTACGAGAGCTTCGCCTGCACCGAGACCAGCACGGGGACCGGCGGACTCGCTCGTAGCCGGGTAGGGGACATCCTCGTCGGCTAGGTGGGAAGCTAGCGCTAGCCGGGGAAAAGGCACATCCAGAGCGAGCTAACGTTAGCTGGCTACCTGTCCCATCAATCCTGCTTGCAAGTGTGCGTTCATTTAACAACAAACTGGACTACATCCAACTTCAACGATGCTCCCAACGCGAGTTCAGAGACTGTGTTTTTTGCTCAACAGTGAACCGGACTGTCCAGCTACCAGGACTGCTAGCCCTCCGACAATCCGAGCTTCTTTTACTGTCTATGGCTCTCTCTCATGGATGTATTAAGAGAACTTCTCAGCAGCAAACTTTTACAACAATGATGTGCATTCAAACTACCGCACGTGTACCACCGGGATACATCGGTACAGATCGGAGAATATGCAGGAAACGTTATTACAGACGGAATAATCGGCACACTACGAGAGCTTCGCCTGCACCGAGACCAGCACGGGGACCGGCGGACTCGCTCGTAGCCGGGTAGGGGACATCCTCGTCGGCTAGGTGGGAAGCTAGCGCTAGCCGTGGAAAAGGCACATCCAGAGCGAGCTAACGCTAGCCGGCTACCTGTCCCATCAATCCTGCTTGCAAGTGTCCGTTCATTAAACAACAAACTGGACTACATCCAACTTCAACGATGCTCCCAACGCGAGTTCAGAGACTGCTGTGTTTTGTGCTTTCGTGGGAAACATGGCTGAACAACAGTGAACCGGACTGTCCAGCTACCAGGCCTGCTAGCCTTCCGACGATCCGAGCTAGAGATGCTCTGTATGAAGGTGAGCTGTGTTAACACGGACTGGTGCAGAAATGGGGTGATTTGTATCCAACTAACTGCTAACCGCTGGAGTTTGTGACTGTTACATGGCGACCATTCGACATCCCACGCTAATTCACGGCTGTGTTTATACTCGGTGTTTACAGCCCACCAAGCCTAATGCTGGTATGCTTAGCTGAACTTTACGGAGCCTATAATGTGTGTGTGCACGGTAAATGTAGCCTGTTTCGTATGTCGTTATTATATAATGTAGTTTTTATATATTTTAAATGTGTATTTATATATTTTAAATTGACTCGAGCCACGATGAAACGTTGTTTTGTGTATATGGTTGAAATAACAATAAAACACATTGAGTTGAGTTGAATGCCTCACTGTCTGTCTGTCAAGCGGTAGGCGTGGCTTGGGAGTGGACTCAAAACAGCGAAGCGAAGTGCATTCTGGGATTTGGTGTCTTTCATCCATATGAGCCAAAAACACATTTTCTGGCTTTTCTCGGCCTAGAAGGCACCAATTAAAAAAAAAATTTCACATTTCTGCTACATAAGTGACCCAATTTAAAGATATATTAGGCTTTCCAGCGGTGAAGTATCCCTTTAAGGTAACATGCTAAGCTGAAATACCAGTACTGAAATAAATACTGAAAGCCAGTATTTTCTCCTTTGAAATTTCCGTTCCGTGACAGAATTTCTGTTTGTGTTGTTATCAACTGCCCATTCTGACAGCCGGGCCAGGTTGCCAGATGGTCTGTAAAAACGCAAACCAAGCGCGTGACAGCTGTAGCTAGTACTGCCATGGAGCAGCAAACCAAAAAACGGGATCAATGGAGATAGAGTCTACCAGACCTAAACACTTCAGCATGTTTCTAACAGTTGCATGACCAGAGACGTGACGAACCCCAGGTAAATATTGGAGATGTATTTGAAAGATGGAGACAGCTTAGAGCCCAAAAGGACGCAGAATTGGTTACTTTCCTCCTGAACAGGTAAGCATTAGCTTCAGGATAATTTATCACGGCTACTAGGGACGGGCATTTTCAGTCATTTTAACATTTATGTACTCACATTGAATTATATAGAGTACTCAAGTTAGTTACTTGCAAAAACAAATGAGACACAGCCAGTGAAGTGATCCTGACTGGTCCTGGCTAACGCCGCCATGCTAACCCTGCTAACTGCTACTACCGGAGGACCAGGAAAGCAGGCCACGACTGATTACAACGTGTAACGTTAGCCTGTTAAGCGGCCGTAGCTGACAAACAGTAAGTCATTTTAAGCTAAGAAAGGGTGGCTGTAAAGCGGTAGAGAGGACTTTGAGTTTGCGCTGTTTTTAGCGGTTGTCTCCGTAATTTTAAGCCGAGGGAGTGTGTCTGTCAGATGGGGAGGGAGGACGGCGAGGTAGTGGTGTTATAAGCGGCTGTTGCCATCATTTTAAGCCAAGATATGGTGGTTGTCAGTCAGGTACAGAGCTCCGCGTGAGTACAGGCTTTTATGACAATCAGTGGCTGTCAATATAGCCAGCATGTAACATTAGCTACTCCGCTGCGCTGTGGAGTAATGTCTGGCTATGTAAGAGCTACATTGATGCTGTGTTCTCAACCTGGCAACCTCTGTAAACTTTGAGTCTTGGGAGGAGGGGGCGGGGAAGACGACTCTGTCCAGTATTTTGAAGTTGAACTGCAATAACTATTTTAAACGCTAGCTGTCAGTATTACATATTGGACCTTTAACTTACCCTTGTGGTCTGCGGCACGTTGAGCAACTATAGGGCAGATAATATACAGTAAGCAAAATATCAAGCAGTTGAAAAACACTGTGCATCATTGCTAAAAATAAAGAAAGTGTTAACAGTAACTATATTATACAAAGTAATTATTAGCTCCTATTCAAGGCAATTAAACCTAAATAAAGAAATAAATACAGAGATGCACTGCACATAGTTCACCACATACCAGAAAGGCCGTTGGAGACAGGAACATATAATGGCCACCAACATAGAAGGTACACTGAAAATACAGGATAAAAACTAATTCAAAATAATTCCCCCCATGAAGTATTACACTCCAAGATAGTATTGATTTTTGCACATTATAACTGAGACACATGGAAAAACATGATCAGTTATACACTCAGTGGCCACTTTATTAGGGAGACACTTGCACAATCTGATCCAATCCAATACAACTGTTCTACCATAAAGTCTACTTCCATCATGTTTGTTTTTACACTGCCATTGAGGTGTTAATTTAGTTATATGTTTCTAGTATTGTGGACATATAGTGATGTTTTTTACTCGACTGCATTACATAGAGAGGTGTTTCTAATGGTCTGCCATCCTCATGTAAATAGGACAAAAAATAAGAAACACCCTCAATATAGAGTAATCCAGTACAACACTACCTTTAGACCTCAATAATATAACATATAATTGAATTTACACAATTCTGACAATGTCAACAAAAAACATGATAAACTGTAAAAGTAGAATTTATGGCAGAGCTGTTTTGTACAGGCTGTACGGGTTTACCTAATAAAGTGGCCATTGAGTGTATGTAAAATAATACTATATAAATGTATATATTATTATTAATAATTAAAATGAGAAAACTGTGATATGTTCAAGAAATGTATCAGTAAAAAAATTAAAATGAATTGAAATTAAAATGTAATTACTTTTCCAGAACTTCCCAGCAGCCCTTTTCCTGCGGTGGTTTCTCCCTTTTCTAGGATCCAGTGGACCTTTTGGTTTGGGGTTTTCCCTGGTGTCCATCTTGCAGCTTTCTTCTCTTGCTACCTCTGTATCTTGCTGCCCCTCTGTAATGGCTGTTGTTCCGGGTAAAACCGTGACAGTTTCCTCTTGTGGGCTGTTCTTTGACAGGGTGTGTGGTGGAAAGTTGTTTAAAGTAGACGGTTTTGAGAACCCTCCCTCAGCAGACACAGGGCGTCCCTCTGCCTTTGGACCAGCATCATTAGGTGGTGACCAGATCTTTGCTTTCATCGCCGTAAGAATGTCTACTTCTTCATTAGGAGTGGGTTTTCCAAAGATGACGTCATCTGCCACAGGCAAAGCACGTTCGTTGTAATGATCACTGAACTTGTGCTTCATGTTGGAGGAGAGGCCAGCATCGCTGTTTTATTACAAATAAATTACCAAGATTTAGCATTCATAGAAACAAATACAGTATCATTACGTATGACTCCAGCATGGCTAAGCAATTATGCATTACATGACATTTAGATTCATCCAAACAATAAAATAAAATAAACATACCCGCTCTCCTGGGTGTGTTGGCCCTGGCCACCTTCAAGTGTCAAACATAAAAATCTGTTAAACTACTAATAACAGTTGTCTACAAAACATTCAGTTTGTTAGTTTTGGCTTTCACACTGATTAGATTCAATTACCAAAAAAAATCACTTTCACTTTTAAAAATAACCTGTTCAGCTGATAAACATGTTACAATCTTATGCTGATCCTTAAATAAGATGCACAATAATAATAATAATAATAATAATAATAATAATATGGGGTGGTGATGGCGCAGTGGATAGGACACATGCCTTTGGTGTGGGATACCTGGGTTCGATTCCCACTGCGATACATCAACCAATGTGTCCCTGACCAAGGCACTTAACCCCTAGTTGCTCCAGAGGCGTGTGACCTCTGACATATATAGCAATTGTAAGTCGCTTTGGATAAAAGCGTCAGCTAAATGACGTGCGACCTCTGACATATATAGCAATTGTAAGTCGCTTTGGATAAAAGCGTCAGCTAAATGACGTGCGACCTCTGACATATATAGCAATTGTAAGTCACTTTGGATAAAAGCGTCAGCTAAATGACATGTAATGTAATGTAATACATTTTATTTGTATTGCACTTTACATTACAGGAATCTCAAAGTGCTACAGAGCATATAATAATGCAATTAAAAAATCAAGTCAAAAAGATCAAGATCAATAAATAGTTGAGGGAAACCTATAAAATACATTTAGTAAAAAGCTAATGATAGTAAGATAGTAAGATAAAACCGCATAACCGCAACACTGTAACAGCATGTAAAGGAATGTAATTGCAACATACAGCAACACAAGTTTATCATGTTGTTTATATTACTGTTAGTTACTAGCACAATTTTAAAATATGAACTAAATAATTTATTTGGTCACTGAAGTTAACAAAACCTGTAATTTGGTCACGGACTGACAGGCCTAGAATGAATGAAACATGCAGCAGGCCCTTAAAGATGAGCACAGTAAAAAGCTCTTCTACTTCCCGCCTAAAGCAATCAGATGATATAATTTAAATAAACTAACTTACTTTTTGGCAGAGGATGATGGCAAGAAAAGTCCGTTGGGTGGGTCATTTTAGTCGAAATAAACAACAGCACAGAAGAGCTGTAGCTGGAGAGCTGTCTCACTAGAGAGTGGCCAAGAACAGGAAATGAACAGCTTCATGACATCCTTGGTATGAATGTACTAATTATAATACAATATCTCCATCTGGTGGAAGTACCCTTTAATGAAGTCAGGCCGATCCAGTTTGATCCAGTTTGATAGTATTGGTATGGTTTTGTTTTGAGGGACTCTAGTTACTAAGTGGACAGTGGATTTTTACAAATTACAGCTTTTTGTTTGTAACGACCATCAACAACACATGTAGTAACAGATTAACGTTTCATGTTGGGCAACAAACCGGATGCTAAAATGAAAAAGTTTATACCTGGTGACCACAGGCAGACTACTCTAAATACACATGTGAACCTAACCCTAAGCATTTGTACACACACTCCTAAACCAAAAAAGTTCAATAAAAGATTAAACAAGCAGCCGCACAATACAGACTGTTACATTACGAATACAGTTTGCTTTCATATTTGGGATGCCATCAAGTCTTTACTCAACCTTGATCGATCTTGATTACATTTTGTTTAAAAGCACAAAAACTCACAAGTATATCAATTTAAGATCCTAATGTGCAATTGCTTATTTAATCATATAAGTGCAACTAAAACTAGACTAGATATGACATGATAAAAGGCCAACCTTGTACTATTATACTATTGTAATATATGAAAATGTCAGAAAAAATAAAAGATTATGGAAAACAAGAATTGTCTAGACTTGAGGGGAATTCATATCAAAGATGGTATTTAAGTACTGTTGTTACAGCAGGACGTTGGTACTTCTCACTGTCTCACAGTGTAGATGAGCCTACTTTTACATTTGGTATTTTAGGCATATCTGGTAAGGAAAACGTGAATCCATGAAAGGTTTAGCTACTTTTCCTCGAGTTATAGGCCTTAGTACTTCTTCTTCTTTTAGTGAATAATCAATGGATTATTCACTAAAAACATATTGCCTGGTTCAGTGACTGTGTTAATAATGACAAAACCATATGTTGTTTAAAGCAATTTTTAATGGAGACAGCAGTTACAGATATGCATTTGGCCATTTTGGTAGAAAGCCCACTAATTTAAAACATCATTATTAGTTATCATAATCATAATAAAAACAATGATGAGTTGCAGCCCTACACAGCTATTTTATTAGGTTATGGCAGCTAAAGCTGTTTTTAGAAGCCAATAATTTGGCTTGGTGAGAGAATGGCCGACACATTGCTGTCTTCTTCAGTGTTCTTCACTGTTGACTACTTTCAGTCCTAGAAAAATAAGACAAAAAGAGAAAGAAACAGCTCTGAGTGTCACGTGTATACCTGTTGAGATTAAAAAACTGATTTAAAAAAGGGAAATGTGACCAAAATGTACAATAGATTTAATCTGCAATATGTAAGATCTAAAATATAATCACTATAGTGACTCATGCAGAAATCTGAATTGAGATAGTTCTGTTTCTCATTTTAACACGTTGCGTGATCAGTGAACATATTGAGTCACACTTACACTGTAGACCACCAGAATTGCCACCACAGTCAAAAACAGGGCTGCAAAATGACATCACATAACTGTCATGTAGGATCAAGACAAAACTAAATCTCTCTAATGTCAAGTCATGCAGTTCATCAATGACAGCATTAAATTGACATCTTGTGTTAAACACTTACCACCGCTAACAATCAATTGATAGCGTGCACGACCAGGAGTCTGATCACCTAAAGAAGAAGGAAGAACTTTTTGAGATTTTCCCAATAAATCTAAAACCATTTAGACTGAAACAGCCAATTTCCTTTATTATCAACTGCAATGTGTCAGCTACTGAAACAATGTATTTAAGTGTTTTTTATTAAAAATGCACAGGTTGCAAAATTGGTCTTAATAATACAGTCACGTGTTTCACTTTTTTCATATCAAGTCATGCAGTTCATCAATAACAGTATTAGTGCTTTGGTTAAATGCTTACCACCGCTAACAATCAATCCATCAGGTGTACGGCCAAGAGTCTGGTTCTGATCACCTAAAGAAGAAGAAATAAGTAATAAAATAGCATCAGGAACTCCCCAAAACCTTCTGATTAACTTTATCATGATTTCATGTATTAATACGTTTAATTTGTAATAAAAAACAGTGAAATCGTATGATTTCATGTTGACAGACTAAGGGTTGCAGTTCTACATATATCCAGTATAATAGGAAACCAGGAACAGTTGTAACACTTTTTTGCAATTTTCCCAATAAATAAAAAAAACATTTAGACTGAAATAGCCAATTTCCTATATTATAAACTACACTGTGTCAGCTACTGAAACAATGTATTTAAGTGGTTTATTAAATATTTACAGGTTGCAAAATGTATGTAAATACCATCAAGCCACTGTTACTGCCGCCCGCAGTGTACATAGACAGAAAAAGGTACATTTTTACCTAAAACTGGGAGTTTTACAATCTCACTGAGGATGTGCAGAGTGAGTGTAATCTATGGTGTAATCACTCTAACTTGTTTCTGATTGGAAGAATTCAGTGTGTTACAACTGTCCCTAGTCTCCCCTAAACAGTAAGAGTTTGGTGCATGTGTACAGTAAATGATAGTTTGCCATCATCCCTGCTTATCTAGCTCCATGTGTCTTACAAATACTTATATCAGAAAGCATTACCACACCATTCTCTGACCTAATGCACATTTAAAGCATCACTGAAGCCTATTCTCACCTAAGCAAAGAGTAGATACTTGATGGAATACACACAGTAAGCATTGATTTGGTGTTTTACAAGTTTTAAAAGACCAAACTTTTATAATTTAAAAAGTAAAATGCATCTTGGTCACATTCTGTATAACAGCCAGATTATATAGGTAACATAAGTATAGGTAACAACCTGCCTTCATGAAGGTTATAACGGGTAAGACTGTCTCAACAAAAGCTGAACATTATAACATCCATGAAGGATTTACTGCAGGACTGTTGTATTAGACTGCATTAGTTTTAGCTAGTTGTACCTAATAAACTGGAAACTGAGGATATAATCTGGCAGGAGGTGAGCTACTTTAAAGATCAACATTGTAAAAATAGTTGAGAAAAATAAAAAAATACAATTTTTCATGGGAAAAGAGCAGAGGTACTTTTTCACAGAGATATTAAGATATATTTCATGACTGTGACTATTTAAGCTGCAACGTGCCAACTAAACTGGTCATGAGATAAGATGCAACCCAAGGTGTAGGTGGCTAACCACACCAAGCAAACAATTTCCTGACAGGAAACCCTGATAACTGCTCTTTCAACATCATCCCATTGACTATACTGTATCTCTTTATTTGTGTAGTTTGGAGTGGCTGCACAAGCCAAAGTCTCATCACAATCTCTTTTCAACCAAAGTGATCTCAGTTTTAACCTAGATGTCTCACAAGGTTTTTGTTCAATACATTCATGTAATACGCACAGACTGAGATGTTGATAATGCGTTGTCCATCGCTATCTTCCACCTCTAATCTTCCAACATCCTCGGAGCAGAGAATGATGATTTTGAAGTGGTGAATGCACACATCACAGCACTTAGGACCAGTTGGAGAGATTACAGAGCATCCTGAAAACGTTTGATTGAGGTCTCTTTTGTACAGAACATTGTCGTGATCACTGTCATATATGACCATCAACTTGACGAGGCATCTGTCCTTGTCCAGGCAGTTAAAGCACTTAACTGTGGTCAAAACAGAGAAAAACATTGATGAGTAATGGATGTAAAAAGAGCTGGTGATGCAAATGTGCTTAAATGTTTGCTGATTTATTATTTGACATATTAAAGTACCTGGTTAATTCAACAGGTTCACAAAATGTCTTCGTAAAGGTGCAATATGTAATATATGTAATGTAATAAATCCAAAAATGACCCCAATGCATTATCAGATATTAAGGTAACATGCTAAGCTGAAATACTATGTTTTCTGACAACAATGCTAAAGCCAGTATTTTCTCCTTTGAAATTTCCGTTCCGTGACAGAATTTCTGTTTGTGTTGTTATCAACTGCCCATTCTGACAGCCGGGCCGGGTTGCCAGATGGTCTGTAAAAACGCAAACCCAGCGCGTGACAGCTGTAGCTAGTACTGCCATGGAGCAGCAAACAAAAAACGGGATTAATGGAGATAGAGTCTACCAGACCTAAAAAACTTTAGCATGTTTCTAACAGTTGCATGACCAGAGACGTGACGAACCCCAGGTAAATATTGGAGATGTATTTGAAAGATGGAGACAGCTTAGAGCCCAAAAGGACGCAGAATTGGTTACTTTCCTCCTGAACAGGTAAGCATTAGCTTCAGGATAATTTATCACGGCTACTAGGGACGGGCATTTTCAGTCATTTTAACATTTATGTACTCACATTGAATTATATAGAGTACTCAAGTTAGTTACTTGCAAAAACAAATGAGACACAGCCAGTGAAGTGATCCTGACTGGTCCTGGCTAACGCCGCCATGCTAACCCTGCTAACTGCTAACATTACTGGAGGACCAGGAAAGCAGGCCACGGCTGATTACAACGTGTAACGTTAGCCTGTTAAGCGGCCGTAGCTGACAAACAGTAAGTCATTTTAAGCTAAGAAAGGGTGGCTGTAAAGCGGTAGAGAGGACTTTGAGTTTGCGCTGTTTTTAGCGGTTGTCTCCGTAATTTTAAGCCAAGGGAGTGTGTCTGTCAGATGGGGAGGGAGGACGGCGAGGTAGTGGTGTTATAAGCGGCTGTTGCCATCATTTTAAGCCAAGATATGGTGGTTGTCAGTCAGGTACAGAGCTCCGCGTGAGTACAGGCTTTTATGACAATCAGTGGCTGTCAATATAGCCAGCATGTAACATTAGCTACTCCGCTGCGCTGTGGAGTAATGTCTGGCTATGTAAGAGCTACATTGATGCTGTGTTCTCAACCTGGCAACCTCTGTAAACTTTGAGTCTTGGGAGGAGGGGGCGGGGAAGACGACTCTGTCCAGTATTTTGAAGTTGAACTGCAATAACTATTTTAAACGCTAGCTGTCAGTATTACATATTGGACCTTTAACTTACCCTTGTGGTCTGCGGCACGTTGAGCAACTATAGGGCAGATAATATACAGTAAGCAAAATATCAAGCAGTTGAAAAACACTGTGCATCATTGCTAAAAATAAAGAAAGTGTTCACAGTAACTATATTATACAAAGTAATTATTAGCTCCTATTCAAGGCAATTAAACCTAAATAAAGAAATAAATACAGAGATGTACTGCACATGGTTCACCACATACCAGAAAGGCCGTTGGAGACAGGAACATATAATGGCCACCAACATAGAAGGTACACTGAAAATACAGGATACAAACTAATTCAAAATGATTCCCCCCATGAAGTATTACACTCCAAGATAGTATTGATTTTTGCACATTATAACTGAGACACATGAAAAACATGATCAGTTATACACTCAGTGGCCACTTTATTAGGGAGACACTTGCACAATCTGATGCAATCCAATACAACTGTTCTACCATAAAGTCTACTTCCATCATGTTTGTTTTTACACTGCCATTGAGGTGTTAATTTAGTTATATGTTTCTAGTATTGTGGACATATAGTGATGTTTTTTACTGGACTGCATTACATAGAGAGGTGTTTCTAATGGTCTGCCATCCTCATGTAAATAGGACAAAAAATAAGAAACACCCTCAATATAGAGTAATCCAGTACAACACTACCTTTAGACCTCAATAATATAACATATAATTGAATTTACACAATGCTGACAATGTCAACAAAAAACATGATAAACTGTAAAAGTAGAATTTATGGCAGAGCTGTTTTTGTACAGGCTGTACGGGTTTACCTAATAAAGTGGCCATTGAGTGTATGTAAAATAATACTATATAAATGTATATATTATTATTAATAATTAAAATGAGAAAACTGTGATATGTTCAAGAAATGTATCAGTGAAAAAATTAAAATGAATTGAAATTAAAATGTAATTACTTTTCCAGAACTTCCCAGCAGCCCTTTTCCTGCGGTGGTTTCTCCCTTTTCTAGGATCCAGTGGTGGACCTTTTGGTTTGGGGTTTTCCCTGGTGTCCATCTTGCAGCTTTCTTCTCTTGCTACCTCTGTATCTTGCTGCCCCTCTGTAATGGCTGTTGTTCCGGGTAAAACCGTGACAGTTTCCTCTTGTGGGCTGTTCTTTGACAGGGTGTGTGGTGGAAAGTTGTTTAAAGTAGACGGTTTTGAGAACCCTCCCTCAGCAGACACAGGGCGTCCCTCTGCCTTTGGACCAGCATCATTAGGTGGTGACCAGATCTTTGCTTTCATCGCCGTAAGAATGTCTACTTCTTCATTAGGAGTGGGTTTTCCAAAGATGACGTCATCTGCCACAGGCAAAGCACGTTCGTTGTAATGATCACTGAACTTGTGCTTCATGTTGGAGGAGAGGCCAGCATCGCTGTTTTATTACAAATAAATTACCAAGATTTAGCATTCATAGAAACAAATACAGTATCATTACGTATGACTCCAGCATGGCTAAGCAATTATGCATTACATGACATTTAGATTCATCCAAACAATAAAATAAAATAAACATACCCGCTCTCCTGGGTGTGTTGGCCCTGGCCACCTTCAAGTGTCAAACATAAAAATCTGTTAAACTACTAATAACAGTTGTCTACAAAACATTCAGTTTGTAGTTTTGGCTTTCACACTGATTAGATTCAATTACCAAAAAAAATCACTTTCACTTTTAAAAATAACCTGTTCAGCTGATAAACATGTTACAATCTTATGCTGATCCTTAAATAAAAAGCACGATAATGATAGTAAGATAGTAAGATAAAACCGCATAACCAAAACAATTTTTGATGTAAATTAGCTGTATAGCTAACTCTGGTACAGGGCTTGAACTGTGCATGGTCCCTGACAAATAAACTAATAAACTAAACTGTACAGCAACACAAATTGCTTGTGTTGTTTATATTACTGTTAGTTACTAGCACAATTTTAAAATATGAACTAAATAATTTATTTGGTCACTGAAGTTAACAAAACCTGTAATTTGGTCACGGACTGACAGGCCTAGAATGAATGAAACCTGCAGCAGGCCCTTAAAGATGAGCACAGTAAAAAGCTCTTCTACTTCCCGCCTAAAGCAATCAGATGATATAATTTAAATAAACTAACTTACTTTTTGGCAGAGGATGATGGCAAGAAAAGTCCGTTGGGTGGGTCATTTTAGTCGAAATAAACAACAGCACAGAAGAGCTGTAGCTGGAGAGCTGTCTCACTAGAGAGAGGCCAAGATCAGGAAATGAATAACAGCTTCATGACATCCTTGGTATGAATGTACTAATTATAATACAATATCTCCATCTGGTGGAAGTACCCTTTAATGAAGTCAGGCCGATCCAGTTTGATCCAGTTTGATAGTATTGGTATGGTTTTGTTTTGAGGGACTCTAGTTACTAAGTGGACAGTGGATTTTTACAAATTACAGCTTTTTGTTTGTAACGACCATCAACAACACATGTAGTAACAGATTAACGTTTCATGTTGGGCAACAAACCGGATGCTAAAATGAAAAAGTTTATACCTGGTGACCACAGGCAGACTACTCTAAATACACATGTGAACCTAACCCTAAGCATTTGTACACATTTCTATTGTAGTTTTAACCCAAACATGTCCCTAATTGCACTGAAGAAACATCAAGTGAATCAAACTTTAGCATGCTGCATGGCAAACCCCAGGCTTCCTCTTTCTCCCTCTGTCTGCACTGTCCTGGCCTACTTCATTTATGTTTGGTGGTTTTCTCTGTATTTGCATGTCTTTTGTCATTGTCACAGTCAGCAGAACTTGATCAAAAGAAGCATGGAACATGTCTTTAAAATTGCTTCTATTAATAGATCATTACACAAATTACTGTAATGTCATTACTGAAGCTGCTCTGCCATGCAGAGCCGAAACTAGGATTTAAAAAATACAGAGGTCAAATAAAAACACAAAAAAGCAAAAAGAAAAGGTTATGAAAAAGGCTGATTCCAAGTTACTCTAATGCACTCCTAAACCAAAAAAGTCTCATAAATGATTAAACAAGCAGCCGCACAATACAGACTGTTACGTTACGAATACAGTTTGCTTTCATATTTGGGATGCCATCAAGTCTTTACTCAACCTTGATCGATCTTGATTACATTTTGTTTAAAAGCACAAAACCTCACAAGTATATACATTTAAACCATTTTAAGATCCTAATGTGCAATTGCTTATTTAATCACACAAGTGCAACTAAAACTAGACTAGATATGACATTATACTAATGTAATATTATTGCCAAGCATATGAAAATGTCAGAAAAAATAAAAGATTATGGAAAACAAGAATTGTCTAGACTTGAGGGGAATTTATATCAAAGATGGTATTTAAGTACTGTTGTTACAGGAGGAAGCTGGTACTTCTCACTGTCTGTCCAGCTTTTTGATGTGATGAAACTGCAGCTTTTGAATAAGATTCTCTTCACATCCCCTTGGTGAAATGTCATATCTGGAAACAAGATAAGAGAGCAATATTGCTGCCGGTCACATTAGTACTCACGTAGCATTCACAGTTTATCCATACCACGGCAAACAGCTTGTTTCACTGGAACTGGGTGTGGAACAAATATTCTGACTAAATTGGAACCAATTGCTTTGCTCTGAACATGGGCGTATTACTGCACAGACCAACCAGGCCCAAGGGCCAAGAGCCTCTGTTTGAAGTGACTATGATAAATTATTGTTGAAAAGTCATAGGGCACAGTCAAAGCAGGCATAGGGGTTAAAGCACCGACCATGAACCACAATGTCCTCTATTCATGCCCAGCCATGGACCTTTGTTGTATGTCAATCTCTTGCTCCCCTCTTATCCTGCCATCTCTCTACTGTGTCTCTCTAATACAGGCATTTAATGCACAAAGTATACTTGGTATCTGACAATAAAAAGCTAAGGGATCACTAAAGTTATTACAATTTGTCCTAAGGGGAACATGAACAGATTCAAAGATTAATGGAAATAGTTGTTGAGAAATTGAATTTAAAAACCACAAATGTCAACTACATGGTGGCAATGAAAGAAAAGTCAGAGGGATTATTAAGTCACT
Source organism: Gymnocephalus cernua (assembly GCA_023631565.1). Classification (NCBI taxonomy): domain Eukaryota; kingdom Metazoa; phylum Chordata; class Actinopteri; order Perciformes; family Percidae; genus Gymnocephalus; species Gymnocephalus cernua. Next base: position 35,612,569 of record CM042429.1, read on the forward strand.
AAGATTCATCATATGGGTACCACAAATGTTAAAATGTGAGACATTTCATGTCAATCCATTAAATAAACCGTTAACCCCCCTACACGAGACTGTGAGTTCCCTGAGCAGCTCCTTCAGCAGCAGACTGCTGCACCCTCAGTGCTACTGCAGGTCCTTCATTCCAGCAGCAGTCAGACTCTTTAATGCAACATCATAATGTAGCACTGCTAGCTAGCTAGCTTAGCACTTTGAGATTCTTTTATGAAAAGTGCTTTACAAATAAAATGTATTATTATTATTATTATTATAGCTGTTTCTGCAATATGAGCCAGCACTGGATAATATTCTGCACTATGCATATTTATTTATTCATTTATCACTCTTTGTTACCTCCAACTGTGTGATATGTCATTTCTATCCATCTGTATATCTGTGTTTATATACTGTCTGTTTATATAAGGGTGTTTATTGTGTAAATATGTTTGTTTTATTACTATTATTATTATAACTAATTCTATTGTTTCTATTTCTTATACGTTATGTATGTTTTCTTCTATTTAATGTGTATTTGTGTTATTCTGATGTGTGTATTTTTTTCTTCTTTTGAGCTGCTGTAGCACAGGAATTTCCCCGGTGTGGCATTAATAAAGTCTATCTTATCTTATCTTAACTTGGTTAAAAATGTCAACTGACTTCTTCCTTTGCTCAGCATAAATATTACAGCCACTAGAGGGCTTGTAACTTCAACAGAAACAGGTCGTTTTTGAGGGCGTTTGCTGAAATGAATGATGTTGTCGTTCGTCTCGGGAGAACAGTCTCTTGTTAAGATATTTTTAGCATTAACCAGACGTGGACGGTCATTACCATCCTGATGCAAAACGACTATGAACAACACACGAGAGGTAAGTGCTCATGGGAGAAGGGGGCTTTTTAAGAATCTGTGCCATTATAAGAACTGGATACAGCGTTCGAGGTGGAGCCCTGGTCATTTCTATGAAAGTTGCTCAATGATGCATGAAGCCACTGTGGAGCCAAAACCACTTATAAAATGACCTGGATGATCCGCACTGCTTCCGCACTGTGCGGCCCATAGAGCAGGCGCACTAGAGACCTCCACTCGCCGAGCCCGCTATTTCCAGTTTAGAGCTCTGCTAACTTGAATGGGGATTACATTATTAAATTGTGCAGCTCTTCTAGACTTTCCAAATGTAATTGGATCGAATGGACCAAATTCTGATAGTGAAACAAATCATTTCAAGGGGGGTTGTGACGCTCCAAAAAAATGTATCTACTGATTAACATAAGTCTCTTTCTCCATGTAAGTCTCTGGGGGAAAGTATTTTTGGGCCAGAGGGCATCATGTGACGAGCAGGGAGTTGTATTTCCACTGTTTGGCCACTATGTTAAAATTGATTCAAAGCTCAGCGCACTTCCTGGAGGCCTGAGCCCGTATCCCTAAAGAATTTTTGTGCAAAAAGTGTCTCCTAGCGGCCAAATTCTAAGAAAATGCTCCTTAGAGATGCAATTACTTCACCAACTGGGCCAGCAACAAACCTTGCTCCTCAGTCCAGTTTGGCTTGCGATTCCTTTTTTTCTCCATTTTCTGTGTTTGTAGGATATTTGTTAACAAGCCTTCATAAATAGACCAGCCAGCAATCACAGACATTGATAAAAGCTGAGCCGTGTTACCCTCGTTAAGACCACACTGAGTTGTAACGTTGCAATTTCTACTTCATTAAGGACAGCCCCTTGAGATAGGCCATCTTGTTTTCAATGGGGTCCATATGGGAGTAAAAGTACAAAATATGCCAGCTAGGATATTAATATGAGCAAATAAGACACAAATCATTATTTGAACAGGGTGTAATGAGCTTAAGTTTTCACATATTTTAGATTCTAATGTTAGGCTATAACCCCTACAGCTTACTATTCATTTTCCAGATATTTTCTTGAATGTGAAATATTATTTACAATTACAGTCTGCATAAGATTAGAGTGTATAATTATGTTTATTGATTTGAGGGTACATCCTTTGCTCATTATCACCAAAATCAATCATTTTCATCAAACTTGTAGGATCAACCAATCACGGCTTTTGAAATGATGACTCATACCTAGCAACGGGGTCAACCACACCTCCTCACTAAGATAGGATTTTCCATCCATTCCTTGCTCAGAGTTCACTGAAAATGTTCTGGAATCACTTCTAAGCTAAAACTCCTGGCAAGGAACTTTTAGGTTAAGTTAGGAGCTCTCTGAGAGGATTCTCAGAATCTTTAGGGATACGGGCCCTGGTCTGTGCCCATGGACCCTTTCTTTGAATTAATCCGTCCATGGCTCTCACATACAGTCGAACTAAATCAGGCAGTGGTGGAATGTAACTGAGTATATTTACTCAAGTACTAAATTTGAGGTACTTGACAGCTTTAGTTACTATTTACTTTACAAATTAAGATTTTTGTAAACAAAACAACGTAGTTTATAAAATACAATGTTTTATTAAAAATTAAACTACACAACAATATATATAGGCCTATAAGTCCAGCTGAAATGATTAACCCATTGATAACTTAGTTGATTGACAGAACGGTTTTAACTTTAAGTACATTTCCCTAATGATACTTTTACACAAGTAACATTTTCAATGACGGACTTTTACTTGTAACAGAGTTTTTTGTCAGTGTTGTATTAGTACTTTTACTTAAGTAAAGGATCTGAATACTTCTTCCACCACTGGTATCAGGGCAACTAATTTATATTTGATTGTATTATATAGGTGTTGCTCCTGTATTTTGCACCTGGTCATCGGCATGGGGAAGCCCCCTCTCTGTCATCTTGGCTGCATCTTCCTCATCCACACCGTCCACGCAGTCACATACTCTTCTGTTAATTGTTGTTGCTTTCGTTCATGCTGTGTTTCTCATTCCTGACCTGCAGCACCTAGGTGTGTCTGTTTGGCTGAAGGCCAAGAAGGCGTGGAACAGGTATAAAGACACTCAACAACTCATGTTCCGACTTGATGCAGCTGCTTTCCCTCTACAGCTAAAAGGTAGGCAGCTTTCTGTGGAAAAAAAGTTGGACATTATAGATTCATCTACTTTGAACATTTGTGTTGACTAATAACCTTTTATAGCACTTTCGGTTTTACTGTTGTCAAAACTGCTTTTATTGAACAGAATGTTGGCATACTTACATACAGGGCATGAAGTTAACTTTTTTGACCACCAGCCACTGTGGCGGGTGGATTAAAAAATCCACCTGCCACAATGACTTTTTACCAGCCAGATTTTTTTTTTGCCTCATAAAGGTGAAAAACAGGAATTACTGTGTCTCTCTGATCCTATCCTGTCCTATTCATCGTAGCCTGTGTATTAAGACAAAACATAATAATTTATTGAATTAATCAAATTTGAACATACAGCTAAGCCTATGTGTCAGTGGCTTGTTGATCTTTACATTGTTAGTTAATTTTCTATCCTGGTCTGGGACACACATTCATACGGTTTGAGTAGCTACTTATTGGACTTTAACTTATTGCACTTACAATAATGAGCGTAGCTGTCCTCAATTTAGGTAATTATGTACGCCTCATCTCCGTTTTTTTTCCTGCATTCACCGTGTGATTGTGTCCGTGTGTCCGTGTGTGTGTGTGTGTGTGTGTCGCGGGGGAAATGGAGCAACAGGACAGGACTGAAACGGCAGCAGCTTTCAGAGTGAAACATCGCTACAGCGTACATTGATGTTAAAATTTCTACCGGTTGGCAGGATGGTCTGAAATGTTTTGCACGGTCTGGCTGTACGTTTTGTTGGTAAATGTGAAATGTTCGAGTCACACACGTCTTGTCTTCGTTATCAGAAACAAGGAAATGAATTTGACCCGTTCTCACTACCGATTGGTCAGTGGCTGCACGTGGGACTGCTGGGATTGTCGCGAGTAATGCAAATGCGATAGGGGGCCCCGGCTGTCAATCAATGTCTTCCAGTGATGCAGGCCCCTGATTGGTCTGGGCCCGTAAGCAACCGCGTACCCTGCTTACCAATAGTTGCGCGTCTGAATCACTCAATTCTCATTGGCTACCCGCCAATGTGGCAGGTAGATTGACAGTGTTACCCGCCAATTGCAAAATTCACCCGCATTTGGCGGGTGGGCGGGTGTTAATTTCATGCCCTGCTTACATATATACATACATTATTGTACTTTCTTTCTCAGTCTCAGTCACCCTCAGTCTGTCAGTCTGTCTCAGCGATGACTGACTGCAGTCTCTTAGATACTATGAGTATTCTTTCTTAAGTTATTGGCTGGAACTTAAACCTAACAGGGCATTTATTTTTGTGCTGCCAACTTTGTGCTCCAGCTAATGCAAAGACAAACTGTTTTTTCTTCTGGACTTACCAGTTTGTCATCTTTTTTTTTTAAATCTCCCTGTTATACAATTTAAATAATGTACAAAATATGCTGTATAATGCTGACTTGAGGCCACTCATCTATTAAAGTCATGCACTGTATAAAAAAGGTTAAAGTTCTTAAAATTATAGACAATGTCTGTTTAGATCAGGGCAGGTGAGCTGTTATTTACACAACAGGCTCAGTTATGGTTCATTTACTGTATGCTGTACTTTTCGCAGGTGACTTCAGGATATCCTGGTTCCAGACATTTTAAATCACACACCGTACCTCTAATTTGTTTAGCGATACAAAAATATTGATTCAACGTCAAAGTGAAACTAAATGACAATTCAGTAAGAATATCAAGTAGTGACACATTTTTATTTCTTTGGAACGCAACACAGGATCAGTCTTACTCAGCAGAGGTGACTCTCCCTTCCTGAGAATGCTTATTTGTACATATATGAACATATTTGCTTTGACAGACAGTTGGCAGGTTAATTCATGATGAAAAGAAGCTTGGATTAGGGATAGGCATGCAAGTAGAAACACTTTACAATCAAACGCAGCGGCTCTGTTTAGTTAGAAAACTGGTGACTCATAATGTTTGATATTGATTTCATCAAGACTGCTGGGTTACACTTTACTTGAAGGTATCTACATAAGAGTGACATGACACTGTCATGAACATGTCATAAACATTATGAACAAGTCATAAACGTTTATGACATAACGCTTCTTTTAGTAAGTGTCATTGTTTTTTTGTCATGACAAGTTATGGTTATGGTCAAAGTTAGGGTTCATATGTCATGACTGTGTCATGTCACTCTTATGTAGATACCTTCAAGTAAAGTGTTACCGACTGCTGTAAGTATTCAGTCTTCTTTAACTAAGTAGAATCGCAATACCTTGAACTAAAAATACTCCACAACAAATAAAAGTCCTGCATTTCAAGTTTTATTTAGTAAAGTATTAGCAGCAAAATATATGAAAAGTATCAAAAGTACTCATTAGGCATCCAAATGGCTCCTGTCGGCTATATCATAGTATTAGATTATCAACACGGATGCATTTGTGTGTATGAGGCATTTAATATTTAAGCTTGTCAAAGAAGCTAATTATAATTTCTTTCTACATACTAAATTGGTGGATAGTTTAATCTATAAAAATGTATATTCTATTAGCTACTCATCAGTTATATTTAAACATTTATCTTTAACGAAACTAGCTCTCAAATAAATGTAGTAGTGTAAAAATTACAATACTAACCCCTATAATGTAGTAGAGTTGGAGTATAAAGTAGCATAACGTTGACATACTTTCCACCATTGGAGACTGTTTTGATTGAGTCTGTTAGCGCTCTTAATAACCTGAAAAATGTAGCTGATGCACACTAATGATTGGAATTTAGCTTAATATGAGTCACCTGTTTTGTTTCCTGTAACCATAATCATAATTGTATCTCCTGTCTAACTTGCTCTTGCACCACAGTCACGCTTAAGTATTATGCAAAGTGACCAAGAGGAAAGTCCCAAGCTTCACAGGAACATTTACGAAAACACAGAAATCCTGCTTTGACAAATAGCTGTAACAAGGGAATTTTCCCAGCGTGGGATTCATAAAGTCTGTCTTATCTTACCTTATCTTACAACAGCAAAGAAAATGCTGAATCAACATTTCTGACATCAACAAACAATAAACCAAAATGATGGTCTTTACTAAACTGTCATTTAGTGCAGGAAATAAGGTTTTTCTGTTGTTTGGTCTACCCCTATAATTACATTATTTACTCTGAGCTTCAACATGTTTCTCCAGTTGTCCCAACCCCCTCATGGCATACTCCACCAGCACTATCGCACAGGGCTGCTTTGGGAAGGTGTACAAGCAGAAGTACAACGATACCTGGGCTGCTGTAAAGAAGGTCCCCCATAATCTCATCAGTAAGAAGGACCTGGAGAGGGAGTGTGAAGTGTACAAGTAAGTACAAGTGGTTTTGTTAATGTTTACAGATTTTAAATGGCTGAGGAGATGATAAGATGAAGGAACTCATGGAAAAGGAGAAGATGATTTCTTAAAATGCTGTAAGGTAAAACAAAATGTCAGAAGAATAAACACAGCTGTAAAATCACCATTATTTCAGTTATGTGGTGATAAGATTACGTAAAAACATGGAATTGAACAAAATCGGAGTTGCATGGTTCTTAATGGTGATGTCAATTTTAGGAAAAGAAGGTTTCCAATCTTTAATACTGACTTTGTTTTTGTTTCATTTGTGCTGATGAATTTCTCAATTTCTCTTTCTTTCCATGACTTGTTACTGCTGGTCTGCAGCAAGGCAAAGCATCCCAACATAGTGAAGCTTCTGGGCAACATAAATCTCCAAGATGGAAAATGGATTATTCCTCTAGAGTTTATCTTCGGCGAGGACTTAGAGACCACCATCTTCAAGACATCAAAGTCTAAAATACAGGTAAAGTTGTCGTGACAACAGACAAAAGGCACATGATTCAAGGTGAAATTAAATATAGCACATCAGGATTGTAGTGCCTGGAATACAAAATATAGTGAAACCACATTTTATTTTTATGAAACTGTGTAAAGCCAAGACAACATTACATGGTTCCAAATTCTGCATGGTTTGAATAAAGTAAGGCAGGTCACTATATGCATTTGGGACACGTCCTGTTCTTGTAGTGTGCATTGGTTGAATTTTAGGACTGAAATGTGGAAAAATGTAACTGTGAGTTTGTAGTTCACATCACACCTCGTTTACTTAGAAAAGCAGTTTAATTCAGGCCTGAAGGAAAAGGGCGTGCAACTCAACATGAGGAAGTTAATTAGTTAGGAATATAAGGTGGGTAACACTATGCCAATCCAGCTAAACTCGTTCTCAAATTTTCATCTTTACAGCTGACTCAGTCTATTAAGGGCACTATCATCATCGGCATGTGTGAAGGGCTGCTTCACCTCCACTCCAAAGATGTTGTCCATCAAGACCTCAAGCCTGAAAACATCATGGTGAGTCAGCATACTGCACGAGGGCTTCATGTCAAAAGTGTTACAGACACATATTTATTTATGGTAAAGAGCTCTACAAACAGTGGTTCATAAAGACAACCTTGCCTCTCTGTCTCAAGGGTTGTTAATAAGGTTACAGCAAGAAAGATGACAAGTTTTAAACTGATGGTTTTCTCTGAGGTTAAAAATCACTCACTACTTTTTTACTGTAGACTCATTAAGTCATTGAGTCATCAAAAAGGTTGAGCTAATTAACTAGTTACATTGTGCCATGTAGGTCTATTTTGGCACTTGATTACTGCAGACAAACAAAGAAAACAGAATTTAGACCTTTAAAGCTCTCTGAATTGTTTTGTAATTTTGTGAGAAAAAATGTCAAACAAACTAAACATAATTTGTCTCCCAGGTGGAACACAACACAAACAGAGCTGTCATCATCGACCTGGGACTGGCCAAGTTCTTCCGATTTGGTCTCAACTCTGCTGTTGACATGGGGAACCAGGCCTACTCAGCCCCCGAGGTGCTGCAGCGGGGCATACAGAGGGACCAGCGCTCAGATGTGTGGGCCATGGGGAAGATCATCGCTGAGCTCTGTGCCCGGGTTCGCCTGTACACACCCACCGTCTGTCCCGCCAAGATCAAGGAGACCCTGCCGGATCAGCCGTACTGCCATGCCGTGTGTAGGATGGTGGAGACTGACCCAACTCTGAGGGCCTCCATGGGTGGGGTCATAAGTGAGATACGAAAGGCCGGAAGTGAAGGCATCGTCCCCAGTGCACCCGTTCAAAAAGATTACCTTAAGCCACCTGCACCTCAAATTAATGTCAGAAACCTCTCTCCATCACCTGTGAATAGAGATGCATCTCCAGAGAACAGAAATCCATCGCCAATGAACAGGGCTCCGTCCCCGTTTAACAGGGACCCATCACCAATGAACAGGGCTCCGTCCCCGTTTAACAGGGACCCATCACCAATGAACAGGGCTCCGTCCCCGTTTAACAGGGACCCATCACCAATGAACAGGGCTCCGTCCCCGTTTAACAGGGACCCATCACCAATGAACAAGGCTCCATCGCCGTTTAACAGGGACCCATTGCCAATAAAAAAGGCTCCATTGCCGTTTGACAAGGACCCATCACCAATGAACAAGGCTCCGTCACCATTTAACAGGGACCCATCGCCGCTAAACAAGGCTCCATCGCCGCTGAAATGGGAGCGTTCACCCAGACCAGACTTCAAAGCTTTGAATCCACAAGCTGCAATGCACCTCTCTCCTTCCCCTCAGAGGACAGACGACATAAACAAACACCAGGCTCTGGTCCCAGCAGGCAGAACCGAGCTCACGCAAGACTTCATGAAGATGAAGTTGTACCAAGAGGCTGCCAAGGATCTGCCCTGCAATCTGCCCGCGACAGGGAGGGTGGTGATTCGGCACTTTGAGGAGAAAAATGGGGAGGTTGAAACATGGGAGCAGAAGGAGGTGGTGACTCGTGATGGGAAGATAGTCGAGTTCAGTGACATCAAGTTTAACAGCAAGTAAGAATAAGAGTTTGAGGACTTTATCTCTTTAAAAAGGATTGCATGTGCTGGTTAAATGGTTAGATCAGGGTCACCTAACTTTTGGTATCTTCTTAAAAGAGCATGTAAAACACATTTAACTGAGCTAAAGAGTCAACTGAGATTAAGTTACAGTAGGCACCTGTTTTAATAATAAAATGGATTTAAAACCTGTTATAAACTTAGAAATTCAGTATGCCTATGGCAGTTTGAAGCGGTAATAAGAGGACATCTTGAATGCTTTGGTTGTGCTGTAACATGTTTTTTCAGCCATGTTGATTGATAGCTCATTTAATTGCCAAGAAAGAAATATCTGCAGGCACGAACAGCCATCTGTGAATGTTTTTCAGCATCTGAATGCATATGACTGTGAATATGGGTCATACATTATGTGTATGTTTCTGTATATAATACATTGATTCTGAAATCTCAATTGCAGAGATACGTAGATTTTGTTTCTTTGGGATGCTTTTAAAACACTGTGTTTCATTAGATTGGCTTTATCTGTTTTAATAATCAGAAAATATGAGCAAGTAATGAAAAGAAGCACACACTATAGTTGATGGTTATAAACAAAAGCAACTAAAATCAGAATCAGACAAGATGGGCCAGCCCAGTAGTATACAAAAAACAAACTATAATACAACTTAATGCTAATGGGGCTGGTTGTTGCTCCAGAAAAGGTTGTCCCCATGATCGTGCAATGTAGTCCTCTTCTGTCTGCTCCAACCTGTGTAATGTAGGGGTAATATTTGATCAATCTTCATTGTTTGACACAGACGTAAAGCAGCTGAACAGATCTTGTTTTTTTTTCCAGTTAAGAAATACAAGTAAACTGTAGTTTCAACTTCTGAACTTCAGATGCTTATACATGTTAAGGCACCCAGGTTAGGGCCCGTGGTGATCGATCTTTTGAGTCCGTAGCACTTATGATTTTGACTGCTCTGCCCCCACCCTAACACTCTGCTCTTTCTGTGGATTCTTTTAAAAATCAGATAAAGACCTATGGCTACCTATTTGGACGGGTGTTTGGTTGAAATGTCTGTACTTTATGTAATATGTCATTTTAATTGTGTATTGTGTTTTTATTATGTATGGCTATGTTTTTATGCCCCAGTAAAGCACTCTGTGATTTATCTGTGAAAAGTGCTTATAAATAAATGTTACTTACTTAATATAATTCTGGTTTTACTGGTTTTCATTAGCTCCAATATTAGTGACTTCTATGGCTGAACTTATGAGTTACATGCTTCTTTTATGGGTCAAGAAAGTGTCAACCCCCATTGACTGAACAATGACAATATGGTGTTATAGTCTTGTTTGTTAGTTAAATGGATAACTCAAAGATTTCAGTTAAACTTGGTGGAAGGTTGGGTCATGGGCAAAGACAGTTTTCAGTGATCCAACCAAAGCTGGACTGTAATTTAGAAAGTGGGCTACTTTAGACTTTAGTCCTTAACTCCTGAACTGTGAGGTGTGGAAGCAAAGTACTTTTGTCCTGAATTCTTTGGTTCAGATTTATAAACAGATTTTCTGTCATTTTGATTTTGTGGCAAAATGACAAATTTCATCCAATCTTCCCCAAACTTGATTTTATTTAACAGTTAAAACTCTTGTTGCAACCAAATGTAGACAGCATGTGCACAAATCAACTCCAAGCAACCCAACAAAATGTGAAAGTCTATCATCTATAGGTAGGTACAAGTCTGACTCACTTGAGATTTTGTACGGGTCAACCTTCCTTGATTTAGATATTTTCCAAAAATCCTAATCTCTATCAGCAACTGTGTATCCATCAATCTGTGTATGTGTTTTTAAATAAATCTACATTATTGAAATAACACATTTTAACGGATCAGTGTGTAGGATTTAGTGGCAGCTAGCAGGTGAGGTTGCAGATTGTAACCAACTTGAATACCCCTCCCCTCACCCCTCCCTTCCCAAGCGCGTAAAAGAACCTATGGTGGCCTTCAGGAAATTTAAAAACGAGCCTGTTTGATTTGTCCATTTTGGGTACTGTAGAAACATGGCGGTGCAACATGGCGGGCTCCTATGTAGATGAAGGGCTCATTCTAAGCAAAAACACAATAATACTTAGTTTCAGGTGATTATATATATATATATAATACTTAATACTTTTGATAACACCGAAAATTCTGTGCAATTTCATTACTGTGCAATATAATTATTTCACAATGCATATCACACTGTATACAAATCATATTTATCTTCTATTTTTATATATGTATATAGCGTCTTGATTATGATATACCATTTTTCTCCCAATAGACCCCCCCCCCGCCCACCCACAAGTCATACACACTGGTCCTTTAAGTATTGTACAACCTTGGCCAATGTATTAACTGTTTAGTTACATTACCAAACAGCATGCTTTATCACAGCCACTGAAGTGAAAGGTGAGGCAGTCAAATCTAATAATAAACGTAGACAAACAAAGTTGTCGGGCCTCCTGTCAGGAAGAAAAAGCTAGTAACGGTTACATCTGTATTGTCAGTTACCAACTATTTTTATTATTAATCTGCGGATTATTTTCTCTTGGGAGCGAACACTCTGTTGACAGCCGCACTTATTTTGACTCACAAAGTAACTTTACATTTGGTAACTGCAGTGCTAGTTGTATTTTACGTGTGGAGGAATAAATCATTGCAATACAATCTCGAGCGCGTCACAGTGTGTTTATGCATCTCTGTGTTTAGTCCCTCGCGGCAGCACTTTGTTGGACTGCTTACAGCCACAACAACTGTTAAAAGTGAAAAATGTTATTTTGCTCTTTTACATTTGTCTCTTTTACCTTCCATTTTTCTTTATTACGTAAAGGCTGTTTTTGAATTCTTTCTTTTCTTATTTTGAAAGCAGGTCATCATCACTAGTCACCCTGCTATTTGTGTTTTTCAAGAAACTGTATGCTGTAAATTCAGGCGAATAATGACAAAAGCCCATGAGCATGCTCTGAATGTGTCCATCTTACCACACCCACTTAGAGTTCTGCCGAAAATAACAGTAAACACCCCACACAAAGGCGTTTTACTCTTCAGAGGAAACCACACATCCCACTTCCTCTCAGTTTGTGGCTGAGATAGAGTGAAGGATTACCAGCTCTAGATCCACACGTAAACCGCTGACTGAGATCATGAACTACCAAATGTTATCACTTCCGCTCAAACCGTGATGAAAACGCCCACCACCTACAATATAAGTGCACAATATAATAATTGATAAATACTATAAATGAGACCATAAACAACATACAATATGTGGCTCCTACAACTGTGCTTGATGTATTTATGAACACAGAGGGGTGCTGATGCCACCAATGGCAACAAAACACTTAACGGATGACCTGACCTTGATGCCATTTGTTTTTATATTAGTTTATATTTATTTTGTATAGTTATATTTTAAATACTTTTGTTGCCTAATTTCATTATAAACACCAACATTTTTCATCCTGACCTTGCTATTTATTTTTGAGTATTAAGCCTTTGGATGAGAGACATCACTGTTGCCTGTGTGGTGAAAAGTCAACAACAGCGCTAGCCGCTCTGTGACAAAGTAACACAAAATAATTGATAGAATTGGAGGAGATGAAAATGCATGTGAATTAAAAAAAAATAGAATACAGTATCGAGTGGTCTCATTAATTTAAAGATGATTTGATTGAAACGGTCACAATATAATGAAAACAGGGTTTCATCATTTTCACTTTAATTCATTCACAACACAAACTTGCCATTTATCATTAAAAGAAAGAGGCCTTGTGAGTGGAAGTAACAAAACATGATACGCTTTAAGTACATTTTATTTGAAACAGTGCTACCTTGATAATATAATATTTAGTTGTTTCCACCCTTGAGGCCACTTTCCATAAATCATATTGGCAATTCGATTTGTTGTTGTGAATGACGAAAGTCAGAGAAAATTATGAAACATGGCTGTTTTTATCATATCAAGGCTATTTCAATCAAATCACTTGATCATTTATCACTATTTTTTCAATTGACATGCATTTTTACCAATTCATTTTTGTCACTTCCACCCCTCATACTGTGAGTGTGTACTAAGGCAAACTGGTGCTTTGAACTAACAGTATGTTATGTCATGAGATAATACATTTTGACAACATACAGTGTGTCTGGCAATGGCATGGCTTGTTAAAAATTAACTCATCAAAATCCCTTTGAAATAAATTAAATTTGGGTCCATTATTTAAAAAAAAAAAACGTAACAGTAAACAGCACATAGAAACTCCAATATATATATCATGAGTATAAACAGAGTATAAATTATAAAATTACTGTATGTACTGTATTAGGATGCAGATTTGCTTCTGACCCATGCTCAGCTTTGTTTTAAGATACAGAACAACAAAAAAATCATTTGAATAATCAGTTTATTAATGAATTTAAGGCCACTCTGGACTGTGCAGAACTCATAAAGAGAGCAGAAATAACTCACAAAGTCACATTGCCCTGGGTTGCTTCGGTACTATCCTGTGATGGCAGCTTTCTCTGGCTGCTGAGCTTATCTACATCAGAACGGAGTCAAATCAAACATTAAGTACCTTCAAATAAAAAACCCAAAACATCAGGTCAAGTGTTAAGAGTAAATGATGGAGACTGTATGCTGTGACTTTGGGAATATGAGCTTCCTTTGTAAATTTTGTTCAAAAATACTCTACTCTTGGGATTTAGTGACAACACGGCAGATGGAAACTTGCATTTACAGTCACAATAAGACAGTTTCCAGTTCACAACACAGCATGCTTCATATTTTCTACATAAGCACTGATATGCATCATCTCCACATTATGCTCAGTACATTCCCTCACTAATTAGGTTCGTTGCCATGCATATTTAGCCTTGGTATAAAGATGCTATCCTACTAGTGACCAGGTGTTGAAATACTAGTATTGTGTTGCTAAGGCCATAGGAGTTGAATATGTATTTACATCAAAATGGTAATACAGATTATAGTTGTCCATTTATGAAAATCACAGGCAACCACTCTTAGAGCTCGTCTCGTCCATTTCAGCAGACGAATACCACAATGACACAAAGTCATACAAATAATGTTTTCAGTACAGTTAAAAAAAAAGAAAAGAAAAAAATGAAATCACTCGATCATCATGAACTATTCTCATTCCCTCAAGTTTTCTTCATCTGTGGTTTGTAAATTTTGGGAAATCTGAATGCATGTTGGTTTGAGATTCTTTGAACCCAGAACTAAAACATGCTAAGTGTTACTGAAATCATAACATAAGAAGTATACTGTACACACACGCACAATGTTTTATCCATAATCACAGCTTTCCATGCAGTTGTCTTTGGTTTTAGCCTGTTCACCTGCCAGTACAGCCACTCTCACTCTCACTGGAGGAAGGGACCGTTTCTTTTTTTCTCATGTTTACAATCAAATCTGTCAGAGTGGAAAGAAGTGAAGAGGAGGGCGCACAGTCGACATGCAGTACACGGGCACAAGTGGAAAGGAGTGGCAGATGTCTATGCATGATAACTTGTTAAAGAACTGACTTTCAGAGTCACATCGTGGAGAAACTGGGTCAATATTGAAGATTACACTGAGTGCCTAATTGTTTCATGCGTTTTGAAATAAACATATTGAAAGAATAAAAAACGAGAAAAGAAAGAAACCGCACGTTTCCTTATAGGCGAGTCTATAAATTGCATAACAACATCGCCAAAGGGAACATATCTCAGATTTCGGTCAAATTTCCCAAAATGACACACTGCCAGCGTTGGGTTGAAACCTCGCACCATCTATATGTCAACTTGACGATGTATTTAGACATTATTTTGTGGGTTTTTAAATGATCAAATCACATCAAGATGTCAAAGAATATTTTTCAAAAACACAAAACAAAAGACATAATCCTTCAATTGAACTGAAGAAAAAAAAAAAACATGCTAAATGTGATAACAGCAAAACAACTTCCATTGCCCATCAACAGCAATCATGGAGACTTGTCATGTGCTTCGGGCTCAAGCTACCGTTTGTCTACATGGTTAAATCTGGCTACAGTACCATGAGCTGGAAAAAAGCATTTACTAATCTCTACTTCTAGACATGATGTTGCAGAAGTGACTCTTTTACTTTTGTGCAGAGCAAATGCTTTTTCTAATTCATTTCTCAATGATATGTATAGATTAAGGACAAAAGATACATAATAAAGATTGACTGCATTTAAAGTGTTATGGGAGGAAGCCAGCACTCACGTGGGGCACATTTACATAAGGAGATATATAGTACACTGCACATAATCAACATATATATGAAGAAATGTTAAGACAGACTCCATTTTGATATGAATCTCACGTTCATCTGAAGGCAGAAGACCGATAACCGTCACCAAGACCTGCTCTGTTTGATAAAGGCAAAAACACGCAAAAAAAGAAAGTTGATATTGAAAGTAGATATCGGATATGCTGAAGCTTTAAAGGCTGAACTCGTCGCACTAATGCCACATAGAAGACCTGTACCCTGGCCTTGGTGTACAGAACTAAAATGTTTTCACTTTACTCTCATTCACATGGGTAATTCCACTGAACATAAATTATGTGTACAGCATCCATAACTGAAAACATTAGGAAGATTAAGTCTATCTTTTGATACACATACTGTACCAAACAAATATCGATCAGCATCTCTGACCCCAGGCATCTGCAGGCAGATCGGATATTTGCGCCGTTATGTCAGAAGCAGTACTAATGCACAAATCTGTCGAGTTCCTTCATTCCGTACTCATTGTAGCAGCTTCACACACTCAACTGGAAACAAGGAGCCGTCTCCTTCACTCGTTTACCGGTATTCATTGGCGCTGTGACAAAAAAAAATGTGTTTGACTGCTGGAAATTGCAGCTACTGCTCTATTAAATTCAATATTCTAAATAATGCAAGATATGAGTGAAAAGACAAAAAAAGAACAAGCTTCTAAGGCATCACAAGGTTTAACCAGCGACCACAGCGCTGTAGATATATAAACTCATAGAGTCCAACTTTTACCCTTCACTCTTCACTGGGGCTCCCTTGGAAGAAGAATAATCAGTGATGTAACCGGAAGGTGGAGAGCCATTACCTCACAGTTGAGAAATCAAGGTCAATTGTTTTAATTTTCAATAAATCAAGTGTTTTCATCACCCAAATGAGTGCCCCACTGTCCGCAGGCAGTACGATGTTGACTCTGCACTACTAAATTCCTGAACTAATTGCTCCACAAACTGACGAAAAATCTTCAAATGGGCAGAAAACTCCAGGCGACTGAGGAGGAAAACCACCATCCTACAGCATTTACTAATGGGATTAACCCATTGAAGTTATGGCAGAGTGAAACATGATTAGCGGTCTCTTAGGGTAGACTTTTTCTCTGAGTGGCCCTCTTTGAGTTTGGCAGGGGGTTTGGCTGAGCCTTTTGCTGGGACTTCAGCAGGTGCTTTGACTGCAGCTTTGGCATGTGGTATTGGTGGAGGTGGATGTAGGCCGGCCTCAGTGCCGATGTTGACAGTGATGTTGGTGTAGAGGGGCATGTATTGCCGTGAGATTGTCTCATACTCGGCTGTGTTCATCCCATCCAACTTCCAGGTCTGACGCGTCTTGGCCAGCATGTTGAACCTTCAAAATGAAGACCAAAGACAAAGCCCTGAATAATAAAGGCCGTGTATCTTTGCATTTTACTTGTACGTTAAAAACGATAAAATAGCACATTTTCTGCTGTTTCTGCTTATGATCCAGTATTGCAGAGTTTGTCCCCTTGACCTCAACACATTTCAGATTTTGAGTCTGCGTGCAAACTAAATTCAGATTTGCCGCTTCAAACTTTCCACATGAAACCAAATGCATCAACTTTTTTACCATACCTTTTTGGGTTCACATCATTGCCTTTGTCCAACTTATGTTTAATCATCTTGTAACGGCCGACCTTCAGGGATGGACGACTGATATACATCCCCCCCAGAGACACTCTGAGAGACGAGAAACAAACGTCAGTCAGTCCAACTAAGTCACACACTTCACCTTATGTGATTCAAGGGGACATGAACCAAAACATTGGTCTTGGGGTAGAGCTTTTTTGGTTAGTGTTTAGTATTTAGTGTTGATCAGATTACTCAGAGTGCAGACATTACTTAACCAGAACTTGAAAACTGAGAACTAAATGTCTGACTGGCTAAGGATGCAGTAAAATCACAAGGGAACCTCCCATCTGGCCTGAATTATTCTCACCTGACTCCAATATCGTCGTCCTCTCCACCCCAGCCCCAGTAGTTGTTGGGAAAGCCGTTCATCTTGAGGTAGTGCAGTGGTGTCAGAGCTGACACTCCTCCAAAGTACATCTTGTACGGAAGCCTGGAGAGCATTAAAGTGTTTAGTCCAAATGAATGTGGAACATAGAATGTGCTTATGGGTCCATCTGTGAAGAGCAAACCAGTCAATGGACATTCACAGAAAAGACAGGACATACTTGTAGCCAAACTTGTCCATGGCAATGGCCGCGTGCTTGGGGTTGGAGTCGCAGACGTATGTGTTGCGATCGTCCTCTGGAATGAGGTCCACGTCATGGAAGAAGAGACAGTCCCAGTCTTCCTCCTTCATGGCCTCCCGGAAACCCACATTCATCAGCTTGGCCCGGTTGAAAGTGTAGTTTCCCGCCTGCCGCGAAAACACACACTTAATGTCAGAGCAGTCAGTGTTACAATGATCTCAACAAGTTTTGATATGGTAATGGATAAAAGGGACATTTTATTTATAGTTTAAATACACAAAAAGGTGAGTAGGATTCACAGTATACAGAAATCCCATGATACGATAAGATTTACCAGTGAATGATAAATATAGCCTAGATATACTGCTCATCTCTACCACAATGTTAATGTTAATGTTTATCAACCTACTAGACCTATTTTGAGGTATTCTCCGAGCTGAGACATGACAAAATATAAGAAGACAGATTCAACCATATAACAAATCCAGCTCAAGAGGTGTAAGAGATAAACTGCTGAGGAGCAAGTAAACATGAATGAATTGTTACAAGCAGCTAAGGAGATTAAACCCTCCAAGCCACTTGAGCATTCTCATCCTCTAATATGCACATCCAGTGACAGACACTAGAGGGCACTCTTCATCTAGCCTCTACTGTAGTGGATACCAAACAAAGGATTCTATGTGCATACAGACCAAATTAAATAGATAATAGCTGTAAATATCCAACAACAAAAAAACAAATTCACCTTTTGACTCTTCCCTTAGTGTACTAGTACAGTGCACCGATAGCTTGGCCTGTGGTATTGCTGCTTGTAGCTTTCTCCAGAACTATTGCATCCCAAAATGACTTACAGATGGCCCACAAAACACTTAATATGCAAACCCACTGTGCAAACCTGACTGTGTACTTCTACTTCTGAGGAAAACTTGGACTTGTACTACTACATTTACCTGACAGAGAAATTTTAACTGGTTACGCTGCAGATTCAGATTTTACTCACAAAACTTCAATTAAAACATGGAGTATTCACAGACATTTGCCACATGGCCTCATGCGCCACCCATCAGGCCCCTTATGACCTGGTTGCGTGTGTTTCACCTGGTGAATGACGTAAATTCCATAGTTGAGCTGTTGTCGCTGCAGAAAAGGATGCAAGTAGTATAGCAGGAACTTAAGGTGGTGTTCTCTGTTTCTGTGGGGAATGATGATGGCTGTTCGGTGCCTCGCCTCACAGTCGGGCGGCCTGTAGCGTCCTCCACGCACCACCAGTGGATTTTTCCTCTGAACCTCTGCTAGAGTGAGCCCTGATGGAAAGCTGACGTGTATCGGCCCACCTGTGAGCAGTAAAATGGCCTGCTGTCATTACCAGTAGGAAACAAGATACGTTTAATCGAGTGAAGGCAAATAATCTGGTTATAATAACAGAGGCTATGATTTGAACAGGACATTTCAAATGACCCGATATGCTGAACCGAACTTATTCCTGGAAAAGAAAATCCTGATGCTGGCACAGAGCTGGATGTGTTCGTAAATGTACCAAACAAGTTATGAGACTTGCTCTTTCTTAGATTTAAATGGAAATTTCTGTATTTTTCAACCTGGACCATATTTGTTGTTTTTGTGTCTAAGTGACTAATGGGGACATACCCTTCACCATACCTAGAGACTGGCATCGGGTACTTTCCATAAGATCATCTCTCAACGCAAATCAAACCAGCTATTAGGCTAACTGAAATAAAACCATGCCAATCTCTAGGTATGGTGAAGGGTATGTGATGATGTGGGGCTATTTTAATTCCAAAGGCCAAGGGAACTTTATCAGGAATCATAGTATCCTGGATCTATGAAATAACTGGCATTTAAAAATAAAAATCTGCCTGCTGCCTCTATGGGAATTTAACATAGGGGTGTACTCACTTTTGTTGCCAGCAGTTTAGACATTAATGGCTGTGTGTTGAGTTATTTTGAGGGGTCAGCACATTTACGCTGTTATACAAGCTGTACACTTAATACTTTACATTGTAGCAAAGTGTAATTTCTTCAGTGTTGTCCCATTAAAAGATATAATGGAATATTTACAAAAATATGAGTGGTATATATATATATATATATATATATATATATATATATATATAAACAAACTGTTAGTTGCAAACATAGTTGAGTTTTGTTTTTGGAAGAATTCCAAACTGCTCCCCAAAAACTTGCCTGTGATATGCCAACCTGAAACAAATGTGCAAAGATGTGGAGCTGGCTACATTCACCTCCTGTGACAGAAGCCCACTTATCACTTAAAGCGGAACACCCTTAATTATTTAGAACTTCAAACCAAAAAAATAAGGTTTTGTACCAAGCTGTAAACAGGTTTAATTCTGGTGTAAAGTTGGGCATTTTAACACAGGGGTCTATGGGGACTGAATACCTTTTGGAACCAGCCTCAAGTGGCCACTTGATTAAGTGCAGTATTGGGCACTTCATTTTTCAGCACCGGAGGTTGCTGCTTGGAAATACCAGATATTCTTTCAGGTGGTTTCTGCTCACTTCCAGCTGCCTGACAGAATGTTTAGTAACACCTCAATGACCTTTATTTATCACTTCAATGTATTTTATCATTTTTTTGTAGGAAAGTAGTCAAAGCCTTCTGGCTTAGTCATCACATTTAGTTTCAAATAACTGGCAGTAATGTGGGAATGAAAGGGCAGACAGAAAACTAAGCCTGCTTTGACAGTGCATCCTAGTCATACTGAATAAAACGTATGTAGGATCAGATCATCTAGGTAATGTGTAACAAATCACAAATATAGGACAATATAAAATATAGGATGTGACAAGATCCACTTACTACCTTTTCCCCAAAGTTTTCTACCATATCGCACTTTTCTTCATCAGGGGATGGAGTTTGCTTAGCTGTCTTTGAGCAAATGGAGAGAAGAGCGAGATTGAACGCTCTGGAGAAAAAAGGCCAGTAAAGGACGTTTTATGCTTGACGCGTTGGAGGTGGCGCGCGCATTCGTGACATCAAAATGACGTAATTTCCGGCCGGCGCGTCCGATTTTCAGCGCTGAGGGCGCGCACCAGTCTATTTTTTTGGAAGCGCTAGTATAACTGAAGCAGTGCGTGCGGAAATCGTGACGTCACGGGACTGCTGTGAGTATTTATACTCGCGCTGGTGGTCGCGGCACTAGTTGCAGTCTTCTCCTGAACAGCGGTGGCGCTAATGCGCAAAGGCTACCGATGTTCTTCTAAGGACTAGAAGAAGAAGAAAAAGATAAACAACGGCAGAACAGGCAGCAACAGTGCCGTCAATGCTTCGATTTGATTCAATGAGCTACTTGGTCAGATAAAGCCTTTCATTCACAAAAAAAGAACTCATCTTAACCCAGTAAGTTTACAAGAGAGACTTGCAGTCACTCCGCGAGTCCTGGCATCCAGTTTCCCAGGAGCTCGTTCAGGCTTTCTGTTTCCGGTTTGTTGGGCGGCGCTGAAAAAAATAGACTGGTGCGCGCCCTCAGCTCGTGAGCTGAAAATCGGACGCGCCGGCCGGAAATTACGTCATTTTGATGTCACGAATGCACGCGCCACCTCCAATGCGTCAAGCATAACCCGGCCTTAAGTAGACCTTGAGTTAAGATTTTACAATAATTTTTTTATAGTACAAGGTTGAGCTAAATATAAAGTCGCTGCACGTTGTCATTGATTCTGTTAAAATTAACAAAAACAAATGGCTGTCTGGCAAATGTGTTAAAGTAAAGGAATGCAAGATTTCCTCCTTATGGAAGCAATGGTTCAAGCAGTAAAGAGCAGTCTTAACACTGATCATGTGTTGTCAGCTTTAACTATGATTGTGCATTGATCTGCAAAACATGATGCAGGACATTTTTTTTAAAACAAGCCATTTGCTATTTCGACTGACAGATTTACATCAAACCTAAAAACTTTCTGACAGATGTTCAAAATCAAAAAATTTAAAAAGGGACATCACAACTAATAATCTTGACTGATAATCATCAACCATTTCATTTAACTGCTTGCTTGTAATTACCCTTTGTGGTTGCCAATTTTCCTCCACATCATGACCTACATTGATGTACGTACATGGGCAGTACAGTATTCTTGCCTGCTGTCTTACTGAGTCGATGTCAGTGTCCGTTATATCGTGCATGGGTCCCCAATATGGTTGCCCATCCCAGTTTCTCAGAATTTTTATTTAACTTGCTTCTTTTCGTTTAAAATCAATGCTGACAGATGACAAAAAAAATCAAATGACACATCTACTAATTCAGCGTGGAAAGTCCCATTCAGCTCATCCACAAGGTCTGTGTCAGTTCAACAGCCATACTCCACTTGCTAAACCAGTTTCAGTGAAACTCCAGAGGGTTTCGGTTTAGTTTCTGCAGTCTGGTATCATATGCAGTAATAACTCAATTACCTTTTAATTCTTTTTGATAAGAATTAATACAAAAAAAAGGTAGACAATGCCCTTACTTCATTCAGAGCTAGTTTTAGAGAAGCAAATTTACTGTACATCCACTGTAAACAACTAAAGTTTTAGTTTGTTCAAGTTTCCAAACCTGCCTAAACTGCACCTCAATCTACATATTTTTGCAAGCTGTAAACTTTACTACAACTACAAACTGTTTTACTACAACAAACTACCACAATCCAACACTACCAGGCAGCCGCTGATTTTGTACAACTCTATTCCCAGTAGTACAATGGCCCACCAGCTATCATTACACAAGTGATGGCTCAACTTTGTTGTGCTTAAGGGAAATGCATTTGGGTGCCATTGCTGCTGCTGAACAAGAGCAAGAGTGAAAATATAATTCTCAACTTCCAATAGCACAGCATAATATAGGGCTAGGCGATATGGACCAAAAACCGATATACGTAAAAACCAATAAACGATATCTTCGGTATATTTAAAAAAGTGGGCTAAATGTTCAGTTGTAAGTCAAAGCCACGTGTGAGATGTCACATGGACTTTTATTAAAACAGACAGGGTTTCCTTTCCTGGTTGAAAATATACAGCTGCAACACATGAACATGACAAATTATTTAAAATACCCTATGTTAAATAAAAAGCCCTATCTCTGAAAAACGCCCCTTCAGCTGTTTTCAACAACAGTAACAGACTGATTAAGAGAGAGAGAGAGAGAAAGAAAGAAAGAAAGCAAGAGAGAAAGAAATAAATAAAGAGAGAGAGAGAGAGAGGGAAAGAAAGTAAGAGAGAAAGAAAGAAATAAAGAAAGAGAGAGAGAGAAAGAAAGTAAGAGATAGAAAGAAAGAAAGAACGAGAGAGAGGGAGAGAGGCAGAGAGAGAGAGAGAGAGAGAGAGAGAGAGAGAGAGAGACTCATAGAGAAGAGATGGAGTGTGCAATGGACTCAAGTGTATGATACAAAAGTTTCCTTTGTCCATAAAGCCGATTGTTACTGTACAGTTCTCTGGTTTATCAGTGAAATTTGACCGGAACTTTTCCCATTTCACCAATGAAAATAAACCTTACAGGTGACCGGCACCAATTTTCTTTCTAGTGGAAACCCTGTGCAAAACTCACCTATTGAAATGGAGAAGTCATCAACATCACCAACTTTCAAATAATCAAAATCCAGTGAAATTAGCTTTTCAATTATGACAATGTTAGTTGACAGAGGGGGCAATTTATTTGCAAGGACACCCATCAGCTTCTATCAGTAACTCATAGTCAAGGTGAAGGGACAATATTTAATGAACAACAACTATATTTAATTATGGAAAATTGGCAGGTAAATTTGTACATAAATCAATGTAGTATTCAGAGATTTACTCGTGTGAAGGAGAGTATGTTCTACCTTCTGTAACAAAGTCTAATCAGATACGATGAAATGAAATGGAAGCAGGCAAGACCACTCACCTATAAGAGGGGATGTCTTCGGGCAGTAGGGCATGCCATCTCCATGGCTATAAGATTTGGATATGTGAGAGAGGTTGGCATATACATCCCCTCCAGCGATGCCTGCTGCTGTGTGGTTGCGGCCTGTCAAACCAGTGGTGTCAGGTTTGCGGAAGATGCGGATGAAGTACGAAACCCTCTTCTGGTATCCCTCTCGAGACAGCAGTGCCATGACCACCAGCTGGATGCCCAGGAACATGAACAGGTAGCGCCATTTGGACTGGATACTGACCATGGCGACAGCTCTTCGTCGTCAAAGCAACAAAAGGTTTGGAGAAGACAGTGCAGAAAGTCACGGTATGGTGCAACCTGACTCTCAGGCTCTAAAAAGTGATGACTGTTAACTGTGTATTTGATGGAGCCTGGTGTTGTGGCCCACAAAGTCAAATATACTATGTACCTTTTCTAAAATATGGCAACACACATGATAGTTGCTGTAAGTTAGGTTACAAGCACTAATTTGTGGCACTATGGAGTATGAATATAGTGCTAGATAAGTAAAAAAGACAAAAACTAACACAAAAAGGCACTTTTGGTATGCTGCAATTGAAAAAGACCAAGGAGAGGAAAAATAGAAAAATATTCTAAACCAAGAAAAAAAGTTATTGTCTACTTTTCTCTATTTCACTGCATTCCTTGCTGCAGGCCACTATGTGGCAAATATCTCCAAAGTGGACTGTCAGTCCAATTTGTGATTGGCGTGGGGTGGTAATGCCAGTCCCACATCATGTAGTTTGACCCCCATTGAATTCCATCCGTTGCCCTGTGAAGCTCATTCTCCTCCAGTCAAATAAATGGCAGCGTCAGTGTCTCTCTCTCTCTCGCTCTCTCACTCTTCCTCCCTTTGTGAGGTTTATGCTGCCTTCTGTTCTCTCTCATGTGCTCTCCTGAGGGAGGCCTCCACAACAACAGCCACCATGACAAAAGGGAGCATATGCAGCCGTATAGGCCCTATACTTTACAGAGGATTACACAGCTTCCATCGACTCACTGCCTGACTGGCTGGAGAAACAGGGGGAGTGGACCATTACTAGCGTGGGAGGAGTGGTCAGTGGGTTGTGTGTGTCAAAAGTCAGGCTGAGAGAAAAAGGAATGGGGGAGCCGATGGAGGAATAGGAGGGTGAGCTTTGATTCCAATTGCTATTGTTGTACAATGATGCAAGCCCCAGCTCCAAGACACCTCAAGCAGCTGCCTGGGCCGACAGCCATTAGGCTCACTGGATGGACAGGAACTGGATCAGTCACTCCAGCACAGCTCTGAAAGACAAGACACAGAAGAGGAGGAGGAACTGTTACATTGACCGGCACCCTTTGGTTCAAACTGTTGACATCAGCAGAATGCTTTTCCCACACAAACAATGAGTGATTGTGTGCAACACAGGCCCAACAAATGGATTGTGTTTGTTTACATGGAGAATCAACAGCACAGTTGGATAGTCTTGATTAATCAGGCCCAGCATGGGCTCCAGTGCAGATGCCTCCCAAAGAGAAGCCTGCAGCCCAAAGAGGATGGCAGACGGGAAGCCGTGCACTGCCGTGTGGAGGAAACTTCCTAGTTCTAGAGCCAACAAATTCAATGGCCCTATTGCTGCAGGCTGCTGCAATGTGGTGTTTGCAGACCATGCATAACCCCTAACCCTGCTCTTACGCCATCCGCTGCAGTGTCCAACACATCCTCAGTCACAAATCAATTAGTGCTTGTTAAAGAAGCCAGACTCAGACCACTAATCCTAATCCCACTCAATGCTCAGACTGGTAGAGAATGAGACGCGGAGATAAAAACAGCTAATGGTAGCTTCCAATCTCTCACCAATACATAACACCATGAATGATTCTACTAGGGTTGTGTCGATGGACGATATCATCGTCCATCGTAATGGCTGGCCAACATCACGATGGAGAGCCACCATCGTGATGCCACACACCCCACCCTGTCAGACATACTAATCCTAGTCGCGGGCGTTGGACGGGAAATTGACAACTGTTTTTCTCCATAAACAACATGAAATCAAAAAGAGGGTTAACTTTACCTGCTAAAGATTTACCACCGTGGTCAGAAATAACAGGGGAGACACTTTGTTTCTCTCACTATGACTTTAGAGTTGCTACTCACAAAGCTAATCGCCGTCACTCTCTCTATCACCCACTCCCCACACACACGCCGGCTCGACGCCCACACCCGTGCACAAGTAAACATCAGGCCGCTTACGTATGCTACAGCGAAAGCTCTGCGTGGAGCCTCCTCAGAACTGTAAAACAGGCATTAACGTGCAACACTTCACACTTTCATTTCTCCCCTCACAAGTTTGTGGACACTACTGTGTGTGTGCATCAATAAGTGAGTCAGATGTCCTGTGGGTATGGGACAATGTTAAGTAGGATTTATGAATGTACGTTAGCAACAGTAGGCTAATTAACGAGGGTGCTATTTTGTGTGAGCTAATATTGCGCATCTATTCATGCGCGCTGCAAGAGTTAAGTTTCTGTTTATTGAATGTGTTATTCAGTGCAAATATAACCAAGAATGTAGTTTAATCTCAGTAATGCTGGTATATTAGGTTATTACTGTCACTCTGTTAAAGGCAAACGTTCCACTGTAAATTGTTACGCAGAGCACGGACATCTGCACCGTAGTTAAGTGAAAGTAGGTTAAGTTGTAATTTACTGCCCCTAGCAGGCAGCATAGCCATGTAATACTGTCTATTTACAGAGGGCATTTAAATGTACGTCTGATCGTTTCTGTTAGCCGTTAGCCCATAGTAGTAGAAAAAAAGAAACATGTAATGGACAACTGCCTACCCTTAATGTGGCATTGCAAGTGATTCATTTCCATTGCCACCCATTTTAGATTTGCGTCGGGTAGGGATAGGCACGATTAATCGACGATTGATCATTAAGAATTTCGTCGATCACGTTAATTTGTCATTGATTAAACTAATGCAGGTTGCGTTGTGTAGTGTGATTGAAATCATTTCCACTGTCTGTGTGGCAGCAGTAATTAAACATTGTACCACCCGGGGGCGCTATAGGCTGCTCAGTTACCTGCAATTTCCGTTTTGATTCCAAAGTAAAGAGGTCACGGCGAAGTGTGGCGTGGGACCATTTTTGATTTAAAAAAATGACATAGTTCACTGCAAACACTGCGACGCTGTGTATAAGTACAACACGCCCACGACTCAAATGATGTACCACTTAAACAAAGTGCATCCGACCCTGGTTAATGTCGGTGGGGGTGCATCCTGCTCTCAGTCTCAACCTAGCATCAACTCAGCGTTAGTACGGAGGAGCTGCGATGCACAACGAGCTGAGGAAATTATCCAAGGGATCTGCAAGTTCATTAAGATGGATATTGGAACCAGCATGTCACATTCAGTCACGACGTACCATCACCAGACTGGTAGAAACTCACTACGAAGAACGGAATAAGGTTCCCTGGCCCGGGCTGGCCAAGTTAGGCCGGAGGAACCTGTGCGTCCCGGCCGGTGGGTGTTTTCGGCGGCTGGACTGACGGTCAGTCAGATCTAAGTATTATTATGTTTTTGGTTAAGTTATTATTTAACGTGATTCTTTTTATTTATTATTTTGGAACAAACGAGGGTCTCCGTTTAAGAAGGCCGGCTCACAGCAGCAGGTTCCGCTGCTTCAGAGCACCGCACCGATATCTTTAAGTTGAGCCTAACCTCCAGTTTAACTGCCACAAGTTGTTCTTCTTGTAATTAAGATCTCATCGAGGAAAAACACGCTGTATTTTTGTATTTTCATTGCGTTTGTAATTTATAAAAAGTTAAATAAATAATGAATTTTAATATAAAAATATTAATGATTAATCGATAATTGATCATAAATTCTCCCGACGATCGACGAAGAAAATGTAATCGAATGCCCACCCCTAGCGTCGGGTGCAAGAATCATTTATCCCGCCGGTATAATAGCAACAGCTCCCGAGAACCGCCACAAAGCTACTTGCATTTTGCGTTTGATACTTGCATTTCAGATCGTTAAAATAGGGCCCTAGGACTGCAATCCAATGTGGTTTTATAAAAAAAAAAAGTCTTATGGAAACTAAATTGGACTCTGGAAAAGCTGAGTCTAGCAGTGTCATCACATTCCTGCTCCCTCAGTGAAGACGGGAAATAAACCTTAAATTGTGAAAACTACGACTGAAACACATGGCCTACTTGATATACTGATGACATCTGACAAACTCATGCTCACTGAACTGTAGTGTCTATGTATTTCTGCATTTTGCTTTGACAGATGACAGCGAGGATTTTCAGTTCAAGGATAATAAAGGTTTTTCTCTGAAGGGATATGTGGATCAAAAAGAAGAGGAAAGCTTCTGCCGACTGCTGCAGATGGTTTTCATCTGCATGTGGAACTGTGAGCAGATGGGAGATTGAACCATCTTACTTTGCCTGGCCTCTATATTAACCCCATAGATTATGGATATGGTTTATAAAGATCATGCCATAAAGACTTAATCCCACAGCAGGGAAATTCAACTCCACAACTCAGAGATGTGATCGAGAACAAACCCCCCCAAAAAAAAAAAAAAAAAAAAGCAGCAACCTGGAAAACATGACAAAGACTTACTAACTGGTTCATGGTCTTTTAAACTCACTAGATAAATATAAATTATTAAACCTCTCAGGTTTTCCAAGACAAAACATGGCTGATAAGATCAATGTGGTGTGTAAGTTTGAGCTGCTACATGACTAAGAATCATGCATTTTGAATTTGATTATGGAAAAAAAATATAATCACAACAGGGCTCAACGCTAACTTAAGTGGTTGCCGGCTTGGCAACCAGGCATCAGCTTACGGTTGCCCAAATTGACAATACGGTGGTCATGTTTTAAACTGCCCATATTTGGAGCAATTGATTTCTTATGCAACTATACCACACATTTTAATAATGAAACAATGAGATAATGGCTTTCATTATAATTTCCTATTCCTCTCAAATACGGGTAAGATCAGAGTTTCGAGTCACAGATCGGATCAATTTTCGGATCAGCACAAAAGAGGGAGGAGCTTAACTGATTATTAAAAATGTTATAACTTTAAACAATTATTGCTTCTTTCACCAGTAAATTGTTGCTAAAAGAGAAAAACAGATGAGAAAATGGTATTTTACAATAACTTTAAATGCACCACAAGGTTCCCCAGTTTTAATGAAACGCAACATTTAGTCCTGTCCATTAATTTTTTCCGACTGCAGCAGTGACCAGTGCTAGTTTGTGTCTTTTAGCTCATAGCGGTTCTTTTAATACATCCATGGTTGTACTGGCTGTTGGAATCCTCTACAGTGAAATACAGTCACACTACACCGTTTAGCTGTCAGCATTTTAACTGTGTTTAATCCAGCTACTAGCCAACGTTACCTGCTGCCAAGTGCAACGTGTTATTAGTGTTTACTAGCGTGACATGTAAAGATGCTTTTGTAGCCACTAACGTCAGTTTCGGAGCATCAGAGAGCAGCGCAGACATTTTGTGGCACCGTAATGAGGCACCGAAATCCGCGTTGCTATTATCACCGGTGCCATATTACCACCGGATTTTAACATACGCCGTTAATGTGAACAGAACATTTCTTTGCCTGAAGCTATCTTTTCACAGCAAACACACGTGTGTGGAAAGCGGCCTCACGACAGCTGAAATGTTGTTGCGCACGAACGTAGTTTTTAAACTTTACAGAGACATCCAAATAAAATAGTCTTCTTTTGAAATAAGATTTACCAATTTTGTAAGTTTTGACTTATATATATATATATATATATATATATATATATATATATATATATATATATATATATATATATACACACATACAAATATTGAACAGGTGGTTGCCAGAGGGCAACCAGAGGCCATGAAATAGTTGCCAATTGACTCAATATGGTTGCCAAGGGCAACCAGGCAACAGTTACCGTCGAGCCCTGCACGATTATTTCGATCAATATTAAAATCACGATAATTTAACACGATTACTCATTGACACATATTTAAATATATACACACACACACACACACACATACATGTTGCATGTAGCCTTAATGTATGTCTTTATAAAAGGGGAAAAGGATGAGTCTGGTTTGCTATAATGCTTGGGGGCCATATTGTAAGAGAACTTGGCAGCAGGCACCTTCTTCAACAAAGCTCTGGCACTGACTTAACACGCATATAAAAGAGATCCAGTGACTAGACGTAAACGAATCCTTCTCTGTTAGCTAAAAGGCTGAGGAGTGAACCAAAGAGAGAGAGGGACAAAGCAAACGAGGAGCTGAAGGGGGAGGAGTGTCGCCAAAAGTCTTGTTACACTACGTTCTTTTGACTTCATTGTCTCTCCTGCACGAATATCCTTCCTTTTTTGCCTTTAGAATTTAAAAAGAGGCAGGTTTGGCATGACATAACATACTTCAGCACACCAAAGAGAGCCTTTCATGGTCTTGTTCCCAGCACCCACACTCTTCTCTTATTTTCTTTTTATCTCACTGTGCAATGTGTGCTTTAAAGAGTGATGGCACATAACTGCTGTCAAATGGGACCTTTTCTGTTCTGCCCATGGGGCATTAATATTGCATACATATAGTTTGTCCACATGGATGCTTGCACACACGAGTGACTGCAAGAGGAGCCGAGAGGGCTAGCATGGGGGTTTGAGTGAAAAGCCAACAAGAAAATAAAAGGGGTTAGGAGTTATATTTAGATCATCTAGGGACTTATAGCTCACTGCTGTTCAAATCCTAAAGGGACAGCATAGCTCTCATGCACAGCCCACTGACGGCCTTATCAGCCCCAGAGGGAGATAAACGAGCAGCCAAACCAAGTCACAGTGGGGGTAACCACACAAGAGGTTTACCTAACCAGACATTCCTACTGAGTCTCTTGGCACTAAAACATATAACCACTTTTCTTCTTTGTCCAACTGTTAAGGCACCACATTCCCTGAACGAGAGCTGTTAAGCAGCATTTATGCACAAATCATATTTTTAACAGCAAGTTACCTGTCATGGGTTATGTTACAGTTGGTAGTTATCTGAGCATTAAGTTCCAGGCGCAGCTGGTTTGAGATGTGGCCCATCCATGCTTGAATACAATGCTATTTTACTATTAAAAATTGGCTGCAACTCATTTCAAAGCAGCGTTTTATGCTAAGTGTTACTGCAAGAAACGGAAACAAAAGCTATCAAGTATTGGCTATTAATTTCTGAAGTCTTCAGAGGCATGAGCCGGTGCCTGCAAGATCATTAAAAGCATATAGGAAGGCTCTGCATTAGAGGATGAAGATTTCACACCTGCCTGAGTGTGTCATCAGTTCCATATGTGCCAGCCTATTGAGGATGAGCGAGTCCTTTCCAGCCTTAAAATGTGTGACCTTCATGTTAAATCTGCTAAACCCCTACTACTGTTAGTGTGGGAAAAGTAAGCTTTTAGAATTAAGATTCTTGCATGCAAATGTGACCAATAACCAGTTTCCCGTGACTTCAACCAATCCCAGCAGTCCCACGTGCCAGACTTTGTATCAATATGTGACTGAGAGCCAGTGACCAAGCGGGAGTGAGAATGGGTTGATGTAACACTTGTACGTCGCCAAATTCATTTCCTTGTTCCTGATATGAAGACGAGAAGTGTGTGACTCAAACATCTCACATTTACCAACAAAATGTACAGCGAAAGACCGTGCAAAACATTTCAGACTGTCCTGCCAACCTGTACAAATTTTAACATCAATGTACGCTGTAACGTTTTTTCACTCTAAAGAAAGCTGCTGCCGTTTCAATCCTGTCGGCTCTCTGCGGCAGGCGGGGCTGCTGCTTTGTGCACACACACACACACACACACACACACACACACACAGTGGATGCAGGAAAAAACAGAGATGAGACTTACAGGATGACCTAAATTGAGGATAGCTATGCTCGTTATTGTAAGTGCAATGATAAGTTAAAGTCCAATAAGTACTTTATCAAACCGTATGAATGTGTCCCAGGCCAGGTTAGGAAATTAACTAACAATGTAAAGATCAACAAGCCACTGACACATATGTTCAAATTCGATTCATTCAATAAATGAATGATGAAAAAATTGCCATTTTCATATTATACCAACATTTGCAGCATCCTGAGCCTTTTTGGTTACTAGGAAAACTCAGCCCAGAGTAAAATATATTTTACTTTTAAAGAACTATACCAAAACAAATCGCAACTTATTTTTGCAATTTTCACTGTCTCTCGCAAATTCATTGCAACAAAAATACAAAAGACATCACAACTTCTATCGCAATTTTTTACAAAAGCTCCCGCAAAAAACAGGCATTTTGGGCCTCAATCTCAAAAAAAGGCCGCAAAATCCTGGCGGGACTGATTGCCCGTGCGACAGAGGGGGGAGAGGGAGAGCTGCAGGAAGAGGTCTCACTCTACAAAGAAAAAAAATTCCATTCTACTCATTGTAGCTTTATTACAGAAAAAGCATTTAGCATTTATCTGTTGACCAAAGTCAACAATCCTAAAGACGTAGCCTATATATGAGGCTTATTTTGATGTGAAATGAACCAGATCCATCCATTTAGTGGTGAGCAATTTTACATTAAACAAATTCTAGAGCAAGGTAACTTATGACTATATCCACATCTGATAAAAAAAAGCATCCTGAGCAGAACTGTGGTACAAAGTCTAGAATGAAAGCAACCTTCAATATGTGTCACAATCTCCACAACAACATATACAGCTAATTGTAGAAGCAGACATTGAACATACTAAAAGACTGATTTGTGGTGTTGAAATAAAAACTCTGCCATTCGAAATGTGCACAGAAATAGTTAGTTCACAGTGGGAAAGAGGTAATTCCAGCAAACTTACCAGCTTTATCAATTGTGGTCTCTCTTTCATTCAGCCACAAAAAAAGTAATCAATGATTGATCCATGTTATCATTTCCTCATCTTTAATAACTGAGATAAGGTTCAGGAATCCAGCCCGTGGCCTACCTCTGGACTACAGGGTTAAATTCCTTATGATGGATTTTTTTTAAAAGCACTGACTGAGCTCCCCTATTGGGGAAACATTTAGAGAAATGGCTATACACGGCAAGGACTTGTTGACTGATCATTAACCATTAACTGCCAAGCAGGCAACTGATTCCCTGTTCACCTCTGACATACTTTCTGCATTTTCCATGCATTGTCATGGACACATTGTTGTGGACCCATGCAGCCAATTTCCTGGAACCACTTGTGCGACCGACACGAGTCCACAGGGGGTCCACGGCATGTATGTCTCTGAGCCTGTCTCCACCGCATTCACCTGCAAGGTTGTCAGCTGTGTCTGCCTGGCATACTCCGTGTGAAGGACAGCCGATTTAATCCGCCAGTCCTCATCTATAAAGTGGCATGTGTCACGTTGCTCGCTGTTGTGAGGGCCGTCCAGTGGAGAGCCACGAGCATAAATAAAAGAGAAGCTTAAGATGCAACTTGCTAGTGCAAAGTTAGCACTATCAAGGTAACTAGCAGCTAAGAAATAGATTGTATAATCTATTTTTCTTTTATCATGCAAAAACGTTAATTTAACTTTTCATTTGTTTTTAACTGTTTATCTGACAAGTATTAAATCGGTCAAAATTCTCAATGTTAATGGTTCAACATTTGATCGTTAACATTCCTAATTTGAACAGCTGGATAACTGGTCTATGCCATTCCTCAAAAATGACATTGAGGATCTGTGAGTGTAAGCTTCTCAAGTACAGGTTTAGGAACGGGTTTCTTTACTGGGCTGCAGACACATACCAAAGCTTAAAAAGGTGAACTATTGTGCTTTTCCGTATTTTCTGTCATATCTGTAATGGCACGTCAGATGTTCATGTTAAACGTGGCCAGAGCTTTAAATAATGAGGTTAACGCATTTCAGAGAAATCCCTGCGAGCTAAAACCACTGTTTTGAATGCCCTGGTTTCAACCGTGTTTCTACTCTCGGCGTCACTCCGGCCTTCTATGATTGGTCATCTGCTCCAGGAAGGCAGGACTGTAGTGTGTTTTTTTAAGCTACTGCGGTGTTAACATTGTTGCATGTAGGGATGCAGCGGTGAACCGATTTCACTATTAACCGCGCTTTAAAACGTCACGGTTAATTAATTGTAAAGGCTCCGCTACACCAAGTGTTAAATGACTGCAAGTTATGTGTAGCTGTGTGTACAGTTCTTATTAAACCCCTTTGACAACATAAACGTTCGCGTTTGCGCACACACACAGCACATCAGACGCCAGTCCGGTCACCATGAGTGACAAGAGTGATGTACAACCATGGGCGTCAGTTTGGTTTGAAATGTGGGGGGGACAGATATGCAATCGGAAGTGCATTTCCAGAAGTGGTGGGTACAATGACGCATTCATATTTTTTTCTCTTTCGCGCAGGTCATGTTTTGAAAGACGTTGTCCAGGGGCCTGTAGGCTACTACGAATCAAGTTTAACATGCCCTGATTCCTTTCAGTTCCCCGGCTGCACTAACCCTAACAACCACGGTTAAACTGTGTCACAACGTTTATCAACTAGTTGAATCAACCCAGGGTTTCCCAATCTAGAGACGCGCGTTCACATAAAAGAGGCGGTGTTTGCAACACAGACACGGTTTACAAGCAAAAGGCAATCCAGTCGCTGCTTCCTAAAACAGGAAGAAAAGCTGGCAAAAAAAGCCGACGCTGTAAATGTGTAAGTCACAACGCTTATCAGTCCCTCCAGAAAAATGCAGTTTTGTGATTGTTGTGGGCAGAAATCCTTGATTATGCGGCACGTTTTCTTAAAAAATGCAATGGAATATGCGGGATATTTATGCAATTTTATACATGAAATTGCAGGAACTTGCAAAAATTGCAGTTTGATGAAAAAGAGAAAGAAAGAGATTCCCCCAACACCGTGTTGTCAGTAGGCGAAATTACGTCACTACATAACGTTCCCATGGCAACATGGGAAAATGGCTGCTCTTGTGTGAAGTAAACGCAACATTTTTCAACTTTCTGCTGAAATATATGTGACATTTTTGCAACGAAAATGTGGGGATTATGAAATCATGCAAGCCCCGCATATTTTGCGAGGAAATTGGCAATTTATGCGGCTAAAGTGCGGCGTAGCCTATTTGAAAAAAATGCGGCCCCCACATAAATATGCGGACTTTGGCTGCATATGCATTGAATTCTGCAATCGCATAATCACGTTTTTCTGGAGGGACTGGCTTATCAATCAGTCAGGCACAAGATGTGACCATAATTACACTTGTTCTTTCCATAAACTGTCGTTGCTTTAGTCTATTATTTCAGTTGCAACCCTGGCAGTGGGAAGCAATCGTGGGAGCAAATAAAAAATGTAAAAACATAATTCAAACCGATGCAAGCATTGGCAACACACGGCTCAAGAAGGTTACAAAGATAGGCCTACGTTATTCCCTCCACTGAAAATCTATAGGCCCTAGGCTACCATTCATAAAAATAGGCTACCCATCAGGGAATGTTAACGGGGTTGTCAGTCTCTAAATGTTTTAACTTTTAAGAGCGCACCTCTCTCTCTCTCTCTCTCTCTCTCTCTCCTTCTCTCTCTCTCTACACGCACCAAGCTTTTTCTTTTTCTTCTTCTTTTTTTCTCACTGAACTCCACCCATTCAGTCAATGGATCTTCTAAGAATGGTGATGCCGTTATCAATGGAGTAGGCCTATTGATTGGTCAGTAGGCGGTGCTTTTACACCAGTTGATCTCTGATCTCCAACATAACCTGCTCCGACCAGGTTAGGCGTTCAGCATAATTAAGTTACCACGGCGATTGAACCCGGTAACAACTAATCCACCGTCGTGGTACAGAAAACCCTGGGTTCAGTACAGGTCCCTGTAGCTTACTAATGTAAATAAATAAAAATGTATTAAAAAATGTGATGATGTCCAACTTGTTTTATGAAGAAGAAAGCCTTAAGTTTTCAAAAAGCATTAGACATGACTAGCTATGTTCTGCTTCGTACCATGTTGACAATATGACATGACGTGGTTTAATGTACCTAAACAATAATAATTTCTCTCTCATTTTGCTCCTCATAACCACCGAAAACTCTGAAAAAATCGAACCAAAAGTCCAATTATTATGGACGTTATCTGACATTATAAGCGTTGTTTCTGCATCACATTTTCAGCAGCGGCTGTGGGTTGACTCCCCACGGTTCTCATGTGCTTAATATAACGTGAAAAAGCTTAACGTGGTTTAATGTACCTAAACAACGATCAATGATCACATTTCTCTCTCATATTGCTCCTCATGTACAGTAAGTGCCGGTATCTGTGTTATGAACTTTATTTTTTAACTAAATTGAGCTTGAGGTTTAAAAAAAAAGTGGTGGGTAAAAAATGACTCATGACAAAATCTGGTGGGGACACGTCCCCACCGTCCCCCCCTAAATCGACGCCTATGTGTACAACAACTCCCCGTGGTGGGATAACTTACTGCTGCCATTTTTTAACGTTACATAAAGTTAGCCAACACCAGGAAAACACAGAGCAGAGCCAGCCCCTGACCTCAGACCAGCTGCAACGGGGAATTCAAGTTGGTAAGCTTGCTAGTGACTTTGTTAACGTTACCAGTTACCTAACGTTGGCCTATTAAATGTTCGCGGTAACGTTACAGATAACCGCTTACAAGTCAGAAGCGAGCCGACGATAGCGTTACATTCGTACGAGGCAAAACTCCACAACAGCTCAAACATGTCACTGACGTTACCACTTAACGTTACTTACTCCTCTTCATCCCCTGTGGGAGATAAGGCAGTGCAAAGAGATCTCTCCAACATTTATTCCTTGGCAACATGCTGCACATTTCCCTGTGACAAGTGCATCTCGTCTAGCAGCTCCTCCAACTTTTAGACACACCAGCTAGCAGGGCCGTTTCTAGCCCAAAAAGGGCCAACTTCTTCCTAAGGACAGCACTGTTGTTGCCAACTTGGCCTTTGTTTGTGGTGTGACTGATTCAACTCTAGTCTCTAATCTTTTCAGATGCATTTTAATAAGAAGGTTGATGAGTGATCATATAATCATTTTCAAAACTGTTACCATGTTATTTCTGTTTCAAAAGGCAGCAATAAATAACACATTAAAATGTAGAGTGTTCATCTAATTTCATACATTAGCAGTGAAATTAATGCATAATAATTGTAATTATTTTTCAGACTATAATCGTACTAACAAAATCTATAATTGTTGCATTCCTAGTCTCATGTAGCTACATGCTAACGGTAGTGAAATATGTCATCTTGGCTCCCAATACTGTCAATTTCTCCCCAATTTTTATTCACATTATTGTTGAAACATGTCCGGTTGGGCAGTATTTGGTTCAGAAGCTGCTATATTCTATTACTGTGCAGTGCTAACTAAAGTAGCTGCGTGCTAACCCCAGGGAAACCTGTAATCTCGATGATGCCAATATTGTTAATTTTACCCTAATTTCGGGTCACTAAAATGTGCCAGGTTGTGTCACATTTGGTTTATAAGCCTTTATTGGTGTTTTTCACGGTACAAAGTTCTGCTGTATCCTCCGTTGAAGCCAGACATTGACTGTACGGAGACGACAACAACAACAACAAGAGAAGTGAGATGCTGACAACTGACCAATCAGAGCAGACTGGGCTTTTTCGGGAAGCGTGCTAAAAGAGACAGGCGCTTCAACAGAGGGTGAATACAGGTGCAGCAGCAGTTTTTTTAACATTAAAGCATGTAAACATGTTCTAATACAAACACAAAATACAAGTATGAACCTGAAAATGCTATATAATAAATCACCTTTAACAACAACAACAATAATAATAATAAAGCAGACTCAAGGTAAAACGTTATTCAGATTCTGTATACGCAAGCAGGCCTTTTCTATCAAGCAACAACAAAGCAAGACCAGGCAATGAAATAATGTGCAAACATGCCCTGAGAAAAGCGGTGTCTGCATAACAACGCGTGCCAACGTCCTTGTCATGGCAACCCATCCTGAGCCCTGGCCATTCATCGCGGGTGCAGCTGGTACATGTCTCTATGGCTGTTCCCTTGAGTTCGACTCTGCTGGGACAGACTGCTGAGGAGAGGGAGGAAAAAACACATCATCCTCCTGCTTCCTCCCACTTTTTCTTCTAATCTCTCGGCCTTTGCTTGCATATAGTGTTTCCATAGTGTAGTGTTCAACTCCAGCTATACCCAACCCACCAGGGATAGCCACTTATCCAATCACAGTAACTTGCAGTGGGTTTGCAAACCTAGCAATGGCAACCATGGCGATAAAGAAACCCCCATGTGGACTGAACACCCACAACAAAACTGGAGCAACAAGTTACACAATAAAGAAGAGTTGACATCACAGGTCCTGTAACATTTAGCCTATAAAAACGGGTTCCACGGGTATACCTAATGCAGAAAGATAAAGAACAAAAGCTATATCAAATGGAATAGTTTGTTGGTAATTGTATGCATAATTTTTTTGGTGACTGTTGATTAAAAAACATCTGTCATGTGTAAGATAATAATTGAAAAAACTATGTCATTTAAATTTAAAAAAAAAAAAAAACATTGTTGATGTTACCCTGTCAGGATTATATTACCACAACCAGCCTTGATGTTGCAATAACTGCCAGTGGATATATATAGTGCAGAGGGGAACCTTTTATTCTTTGCCTATAATTAAGTAACAGAGACAGGATACGTATAAATGTCATAAGGGGAGATTGTACATAGTTAAATGCATATAAAGCTAACTTAGTAAAAAAAAAAAAAAAAAAAAAAAACTTAGAAATGGGCCAACATTTTTGCTTTTACATCGAAGCTATTGGTACTCCATCTTGTGGAAAATAAAAGTAGTCCTTTCTGCCTTCTGCATTGGTCCTCTCATTGCTCAAGTATTGACTCAATCAATCTGACAGTTCAGAGGGGGAGGGGGTTGCCTTTTGTTCTGCTGAGGAGGGTATACATGAAAATATAAGGAAAGAATAGAGGCTATAAAACTTGTTTTAACTGTAAGTCTAGCGACTTACGCGACAAAAGTAGCATGGAATGGCGCAATCAATGAGGATTTTTATCACCCCTTGATATCTTAACAGTGGCCGCAGCAGATTTAGCCAACTCATGAGTAACGTTAGTTAGCTATTAATAAACAGCGTTGTTTGCCGATTGTCATTAAGTTTATTACAAAGCGTGATTGTGTCGTCATTGTGCGTGTAGCAGTTACATAGAAACTAGCTAGGTTAACTCATGGATGTATTAAGAGAACTGGTTAACTTGAGAGGCAAG
The DNA here is from genome assembly GCA_023631565.1 of Gymnocephalus cernua. Taxonomy (NCBI): domain Eukaryota; kingdom Metazoa; phylum Chordata; class Actinopteri; order Perciformes; family Percidae; genus Gymnocephalus; species Gymnocephalus cernua. The sequence goes on from CM042429.1 coordinate 35,651,244, forward strand.
CAAACTTCAAAGGGGTTAGTTAACTAGCTAAAAGTTGTGCAGACATTTTAGGTTAGCGTAAATTGAGCTGGCATTAACAAACAGCTTTGTCGATGTTGGCTGTGTAACTATTTGATTAGCCAACTAATATCACACATTTTCAAATAAAAACCAAAGTAAACGTGTCTTCTATTGTTTCTGTTAAGCCCGTTTAAGCGTGTAACGGTAACGTTAACGTTACGGGTCTTAGTTTTAAGTTGAATCCTTTTAACTGTTGTGTGATTGACGTGGACATGTTGACCCAAAACAAGAAATAAACAACCACGCTTTTAAAAGATAGTTAATCCTGTAAACTCAGCAGATGAAACTGTTCTTGACTCAACCAAACTCCAACTACGACTGATCCTTGCCAGCTGTGTCGGGCAAGACGAGCCAAACCATTCCGAGCTAGCCGCTGCGGACGTTAGTTAGCTGGCTGGCTGGCTAGCTAGCAAGCAGCCACACATACACATACATTTTCGGTTTCTTTTAGCAATATATTTAACCGTTTTATTCTTACCAGACGGGCTGCTTGTGTCCCTTGGCTGGTGAAGTAGCTAGCTAGCTGTTAGCCGTCGATATTCCCGACAGTACTCCCCCCTCCTCCGTCTTTCCGATATGTTTTGAAGTTGATGCTGCTGACTGTGTGGTCCCCGTGACGTGTGTATGAGCAGAGCCGCAGCCGTTTCCCCTCCCCTTCACTGGAAACCCCAAACTACATTATGTAGCTAAAAAGCAAGCCCCACTCTCGCTTTTCGTTCACATTTAAGTTCCAATGGTAACATTAAAGCTGTAACAAAATCATCATTCTGGCAACTTAAAAAAAAGGAAATTAGAATATTGTCAAAGCAAGATCCAGGTAGATCTATCATCTCTTAGATCAGCAGGGACTGGTCAGTTAGTAGTAGTGCCCAGAGTTCAATTAAAGTGTGGCTTTATCCATCACGCTGCTACTGCTGGAATCAGCTCTCCTATCACCCAACTGTGAGGCCATTTTAAAAAATTAACTTAAAGACTCTTCTCTTTCCCACTGCCTTTAATCAGTCCTGTTAAGTAACAATCTAGCGCAGAGATCTTCAACAGGGGGTCCGCAATGAAGATAGGCTTACTGGCCTTCAGGTAAGACAGTCACTAAGGTGGCCATCCAAAGATACAGCATATCCTAAGGATTCACCTTGCCACATGTATGTTTAACATTAAAAGGTGATTTATAAGTCATGCCAACAATTATTATTCTAATAGCTTAGTATTCTTTGCAAAAAGGTAGGCCTATGTATAAAGGGGTCCCTGCTCCATCTCTCTTTTAGTTAAGGGGTCCTTGGTTTAAAAAACGTTGAAGACCCCTGATCTAGTAGGTAATGTTTGGCCTGTATCTATTTTTCAAATCAACTCGGGTTAAAAATGCTGTACAGAGGCTATTTAAATACATTCAACACACTGTGAAAACAACTCAGATATGAATGAAATTACAAAAGGAGGTTATTGCATAGTTAAAGTACTCTTAAAATTTAGAGCTGTGTATTGACACTTGAGACTTGACGAAAAAAAGGACTTTAGTTTGGACTTGTTGGCTCAAATTTAGTTAATATGACATGACATTTTAAAGCCAAAACAGGATCAGTTTGACCTGGTAAATCCCTGAGAGATGAAACATCGAGACATCACCAAGCAGGCCTTGGGTAGCTGTGCCACATAACTTGTGTAGTGTAATGCCTATTACCTAGAATGTGGCTTTTAACCAAAAGAAATAAAGACAATCAACAAATAGAACACCTACATTTGCATCTCTCCAAAACTAACAAATGTTGACTAAGCATAAATATATAGCTCATGCTTCATTCAACAATATTATCTTTGTTGCATGTTATTATTTTTAGTTCTATAGTTCTAGCACTTGATTTTGTGTATTTATGAATTACTCATTAACATGATGCTTGCCCTGAGTCATTGTTTAAATAAAGCATCAGGTTCTAGAAGAGGACAAAAAAATAAAAGAAAACAAACAAAAAACCACTTCATACAGGAGATTACATTTCACAGTTAAGGTAAATAACCATTTACTTGATTGTCCTATTTGACTCATCATAATCAGTGGTGGAAAGTAACTAAGTACATATACTTTTATATTTTGATGCAAATACTTTTGTACTTTTACTTAACATTTTAATGAATGCCTTTTACTTGTTACAAAGTATTCCCACACTGTGGTATTGCTACTTCTAAAATTTCTGAGGACTTCTTCCACCTCTAAACATACAGTAACGTTATACTTGGCAATGCCAGTTCTGATAAATAAAAACCAAACAGAAATACTGTGTAATTACATTAAAATGTCAAAAAAAAATATGTAAACCATTTATTCTGTGGCTGCCAGTACTCTGAATTTGATCTTGCCTATATGTTTTTGATGGGACAGAGTTAGCAAAAATGGCTGACCAACCACATCTGTACGAGTTATTTCATCTCAAGCCCTCAGCAGCTCAAACCAGCATGGATGCTTTGGTGTCAGCCTTATGGCGGAAACTCTTCCGTGGACAGCACTATGGACAAAACCATAGGCTGGACGTAATCTTTCCCAGGATGTCTTACTGGCCAGAAATGGCAACCCTGCCACTCTGTCCGTTCTACTTTGACCAGGTCTCTTACAGTCTTCCTACAAGAGACCAAGTGAAATACAAGTGGGTACCACTACTTTGATTTCCACTGTAATTTCAACATCAAGTCATTGGCAGGGACATTCCCAAACTTTCATGGACCCTACATTGTAGTTTGGGATTAAACAGCAGATTACCTTGAAAATTCTGATCAGAATAATTATACTTTTTAGATTATGTCCTTATTTTAATTTTAATTTAATGGACTACATTAAAGTCCGAGCTATGCCGCATAGGGACTTCAGACCTTAACCTATGTAAATCTAGACATATTGGTGGACAAAGGTCAAATTTGCTGTAAAGCTTGGTGTGCATTTGTTTTACTGAAACTGGCGCTTGGATGCTATAATGAATGATCTTGCACCCACTTGTGGCCTAAAGGGATTGGTGCAACCTCAGGCTGCCCTTGTTCGACTCATGGGCAAGCTTAAAGCAAGAGCGGCAGAGGGTCACAGAGCAGCATAGAAGACATCATTCCAGCACTAACCGAGAGGCCCAGCCCAGCTCGGCCATCCACTTGAGTCAACTATGTCAACTCCAAGACCGTAACACTGGCAGGAGTGTATCCACAAAACAGTATATTCATATGATGTATGGCTACCGCTGCTAACTGCCACTTTTTGTCTCATAGCTGTTACTAAAACCTGTCTTCATTACAGATGTGAATATTGAACACTTGTCTGATGTGTGATGTGATACCAGCACAGGTTTTAGGTGGGAGATATGAGGGAAAAAAACAAAAAAACAAACAAGAAATCTCAGAATGCTCCTATAAAACGTTAGCCTGACAAGCCAGACCCACATCCAGATGTTAGCTGCAAATTAAATTTGCTGCTGCTACAGTGCGTCTAGATTTCTAGGCTAATAAAACGTGATTGAGGGGCATAAATTACGCCCAAGATTAAAATTATATATATATATATATTTATTTACCAGTTTAAGCCAATATCCTAATCCTATCATTTTATTTTTATTCAATTCATTGCATTTCTCTCTGACATACACTTACACAAACAGCGCTGTTACATACAAATGATGCACTGCTAATAGCATTAGTATGCTTTTTATTTACTCATGTCGGCACAACATGGTCACTGTATGCATTTAAATCGTTTAAGAGCTCATATTATGCTCATTTTCAGGTTCATAATTGTATGTAGAGGTTGTACCAGAATAGGTTTATGTGGTTTAATTTTCAGTAAACACCATATTTTTGTCGTACTGCACATTGCTGCAGCTCCTCTTTTCACCCTGTGTGTTGAGCTCTCTGTTTTAGCTACAGAGTGAGGCATCTCACTTCTGTTCCATCTTTTGTTGGGAGTCGCACATACGCAGTAAGTACTGCTAGCTTGTCAGTTGCAGAGTATGAGGGCGTGCCACGCTAGCAGCTAGGCGAGCATTATAACGTGTGTTCCAAAGTGACCACGTTCGTCACATAAGTAAAGGTTGGACTACAACAGAGCTGTTTGGAGCAGTTTGTGAACAGTGTTTTCTGTTGGAGATGGTAAGTCCCTTTGGGGGGGATTTTGGTCTTTTCACTTTGTAAACCTATAATGTGCACAAAAAGATATAGAACAAAATAAAAGGAAAGGGAAAAGCCAAAAAGCAAAATATGAGCACTTTAAGGGCAACATTTCCCATCTACTTTGCCTCAAAATGTTGGGCAACAGTGTCTGAGTAGATGTTTTGGCAAAATCTCTCAAAAAACATTTTGCTAGTAAGTAGGGGGGGGATAAAGGTCAGGCAGTGCAAGACTATTGCTGAGGTAATTGTTGCATCCATGACTTACCTACAATAATCACAACCAGGGCTTTTAACAATTATTTTCATTATTGATTAATCGGTTAATTATTTTCTCAACTAATAGTTTGGTCCATAAAATGTCAGAAAATAGTTTAAAAAATATCCATCACAATTTCCAAAAGCCTTAGTTAACAAATTCAAATTTCGTTTGTCAGACCAACCGTCCAAAACCTTAAAGATATTTAATTTAATATCATAGAAGACTAATAAAATCAGTCAATATTCACATTGGAACAAGTTAATTTTTTCCCGCAGTTTTATTAAAAAAATTGAGCGATTAATCGATCAATCAAAATAGTTGGCAATTAATTTTCTGTCCATCAACTAATCGATACATTAAACATTTGTTGCAGCTCTAATCACAACATTGAGCTGATGACAAGAAACATCCTAACACAATGATGCTAGTATTCCATATTTCAAGGCAGAAAAATAATGACCATCATTTCCTTTTTTTATGGAAAACATCTTTAATGGATTTTTCTTATGTAATGTCTTGTTACATTAGTACATAGTGATACAAATGTTCTATCCTAGCTACAGTCAGGGCCAGATATTTTTAGGAACCAGTAGAGTGCCTGTACAAAAAAGAAACACCCTTTCACATGGTAGTGTGTCTTCTCAAGGCTGGGGACACAGGGCTAATCTGACATTAGGCCTTGTGCTGCAGTGAGTAAATTTAGTCCATAAATCAATGTAAGTCAGGGACTGCAAATCCACAAAAGACACACTGTTGATACAGACACAAAGACTTACTCAATAACAAACATGTGTGTCTGGACACCTTTTTTTTCCAGGATGATATTTTTTTTTCTACTTGTAGAACTCGTGCTCCTGCTCGTCCTTTTTGATGACGGTCTTGTAAGCTTTTTCGAAGTCTTTGAACAAGACGATATACCTGTTCTCGCGCACTGCCAACATGCCAGCCTAAGACAGCAGAGGAAGAAATAAACAGAAAAAAAGACATCAAATAGTGTTTGTTCCATTTATTTTCTTGCACTATTAAAAGAAAACAAATCAAAAGGGTTAGGGTTGTCTAGCTCACCTCTTGACAGATGGAGTTGATATCCGCTCCAGAGATCTTGTCTGGTCTGGCCACATCTGTACAGTTGTTAAGGACGACTGAACAACACAGCAATGCCAACATACAAGCAACAAAACATCTGAGTATCAAAGCTGTGTTTAAACATATATGAATAATGGAATGATGCAGTGTTAATAGGTTGCAGACTCTCAGCCTTAACACGGTTTGCAATTTGCAAATGCACCAGCTGTGTGTTTTGATTAGTTTAGTTTTTGTGATTCTTACATGTTTTGCACATTTGTCAGTTTGCAGGCCGTACAAACAATCCAGAACATCTACGCTATTGTCCTGCAACCACAGGGAGCTGCTATCAGTCAAATGGGATGTTAATGCCCCTGCATAACCACAATTTTGACACTAAGAAGATAAAACAATGACTTGCTCCGTCTCACACTCGCTCGAGCTAAGTGTTAAATGTGATACTGATGCAACCACAAAAGTGACACCAAACATCGCTGGTCATTAAGTATAGAAGAACTACATCAGCAGCAGAGAAATTTCAACAAAAACACAGATGAGTTCCTGCTTGCAGGCTCTGTGTATTAGATAGTGTGCAAGTCTACACTCGTATGACTGGAAGATAAACACTAAAAATGTATATTCTTACATCTAGTTACCAAATGACTATGATTTAAATTGTGGCTTTATAATTAATTTTTTTTCTGTACAAACTGCCAAATCTACCCAGTTTTGTATGGTTTACAGTGGCAACGATACCTGCCTTAATCGACTTCCCAGCATGAGCTAAATATCTATCTAGCCACTCATCTATACACCCAAATAGACTGATTAAGGACTAGACTAAAGCCTCTGACACACCAACTAGACGGCCGACCATCGGCAGAAAAGGCAGTTGCACTGATCAGTCTCCCCGAGTTGGTCAAAAAAGTGCCTCGGAACACACCGAAGTGACGAGACATAATACGTCTCCATAACAGCAGGCGGCGCTAATCTGTATTGTCGCAGCTGATTGGACGAACACGTCACGTGGGTCTGGCTTCTCCCAGATGTTACAACCGGGGATAATGGCGGCTCATTCAGAATACGATCTCATATTTTACAACGATAGTTCACCGAAACGTGTTTCTGCAAACATTTTAAGCGCGAAATAGGCCATGCAGTTGCTGAATCTGTCTTCATATCAGATCGACAAAGGTCAGTTTAAAAGATGCGTCAGATTTTGAGAGCCCTTACTCTCGCTCATCCCGCTCATCATTTCCAGGTTAGCACTCCACCAATCAGATTGGTCATTGAGTCCGGACTGCCCGCCTTCCGACTCAACATGTCAGGTCGGCCAAAATGAAGGCCGACGGCCCCTCCAAAGGACGACGGCACAGAACACACTCGAGTCACTGACCTCGCCAGACTGTCCGACGGCCGATGATCGGGCTGGTGTGTCAGCGCCTTAACACATGTACCACACAGGATACTGCGCACAAACACACACAAACACACACCACTTAAACACACTGTTATTGAATCAAAAGGATACAGTCCTCCAGGTCGACCTCCTCAGAGAGGTTCATTTTACTGGTGATGGTGGAGAAAACGAGACGTTTCTGCCTGCGGTCGGGCAGGGGGAACTCAATCTTTCTGTCCAGACGACCAGGACGTAACAAGGCTGGGTCCAGTGTGTCTGCTCTGTTGGTGGCCATGATCACCTAGGTAGGGTTTAAATGTGAGCATTAGAGCTGGGCGATATGGAGAAAATCAAATATCCTGATATTTTGTACCAAATACCTTGATATCCCAACAATACTGTAGCGTTGACTACTGGTGCTTTCACAAAATACTTAAATTAGATTTTTAACAATCATATCTAAGTGGTGAAAGGCAAATAAGAGAACAGCTATATGTAAGGTACGTTCAGAAAATTACATCACTTTACTGTAGGGCTGGGACGATATGCTTTTGTCCTGATTATATTCTTTCACGATACATGGGTGCCAATTCAGTTTGTATTTTAATTTTTTGAGTTTGAATAGTATTGAGTATTGCAATTTTCTTGTCCTTCTTTAACAACAAAAGTCAAATAATATATTTCTAGAGACAATATATCATGAGACATTTCTAAAAACTAATTGTTTTATAGGAAGAATGCACATCACATGCAAGTCTGAGCTGCTTTTGCAAAATGTCCATTTAAGGTTTTGAAGATTGACAAAATAAACCTTTTGGGTGCTTGCTAAGGTGAATGAATAGACATAATGGCTTAGTAAATGAATGGCTGGTTTGACAGTGCACCAAAGTCATCACTGACACCACGAGTCAGTACATACAGAGATGATTCAGTCACAAGGGGAAAGTTAAGAGCTTCCTCAGACAGGTGGACTTAGCTCACCTTGACATTGACGTTCTGGTCAAAGCCGTCCATTTGATTTAGCAGCTCAAGTAAGATTCTCTGCACCTCCCTATCAGCTGCAGAAGAAAGAAAACAAGGTCAGAGGGTACTCTTTTTTTCTACCATGATGTTACTGCATTTACAAGGATGTGACCGAGGGAACACAAACACATCCTTAAAAACCTGAAATCTACAACAAAACTTTGGCTTGTACACAGCAAGTCTACATGTGAGCCACACACGTTAATACCTCCAGTCTGTGCATCAAAACGCTTAGTGGCGATAGCATCGATCTCATCAATAAAGATGATGGCCGGGGCATTTTCCTTCGCCAGCCGGAAGACATCACGCACCATACGAGGGCCTTCACCCAGATACTTCTGAACAAACTCAGAGCCCACCACACGGATGAATGCCGCTGGGAACAGAGGACACATTGGAAAAAGTTATTTTATTTTCACTGCTGTAAATAGTCATTATCAATAATCCATAGCTAAAATACAGTGTGTACTGTAGACATCAGTTGAAGTCAGTAGTAATCTGTATTGTTTTTTATAAAGACATAATGTATGTTTTAAAGGGTTTGAATCCATCTTGCGTTGTCAACCTAAAAAAGGAAAATCTAATTTGGTATAAAAACAAGATATCTCACTACATTAACACATACAGGACTCTGATATGGTAAGTACCTGTAGTGTGGTGTGCCACAGCCTTGGCCAACATGGTCTTACCACAACCTGGAGGTCCGTACATAAGGACACCCCTGGGTGGGTCAATGCCAATCTGAGAAAGGAAATAGACGGAGAAGTTGTTAAGTACCTAGTGCAAGTTTTTTACATTTTGGAGAGAGCAAATCCATGTTATTTCATACACTGTGGCAAGTGGGAGTGTAAAATACATTAAAAGTACTTGTTGTCAATGTAAAAATGTCACATTTCTCTTCAATATCCGACCTGTTTGTAAAGCTCAAAGTGTGTGAGCGGCAGCTCTACAGCTTCTCGGACTTCCTGCTTCTGAATGTCCATCCCACCGATGTCAGCATACATCACATCTGGCTTTTGGTCTGGGAGTAGAAACACAGTGGAAAGGAAAGTAAGCTTTGCTGTTCAAACATTGTAAACTTTATACTGGTACTACTTAAGATCTTAGACTTTCCCTTTACAGTTTCAAGAAAAATGTCATCTGTGTGTTTTTAACAAAAACAATGAATGGCCAACTGATCAAGAATTCACTGATTTGACTGTAGTAAAAATCATGAATACTATTTTCTGCGACACTAGTAGAAAAAAAATGTTGTCTCCAGATATGACCATGGTCATCTTTATTTAGTAGCTACTAAAATATGACCAGAAAGCAGTAGTACTGAGTGTTGTACCTGACGTCAGCATCATGATGCTGCTGTCAGCTTCAGGAGGGAGTACATCCACCAGGGCGTTGCTGTGCTTGTGCAAAGCCACTGAGGCGTTGGGCTTCAGCAGCTCTCTGTCAATGGTGCTCAGGATGCGCACATAGTAATTGGACCCTAAAAGCAGAACAAAGGAACACAACTTATTACACATTTAAAAATGTACTTCCAACTGTATAATTCATTTTTTACAGAACACTTCTTCTAGGTTCTCTCTCAAGACTCTGAAGGCCTGAATATGACAAAGAATTAGAACAACTATACAGCGTGTATGCATCATCTGCCATTTCATTAATTTTTTATTCTCAGCTTTATCTGTTTATTTATTTATTTTTACAGCCATTGTTGTGGGGGTTTAATGCATACCATTTTGTTTTCTAATTATCTCTTGTAATTGTAAAGATAGTAACAATAGAATTGATCCTCAGCACAGAAAATATCCCCTTAATATACACTAAAATGTAACCTACAATATAAAACAGGAAACAACAGCTTCTGTTTTAGTGTTTTTGAGTGCATATTAGAGGGCAGGTGTAACATCCGACCACTACCCTTGCAAAACCTTGAGGACCAGTCAAGCCCAGTTCCAAATCTAGAGTGTCTGTAAATGCTATCATGCTATGAATCAAAAAATTCCCACTGAAATTCCCCATAGATCTTTTAATACATTGCTTTGAGCACAGCAGTCCATGTTTGTATTACTTCACACTGGCAGCACATAATTATTTTTAGTCCGTGTAGTTTTATTTTTTTTTACATTTAGGCAGGTTTTTCTTCTGATGTACCTGTAGTGGAGCCGACAATGGCTGTGTTCTGGTCAACAGCTTCCAGGAACTGGCCAATGACAAGTGGGATGCTCTGTATCCTCTTAACCTCCTCCTGGGCATGGAGGAATTCTTTCTTCAGGTTCTTCTGTTCATCTTTGATATACTCCTCCTGCACCTCCAGGAACTCCAGCTCCTGCTGCAGCTTCTGCAAAAAAAAAAAAAAAAAAAAAAAAAAAAAAAAAAATGAAAGATGGGTTGAGATCATGCTGGAGATTAAAGTATACTATAAATAAACTATTCAATCATTGTTTTATAGTCCATATCATATCACTCTTGTGGAGTTTATTCTAGTTTACAGGTGCACCAATGTCAAAAGAAGGATATCTTTTAAAAGTCTTGATGTGAACAGAAGGTTAATCTTATGTATACATGTAATGTGCAAAATGTATTCCTGATAATTAAACTGACTTGAGTTTGTTTTACATAACATCTTTTAAATCACAGAAAAATCTGAATATGAGCAGCAGTTCATAGATTTGAAACCAGTACCTGACTGTAATTTTATGCATGAGGGTAATTTGTAGAATTTCGCTTGAACAGTTACAGTTTGATTTGCCTTTATCTGAATCCATTCTAACCACAGCCCTATGTTGCCCTAACATTCAATTTTGAAGCCTACAGTTTGTCATACTCAGATACATTTAGGGTAGATTGTCACTTTTATCATACATTTATAAACAGGTATCACACCTTGTATCTGCTGTAAAGATCCTCAAGATCTTCTGGTTCTGGTGCCAGAAAGGACAGGCCTGTCTGAGGTCTGGAGGTCAGTATTGCTGGCATGTCGTCCTGTGAATGTGACAACACCCAAAAGCATTTAGCATAAACAGAAAATATCATATTCGACATCACACATTATATTAGTGAAGGGCTTGTGTTATATTTCACCAAAACAAAAATAAAACAAACAGATCTATGTATGGTAACGTTACAGAGTACGTCCAGCTAAGAAACAGAATATAGCAAAAAAACTATATTTACAAAAACTCACTGATAAACAAGAACTGTATGCTCGGTTAGCTAGCTAGCTTGTACCTAACAGAGACAAACACTAGCTTAACGTTAGCTACCCTTAGCTCGTTAACATCTAACGTTAGCTAACAAACGGTTCGCAAAAGCAAAAACTGATTATTTAAAGGCGTTTGCAAAGCACCGGTGAAAACATCATCTAACATCAATCTTTGGTGAATATAGTTTTATAAACTCAGCTATTTTAAAGCATATACTTTTTTCTTGCGCTCTACAGACACCATGCTAACGATAGCAGCTAACTTGCATGACTTAGCAATAAGGTTAACCTTAACGTTACGTTACACAGAGTAGAGAATGAATTGGCAGGTTTACGTTTCGGCAGTGTAAACCAGAGGTAACAAATAGTCAAATACTGCACAAACACCCACGAAAAGCAACACTCAAACACTTAAATGTACAAAAGCCTACCACAAAAACTCTGTCGATTTTAAGAGGAAAACAGGAAACAATCTCACTAATTCATACCGGGTTCTTTTCTACGGCTACAATGTCCTCCATGTTGAAATATGCCTACCGATTGACGTAATGACGTATTACGTTTGCAGAGGGTTGTATGGGTAATGTAGTTTATCGCAGAGTACAGTACATTTAATTGTTTTATGTTACAATACATGATTTTTTATTATTGTGCATAAGTAAAGGTTTGGAAATAAGTCATACGATTTATTTCGGTCCTTGCTTTTTACCTATTGTTATGCATCCCATCCTACAACTCCAAGCATCCACCTTTCAAGTAGCCTAAAATATATTTTATAGTGTTACTGTAAACACATAATTTAAACATGTCTGTTAAATATACAATGTAGCCTATATATTGTCATATTCACCTACTTCATATAAGCAACCTGTTAAATTAATTATTATTTAGTTTTTCCAGTACCATTTGCACTTTAGCATTGCCCGATTGTATTACTGTTTATAATCCTCATAGCTATTTGTGCGTGTGTTGGTGTGTGTGTGTGTGTGTGTGTGTGTGTGTGTGTGTGTGTGTGTGTGTGTGTGTGTGTGTGTGTGTGTGTGTACAGTATGTACGTATGTATGTACAGTATGTACGTATGTATGTGTATATATGTGTATATGTCAAATACTCAGATTTTTATGACTTTCATTCACTGTGTGTCTTAACTGTGCAAGTTGGTGTGCAGAGAGTTATTATGTATATCCTGTTGCAGAGGTGAGGGTCCTTACACCTCTGCAATGAATGCGTAAAGAGGGTGTGTGCACATTCACCACAGAGGTTTCCATTCAAGGCTCAACAGAAAAACACTTAGCCTACGTATTAGAAATAGATGATCTTACTAGAAATATATATTTTCTCTTGTGTGGGAGAACACAAGAACACTAGGTCAGCAAGTAATTTGTTATTTTAGTTAAACTTATGAAGTAATTATTGATCTTGAAACAGCAGCAGACAGAACAATCACCACTTGTTTTTTTTCTGGAGCTTGCAATCATAGTCTTCATCAGCAGTTCTTGTTCACGTTGGCCAAAATATAGCTCAACAGTTTAATCTTGATCTTGGAAACAACAGTCATCACAACAATCCTTACCTATTTGCTTTTGATAAAATCAGAAGCTCCAGAAAAAGCAAGTAAGTGGACCTTGAGTGGAGATTGTTTTGGCCGACTGCATACTGTATTCCCAAAATCAAGAATGAACTGTCAAGCTCAACTTTAAGCAACATTAATGAGATTCCCTAAAAGTGCCAAGAATAAAGGAAAGTTTTAAGACAACTGAAACAAACTTAATATGCTGATGAAGACTGTGACAGTTGAAAGCTCCACAACAAGCAAGTAACAGGACCTTTAGTGGAGTGTTTGTTTTGTCAGCTATGTTATTCTCATATTCAATACAACAAAACACATGTGAAATAAGTCCTATATTCTGACTTAAAACCAAAAAACCACATCCTTTCAGTGCTTTCATTTCCAAGACCATGATATAACAACCTGTTAGTAAATGTGTATACATGTTCTATATACTGCATTTTTATTTATTTAATTGCTTTGCAGAAGTTAAAAAATGCTATCTTAATACCGTCAAAATAATGATGAAATAGTGGGAGTGCATTGAAAGGTGTTAGTGGATATCTTCCAGCTTGTGAGGAAGTGGTGTATCAAACGGCTGCATGTACTGCATGTACAGCAAGTACTGTCGTCTTTTTAAGAGAGTAATGTTGAAGATATCTTTTTCTGCAATGCATCACAGCTTGATAGTGAAGAAATGGGGATGGGCACAACAGATGCTTCTCTACTTTTTGGTTTCAGGTAAAATTTATAACAATTTTTGATTTGTAGATGAAAAATGTAATGTATGTGTGTTTGTGATAGGGATTCTAAGCTGTTTTTTTAGGTACAGGGACTTTTACTCATACATGTTTGTAGGCTCATTTGCAGGCAATTTCAAATTATTTAAAAAAAATGTATCTGGCAAAATAATGGGTGTAGGGGACTCTAGTTTGTGTGTTATTCTGTCATAACTTTTAAAAACTGTTCAGACAGATAAAAGCAACATGGATTTGAATTATGGTATTTTTTTACACAGTAGATTCTTCTCCATCTCTGGACGTTTTTGGACTCCTGTGACTAAAGTCAGACAATTATATTATTATTATCATTATATGTTAAACTCATTGAGCATTTGGCCTTCACATTCTCTTTGTATTGTTCTTTTATCTTCAAAACGTCTCCCTTTATAAAGCTTTATACCATTTTGGTAATTCTGGGCTGACATCATTAGTTAAAACAACTTACTTTTACTTTACATGTTGTTGGTTAATGCTTGTGTGCAATGGTTTTGGGAACTGGCAACCTCTAAAACTGAAAGCTGAAGCCAAAATACAAAGCAAGACACATATCCTATACCTTTATTGTAACGAATCTGCTTGGAAAATCACCAATTCCTTCTCCATTGAAGGATTTTTTAAAAAAAAACCAAAGAAGTCTACTTTCACCTCATCTTGATGCTTTGAATAATGTTTATTAGGTGTTGAGTCTGGAAATTTTGGGGAAGTTTGGTAGTATGCAGTTTCTCTCTGCATTTCGGCTCCGGTGCTGTGCATCTCTTCATCTAAAACAAGCAGCGTGGTGGCCCAGTGGTTAGCGCTGTGGCGAGAAGCAAGAAGGCTCTGGGTTCGAATCCAGGCCTTTCTGTGTGGAGTCTATATGTTCTGTGTCTGCGTGGGTTTTCTCCGGGTGCTCCGGTTTCCTCCACCACTAAAAATATGTTTCCCTCCCCCTCCCTAACTAGCTGATGTGTGGTGAGCGTCTGGAGTTGTAAGGTGTTGTATGGCTGCCGTGCCCACCCAGGTGGGTGCTACACATTGGTGGTGTTAGAGAGCAGCCCCCCCCCCCCCCCAAAAGCACTTTGAGTGTCTATGATAAAGCGCTATATAAATGTAATAAATAAATTTGGATTTTTTTTTTTTGGGTCCAGTATCTGCCAAGATGGCAGGACCCCAAACTTCAGGTTATAAAACATTACCTCAGAAATCTATGGCCAAAGTCACAGATGTCACATCCATATATATTTTGTTACTCTTACGTAATAATTGAAGGTCTGATACCGAAGTGCTCAACAGACAGAAAAGTATATTTCAGTAATCTGAAATATAAAATGTACTGCTCCAGAAGCTCTGAGAGACAAGTGATCTGGTGATCCACTTCAGGATCAGGATCACTCGTTGTTGTTTGTTGTTGTTGTAATACTCATGTTGACCACAAGAGGCTGAAGTGCACCACCCCCGCCCACACACACACACACACACACACACACACACACACACACACACACACACACACACACACACACACACACACACACACACACACACACACACACACACACACACGCACACTCAATGTGCTTCAGAAATCCAAAACTATTTCCTCTATTAAGCTGAACATTGGTCACATGTCCCAATAACACCATAAACTCGCATGTGCAAACATTGTGGTCTTTTCTAGCATCCAGTCAAACACTTCCTGTAGCTATATTTACCATCATCTTAAAAGAATAAAAAAAGACAGAGGTTGAGAATTTCTGTGAGAAATACTGCAAAAGTTACCCAACATCCTGCCGTTGCTCTGTTTTTCAGGTACTCACTCCTTGGTCACAGTCCACCAGCCTCCTGTGCTTACCACTGCTCTGGGTCATAATGTTACAATGCCGTGCCGTCTCAATCTTTCCCACAATCAGAAAATGGTGACCCCACCGGTTCTGTATTGGGAGTACATAACAGAGGACGGCACTGGTAATCCCAAAGTGTGGGACCCCTCTGAGGAATATAAGGGACGTGTTGAGCTTCTGGACAATACCCCCAACACTTCAAGCAAGTCCATACTCCTCAAGAATGTCCAGTGGGCCGACAGTGGGAAGTACCGGTGCAAATTCTCCGTCAACATAGAGGGTGATCATTTCAGGAGTAAAGGAAATTACACTTTACTGATGGTGTATGGTAAATACAAGGTTTTAGATTTTTCGTTTCCAAATATTTCTAGATCAAATGTCCTCACAGGGAGATAAAGATCATGAGGACACTTTACCAGCATTTACATCAATGGCTCAAGTTAAAGACAGAACTGGGATAAAGTGTTGGTTTGCCAGGAGGATTAAGAAAATGCGGTGGGAATCAGGTTCAGGGCTAACATTATAGATTTAGGATCTCTTTTTGAATAGATGAGGCCTAAATGACAGGGAAAGGGTCCTATATGCTTCATGCACATGTGCCTGTGCAGTCTTCTCTGCAGACCTGCATCATATGAAACCAATATGTAGTTTATATAACATATTTTCTTTGATTTCTTTCTGTAGGGCAGTTGTCATAGAACTTTATTTATATATCACGGACACATAAAAAATATGCTAGATTTAGTTCTAAACTGTAAAGGGGAGAAAATCTCACTGCTGACAACCTGCATGTAATAAGAGTTTAAGAGGTTGCTGCAGAACATGTAAACCGTTTGTCCAAATTCCATGCCATTGAGCTGAAAAAAAAATGATATACCACTATCCAGCTTTCTTGTGTGCAGGTGTACATGAACCGGCCAGTGGTGGAAGAAGTATTCAGATTATTTGTAAAAGTACTAATACCACACTGTAAAAATATTCTGTTACAAGTACAAGTCTTGAATTCAAAATGTTACTTAAGTAAAAGTATCATCCGGAAAATGTACTTATTATTAAAAGTAAAAGAACTCGATGCAGAAAACTCCTCACATTTTAGAAACTGGGACACTGGTCACTCAACTGAGTGTTTAATAGTCTAATCATTTCAGCTGGACTTGTAGACCATTATATTGTTGGGTAGTTTAATTTATAACAATACATCAGATTTTATAAACTACACATGTTTTGTGTGCAACAATCTTCATTTGTAAAGTAACTAGTAACTACAGCTGTCAGATTAATGTAACAGAGTAAAAAGTACAATATTTCTCTCTGAAATGTAGTGGAGTAGAAGTAGAAAGTGGCATGAAAAGATAAGACTCAAGTAAAGTACAAGTACCTCAAATTTGTACTTAATTACATTACTTGAGTAAATGTACTTAGTTACATTCCACCACTGACACCGGCCTTCATGGTAGTCATGGCTGTGCAGTGACTGGGCAAAATAAAACGGTAATACAAATGTCTGTGTACTTTCACATGCTGTACACACCTGTATTTCTGTCTGCGTCTCTTTTCAGATACCATGATCTTAAACCTCACCGGTCACAATGACTCTCTGCTCGGGTGTAAAGTGAACGTGACCTGGGATCCCGGATTTGTTTTGTCCATTTTTCATGACGGATTCAAACTCCAACCTGTTGACACAGCCCCAGGAGATGCTGACGCAGCTCTTCCCTACGTCACACTCTCTGAGACCATTTCTCTGAGGAGCAAAGGAGAATATGAGTGTCAGCTGCACCTGAACGAAGATTTGGTAACAAAAAGCATCTTCGACTACCATGCGCCTGGTAATAATCATCCTCCTGATCTAGTTTTCATACATGCACACTAAAACGTTGAGCTGAGTGTTAAACACTATGAGTATTGCCGTTATTGTAAGACAGAATTGAAAAAAATATAAGCCTATCCTTTAATACTACAGTAAGTCTGTTCTTTTGAGTTAGTCAATAAGTATGTACAGTCTAGGGCTGCAACTAAGGATTATTTTCGTTATGTCGATTAATCTGTTGATTATTTTGCGTTTAATCAATTAGTTGTTTGATCTATAAAAATGTCAAAACATGGTGAAAAATGTGGATCAGTGTTTCCCAAAAGCCTGATGACGTCTTGTTTTGTCCACAACTCAAAGATATTCAGTTTACTGTCACAGAGGAGAGAAGAAAATATTCACATTTATGAAGCTGGAATAAGAGAAATCTTTTTTTTTTTTAATAAAAAAATTACTCAAACCGATTAATCGATTATCAAAATGGTTGGCGATTAATTTAATAGTTGACAACTAATCAATTAATCGATTCATCGTTGCAGCTCTAGTACAGTCACTTTATTATCAATTGATTCTGGTCCCAGTCTGTGATGAGAGAGTGTTCATGTTAAAACAGCATGTTAAATTGTTCTCTAATTTATTAGTTTTTAGCTGTACTGTAGGTTTTAAAATAACACGAATGCTGCCATAAACAGCGTGGTTGGAAACACTGTCTTCACCCTGTTATTGCAAATGTTCGGTCTGTGGTTTCCTACATGTCCTGCAACATCAACTCTGACATATTTACTGCAGTTCCAGCATCAGTCCATATATATATATATATATATATATATATATAGATAGATAGATAGATAGATATCTACCCACACCCTTCTAACTAGAACCGCTTTAAGCATGGAAACATAATTTTAAAGCGGCACTGGACAGTTTGAAGTTTAAAAGGCTTCATGTAATATGCCAACATTAAAGTGGAGACCTGTTTGATCTTTTCTCCTAAGTGGCTGCAGATGGTGCAGATGCTGAAAAAAACATATGGCTAACATTTCCAGCAACTGTCTTCAGTGAGTCTTTCCCAACAAGCAGAAAGCGCTCACTTTCTTTTGAAAAATGTTTCCTATTTGGTTCTTAAATGATCACACACACACACACACACACACACACACACACACACACACACACACACACACACACACACACACACACACACACACACACACACACACACACACACACACACACACACACACACACACACACACACACACACACACACACACATCAAGAGTCATTTGTAGACCTGGTATCTAGCAATGCAGTTGGTTTTGTTAAGTTTTGGCTGAACTTTTGATTTGCTTTTACAGGAGAAATGATTGCATTACATCAATCACTGTATCAATGTGTGTGGAGACAATGTTTGGATTACACTTCATATCAGTAGTTTTGTGTTTCTCAGAGCCAGGTGTGGTGGTGTTTCCAGAGCCATGGGCCCTGTATATGGCTGTCCTCCTGGTGCCCATCACTATCCTGCTGGGACTCACAAGTGCCTTGCTGTTGCTGATGTACAGATGCTGAGTTTGTCAACATCTGGCTGGAACGGAGAGGATGGAGATCCAGGGTTATAGGATTACTGTATGTCTCTGTAACATACTGTATATGCATTTAAGGACATACTTACAAATCATTTCTGATATTCTACATCTGTGACTGCATTATTTGTCTACCAATTCACAACATAAACTGTATTTGACTGTTAAAAATAATATTGCATTGACAGAATACCAAGGTGCTATATTACTATGCTGTTAGTCATATTTAGTCATTCTTAATGCTCGTCTGAATGTACGTCTCATGTTGATACTAGTCGTGTTTGTGTGTGGTTTTGATTTCCCAGGAACGGTTCGCTTTGAAAGCCCCCCCCCCACACACCCTCGCCCACAGGTTCCTCCTCCATCAGAAATCTAAACGTCTAGTTCTGTTTTTCTAAGTTTTAAGCATCAGTTCCTTCACAATCTTTTCTGTTTCCCTGTAGAGGTACATCCCCCTTTAAAGGTGGCCGAGGGCAGCTGCACAAAGGGGCAGCCATTGACAGTGACCCATTTTCCCTCTAAATATTAAAACATGTTTCTATGATGTGATAACTAGAAATACAATCATATTGCAGCATACTTTTAAGCATTAACCTAAACAACAAGCAATCAAATCTGTGGCTGAAACAGAACTCAAATCACCTCTTCATTAAAATGTATCGTCTATCAATGCATCAATCCTGTCTTTTTGTAAAATAATCACTTAAGATATGTTTATAGTTTGGCCTCAATACGTCTTACTGTATGAGTTGATATGTGTTCTCACTGTGTTATTGCTGTGATAAAAGTTAGTCCATATATAAAAAATAAATCAAGAGGGATGTTAGTGGAATTAGGGACAGAAAGGTCACACACACAGAAACGATGTATTTTTCAGGGCAAGGACAGGCACATAATCATCAGAGTAATCCTCACTGCTGGCATAATGAAATGGCCAAAAATGAGAGATCAACACACACACACACACACACACACACTGGACTGAATCCCCTCTGAGCTGAGTCAGAAAGAGAGTAGGTGCACCTTTGGTAATGTTACATGTTGTGTGAGTGTGTGTGTCCCTGTGGGGGTTTAGAGATTAGTGGTGGCTAGAAAGAAGGTGGGTTTGGAACCTGGCAGTTAGTCACTTGAAATGTCAAATAAGCCGGCTGCGAACAGGACAAGTGAGTAAATGAGACATTTTCCATGTGGTTAAGGGTGATTCAAAGATGCACACTTAAAAAACAGACATTTACCAGATGTCAGATGTGAATTTGAAATGAGCTAAAGCAGTAATGATATATGTATATAAAAAAAATATTGTATTTAAGATTGGAGGAGAGGTTAGAAACATTTAAATGAGAGGCAATTTTAAAGAAGGGGGAATTTGTAAAATTAATAAAATTGACAAAAATGTAAAGCCCTGGTTGTTGCCATTTGCCAATCATTTAAGTTCATAATGAAATGTACACTGTTTATTTAGTGTAATAAATTAATGCCAAATAAACAACTTTAAATATTCTAATAGGAAATTACGTTAAAAAAGAAAACTGCTACTTGTAACTCCAAATAGCCTACAGCCATGGATAGATCACATAGGAGCAAGACACCCAGACTGAAAGACGACAATAAATGATGTGGCTGCGTTAACAGCACCACAAACTACAGCTTCCAAAATGACCATGAGGTTAAATCATTTTCATTAGAGACACATACATGTATTAGCATTCTACATACCACAGACTGGATTCATATGGCTGTAGGGACAGAGCTCTTCAGGCCTTTCTGCACATACATCTATACCTGCGTCCAGCAGGGGGGGGTTACATGGCGGTTAGGTGGATGATCTGGGTCATGTGTGATTAGTGCTTGGCAGATCAGGGATGAGGCAACATGGTCAGATATGATGGGGGTAGGAATGAATGATTATATTAGTATTGCAATATATTGTAGCCAGGGTTCAAAATTATCACCATCTACCAGTAAGTGCTTGAAAAATAGATTTGCTTCACTCACCAGCCAAAAATGGTGAATGGTTATCTATTGCCTTTGAACCCTGATTGTAGCACTGCTACTTTTGTCTGTTAAGTATAAAGTGTGTCAGGTAATGCTTTCAAGTAGAGTATATTATTTAAATATTTCCAGGTGGCACTCAGTAGCAACAGTCAGTTTCTCTATGGTCAGGCAGCTCCAGACACCAGCTTTTATTCAGGTGGTGGTACAGAGTTTTACCATAAATAGTTTGCCTGTAGGGTATAAATATCTACAGTCCTTCAATGTATAATAAGATTCCTTTTTACTTACATAAAACAAAATGTGCCCTTTATGAGAAAATAGCCATATGTAAACTTTAACATGCATGTCCCCTCACTTCATGTCCTGTGATAATGTCCAGGAATTTGGACCGGGATACATGATAACCTATGTCTGATTGCCCAGTAGAAATTTGTTCTGAGAGATGGGTCAATCCTAAGTGTGATATATATGCACATAAGAAGCTGGGTCAAAACTGGTTAAATGATAGCCAGACAGTGGTTTTAGGTTTTGGATGGAAGAAGGAAGGGATGCCTTCCATCCAGGAGTGGCTTCTGAGATGTCAGTTTACACTAGAAAATGGGGAAGTACGCAAGTTTTCTGGAGGGCTCCTAAGAAGCCATGTACTGTGGAGATTTGCTTATTGTTTTCCATATATGCACGTTTGTCATCTTGTCTTAAATTTATCTAAAAACACAATGTTTATACAGATCATGTTCATGTTGAGATGAAAATAATACAAGCTGTTAATCATAGCATGCCTGTCCCCTCCTTAGTCACATTTTACAAAAGTCTGGATTTCTAATTAAGACTATAGGGTGATATATGCACATTATCCATTTATATTATAAAACAAGTACTAAGACAACCCCCCAATCTCAGATTTGACAAAATATTTATTTTCAGAAGCTTGGTGTTGAAGCACCATATCCACCACTGAAAGACAACGTTCGTACAAGTTCTGACCTAGTCAGTCACATACCCCTTCCCATGTTATAGCCACCGGCTTCAGGGTCAAACTGGCTGACGCCTCCATGGGAAGAAGTACATAGACCAGTCTGTGCACCACCCTGTCCATAACCAGCCATCACAGAATTCTTTGCAGGAGTCTTGGAAGCCCTGGGGAGCTGGAAAGTCACCAGTGAAGGTCTGGATCTGCTGTGCGGGACCAGGGTTATAGAAGCGTGGTCATTCTCATAGTGGACGTCTTGTCACTGGTCTCTCCCCTGCTCATATCTGCTGCTGGCCTGACCAACTGTTCCTGGAGAATACTGGTCGGTATGAAGTTGTAGGAATAAGGGTACCAGCTTCCATCCATGTTGAAGTTTGGCGGAGGTTGGCTGGTGAAGGCTTGTCCAGCAGACATTCCCACATAAGGAGATGGCGGAGACGGAGACAGCCAGCCTTGTTTTTCGGTCTCCCTTTTGGAGTTAACATTCACAAAGCTTTTCTCAAAAGCTGACAACTCTTCTGCCTGGTACATTGGCTCAGATGAACTCACATCTACGCCATGTGGGCCAGTCAATATTTCTTCACCTTCAGAGGAAAGACTGGAAGGTGCATCAGCCCAGTAGATGTCTGAGAACAGGAATACAAGTATCAAACTCAATATGCTTACTTTCTGTCCAAGGCCAGACTTGCAAGTGATGATTGCTATAGACTTGATCACCAAATATCAAACTAAATTATCAATTGTAGAACCACAGAACATTACTTTGAAAAGTCTGAGGGTCACTGGGCACAGCCCGATAAGATGTTGTGGAGACACCTTTACTAGAGGGAGGCATAACAGCTCCAGATAAAAACTGTCCAGAAGACACTCCCTGCTCAAAATTATCAGCAGTGTTTGTGTAACTGCCATAGAGGACGTCAGAACTGGTGCCTGGGTACAACAAAATACAAGTTAATCAGAAGTGAAGTCAACTGAAACAGAATGTTTCACTAGAGTGGCTGATACTTACTACTACCTTTCCTAACAACAGGAAGGCAACATGTGTCCACAATGAGCAGAGCAAAGAGGGAAGCCCTGAAACAATTTAAAATGAGACAATAGCATCAAGTGTTGCAAAGTAACCACTTAACCTAGAGCAGACCAGCTACTCACCCAGCGAAGAACTGCACTGTCATGTTAAAGGCCACCACTGGGAAACCCGGCAAAAGTGGAGGTTTATAAGTGTTGCAAGAGATCAGCACTGACCAATCAGAGCTTAGCGAGCTAACGACAGACAGCTGCTGTAGGTGGATCAATCCTCAGCTATTTGTCTAGCAGGATCTAATATCAACATCTCAGAAATAGATCGGGGGTGACAAACTGGATCTATGTATATTGTAATTTCAACTGAGTTTTAACAGTCTGATATTGGGAAAAACATGGCATATCAACCCCCAATCTACCCAGTTCAAACACAGTTGAAAGCACAGAAGAGATATCAGGTCAATTTGGGGACAATGTTCCTTGAGAATCACTATCAAATACATACTAATGATATTTAGTCTAAACCATTAATTGACTTAAAATGAGGTCAGAGAGAGCTTCATCTGGTTTAACCATAAACTGTATAAAATAGGTATGAACATGGCGTGATTTGAACATGTGCTACCGTTGCACCAAAGGGTCTTTTTTCACACTGAAGTGGGACTTTATAGAAGTCACCTGGGCCTGCTAAGCATGTTTCAATCTGTCATAGGATATGGAAGTATAATAACTGTATGGTGGGGGCCAGTTCAAACAGAAAGTAAGACACAGCAAGTTTGCCTTTTGAATTACAAATTATAAAAACTTTTCAGCATATGTCACCCAAAAGATGTCAGAGAACTGCAACTGTTAGACCTTGAGGTTACTTGATCACATGATCTGATGTCTTAAGTTGCAGTGGCACTTCAGAGGGATTCTTTAGGGCAATGACTGCAACAGGATTCAAGCCTGAGACGAGCTACACTGAAGAGGAACATACTGTATATCCTCAATGGTTTTGGTGGTGGTGCTTGGCTTGAGAGCGCTGTTAAACACGTCACCCTGAAATTCAGTTGAGATGCAGTGTAAAGGCAAAAACGTTTTATTTTTTTGTTTCATACACATATGATCATTTAGTGACCCCTGATGTGCTGTGAATGGGGGCATTGTCTACCTGGAAAAGACTGCTATGGTCTGTTGTAATTCATGATGGAAATGTTTACACTATAGGCCTACACTTTTAGTAGGCTACAACCTTGCATTTAACCACACGTAGGTATTTGGCCTAATTTATGCCTATACGTGTTTTGTAGTCCCATGAATCAAATTTAAAAAAAATATATAAACATGTTTATATAAAATAGCTCTCCACATATCATATAATTCTCCTATAGCCTAATATAGCTAATAGCCTACACAGTTTGTGTGTGATATCAGTGACTTTTCAATTTTCCAACTCGTGGTGCTTTATGGAATAGATGAAAACATCACATCAGATCTATGTTGCCATAACAACGGCTATGCTTCTCTCTCTGCTCCTCCTCCTCTTCTTTCTCCATCCCTCTTCTACAGTGCATCACACCCTCCCTCCTCCTCCTCCTGCATGCACCTCCCTTCCCCAGCCTTAAACCATCCTATAAAGACTGATTAGAGCAACACCCTTCCACTGACACACCACGTCATTTCTGGAGATTATTGATTTTTTTTTTCTGTGTGTTTCCCTTCCGCTTTTTTTGTTTAATGTTGACGTCTCTCAGCATCTGCTCCAGGAGGAATATGCGCTTCTCCAAACGACATTTCCCACCGCGCGTCTCTCCTTGAGAGGCAATAAGAGGAAGAAGTAGGAGATTTTGTCTTTTTTTCTGTGTCACGCTCTGATCTCAAAATCCGATGGTCCGCGGTGTGACAGCGGAGCGACTTCCAGCATCTGACTGCCTGACGCGGGATGGAAGCCGTCCACCTCTGACCCATCGATAGGACGAGACGTTTTAAGGATACCAGGAAGGTGGGGAAAGCGAAGGATTAGATTTTTTTTTTAAAGATAGAAGTGACAGATAGACGGACGCTGCGTTTGATTGATGACTAGTTGATTGTAGGAAACACAGTAACTGTATATTATAAATGTATAGCCACACTGCTGGAATACACAAAAGAATAGCGCCCTTTTCTGTAGTCTCCAAAGTCGCACAGATGGGCGGGCAGCGGTGTAAATAACCCTTACTTTAGCCTTTCAATCCCACCTCTCAGACTGTAGTCCTGTGCTGCTGAACCATCTGAGCACCAGAGCCACCTGTGCTGTTGCATTCAAGCCTGTGAGCGCTACACTGACAGCAGTTTAACAAACCTCATGGCTGCCCTGGATTGCTGCATGGAACTTTATCTTTGAAGAGATAGGGTTAGTAGTTAATAGTTTTGAAACTGCAAATTAGATTGCAGAAATAAAGCAATAACACCAATTTGAGGCAATAGCAGTAACAAAAGGTGAAATTGTAATTTCTTCCAAAGCCAAAGAGAGGTGGAAACAAGCAAGAGGATACTTTACACTGCTTCCATTTGCCATTTCACTCAGACTGTGGCTCTATCAAGCACCAGCCCTCCCATCCCCTGAGAGGAAAACAGCTAAATGTTTCCTGTCAAAGGCCTTTATGCATGCAACATTTTGACAGACTTTTGAACTGCAAAATTCCTCTATTGAACCACTCTCTCATATGCTGTCTTCCATTTTTTTTTTGCAAAAATTGCTCAGCTTGTCCCCTAAGATATCAGTCTCCCAGTAGCCTTTATGGTTCATCACTGACAGTGACATTTAGCGACCAGTCTGTGTGTCAGTGTACCTGCATTATTTGGTGCACACAGTCTCATTGTGGGGCTAAACAGCCCTCAAGGTGTGTCACAGAGTATAAATAGTTGAACAAAGGCTCTTTTCAAGCTGACAAGAGGCCGAAACCTGAAACTTGGGAGTGATTCCCCTTCTGGTAACTCTACACGCTCACACACTGAGAGGCTGGACAAACTCCTGTAAAATAGAGTGATTTAGATCCTGAGAGGGTGAAGAGAAGAGGCATTAGGGCACACACCTTCCACACTGCTGCAGTTTTTTGTAGCTGCTTAAAAAGACCAGATCAGCAAGAAGACCCATCCACCCCTCCTTCCGTGAAAAAAAAAGTAGGAGGAGAAGAAGACACCTGGGCGGACCACATCCTGAGTCCCAACAGCCTCAAGAAAGTCTCCTCTTCTCACCACCCAGACTTTTAATCTTAGTCAGGACATCTTTGGCATCATAGAGGTTTTACCACCAAGCCGGAAAAGCTGCTTTAGATCTGTCTTTTGTCTCCCATTCTGAAGTGTGTGTGTGTGTGTGTGTGTGTGTGTGTGTCTGTGTGTTGTGACTCGCATGAGAGCCGCCACCGGTCTTTTTCTCCGGTCAGGATGTCTGCAATACAAGAGCTGCTGCTGCCTCTGGCCCTCCTGGTGCTTCAAGGTAAGTTGGCAGCTGCTGTGTTACCATGGCGACGCCGCGATGGCAACACCTGGCATGCACACAAGTCACCATCAAATCTCCCCCACCCCCTTCCATTCGCTGACTGTGCAGTTTGTTACTGTTAAGGTGTTACCTGTTGTCTAATGTTGACCACCCTACCGCTGTCTGCTCTATATGTAGGCAATGCTTTGGCAGTCTTTGTGTGTGTGTGTGTGTGTGTGTGTGTGTGTGTGTGTGTGTGTGTGTGTGTGTGTGTGTGTGTGTGTGTGTGTGTGTGTGTGTGTGTGTGTGTGTGTGTGTGTGTGTGTGTTCATATGCAGATGTGTGAGTGTTTCATCTTTGGGCTGGA
Organism: Gymnocephalus cernua; assembly: GCA_023631565.1. Taxonomy (NCBI): domain Eukaryota; kingdom Metazoa; phylum Chordata; class Actinopteri; order Perciformes; family Percidae; genus Gymnocephalus; species Gymnocephalus cernua. The sequence continues at coordinate 35,677,726 of CM042429.1, forward strand.
TTGTTTGCTTAAAGCCTCGCTGTTCAGGTTTTTGTAAGAGTAACGAGATGAGGCCATGTGGTGGGCGCGCACACATGCACTCACGCACGCATGCGCATGCACACACACACACACACACACACACACACACACACACACACACACACACACACACACACACACACACACACACACATATACACACACACACACACACACACACACACACACACACACACACGCGCTGCTGCTTGGATTCAGTGGAAAATTTTAAAACTCTGTTGAAAACTCTTCTTTTTAAAGAGGCTTTTAACTAGACTATAGGGTGGTTAGGCCGGTTTTATGTGTCTTATGTGTACTTTTGTTTATTTTGATTATGTACTGTAATGTATAAATGTTGTGTATTCATCCTTTCGTTGTGAAGCACTTTGTGATTTTTATCTGTGAAATGTGCTATACAAATACATTTTACTTACTTACTTACTTACTTACACACACAAAAGTATTTTAAAAGAGAAAAAGTTAATTGAAATATTTGCCCTCAACTTTCTCCTCCTGCTATCTGTATTAATTGAGATAGCACGACTCAATTTCCCACCTTCACAAGAAGCCATTTATCGCCATTTATCATCACCATCAGCTTTGAGTCTCCCGACACCCACAGGAGGAAGAGCAACTCCGCAAGGAAATAATCTTTAACAAATCTGTCTTAGGAAATTTATGACGCAGCCATGTCTCTTTATTTGTGGCCTCTTGGTTTATTTTAAAACATAAATAAATGTAAAATGATCAATTGGCAGGCAAATGTAGGCAATTTGAACAAGATGTAGATGTTAAACACATCACTTTTTTTCTTTTTTAAGACTTGTTTTTGGTACAAACCAACCCAAGTTAAAATAAAAAATATCTATTTTACATGTTTTCAATATGATCCTCAAAAAAGAAAAACATATGTATGTCAAACCTTTTTTTTTAGTTGGCATGTTGTCGTCACATTTTAAGCACTGCGATTTAAAATTGAGCACAAAAGGAAAGCAAAGCATTAAGAGAGATTTACTGAGCACTTATCACTGTCAACCAGCTGCTCTTTGTCTCGCACTCAGTCGCTGACAGCAATAATACAAACCAAAGCTTCATAATCTCCAGAAATATACCATTATAGTAACGGTGTTGTTCCTTTAGCCTACATGAAGTGGCAGTTTGTCATCACGTTGAAACAAGCAGGCAGAGCTGCAGAGAGTTAAGCCAGGAAGCAGATAGTGAGCAGAGAAGTGAAACTTGGCAAAAAAGTAAGAAGGTTACACAACCTCGATTAACAGAAGCACACAGTACGGTTGAAGAGCCGGCGGGTTAGTTGAGGACTGAATGTGAGCACATCTGGAGCAGACAAAGACGAGACAAGAAATTGGATGGAATCTCCCAAAACAAGAGGAAAGGAACAGACTGAGGCTGATAAAAATAGCAGTTTGTGCTCTTTGTGCTAAAAAAAAAAACATATGAGTTAATAACTAGGATGATGATCCCAAGCTCCACCGACGCTCTATCAAACTTCTATCTACAAATGTATCTAGCTTCATCAGAATTGGGATTGGTGACTGCTGCAGAGGGCAAATGCAATCAGAAATAGGAGAAATAAATAGACAGCTTGCCCCGAAATACAATAAAACTTGGTACTTGGACTTTGGTATCACCTTAAGCTTACCATAATATTCTCAACTTTATTTTTTGTTATGCTCAAAATGCCAATTAAATTCTCTCGCTCCAACTGTAAGGGCAGAATCATATACAAGCATAACAATTCAACTGACAGAGTTGTGTGTCCTGGCTTTCAAGCCAGACTGCAGAGGCTAATAAAAAAGCTAATGCATTTGATGGCAATCCTAACTAATGCATACAGCGGAGAGGCTCTTTCGCAGCACAGAGCCATTAGGTCTGCAAATGGCTCGAACACAAACGTATGGTCAAAGGAGATTACTGTCAAGGGGATGTCTGAGCAACCAGACCATCTTTTCCACCTCCGAGCCATTTGGATTCACATCCATCCATCTCTCCACTCCAACCACAGAATCTGCACAAACTGGAAATCACATTACAGAGGAACTGTAGAAACTATAACAGTCAGGGCGGCCTCTAGCTCACCCAGTAAGAGCGTTCGCCCCATGTTGGCTGAGTCCTGCAGCGGCCTATGTTCGAATCCGACCTGCAGCCCTTTGCTGCATGTCATCCCCCATCTCTCTCCCCCCTTTCATGTCTATCCACTGTCACATAAATAAAGGGAAAAAGCCCCAAAAAATAATCTTAAAGAAAAGAAACTATAACCGTTTCTTCACTTGTGCCCAATCTGTAGCTGGGGTCAGACTTTGAAGCCTCAAAGCTGCATGGACATAATTCTGAAAAGAGTGTTATTTTGATTCTATTTGAGGCTTTTTTCATTGCATTCTAAATCTGGATCGAGATACCGCAGCTGGCTGCATGTGTCCTGCTAACTTGTGTAACACACACACACACAGAGGTTTTTTTTTTTTTTTTTAATACCAGGTCAGAACAGGCCCATACACACACCTGAGCCCCTGTTCATCCAGCTGTGTGACAGAGGTCTGTAATACCAGGGTGTGTAGCTGCAGGGGGGGGGGGGGGACTGGGGTGTGGGGGGAGGAGTGGGGGTAGGCGAGTGAGATGGGCTTTGAAGGACGAGATGACCTTCCACACAACTTGATTATATTTGCATTGTATAAGAGCTTGGAACCCATCAGTTCTCAATTATTATTGTGAACACCATCAAAAATGGTTACATATTTTTGCTCAGACATTGATAAATGCATGTATAATTCTTTGATTTCATGTTTGTTTTCACCTCAAGTCAGTAAGAACTTTAAAAGAGAATGACTATAGGACTTACCATTTGTCACGTGGCCAGACACATACCAAAACAAATAAATGCTTATGTTGCTACGTGTCTGCAGGATAAACTAACGATAGATCGCTAACATGTTAGCCATATCAACTTACAAGGCAATAATAACCTCCCCAAGTACTCTCACACTACACCGCTCCTCCGCTCCCTTCACTGGTTACCAGTTGCTGCCCGCATCCGCTTCAAGACACTAGTACTTACATACAGGGCCACGACTGGATCCGCCCCAGCTTACATCCGGGACATGGTCAAACCATATACCCCAACCCGCCCACTTCGCTCTGCATCAGCTAAACTGCTTGCTGCTCCCTCACAGCGGGGGAGAACTAATCACTCAACAAAATCACTGTCATGGCTCCCAAATGGTGGAACCAGTTCCCCACCGATATCAGGATGGCCGAAAGCCTACACATCTTCCGCCGAAGGCTAAAAACACATCTCTTCTGACTACACCTCGGATAAAAAAATAAATAAAAAATCCTGAACCTGCACTTTCATATGTCTCTTTGTAGCTTTACTTATTTGAAGCTAATGTACTTGCACTTACTACTTGTCTGGAGTTTGTACCTTCACAGTTGAAAGCACTTAATTGTAAGTCGCTTTGGATAAAAGCATCAGCTAAATGACATGTAATGTAATGTAATGTAATATGTCAGACTTATGCAATTTTTAGTATGTTGTGCAGTTCTGCCAGTAAATGGACACAATTTCTGATTCGTGCATCTTTAACTTTGCATTTTGGAATATAATTATTCACAGTTTTGTCATCACAATTCAAAACTAATAACATTAGTAATGGCTGCATCCCATTTAGGGTTTCTTGTTCCTCTGCCTTTTTACAGCAGATATCTGGGCTTGTTACAGCAGAAACAAACATTCATAACATTAATGGGGCCTCGCCCCATTTAGGTAAGTTAGTGAGCCAGCATGCACAACAGCAGGGCCTCAGAACTGGAGCACCTAAATGTAACAAAGTCATAATTCGTGTTGTTAGCTACACCTGTGCTTTTCCTGCTTTGACAAGTCAAAATGTCTGCCCATATAAGCTTTTGTAGAGATTGCTGTGGTGCAATAGAAGCTCAGTGTCATCAACAAGATGAATAGACTACTGAGCCGAGGAGTTCGCCTTGTGTTTCATTCCTCAAAACAGATTTGGATCTATTTTACAGAACAAAATGTCATTGAACATGCAGAACTAAGAGCCTTTGTGCCTAAGTTGCAGAGAACAGAGCTTGCAACAGAGAGGAATAAAGTGAGATCAATATACTAGACAGCAGACAGACTTTTGGACTTTTTGTTTCCTTTTTTTACTTCTTTTTGCATTTTTGCCTATAGATTATTTTCCACAGTAGAAAGAAGGGCACATTCTGGTAGAAGAAGAAGTAAATGAAATGTGACAAAGCTCTAAAGTTGGATTTAGTTATTTAAGTCTTCTTAACTTTTTATGTTTGACTCACTGATTTTTGTGGGGTTTTTTTTGTAAATCAAATGTTTTGGTTTTTGTACTCCAAAAAATTTTGAAAGATTGAGAAGCAGGCAGGGATTTCTCGGGCTTGCTTTATACTGATAAACTTGTTGCACCGTTGCTTTACCAGGCCTGACAATATGACAGCTTTGTGGAGTGAAATTAAAAAGACTCTCAGAGCAGTGAGCTACAATGGTCTACTTGTTCCCAGTGGAAAGTCTATTGCTCACTTGGTCTCAAAGGAAATGTCATGGATCCTCGGTATTTCCCCAGGTTACGTATGCCTACAGTACATGCGTGTGTTTATGTCTGTGGGAACCCAGCCACGGAAACAGATGCTGTTCTCCCTCATCCCTTTTGCTGGCGCTTATCCAATTTTCCTTTCTCCATCTCTCTTATGCTCAGTTCAGCAAATAAACTTGATCCTTTTTGTATTTCCTTTAGCTCCCAGCGACATGCTAAGCTAACCTCAGTGGGTGGATGGTCGAATGTGCAGCTAAAGCTATAAATACATTTTTTTTGCTTTGTAGGCTTCAGGGGTATACAGCAATTGATATGAGGGATTAAGCAGCCAGCACCCTTGTTACGAAAAAAAAACTGCTAATCTGCAATTTCTGGAATATCTGTTTGCATAATCCTCAACCTCAGTCCACCGATTACGCAATGGATTTGCATTTTTAATGCTCTGTGTATGTGTCCTGCAGCTGTTGGTGAGAATTGTTGCTGAGGTAGTTTGGTGGCTCTGTCTCTGTCTACCTTGCACTTTGGATGTGCAGTTTCTTTTGTGTCTGCTTGCATCTTCGTGTATCTCTCTCTCTCTCTCTCGCTGTGTCTTCTGCTGTCTTCTTAACTCGCTGTCTCAGTTTTGGACACTCAGCATAATCACTGCCCACCTTGCACAATCTCGCCTCTCACTGCGTCACTAACTTCCCTCAGGATTACGGCCTCACGCTGTCTGTGTGTGCTGTCCTACAACATTTTCATCTGCATCTGTTTGTGTTCATATCCTGCAACTGAAGTGCTCTCTTCTGTCTTCAAACATGCTTTTCAATTTATGTCCTGCTGTCCGTCAAACATGTGCTTTGTTGTCGTTGTAATACGTCTCCTCTGTCTGTCTTATTGGTCTCACCTCCTTTTCTCACAGCGGTCGATATGCCGACCATCTCAAACCCTTCTGTGTTTCTCTGCACGGGATGTCTCGCTCTTGTGTGACCCTGTCTTTCTGTCTCTTTCTGCCTGTTCTCCTGGTCTTTTCTACACAGCAGAAGCTGATATGATACTCACAGACTTGAGTCAAAATAGCACTGCATATTAATGTTTAATTAAACACAAAAGATTTGGCACCACCAAATCTTTTGTGTTTAAAAAAAAAAGAAAAGAAAAAAAATTGTCCATCAGTTGATTTCCAAATGCTTCCCTGTGAGATTTTACATTGGCATTAAATGATGAATGATCGACCGCTGGCAGCCGAGGATTAGCTGCGGCACAGACAGCTGGTGCGTCTTACAGCAGCCGATAATTAACACAAACAATCAAGTCACATTTGGAACAGACAAGACAAAGCTAATTAGAGCTTTGTTTGTGCTTTCTGTGAATTGTAAGTGAAACAAGTTCTCCAAGCAGTTCAGGAGAAGAAGCTGCAAATGCTGTTTGACCCAGGTCTGTTGTAATCTTAAGCAGACCCAACTCCCAGAAAACCTGAAAACCCAAGACCCCAGCCTTAACCGAACCCTGTTCAGACATTCAAGTTTTCCTCACCTGAGTTATCGTGGGGGGTCTCAGTGTAAATTATACTTTCTTTTGTCTAACTTAAATTCTGGTTTACTACAACTTTGGTTGTATTTACATAGTTTTGACTATTGTTTCTATCGGTGATTATAACATTGCAGAGTTAAATAACACCCGTTTTTAAATAAATTCCAGTAGATACATTGGAAACTAGATGAGTGTTGACTTGATCTCATCTGATAGGATTGTGGGGATACGTCAAATAGGACGGGATCTACTGATCAAACTACTTTATTATGAAGTATATCTAAAACTGAGACCAGAAATATCAGTAATAATACCTCATTGCACATGAAAAACTGTGCACACATCTACAAGTAGGACAAACATTATTTTTCTGGTGTCTCTTATTAGAGGTTGCTGTGTTCCCTTAATTGCTGTATCTTAGCAATTAAGCTGGTGAGACAAATGTTATTACTGAACAATGTAATGATCAGCAAAAATATCAAGTGTTTGAAATCTGTTCAGGTTCACTAAAACCTAAGACTGCTGAATCATGTTCAGGCTCTGGTTTAGTCGTTCTCGGGTCAGCTGGGTTCAGGTCTGTGTTTGTTTTTATATGCACGGCTCTATCTCTTTTTTTATATATACGATAGCAATGGGTCCATTTACTTTTGAGTTTATATTTTTGGGCATGTGAAGTCTAAAGACTGTTTTATGCTTCTGCGTCGAATCGACGGCATACCCCTGCAGACTCCTCTGTGTCGCCGCGAACCCCCCTCCAAGCCCTCTGCCGTAGTTCGACGTGCACCTCCAAAATTTTTTAACTTTGCTCCGAGGTGATGCAGACCGCAAGGACTGTGATTGGTCAACTGGTCCTGTGTGTTGATAGTCAGTGTTTCAAGCAGCCCACTGTGGGGAATAGCAACACGCTAGTTCACTGACATAAGCTTTGCAAATGAACTCAGACATATGGTTGGTTACAATGACGGGTTATCCATTTGTAAAGTGTCTATATGTCAGTAACGTTTTGAAATTAGCACTTCGCCAGCAAGCAGTACTTTATGGGTAGTTGTACTAAAGTTTGCTTGCTAACATAACATAAACTGGCTGGCAGACACCTCGCAAATAACCTCAGGCTTATCAGCTCCTAGCGTTATGGCGGTGAAATGCACCGCGATGCAAAGCAACCCCGATGCAGAACTCCGAAAGGGTCACGACGCCGTAGGTGCACTGCCGTAGCTGTGTGAATTTGACACAGAAGTATAAAACAGCCTTTACATTATGTTCTTAATGTTCTCTCCTTTTCCTTCCCTTTTTTCTCTTCCCTCCCTCTTCCTTCTCTGCAGTGCATCCGCCGGCATTAGGCCTCTTCCCTCCTGCTTCCCCAGCTATCCATGCTTTTGCAGAAATAACTGTTACTACTGAAGCCTGTGCTAACATTCTCTTTATTTCCTCCTCCCTCATCCCTCCCCTCCACGTGTCTCTGCAGTGTGATGGCATTTCTATTTGTGTGATTCCTTTAAAAAGTCACACTTTGTTGCTGCAACATTTGTATCCCAGGGAGTAAAATATCTTTGTAGCTGTTGCGCAGTTCTGCCCCTATTTTATTTTATATATTTGTATTATTGAGGCCATGGACAATGTGCAGTCTCTGTGAATCTCAACCAAACGTTTAATGATTTCAGTTCATCTGAGTTGTGTTTCCTGTCCTCTCCCTCATCTCCCTCCTCCCACCTTGTGATTCGAAACAAATGCATCCCCAGAGATCAAAGTTGAGAATAGCACAAGATCTTTGGTTGAGGGCCATGCTGAGACCTCAGTGGAAACTGCAAGGTGCAGTGTGAGAAAGAAACATTTGAAGTTACAGGTGTGTTACTCCCGGCCGACGAGAAGTACGTGTCATGATGATGATGGCATATATAGACTCACGCTTCTATATATGAATTTAGCTCAGTCACAAAATGACAGAATGAAAGTACCGCACACTGCAACCTCTTTATTTCCCCTCTGTTTCACAGATCAAAAACACCTCAAATGTAAATACTACAAAACTAAAAACCAAATAATCATATTCAGAATAATCTAAGTACTGAAATGAGTGGAAATAAAAAAATGCAAGAAAAAAGCCATGCCCAACACAAAAGAAGAAAAAAACATGCATGCAATGATCAATGGGAGCAAAATCCAAAAGTTTAGTATTTTGTTTAGTAATGTTTTGACAGTGCCTGCAAGTACTGAGATACTGGAAAATACCAGAGCTCTGCTCGTGTATCAACCTATCGAGTCACGGGTACATGAAAAAGAGGATGATGGCCTCTGAACCCTGTGACCTGCAAATAGACAAAGAGCAATACAGTGATACAGGAGGTTTCTAACTCTGTTTTTTTTTCATACTTTTCACTCTGTAGCATCTCTGTGCTATGGAGCCTGCGTGGAAGTGGAGTCGGAAACAGAGGCCGTGGCCAACAAAGGCTTCAAACTTGGCTGCATTTCCTGCAAGATGAGAAGCGAGGTGCCCGCCGCGGCCTCAGTCGACTGGCAATTCAAGGCTTCAGATGAGGCCAACTTCACCCACGTGAGTAATAATAAGATATATGACAAGGCAAGCTCTGAAAAAAGCAGCCCTCAGTTGCGACCTAAAAGAATAGTTCATCATTTTAGAAAATACACTTCCCTTCTTGCAGATAATAAGATGAGACGATCAATACCACTCTCAAGTTTGTTTGGTAAATACAGTAGCCAGATAGCAGCTTAGCTTAGCACAAGGACTGGAAACAGGGGGAAACAGCTAGCCTAGTTAGGGCCTACAAGCACCTCTAAACCTCACCCATTAGCACTTTATATCTCATTCCATTCAAACAAAAAAACAAAGTAGAAATATGACAACCTTTCTTTTCTGTTTTTACGGGCCGTTATTTGGGAGAATATTTCTTGTCGAGATCATGAAGTTGCCAGACAACCAGTGTAGTCTCCAAGAAATTACTGCATCTGGCCAGTCTGGCACATAACTTAATTTCTAAATTAACTTCAATACTAAGATTACAAACAGATAGTAGTGGTGTTAATCAGAAACAAAATCAGCATTGTCAAGACTAAAGAAAATGTTTTAGTTACACTGTTAAATTAATGTCCATCACATGTAATGCAGACAGTTTTCTCCCTAATGTAATACCTTATCATGTGTCCAGATAAAGCAATATATAAAATCAGCACAAAGCCCCAAATATATCCATCACAACAGCCTGATAACAGGGTTGTATGTCTTCTCTTCTGGGAAACAGCTGCAATGCATTTATCATGGGAGAGGAAGAGCAGAGTCTTGCATTTTTATGACAGGCTTTCCCCTCCCTGTGTCGACTGGAAGACAGCGCTTTGCCTGAACTAAGCAGCCTTCAACAGGCAAAGCAAAGAGGCCATTACAGTGTATTCCCATAGCAGGAGAGATCCCATTAGCCTTCAGCCGCCATTAAGACTCTGTATCCGCTAATTTACCAGGAAGTGCAGAGGTGATGCATCTCGGTCGATACAGAAAAACAGCAGCAGTGCTGATATGGAGACTAGCTGTCTGTTTGCTCAAGGATGACAGGGAAACTGAAATGCAAACTTGACACTCTGGGAAGGGTATTAATTAATCAACAAAGCTAACCAAAAATTGGTGGAAAGTCGCACTAGATTTGTGAAACAGAAATATACTTGTTCCTGTTTGCTAAAGTTTGCTAAAAAATAACAATAATAAATTCTATATTTGGGAAACCCTTGCCTTGTTCGCTTTGTTGAATGTCCAAGTTCTCTATTTTGTTTTGTCTCCTTTTTAAAGAAATCTTCTGTAATTCTCTTCTCTAGTTATACCACTATGAAAATGAAAATTGCTCTATCAATGACCCACGTTTCTATAACCGCCTGAAATGGAACGGCACCAAGGGCAGCAAGGACCTGCAGGATGGCTCTATCTATATCCTCAATGTGACTCTCAGTGACGCAGGAACCTACATATGCATATTCAGCCGCACCCTCAACTATCCCAACTACAACTTTTCAACTGCCCCCAACGCGACTATCGTCATGAAAGTGGTGCCACAAGGTAAGAACAAAGAGGAGGGGTGTTGTACCGTCTGTTTGAGCGGGGAAGAGAGAAACTAAATTATCCAGCTCACTCAAAGAAATGTAATTTAAACTGTTTTGATTCAGTCTCACCGCTGACATTAATAACACTACTGCCTGAGAACCAACAGCAAACAAACAAAGTTGGCAACTAGCTGGTGAACATAGTGGAACAGCTAGCAGCAGCTACAGAGCCAGATATTTCTGGAGATGGTAGAGACCAAAACAGAGCTGAAAATCAAGTGAATATCGGACTTACATTCGCCAGTGAAGTCCAAAGGAATTATATTGTTGGTCTGTGACTACTGAATAAGTAAAAAGGCTAGCAAGTTCACCAAATCAACTCTATGATGTGATATTATGTCAATGTTGTGTTTATACGTTTTTTGTGCGGCCTCCATGTGGTCAAAACAGTTAATTAATGCAGGTTAAAATAATAATGTGAATTATTTAAAGTTATCCTCAGCTCTACAGAGCCTCCTTAAGCTTTTTCTTTTGGCTAGCAACTTTAGTATTCCATTTCATAGCATCAAGTTCATAAAAAAAACTGCGCTAAAAATCCTGTACGCTACGTGCCCACCACCAAACAGCAGACAGGAAATTTGACAACTAGCTGCTGAACATAGTGGAGCATTTAACTGATAACCTGCCAGATATTGCCCTCAGGAGTTAGAGAAGACCAAAAACAGAGGTAATTTGATAGTGAATATTGGACATTCACCTGGTGGCCACAAGTTTACTGCATTAACTTAACAGGTGGTAATAGGTTGTTTTCAGAGATTGTTTTGCTGCCCAGAAATGTTTTAATGCAAGTTAGTGTAGTTACTGTTAATTAAACTGGGTGTTTTTAGTAACAAGTGCTTACATTACCACAAAGGTGTCCCCCAAGGTTCAATGCTCGGTCCTCTGAATTTGTATTGAGCAGGACATTAAACCCTTGTGGACGTTAACTGTAGGTAAATCAGCAGCAGGATTCAGGAAGTGATGAATTATGACACTTTAATTCAGGACAGGAGGTCATGACTTATGACTCATCCTTTTAATGGTACAAACTGAATTTAATCTCCTTTCTATACGCACACAGATACATCATGTCTTACCTTATCTCCCTTTCTGTCTCTGTAGTCACCAGGGGACTGGCATCGATCTTATCTGAGGTGATGATGTATGTGTCCATCATCGGGCTGCAGGTATGGCTCGTAATTGAGATGATTTACTGCTACAGGAAGATTGCAGCGGCAGGAGAGGAAGCTTTGAGAGAGAGCGCGTGAGTAACACTTTAAACAGTCAAACACAGACATAGCCAGCCTCTCTTCAGTGCCAGTCCATTCCCAGATCCTGCTGTGCCGTCCAAATGTCCCTACTTCCCACCAATAACTTTCACCTTTGTTTTTCCTTTCTGACACTGTTTGGAAAGCAGAGACAGAATCTGTTTCAATCTGCTCTTTTCAAAATAACAAACATTTTCCTTCTTCCTCACTGTATTGATATATTTGTATGATTCTGATTCACTGTTCTTAACCACCTGTTTCTCCTTTCCACCACTCTTTCCTTCAGGGCGGAGTATTTAGCTGTAGCATCAGAAAGTAAAGATAATTGTGCAGGTGTGGTGGAATAGCATTGGTAAGTCTGGATTTTTCATGTCTGAATTCAGTTTCTTCTTGTGCTTTCCTTTGTTCTTGTTTATTTTACAAAGATGGAGTGTATACAATGTGTTAATTCCTGTTTTATTGTTACTACCACTAGGGGAGAACTAGGTTGAAAGTAAAAAATAAATCATAATTGTAATATTACTTTATAATATATATATATATATATATATATATATATATATATATATATATATATATATATGACATGCCATGTCAATGCATTAAGCTTTTTGCTTGCTATTTAACAGACATTTATGTTGTGTTGTCTTTGACATACCTTTAACACATTTTATTTAGATTCTACATAAAGCTTTGTGTTCTTTCCAAATCAGCGTAATTGTGCTTTGAGAAAGTTGACGATGTGTTACTGCATGTTTCTTTCGTTTTTTACATTATTCATTTTCCTGACAGTTTTATGTTTTTCACTTCAAGTCGAGGAAGAATTCAAGAACGTTTCCTTGAGGAATCTCACATTGCCACTTTCATGCCCTCTCCTCTTACCGTCACTCACATCCTGCCATCCTTTCCACATGATGGAAAAATCAAACCACACGATGGAGAAAGATCTTCATAGGAAGTTTTTTCATAGGAAGTGACTTTCTGCAGAAGTATGGAAAGGACTGAAATGTATCCTGTTGTGAGGGTCAGGAAGGATGCATGAGGTCGTGGTCCAACGGGACAGAGGAAGAAGGTTGAACTGTGTACGCACAGATTATTTTGTATAGATATTATAGGCCTACATTGCATATACACTGTCTGCATGCTTGTGAGCTAATCAAAATGACCAACATCATGCTTCTGACGTTCAGTCATGTTTAAGAGTTTTTAATCAGTTCTGTCATATTTTATTTCACACTGTGTAACCAATAAGGGTTTTATAAAGCTAACTAAAAGCTGTCAGTGTTTCCTCTGTTGGGTTTACCAAGCTGTCGTGCACATAAAAACAGCTTTTAATGATACATCAACATTTGACGTGTGTGTGTGTGTGTGTGTGTGTGTGTGTGTGTGTGTGTGTGTGTGTGTGTGTGTGTGTGTGTGTGTGTGTGTGTGTGTGTGTATACACACACACACACACACACACACACACACGTATAAAGATGTATTTACTTTTAAATACTAGTAATACTTTACTAAGACTAAATTTGACTGCACTTTTTCTTGCTGTTGTGATTTAAAGCTACTGAAAGGACAGAGGAAACACTGCTGCAAACGCTGAAATTTTGTCCTGAAATATACATTTCATTTTGACATACAAATACAAACATACAAAATCAGCCTTAAAAAGTCTCAAAAAACAACATTTAGGTCAAATGTGAGACAATAAATGAAAAATACAAACTATCACTATATCAGCATATAAATATTCAGCATTAAATAAAGCTGTCATGAGATAAACGGCCACTTTTGGAGCAGTTGTGAAGAAATATAAATCACGATTGTCACAGGTGAAAGTCGTTGTATCTACAGGTTTAAATACAACAACTCAACAGATATCTGAGGGATCACACACAGACTATGCTCACCAAGAGAAATGCCATCTGTATCTCTTAGTCCAGTCAATCTGTGGTTTGACCCAGGGGAAATTGCAATAGTAGTCATTTTTATGTGATCCTAAGAGCCATCCAAGTATAATATTATATACTTAGTGGATCAAGGTCAATTCAGGGGTTGAAAATTGGGGGCCCTAATGTCACATCGACACACACAAAAAGTATACACCTCTGCTTCTGAAGACGCTATCTTCATATAATTTGTCTATACATTCATTTCGAATGGTGATCCTTTACACACAACCATCAGATATGACTTGTTCTGAATGTATATGTGCTATATGTCCTACATGGGGGTACCTTTACCCCAAGGATTTTTTTTGAATCCAACGCGTGCGAGCACTGAACTCGTGCGAGCACCTTATTGAAATTGAAGGAATTATTAATAAGTGTGATTAGTCTCATTTTGAGGGGTTTAACATGCTCAAAAACTTACCAATATTTGGTTGGGCCCTTTTCTGAGTTAGATTGACTGGACTATCTGGGGAGTTTTGAGTTATCCACTTTCAAGTAAAGGAGCATACAGTCATTAGGCATCATAAATAGGTTAAACTTATTAGAAAAGCATAGCCAGTCATGTTTTTAATGTTTCAGACTGGGAAAGCAACCGAGATGAGCTCCTGTTTTATCTTAACTTCTCAGACAACAGTAATGTTTGTTTTTTTTAATGTTTTTTTTCTCCCAGAGCTCATAATGACAAATCAACCATAAAAATGTAGTGCAACAACAATCTAAAGATATTTATAGTTCTATTGATATTTCAGTGGGATTCCCTGGTAATTAAAGCCTTTTCAGCAGACCACTATCCTGTTTAAACTGGCTGTGTATTGTTAAAAAACTTGGATGGTGAGGAGCAAAAATGGCACCAGAAGCCAAGTGTGACTTCCTGTGACATACTGTATGGAAAGCCCTCTGATGATCAATTTGTAGTACCTCCAAAAAAGGCAACTTTACCAATTTACCTGAAGTGATATGAACATGTCATCTTTAGCTTTCCCACTGATGTTTCACACAAATGTCTTGGTGTTTTTGAAGAAACTTAAGGGCTTGGCAAATCGCTGTCTATATGTAGCCTATGACTGCCGTGGGCAAACGTACCACAAAACCTGTCCAGTGTGCCTCCCAGGGTGAAGCCATTGGTAACCAAAAAGAAAAAAGGCAAAGCTTTGTTACAAACCTTAAGTGTTTGTAAAAACAGCTGTCCTTGCTTCTCTTTCAGAGATGGTCGGTGATCACCAAATGCCATTCTGCATGTTTACTGTTAATCTCTTTCTTACCAAAAGTAAGTTTGATACATCTTGAGACACTGAGAAGGGAACACACATAAACTCATGAATTAATACAGAATAACGGCATGCTGCATACTGATGGTAGAAGCACAGTACAGTACCAGCACACAATGTCCAATGAGATACAAGCTAATAAAAAGTAAAACAAGTGATACCTCCTCCATTCAAGCACTGATACACACTGCTTACTACGAATATTACTATGAATATCACTACTTCATGTGTAGGTGTCGAAATGTTGCTTGCCACAAAATAAAAAAGCGATACACCCAGGAAAAAATTAAATTCATGAGAAAATCGGCCATGTCTCACTTGAATTATTTTGATCTTAATAAATAAATGGAAAATGTGTTGGTGTCAGGGACTTTCTGCCTGATGCAACCTCAGTTCACACTTCCATCTAAGTTTGTAAAACATGTTGATTGAAGGCAAAAAAAAATAAGGTTTCTATTTAACACCAGCGATTATACAGTATGTTTATACATATTAATTTGCTCTGATTGACCAACACCTGTACTTAAATCTTTGCTCAGCTGGTTTAATGGTCATTAAGTATTAACCAATATTTTTTTAACTTGTACAGGACGATCAGATGGATGCAATTTACTCACTAAAGGCAATGGTTAGGGTTAAGGTTAGATGCCTTGAAGTCGATGGTCGCAGCGCTGCCTTGAAGTCTAAGTCGGGGGCTTAAAACACCATTGACTGGTAAAGAGAGTGTGAGTGTGAGTGTGTGTGTGTGTGTGTGTGTGTGTGTGTGTGTGTGTGTGTGTGTGTGTGTGTGTGTGTGTGTGTGTGTGTGTGTGGGTGTGTGTGTGTGTGTGTGTGTGTGTGTGTGTGTGTGGCTGTAACCCTGCAATGGTTGAGAGAAGTACTAAAATAGACAGAATCTGTTTTTGAAAAAGCTTGAGTGGGAGATAACTGCTGATTTCACACTTCTTGTTTCCCATCAGGCTCTTATAAGAGCTCTTACTAACTATACAAGCATTTGGTTACCAGCCTGTTTTGATTCTGGAAAGGTATTAACATAGGGGTCAAAGTTGGGGGCATCGTGTGTTTGTACCTGGTATGTTGTTCAGCATCTTATCTTAACAGTAGGAGCCTCTACCTTCAGGGCCACCAGGATACCAAATGAGGACACTGACTGAGCATTTTTTAGATTTTTTTTCTGACATTTCATAGACTAAACAATGAATCTAGAAATAATCTCAGATAAAGTAATACAATTCTGTGTCATTTAGTAAATAAAAAAGACAAACATCAGAGGTGTCTGAAATCTTATGTTTTAAATGTTTACCGGACTCTAACTTGACTATAATGCTGATTAAAAAACTAGAGCTGAAATTAATGAATTAAACTATTTTATTATTTGATTACCTGAGTAATACATTTCCCTGGTTCCAGCTTATCAAATGTGAAGATGTCTTTCTTCTTTTATATAAAACTGAATGTTAGTTTTTTAGACAGTTTGTTGGACAAAACAAGCTTTTTAAATGCCAAGTTGGGCTTTGGGATATTGTAAAACAGACAATAACAAATGACAAACAGATAAATTAATAGTGAACCACAATCCACTGACCCAAATCTTTTAAAAGCTAAAGACACACAGACTCAAAGATGAACGAGGAGTTGTTGCATGTTTTAGAACTTTTCATTTCTCTCCATGGTGCAGCGTACAATCACATCTTTACAGTACATTATCATCCCTGCTCCTCTTCCGTCTCTCTCTCTCTCCCTCATTCTCTCCAAGACCCGCTCCCTCCCCCCTCCCGCAATAAATATTACACCATTTTGTTATCCGTGGATGGCCATGCACAGCGTGGCCCACATGCTTTTGTAGCCGCCATTTTCAGTGAAACAGAGGGAGAGAGAGAGAGGGTGATGGGGAAAAGCACATAAAGGAAAGAGGAAGAGTGGGGTTGAGTGATGAGAAGAAGAAATAACAAAGAGGGAATACAGATGGATGAGATGTTTTCAAATCTTCAGAGGCCAGAGTTGAGTGGATGGGGAGGAAAGGCTGAAAATAAACAACAAAAATAATAAAGATAGAAAATGAATTGAATAAAAAGAGAGTGAGTCAAATTAATCTTACAGACAAAAAAAAAATAACAATACTGCAAAACTGATTCCCTTTTTCTTCACCTGGGCCTACAAAGTTCTGGTTGGTCCTTTAGTTTTGAAGCGTCCGTCCCAGTTGGACAACGAACTAGCCGACTGTTCCGGTATTTCGGTTTCCACCTGAACAAGTCTACGATAAGTCCTGAACTGTTAATATCTGGCTCTGTGATGCAACGAGTGAGCAACCAAACCAAAAAGGAAATATCCTTTAAAAAAAAAAAAACTCAAGAAATATGAAAATGTAACATCTGAAACATTGAGGACTCCTCGTGAACACGCACACACACCTGTCAGTCAAAATCTTTTGCTTGTTTTTTTCCCCACTTGCCTCTACACACATTCACACACAATTCAACATTATTAATATTATATACTACTTTCTTTGAAACATTCAAAAAGTACTAGCATCGCTATTGTCATTATTGCTGTGACCAGTAATCATTCTTGTGTAGCTCCTCTTGGTCCGCACTGCAACAGCAAATCAGAGCACAAAATACCCATCAAATGACTTCTTCAGAGCAGGACAGGGCTTCAGATCAAAAGTCATTGGTAATAATAAATACTGTAACAGTCCAGTCAGATGCAGCTTGCTGTCCTAACAAATGACCCGACACACTGATTTTGAAAAAAAAATTTTTTTTTAAAAAACCCCGAAAAGACTGGGTGGAGTGGGATGGTGTTTGAGATTCATCTTCAGATGAATAACTTACATCTAAAACTAGTGTCAAGTGTCTGGTGTTGAAATGTTCCTCATCTCCTCTCGTGGAGGATTCAGGGCCTTTGAGGGGGCTCAACTCGGACATGGAGGAACAAATCCCTGACGGAAAGAGCGAGAGAGGCGTCCTGCTCCCTTCTCCTCTCTCTTTTTCGGGTGTTTGTTCGTCACATCCACACAGCAGGTGGATCCCCCCTTTTTGTTTCAGCAGGCGTTCACTATAGAGGCAAAGGTATCTAACTGTTCCCAGGACTAGGAGGAGGAGCTCCCCCCACTTTCCAGAATCACTGATCCCTATGAAACGTTGCAATGTCAGAAGAGGAACTGAAGTCTGTGATAGTCATAAAACGTGGGGTGCTGAAAATTAAAGAAGTCTGATTTAAAGTTATTCTGAAATGCGGCTGGCCACTTTGATATGTCTCTATGATTCTAGAAGAGTGGATGGTCTGAATGGGCCCACCAGTGGCCTGTTTCCATTCACTACGTACAGGGGACTTGCAGCTGCAGGTAAATTATTGCTGTGGTCTTGATAGCTTCCAGTCTGATTTCACTGAAGTCGTTACTGGTTGAGGCGGAAGGCGAACGTCGCCATTTCAAGTCAGTCAGGCGAGGAGAATTGTTGGTAATGCAGTCCCCCTGCATGTCCCCACTCCTGGTTTTTTCAATTTGGAAATGAGGGAAAGAGCAAACTGTGTGCCCCTTTTCTAGTCTACCAGTCTACCAGGGTGTGTTCAGAGATGGGAGACAGTCGGGGGTGGGGGGGCGGCTCAGGCCTCAGTCGGGGACTCTGAGGGTGTGAGGGTGTCATCGGGGGGATCCTGCTGCACCTCTGGGACCACGATGCCCCGGTGGAGCTTTTCTAAAGACTGCTTCATCTGGGAGATAAACATGGATGGGGTGGTGGGGGAGGGTGAGAGAGGGGTCGGTGAGAAATACCAGATTACATAATGCAGTGACGACCCAGCACAGTATGAGCACATGCTGTTTGTGTGACGCATGAGCGTTCTTGCTGACTGGTCCCAGCAGAGGTGCACTTAAAGCATTTCACTTCACATGAGTAACACACAAAAACAAACACACGCACACACCTGGTCGAGAAGCGTGACAGAGGACTGCAGGATCTGCTGCCACTTGCTGAGCTGAGCCTGGTGAAATTGCCTTTGAAGCTGTAAGACCTGAGCCCACTCTCCAGCTGTCTGGGGCAAAGGACTGAGGAGAGGAAAGGAGGTGGACAAGGGAAAAGGAGTTATTAAAAATTTGTCACAGTGTAGTCACGTTTTCTTAAAGGACAATTCCGGCGTAAAATGAACCTAGGGGTTAATAACATGTGTACCAAGTCGACCGTTCTCTGGGACATGTTTTGATGGTAATCAAATGTGTCTAGCTTGAAATTAGCTTAACGCTAGGCTTTCAGGGCACTGTAAATATAAATCGCTATTTAATACCACTAACAAGGCTCAAACTAGCACCACACTTCCACGGTATCATGAGGGTCCCTACACGTAAACCGAAGCATTGAGACCTTTGTAAGTGTACAGATAGTTTATATCGGCTGCTATGTTACTGGTTGCACGGCGTTCGTGGTTCGACTGGTCATGACTGTTTCAAGCTATAGACACATTCGATTAGTATGAAAACATATCCCAGAGAATGGTACACGTCATTAACCCCTAGGTTCATTTTGTGCCGGAATTGTCCTTTAAACCTGAAAATAACCGATTCCTTGGCCACTAGGGGACAGCTGAAAAACATTGACATATTACAGACTGACTCTTTTGTTCAAACTTGTTTCCAAGCAGTTACCCATTTACACATCCAGCAGATACAGAGCAAAATTA
Organism: Gymnocephalus cernua; assembly: GCA_023631565.1. NCBI lineage: Eukaryota > Metazoa > Chordata > Actinopteri > Perciformes > Percidae > Gymnocephalus > Gymnocephalus cernua. Next base: position 35,697,078 of record CM042429.1, read on the forward strand.
GTATTCATTTTAAATTGTGTTTTCTTGACCTGATGAATGTAAGTCCAATTTTCACTTTTAGCAGTGTTTTGGTCTCCACCAACTCCTGAGGGAAATATATGGCTCTTCAGCTGCTAAATGCTCCAATATGCTCACCAGCTAGTAGCTAACTGTGTCTGTCTGTTGTTTGGTGTTGAGCAGGAAGTGTACGTTTTAGCTTAAAACGGCCAAAAACAACGCTGAGGAGAACAGTAAGAGTGAACCAAAACCGTAAACTTGCAGGCCGTGAACACCAAAGGTATGAGCTGAAAGACGTCAAAATGCTTCATATAGTCGGGGGATAGTTCTTCTTCACCTCTCACATATCATGTGATCCGTTGTTAATATTGATAAAATATAATTAGCCTTTTATCTACTCATCAACTAACCTTACAAAAAGGGCAAGAGGGATATTTCCCACCTCAGATCCCACAAGAATAACGCCGTCTGAGACCACACGCCAATTAACACCACAACAGAGTCTGTATTTGTTATGGAAAAGAGTGCGGTGTATTTACCTGTCAGCAACAGAATAGGAGTGCCATGTCTCCAGTGTATGGGCCGCTCTTTCCAGAGCATACAGCTTGTAGAAGAGCAGCATGTTGAGAGCCACCAGCACCACCAGACTGACGGGGACAGAGAGACAAGACAAGTGTCTAATTTACAGGCTGCTATCAAAAGGCTAAAAAAAAAGAAGTGAAAAACGCTTCAACAAATCACTTAGAGAACAGTAAGATATCAACAGTAAGACGCAAATATTTCGGTGTTTCTCACTTCAATCACAACCCAGCACTTCACACATTCACAACACAATGTTAGTTCGTTGCAAGAGAAATCCACCCTGTCACAAATGTTAATGTTGCAAACAACTATTTCTGTCATTCTGTACATGTTGCATTCCTCAGCAGAATATTTCACTGGTCTTGTATTTGTTGTTTCCTGTTCATAACTGCTCAAATGTATATGTCATTGTGCAATATTTCTAACTTAATACATGAATAAGAACTACTACTACTACTACTTTCTAGACTTAACAATCACACATTACTGTACAGGGTTTCTGCAGGTTTCCACAAGTGACATTAAGGACTTTTTAAGACCATTATGAATGTAATTTAAAACCTATTTCACATCCCAAAAAGTGTGAAGGATATGAAGGAAAATTCCAGAATTAGCCTATTTGCAAAGTAAATGAATGTATTCACATATAACATGAAGATTCCACTAAATATGACTACACAGAACTTACCCATATTCAATGAAAGTATCGTACAGAGACGATTTTAACTTATTACTTCTAGAAGTAGCTATTTTTCTAATGAGAGGAGACGCCACATTAGTCTACACACAACATCTTGACACACTAGCTGGGTGTGCTGATATATTCTTTACCAAAAACACATAGCGAAGACTGAAGGTAGTGCAACTAACAAAAACTCCATCAAATTTTAAAGACCTGTGAATTTAAGACATTTTAACACCTCAAATTCAGATTATTGGACTCTTTTAAAGGACCCCAGGAAACCCTGCTGAAACAGATATCAATTTCTCCCCTGGCAGTAGCTACCATAGACCAGACTGCAATGCAGCCACAAAACGTGTTAAGCAAGGGGTGTGAACCCCTTTCAGGGCTTCCATGTGGTGGTGTCAATGACCTCTTACGCTTAGTCTCGCATTGCCAGACCTATCTTGGTGCTGGAGAAAGTACGTATTCTTATTCGTCACATGCACGCAGTACAATGTAGTGAAATCCAATTACTGCATTTTAACCCATCCTAAATATTAGGAGCAGCGGACAGCTATACATACAGCGTCCGGGGAGCAACTTCAGGGGGTCAGTGTCTTGGTCAGGGACACTTGTAATGTATTCATTTGCTCTTTTCTTCCTTATACTGTATACCTATGGTAATTACCAGATAACCATATCTTATGTTCACTGTAGTCACATCTGCAACCAACTTTTCTTTCATTCAGTTTGTTACTGTGTGCTAAGTTTTGGTTTGCTTAATGACCGGGCTAGGGTGGGTGGGAGTGGAAGTTGGTGGTCCGTTTGTGGAAGAACATGATCTGCCGTTGTGAGAACGATACATTGTGCAATGCCTTTTTGTTGAAAATCAATAAAAAGAAAGTAAAGTAAAAAGAAGTTAAAACAGAAGTGTTCTGAGCTTTTGTCCTACTTCGTTCATTTTATATATAATATAAAATATATATAGCTCTTAGAGAACACCGAAGAAGATAAACAAAATCATAAGATACAGTAGTAGTGCTGCATTACTTGCTTTCAGTCACTGGAATGTGATTCATTTCTCAAGTGAACATGAAGCAGACCAGAAGTAATAATTAAACCAAACTACAAGTGTGAAGGTGACTTAAAAAGGTGATTTGTAGACTGAATACAAAGCAAAACTGAATGGCAGAGTGGCAAACATACACATGGAAGTTGTGCGTTGTTATAAAACTATAGCAAAATGTCTCTCAAGTCCTTTGGATGTTGGTGACAACAAAATACAGATTTAAAAAGAACTCCAGCAGTCAAATTTGTATGAAAGAAAAATGTGCTTCAACGTTAATCAGAGTGCACCTTAAGAGTATTTAAAGGGTGGATTTTTCCTGTATCATTTACATAATTCTTATTTTTGCAGCCAGTGGTAAAAAAAATCAAAGCCTCTCATACGAACCTGATACAGATCCTATTCACAAGAAGTATTGCAGAAAGGAAGGAGAAAGAAGAGAAATAGCAAGAAAGGCATTGTGAGGCTGTTAGTATGCAGAAGACCGATATCCAACGTGTCTGAATGAGGGAGCATTCAGACGTGGATAGAACCAAGACAGCAGAAACCCAAAATAAATAAAAAAAATACAATCAAACCAGAGATGTGATCAGGTAACTCCTGATATTACACATAACTTAGTGGAGTGCTCGTTCAAAAAGTAACAGTATGGAACGGGCCAATTACCTGGACTCCAGTATCGCTTGCAGCTTTCTCGAGAACTGCTCACCCAAACAACTTCACACTCAAAACTGTCCTGAGTAGGGCTGGGTATCTTTCAAATTGTTTCGACCATGACTTCGACACCGGTTCCTAAACTATACTTTTTTCAATACCAATTTTATAAAACAAAAATAACTGACAACATTACGGCACAAATCTTTTTATTTATTTTTCAGCTCCTACTACGTGAGCCCAGTCTGTGAGTAACGTCGAGTTTTTCCAGCCTGCCTCTACGACGTGTAACGTTAGACAGCCAATCACCAGCATTATTAGATCTTGGTAGAAGCATGCTGCATGCCTATTGGCTCACTGACGCTGATGAGATTTACTCCTTAGGTATTGAAATTGGGTATTGAATGACGAGGCATTTTTTGACACTTGATACTTCAGAGGCAATTCAGTCGGTGCCTAAAAAGTATTGAATTTGGTACCCAGTTCTAGTCCTGAGTAACACACCTGCCCGTGATATAGTTGTGTCCCTCAACAATAGACTGAGCTGTACCCAGCATGTCGTTCGGCGGCGGCAGTTAAAAGGAGTCACCTCTCAATACACTACACAGTGTGTAAATAACACACTACTAAGAAATATGTCCCTTAGATCTAAAGAGCAAACCTCTCAACACTGCACTTCCTTAACAATACACCCGCCAAGTGTGAAGTCGATCGGAAGAAGGGTTGTCGAGAAAATCGAAGGACAGAGACTCTCTACAGAGACTTTATAGAACAAAATCTCTATTTAGAAACGCTCATCTCTGTTCAAAGTAACTTATTGTGCGTGCGATGACTAGTTAATAAGACATAAGATTCATATGAGCAGTAGAAAATAAAACATGCTGGAAACAACCTTGAGTTAAAACAACCAGAAGAGACGCCAAGGATTTAGAAAGGCTGCTGTTATTCAAGGACTCAATGACACACACACACACAATTGATTTTATTACCTAGTTAATTGTTATGAAAAGATAGGAGGATAAATCAAGTTTTTAAAAGGAAATTATATTTAGTCGATTTGACACAAAGTAAAAGATTGTACAACTTATTTGTTATTTAGTGTTACTCAACATTCAGACTTGTACACACACACACTTGAACTTACATGAAGCTGACGATGAGGAGGATGGTGGATATACTGTTAGGTCCACCGCCACGTGAACGTTCTCCCAGCTTTATATATGGAGCACCTAAAAAATAAACAGTGATAACTATTAAAAACTATTGATTCCAAGTAATTTTCATTTCAAAGTTCCACAAGGCAAAACAGCAACAAAAACAAATCCGTTATTAAAAGTGTTATTTATGAATTTGAGCAGTTTCCCCTTCTTTCTAAGACTTTGTCTGAAAATTCCTCTCTTATTTCTTTGATATTCAATTATGTTCAAGGATGAAATCCTGTTCAACCAAGTATCCAGTGATAAGTACACCTATTATAGGTTGACTGATGAAGACACAGCAGTGTTTTAAAGTGTGCTCTGGAGGTGCGAGGTTTCTGTTTCTGTAATGCAACGCCCAACAGAACCACTAGAGGGTAGTAGTGCACAGACGATTGATTCAGGCTTTTTGTTTTGCTAGAGAGCATGAGTTTTAACATTGGTGGCAAAGATTGAAAGTCCCAAAGCTGGCTTCTCAACAACTGTATCCTGGCTGACTTACTGGCGTCTCTCCTGTCCCTCTCCTCTCCGACTCCTCTGTCCCCTCGGTCTCCGCTGCCCATGCCTCCTCCCTCCCTCTCTCGCTCCTTGTCGCCCTGCCGTCGAGAGCAGGTGCGCTTGCGGCGACGCAGGGCCGGCGGGGTCTTGGCAGCGTCTGCACCCACTGCTTCGCCTGTGGTAACCACGGAAACCTCGGTCTGCATTAGCGTCTCCAGCTTGCTCACCTCGCTCTCTGCATGTGGGAAAGTAAATTGATGGAGGAATTCAAATACACAGGAAAGTAAGGTGAAGGGACAAATACTGTCTCTCTTTCCAAACTGTCCCAACATGTCCTAAACATGGCTAATAGCCAATTGGAACATATTTTGAGGAAAGTACCAACCAAATGAGAAAAAGTGGAACTTCAGTAGAGGTGTAAGAAAGAAATTGATACACTGGAGTATCGCGATATTTTATTTAGCAATGCTGTATCGATTTTCAAAAACGCAATACCGTTTTTTTCTTTTTTTTTTTAGTTACTACTGCTAGATGGCTATGCTGAGACGCACCACTAGTGTCCTCGCCTAACAGCGCATAGCAGTGCCTGACTTTTTACTAGAAGCTAACAATGTAGCTATGGCTGAACTTTAACCTACTTTAGCATATAAAAATGTGCTCACTAAGAACCTGTGAACCATAATCCCAAACTGGCAGTTTGATTTTCTGTGTACTGAATTGTCTACCTAAAGTAAACTTCTTTGACTTTTATTAGTTTTTCTAAAAATACTTTTAAGAAATCCCAATATACCACCTTACGCACAGTATCGAAATATTGCAATATATTGAATCGTGACCCATGTATCGTGATACATATCGTATCGCCAGATTCTTGTCAATACACAGCCCTAAACTTCACTATCAAAGTGTATCAAGTACTGTACAAATGCTAAAAACGTAGGTAATATTTTTAGATCATTTTAAGTATGTGTGGGTATTATGTAGGCAAAGTTCTTGTGCGACTGTGTAAAAACAATAAACATGTTTAACAAATTTATTAAGTATGCATATATTTTCATTTCAAAGTTTAACAACTGGATATAATATCGTTCATTCTGCACAGTAAAGCTCAGGTCAAGTGAAGTAACAATAAGCAGAACACATGTTGGAGTGAAGGGGGAATTTAAATACAAACAAAAATCAAAAATCATGTTGGTATTGATACTGAAGCTCAAGTAGTGTTCTCACCACCATTCCTAGTTTTTAAAAGCCTTGATCTGTCAAAATAGAAAAAGTTTATCAGTCAAATCTAAATACACATAAACCATGGACCACATGAACAGACTCATCGTCCATTTATGTTGAAAAGAGAAAGTAGGAGTGACTCTCACAAGCATTATTAATTAGGGATCCATGCATTCAGGCTACAACACAAATGGACAATAGGAAGTGATCTTGTGTCTGCAACATGAAACTGTGCATTTGGCTATCATGTCAAGAGTGTGCTGTTTATGCAGTTTCACTTTACTTTTGTTCAGTTATTTACAAAAGGGAAATAGGACTGAATAGGTCAGTTCAGTATCCACAAGCTGTGTGTATACAGAGATAAACTGAAAGAGGCCAAGCATGTGACTCACCCATATGTCTGTAGTACTCCTCAATGCCGCTCCAAGTGTTCTTTTCAATCAATGCTTTCACCAGGCTCCACGGCTGCTTCCTGTAGCAGATGTCTGAGGAAACTCTGGGCAGAGGTCAAGCAAACAAAACCGGCTTAAAACACATATAGACAATCTAATATGTTTACAAAAAAAAGTATTTTTCATAAGGACAATTCAACCTGCTCTATTTTGCTCTAGCATTAAATCAGTACTCCAGTCCAGTCCAGGACTTTAACCAGCAACCCTCCGGTTCCCAACCCAACTCCCTACAGACTGAGCTACTGCCAACCAAAATTACCCTAAAAACCTTTACACAGAATGGATTGCACTCAGATTATTAGTGGAAAAAGGCAAATAAAGAAAACCACTGAAGAAGTTCCTGATAAGCAGACATTGAGACAGTCAAAGCCTTTACTTAAATGAAACATGTCTTGCAGCCTCATTGCATAATAGTCTATTGAGGCTACTTTCATTGAATAAACTTCTGTCTGCCTTTTTATTTTCTCTATGTGATTGTTAAACGCCAGTGCAAAATACCAAGAAAGATGCCCTTGCTCTTTGATTGTGAGATGCTGACATACATAGACCCACTGTACTTGTACTGCAAATATGCTGATGTGCCATCAAGTCAAATAATAAAATACAATACGCTTGGCCAGTAATGTCTGCAGAAGTGAGAAAAGAAAAGGTCAAGCAAAAAGGGCTTGGAAATAAAAGCAATATATAATATCCTCATATCGTGTTTAGTAAAAAAATCATCATCATTATTATTATTATCATCATCATCATCAGACTTCTCGGCCCTTTATCTAGCCCATGAATTATGAACTGTAACATCAAAAAAGAAACTTTGAGTCAAAGAAAGAAAGTACAACATCTGTGCCAACAGTTGTTTAGTCCAGCACTCATAAGAAAAGCATATCTTGAATATAGTCAACACTTCAGTAACAGTCCATGAACTAGACAAACTCTCATAGGAAAGCAAAGCATTCAACATGAGAGGAGAGTATGATTTTCACGTGTGGCTCTTCTGTTTTGACTGTGGTTTTCAATGGGTGAGCTAAAAGTCCCCAAAATAAATCCCACCCACAATGATTACCCCAATAAGGCAACAAAAACAAACCTACCTGAGCCGACTCTTGTGCTTGTTGATGGAGGTGAGGCAGTATCTGTGGACAGTGTAGAAGTAGTCCTGGTAGGGGATGCCTGAGGTGATGACCTCCGAGTCCACCACGAAGCACTCGCCCCGGGCGCTGCTCTTATGCAACGTCTGGAAGCAGGTGGTAAAGTGGAGGTGCATAGTTAATGGTATGCAAACTTTGATTTCCTCTGATACATAACAAATGCATACTACTGACAGACATGTCTGCTAGTTATGGCTTCTTAGGCTGAATTAACTGCTGTAAAGGCACCAGCATGCTTCACCAAAATGGCTTGTTGGTCTCCTCGCACCTTTCCGACATCGGAACTGGCAGAGCTGTGTACGACAATTTCTGTAACTTTCTGAAACCAACAATCTGACAATCACACCCACTTCACACTATGATTAGCCAGCTGTGTAGAGGTGAGAAAGTAAGCAGGGTTTGAACTTCTCTCTAAAACTATTTGTCACTTTTCATGTGAACACCCGATTGAAACACTATGAATGTCTTCCAGGAGAGACTGTTCAAAAATGTGCGTTACTCCCTATGATGAAACTATTTCACAGCCTTCAGACTCCTGTGCGTTTCCGTTTTCTGTTCTGTATTCAGTGTAATTACATTTTTACAACAAAAAACACTTGAACAATATATACACACACAACAATGACATGTCACAACATTTCACCAGGCAGGTTTTGCTCTGTTTAAATGTAGCAGTAGTATAGCATCGCAGCAAGAACTATGTGGCAGATTCTGAAAACAAAGATAAATCTAAATGCTTTGAAGAAAAGAAAAAGAAAAACGTTTAATTCCTGATGAAATGTATCCATCTTTTAACTGAAGGACTTATAAAGTTATAGTTTTAATTGTATTGCAGCAATTATTTGGTCTGAGCAGATGTTACATTATGATATAAACAAGCACAGTGTTCCTGTGTCAGTTATTTACCTTTAGAAAAGCCTGTGTGCCAATGGGCTAAATAACTAAACTAAAAAAATCCAGTGTTTGTCAAGGACTGACCTGTGTCTCCACCACAGGAGCAGTCTTAGGGCCAAGGGGGTTGTTGAGGGCGATGGTGTAGCTAAGCACACGGCTGGTACTCCCACTGCTGCTGTCGTGCTGCCATTCACCCACCGACAGGTCTAAGAGAGAGAGAGAGAGAGAGAGAAAAGAGACAGAGAACATGAGCAAATCAAGAAAGCATAAGATGCAAAAAGTCCAAGTGATTTTGTGAAAATAAGAAAGGACAAGAGAGGTTGAGAATTTAATAAATCAAAAGGAGAGAGACCAAGAGAGCCAGAGGGGTTGAAATGAAAGAGAGAGAGAGAGAGAGAGAGAAACAGAGATCCACACTCCTTCAAAAAAAAGAAAAAGAAATGCCCCAATTAGAGCTACACAATGTTCCCAAGCGGCCTGGGCTTCCAACTGGGGTAGCAACTGGCCAAATCAACTCCCCAGCTTCAGCTTCAGTCTTCATTTAAACTACTACAGAAAAAGTACAAAGTACTCACAGTATTGATGCAAATATGACCTTAAGTATCAGTCTATCAAATAAAAAAAATATTGTAAAGTCACTAAGCGGGGCATGAAAATTCAGAGTGGCAAAGAAAATAAGAACCAGTAAGGGAGGGTGGTTAACACAGCGTAAACAGCTAGTGTGGCCCTCTCATTAGTGGCACAATCTAGTGGGCTACAGCATGTCTTTCGGGGATGGGGGGTACTTCACTACTTTTGTATTTATTAGCTGGATGGATTAGTATTACAGCTGCTTCATACAAGCAACAAAACTTTTTAGAAAAGAAATAAATCCTCAAAAACATGCTTGCACTGATTAAAAGATGACAAGTTGAGGTTGTGCATGTGTATTCTTCTTATTCTACTGGATAACTAACAATGTGGAAACAACACAAATGGCGTTTTTCCATTACATGGTACCTGTTCGACTCGCCTCGACTCTACTCGCCTTTTTTGGTTTTCCATTATGAAAAAAAAAGTCCCTGGCACCTACTAACAGGTACTTTTTTTAGTACCACCTCCATCGAGGTTCCAAGCGATCTGAGGCGATACCAAAAGGTGACGTGAAAACCTGCAGACTACTGATTGGTCAGAGAGAATCGTCACTAATCACTGCGTCATCATTGCTAGCGACAGACGGGGGGTGTCCTGAACAAACCTGCCATTTTTAAATAGTTTAGCCAGCGGTGGGTTTTTTTTTTGCCTCCAGCTTCAACTTTTACTGCAATACATGATCTGAGTAAGTCTTCCACCTCTGTAACTCACAGTCGTGCATGAATACCTGCAGCAGTGTTTGACACTGAAAACACAGCTCAGTTCAGCGTTTACTTGCAGCTCTGCTACAGTAGCAGATAACCGTTAACGTTACCAGCCGGTCACATCGTCTCTAACAGTCCGCTCACAGTGACGTCCTGCAACAGATGTTAGAGTCCGGCAGCTACTCGCTCTGTTTGTTATAAGACGCACACCGAGCAAATTAATGCGCTCACAGATCCAATCTTTGCAGATGTTACTGCTCGGTGTTTGGCTAGCTAATAAGCTGTTAGCCTGTTAGCTTGAGCTTTGTCTGAAGGCGCCGAGCGGCCAGCCAGGCTCGGGGACACACCGACACATTCCGCATATCCTCCACTCAGTTTAACCGCTAACCTCCCGGTACCGGTCAGAGAGGCGTGTTTTCTTTGTGTCTCGGTCCTCCGTTGCGTCCAGCGACGGGCTTCGGTCAGTTTTTAATTAGCCAACATTAGTAACAGTTAATTTTGTTACGGTGTAAACTTAATCCTAGGAAAGGCAAACAAATATAAGACCTTTGTAATGAAATCCAAGACTTTGTATACCAAATTCAAGGCTTTTAAGGCCTTAATTTGAGATTATCAAATTTAAGACGTTAAGACCCCGCGGGTACCCTGCATACAGCAAACATCTCTTCACTATCTGTGAGCTGCCTGTCCCCTGAACACACTGTAGCCAATAACAGACAAGAAGGATTTGGGGGTGAGGGTTGGGGAAGCACGGAAGGGAGGGAGATGGGACGGGATGAGGAGGAGGGAGGGGCGAGCTAGCCTCGTTTTGTTTGAAAAGACTTTGAACGTCAACAAGAAATGCTGGTGTGCCGGTTTAGCTGGTGATCATGACCAAGTTCAGTAAACAGCAGAGCCACAAAAAACAATGGGCTCCAACTGTCACCGTTTCAACAGGAAAAACTTGTTCTCTTGCATAAATTAAACAAGTTAATGCAAGTTCTGTCTAATGTGTTCTAGGCAATGTAGGAAGATCACATCATTATCAAAGCTAAACACTGTTCCGCAGAATGAGAAAGAGCTCACAGAGATCTTTCAAACGCAGGTTCAATGACCCAAAACAAAAAGTGCCTTAAAATTCCATCCTTAAAAATCAATGAGAGTTGTTTGACCATAAAGTTGTTTTGACCATCATATTTGTGTGTGTTTTACCTACCAGTAAAGTGTCGCTGGGAGAAGAGGTGCTGGATGAAGTGTGTGTCAGCAGAGAATAGCAGGTCATGCAGCTTGTCTACACTAATGCGGACCGCCGTGTTGATGTGCAGCCGCCCGCTCAGGTCAGCGCAGAACGACTCCACCTCACCTAAAATTCGAGAAGAAAACAGAAATGATTAACCTTCTTTAGATTTTATTTTGAATCGATATTTGTGGTTAAACATTTATCCCCGTTTTTGTCCTGAGTTATAAATCCTGTGCAGGTTCTCGTTCTAGAAATGCATCTAAAAAAAAAAAAAAAAAAAAAAAGGTAAATTAAAACTTTTGCAATTGTATGTAAACATTAAGACTCTTGTAGGGCTGGGCGATAGGGAGAAAATCAGATATCACGATATTCTTGACCAAATACCTCGATATCGATATTGCGGCGATATTCTAAGGTTGACAATTGGTACTTTAACAAAATACCTTCACACTTAGATTTTAGATAAATAATCATCAGTAATGTGGACTTACTGTCTAAGTGGGGAAAAGCTAATTAATAGCACAGCTAGAACAGTCTGGTAGGTTCAGAAAAGTACATCACTAATGCAGCCTTTAAAACCAGTAAAAGACAACACTTATGTCATATCACGATATTACGATATCCTAAATCTAAGACGATATCTAGTCTCATATCACAATGTCAATATATCGATATATTGCCCAGCCCTAGACTCTTGCATATGTTTGTTTTAAAAGGTACATTTGACACTTTAATAATCACACTTACTCTAGCCGTGATTAGGATTTCATTGCCAAATGAATTCAGGGGGTGAAGAAGGCCCACTGAGTTTCTGGTTTACACATTAACATCTGCTAATAAACACGCTATCTGTACAATCATATCACAATCTTGTCATCTTGGAGGCAATTTTAGGTTAATGATCTGACAATCTGCCAAAAAAACATTAACTTGCATGCATTAACATCCAAAGGACTTATTATTAATTTAAGAACACATTCACCCAAAGAGCAGTAAATCAATCCATGTTAATGTTTGAAAAACCTTCCCTGCAATTACTGTGGAAGGAAGAAGAGGTGGAAGCAATGAAGCAGAAACAAATGTATCGTTCACAGAGATCAGGAGGAAGGGGAAATAATAGAATTATAATAACTGTTAACACAATTTATAAAGACAAGCTTAGTTCACAGTCAGATTAAAGCTACTGTAACAACCTTAACTGAGCACAGTAAATTAAGAGGGCACTGCATGCACAGAGAATAGAGTTTCAAAATAGTATAACAGCATAAAATCTAGGGCTGCAGCTATTGATTCTTTTTGTAATCGATTAATCTAGCACTTTATCGATCGATTAATCGGATAGATTTTTTTTGCGTTTTTAAACAACCAAAACAAATAATGCATAACGAAAATGATGTGGCTGTAAAATGATCAAGCATTTGGCTTTTATTGCTCAAAAGAACAGAGGTATTTATTCCAACTCCAACATTTGGCAATTTAATTTAATTAAGTTTCATGCTGTAATCTAGCCCTGCCATCAAAGTAAATATCTGTTTTAAGTAGATTTCTACACCTGCAGCATTTACCATTAGGCTACTAACAAATAATCTATAATTTCCGGGGTGAGCCTATTTGCTATGGTAACCTAGCATCCTGTGTGTGTGTGTGTGTGTGTGTTTGTGTGTGCACGCATGCCGTGCGTGAGAAAGAGTGAGAGAGACGAGGGTGCATGCGTGTGTGTGTGTGTGTGAAGGGGTTCTTTTTTTTAGGCTATACTCTCTTGCAGTTGAACGTGAATAAGTTTACTAGTTAAAAACATCAAAGCTAAACATCATATCTAGTCAAACCGCATCACGACATCGCTACAAATCCAGTATGTGATTAAAATCAGCGGCTGCTTAGGCTACGTTACCTTGTTTCAGCGACGCTTGGTGAAACAGCGTGGAGTGGATGTTTTCGGTTCAGATGCTGAATCATTGAAGTCGTACTGCTGTGGTCTGCCAGGTCTACTTTGCAGGAGTAGACACATTGCACCTTGTTCTCTTACTTTTTTAGTATGTAATGATCCCAAACTTTAGACATTCTCTGCCGTTTCTGGACGTCTTTACTCTCTGCCGTCGCGCCAACTAAATTCAAAATGTATTACGCGCTAGTGGTGTGCTTCCTGAACAACGGTCCGTGTGGAACCGAGAACAGAGTTTTTGCCTCGAGGAATTTTTGTAATCGTTTCAGCCCTAATAAAATCCCATGAGTTTAAAAGTCCTTAAAGTAGTTTTTTTAAAGCACTGGTATCCTGATCTGATAGTACCTTGGCTGCAAGTTCAGAACAAATGAGTGTAGCGTTTTCCCTGATGTGTAGTTCACTCAATTAAAAAAGCACATAATTAAAATTAAATAACACAATGTTTAAAACAAAAAGCTATGTATTCTAATCTAATCTTCATATAATTCACACTTTTTTTTTTACATCTCACTGGGTCCTTGGGGTGTTTTGTTCACCCAAACAACACTCACTCTCTTCTTGCGTGTCGGAGGAGTTGCTGGGATCTGTGGGCAGTTCCTCATCGTTGGTGATGTCCAGTGAGGAGAGGTTTCCCAGACTGGTGGTTGGCGGGAGCAGCATGTGATTGGCTGACTCGGACAGGCTGTCCACACCCTCTTCCAGATTCTGATGCAGTGAGGGGGAAGGAAAACACACACAAGAGGAGAGTTAGCAAGAGGTTTGTAGGGAAATCACCCCATTGTCATATGACTTGAGAGGAAAGAGGCCTCAGCTGAGCTGACCTCGTGTTGACGCGGCCTAAGCAGACATGGCAATGCAGCTGTGCAATTAATGTGAAACCGCAGACAGTCAACACAGAACTCTATTTATTTACTTTAGCTTGGCTTGGGCTTGATCTGTCTTTAGATCAAGACTGCAGGGGAAACTACCAAAGCAGCTGCTTTTGAGCAGAAGTGATTGGACATAGAACCAACCGGAGCAACAACACATCATCCACATCCTTACTTAAAGGAACACGCCAACTTATTGGGACTGTAGCTTATTCACTGTAACCCCCAGAGTTAGATAAGTCCATACATACCCTTCTCATCTCTGTGCGTGTCGTAACTCTGTCTGACGGCCCCACCGCTAGCTTAGCCTAGCACATATCCTGGAGGTAACCGGCTCCATCTAGCCTACTGCTCCCAATAAGTGACAAAATAACACCAACATGTTCCCATTTACATGCGTACAATCGTGTACAAATAACAAGGTCACATGAGACACAGCCATCTTCTAACAGTATACATACTGGGAACTATATTCTCAGAAAGTCGAAGCACTGCTACTCTCTGCTCCTCACCACGGGGCTTCTCCGGTGCTGCAAGCAAATCACTCCGCCCAAGTAGCAGAAGTTAGCCTGCCTGATGGCCTTCCGGCAAATTTGAGATTTGCTCTGCAAGTCAGTCTGGCCAAGAGCCCATTCAAACCCGTTTCCAATGTCCCCAAAATCAAGGCACTGATCGCAAGAGCCAGTGAATAGTTGATGGAGAACAGATTAAAGTAGTATATCAATGTGTGTGTAAAATTAAACTACTAAGCACTATTAATGCCAGCTTGTACTGGATATGTTGGAAAGTGTACAAATCAAATTTGTTAATCATATGCAACATAAATCATAGCTGGCTAGATACCAGTTTTTATTTGCTAACACACTGACATTACACTAACACAGATTCCACCACATCTGTCAGTTGAACATTGATTACACTGCATAAAAAGATATTGTAGGTTTAGATTTTGTTTTTGCACAATAAGAAAAACGTTTATTTTCAGTCAAAAAGTTAGTTAGCTGTCACAACAACAGACCCTTCAATTGTTACGTGAATTTTACACTATATGTGCACCTGCTGCAGTTTATGAGACTGTTATGACTCCAGCTGGTTAGCTGGCTCTGACAATATAGTGAATATAGCGGTCACATCTACGTGAGGGACAGACCAAAAAGAAGACTCTGCACTCTGTTTGAGTTTGTTGAGGTATTATCTTTGGTTATGAATGGTGAAGCAAAGGGAGTCAACAGAGCAGTGTGTGGATTCCACTTAATTCAGTCCCATCCTGGCCATGCTGCTAATGCTAGCTAGTCTTGAAATACAAATAGCAGGAGCAGATTAATTAGTGAGCAGACTTTTCTGAACTGTCTGTGATAAATCAGATTATTAAAGTGGACGTCTCTACTCTAAGCATTTGATACTGACAGTCCACAGCTCTAAACCTGTAGGTTATGAATATGCATAACGTTGACAGCCTTGCAGCTGGTGCAGGTCTTATACAGTTCTTGTCTTGCGTGTGAAGAAATACAAAATAGGACATCTGATGAGATCAGAGTATGCATACGTTGATGACTAGCTTTTGCAATGTTGCATGTGTGTAAGTGTGGGTGTCCAGAAAAACACTCACAAAGGAAGCAGCAGTAGAGGCCGGAGCAGAGGCAGAGGCGTTGGTGGGAGTGGTGGATGGCAGCGAACCGTGGGAGCTGGGCGGGCTGGGTTCGAGGGGGTCAGAGCTGAGTCTGCGTCCAAACGACGGCGGAGGCACCTCTATGGGCAGACACGAGGCAGAGGAAGGGAGAGAGGAGCCTGCGAGGTTGGTAGCTGATGGAGCTCTGGCTAGACCGCAGGGCACCAGGGGAGGGGGAGAGCTGCCCGTAGAGGGAACCGACACTGAGCTCAGGTCTAGTAGGTCTGTAACCGACACTGACTCGTCTCCTGGCCTGGGAAACACAGGGAGAGGAAGCGAGAGTGCGTGAGACAGACACATACAGAGAAAGTCTGTGAGAGAAAGACACAGAGAAAGAGCCAAGTGCTACTTAGAGCTTGTTAGAACTAATTGTTACTTTAATAGGTTCTGCTTAAAAAAAAAAACTCACAAAAAACTCCTGTCTTGAGGATCCACTAGTTTGAATAAAGAAAGAGCTAACTAAGCCCTCAAGCTTCACGTATGTCAGTTGGTCTGATGGTATTTGCACATACATGTAACTCAAGGGCCTGATGATCGTTTTCTCTACTGCTTTTTCTGTTTTAACAAGTAAATAGTAATATTACACATTTTTCCATCCATTTTGTTATACTAGTAAGGAATTTATTTACATAAATGATGCTTAAATGTCAGTGATAGTAAACAAAGTTCCCAGCACTAGCAAAGGAAGAGACAGCACAATTAATGATGCATAGTAGTTTTCTTAAACTTGACAATCAATAGTATTTAGTATAATATTAACAAATAAAATAAGCGTATTCCTGCCCTAACCAACACAATCGTTTACTCCAAAAATGTTACTTATGTTTGTAACATAAAGAAAAGAAATTATCAATTACACATGACCCTCACACAAACTACTTCCTCTTTCAGTCAGTGTGTTAACATGCCTGCACACATACAAATATAATGCACTGCACCACACATTAGCATGGTTTTACACAGGAAACTCACAGTAGGCCGTTCATGTGTTCGGTGGTGGGGGAGACATAGTCATCGTCTTCACTAGTGAGGCCCAGTTCAGTGCCGTAACACTGGTGTACGATGTGCCAGAGCTCTTTGGGGGATAGAGACTGTAAAATAAACACAAATATTCTTATTCAGTTGTTAATTAGGATCAAATTACCAATTACCAATAACCAATGGGGGACATCCCCACAGCCACTTAATGATCAGGATAATGCAATGAATAAATTCACAACCCATCAGATTTATCTTTTTTATGACATTAACATAGCCAATCAACTTATTTTTGGTCTTTTTTGTTGTCAGACTTTGAAATGTGTTGCCTTAAGATAGACCATGTTGAATTTTGCAGATATCCATTATGACAAATGACAAATTTAATCCATCCTATCAGCAAGTTACGTAGGTTTGAAGTTAACATCTCTGAGTCTAATCACAATAAAGCATTTGATAAATTGTTCTTGGCAGTAATTTCATGTTTTATTTGACAGCCTTTTACAGGTGAAACATTAAGTCAATGTCTCATGTCGCTGTCTTGCCATGGGCTTTAATCCTAAACTGCTGTGTTTCTGCACCAGTGCTGTCCAACTAAATGTCTATATTCAAATGCAGCAAATAACAGTGATTTAAACTGTTCTCCCAAGCCTGTGTTTGAGGCCATCTCTTGCTTGTTGACACTGTGTTCTATTCTCAGATGATAACTACTAGTCGTGTCACACCAGGCAGCAGCATAAACCGGCAGGAGGGTGGGAGAGGAGATTGTACCTTTTCCAACAGTGCGTTCTGCCACAGACGGAAAATCATCATGAAGCTGCGATCCCTTGCTCCAAAAGACGTGAAGAAGTGCTGCGAGGGTGATTATCAGTGGGACAGGAAGGAAGGGATGTTGACATTGTTACACTCAGTGGAGATAAAGTTAAGTCAGCTCATTTCATACTGCTTCACTAGCAAAAACGGATAATTTGAAGTATCAACAGCTAACACTTGTCATGCTTTTGTAGCAGCAACTAAACTATAAAGGATAAAGAATCATGTGTCAATACATTACAGAAATGTGCTTTTGGACTAAAATTAGAAGTCTTCAGTTCTTTGAAAATGGGCCCAAACTAGTTCATTCTGCTCGAGTCTGACCTTCTCATTGTCAGTGCTGATCTGGATGGCGTTTGGGATGAGCTTGGCAGTCTTCTCCTTGGTCATAGAGGTCACGTCTTTCAGCAGGATAGTGATCTGCACAGGGAAGGAGAAAGATTTGTGTGTATGCGTCAGTGTGTATTTCTGTGTACAATACTCTTATCTCAACAAGGGCCTGAGCCTATCTATATTGATCTGCAAACAAGTGCATTTAAAAGGAATTCTTATCTGACTGCAGGTGTGACATTAACTAGGTTGCGCGTGCAAATGTGTACACAGTGTGTCCATGACTTACAGTGGTTTCCCAGCGGAAGATGTTACTGTAGAAACAGAGCCAATTCTCTGACAGATAAAGGCGGCCCTGAAGCAGTATGTCCTTCTGCAGAGCACAAGAGTAGTCTGAGGAAAGGAACAGGAAAAGAAAAGAGGTCAATTAAAATGAGAGAAACCAGCTTCTATCAAAAAATCTTTTCAACAATTCTAGAGGTTCATTTTAAATTAAGGGGGTCTGATGTTGATGTATTTAATCTGTGTGAGTGTGTGGTGCCACAGGGGTGGCTCGCTCCACATTAGCTCAGCACACACAGAGTTTTAACTTTGACACCTACAGTATGTGTCTCGCTCACCCACTATAAGTCGCTCCGTGTCAGGAAGTTTCTTAAAGAGTTTACGAAAATCCTCATTCCGCTGTTTGTATGTAGGACTGAGAACCTTAGGGTGAGGACAGGAAAGAGAACATGTTACTTCACTTCACAATTAGCCAGCACATCAGGGCTAGGCTGGAATGTTTGGCTTAATATCTAAAGGATTAACAGTTTGTCACTGATAAGCATTTTACTTGGTAACTAGTTCCACTCAACTGGAACTTAAACAGACAAACCTCAGCAAAGTCATGTAGCCTGGAGTGGAAATGTGGAATGAGTGGCTGTTAATGTGTACTTACATTGTACCAGCTCTGCATTTTCTGTAAAGAAAAGAACAGCATATTTAGTAGTGAACAATAATAAAATGGATCTTCAACAATAAAAAGATTAGAGTACAAACTCATTTCATACAGGTATGGAAAATCTATCAGCAAACGTTTGGTAAAGTAACACACTTCAATATCTGTATGCATGTGACACTGCCAGTCCAGGCCCACAGGCTAAAAGAGATGTGAAAGCTTGTATGAAACTCAGAACCTCAGGCACACAGAACTACAGGAACTGGCTAGGTAAAATGACACAGAGCAAACACGGCAAAATTTTTAAAGTCCACTGACAGAAACACTCGGCATTGTAACAGCTCACACGGCTAAAATGAAAGAAATTGATGATCATCTTAAATACCAAAATATTTCATGGCAGGGGAAATGGCATTCCACTTCACACATAATATATACACCACACACACATATGGTGTAAAGTGGAATGCCATTTCCCCTGCCAAGAAACATTTTGGTATTTAAGATGATCATCAATTTCTTTCAAAAGTCTAACTGAAAATGCAGCTAGAACTTCAGACTAATTGAAAAATCTGTTAGAATGATGCCTTCATGTGCAACTGTTTGTTAGCTTGTTATTAAATGTTGTTTTAGATCAAACTGTGCAAAGTCATCATGGAAATGGTTTGGGACTTTGATTAAGACACACCACAAAATTGCAGAATAAAATTATAAATTCTACTCAAACACATAAAGCTTACATAGCAATCATACTGTATATTGAACTGAAACACTGGTAGTAAGCTCTTGCCTTTAGCCTGACCTCTCCATATCTGCATATCTACAGACCTCTTGCCAGCAGTAGATTTAGAAATTAAGTTTAGCATCCATCTATAACATATCACCTTGATTGGCGGATATTGTGATTTACCTTGGCATTGCGGCTGAAGTGGCGAGAAGCAAGTGGGTAGGCGGATGTGAGGGAGGAGGCAGAGGGTATGGAGGGCAGAGGGCTATCTGAACCTCCTCCTCCTCCCCCTCCTCCTCCAACACTGCTCCTCTCTCCTCCTCCCTCGTTCTCACTGGCCCTGCCTCCCCCGAGGACCCTACGCCGCAGGGAGGGAGAGCTGCCGGGGGTGCTACGTGGAGAGTTACTGGCCGTACTGGAGAGAAAAAAATGACACAGAGAGATATTTGACTCAGAGGAGAGAGAGAGAGAGAGGAGACACTTTCATATTTAATTTCAAAATTAAAGGCTGCAGGCGTTTCCTATTTGATAATAGCATGCCATCTCAAACTGCCTACTGAAGACCAAAAAAAAAACATGTACAGCCAGTTTGATCAGATGAACTTTGGCTGGTACAGCAGCCAGGCAGTCAGGGTATTTAAAGCCTTTCAGTAATGGGACTTAAGACTGTCCAATCAAGAAGTGTTACTACACAACACCCGCATTTTCCCTTAGAATTGCACTATCAGGAATATCATGAACTTCAGAGAGTTTGAGCTGTAATTTACAGATCTGACCTTTTTAAGACTAAAACGCACTAGTAGACATAGACGTAGAAAAAGGCTGCACAGTTGAATTTGAAGTAACAGGATGGTCAAGACTCAAACAATTAGTCAATTGACAGAAATGTGATCAACAACAACTATGACAATCACCTAAAAAGGCCTAAACTATTTACTTATGATTATCATTGATTTTATTTTACATTTGATATGCTTTACACTTAAAAGATGGAGTCTGCGATTCTAATCCAATACAGCTTGTCAAATTCAGCAAATATCTCTTCCCACTCCCACGTCCTCGCCCACGAGGAACAGAGCTACACCATAATAATAAAATGTAAATAAGATCGGATATATTACTTTGCCAACTTGGTATACAAATATGAATTTGTTTGGGTGAATTCAAATAACAACAATCTTTCTCCAGAAATTCTAACTCCACCTTTAACCACAAAATAATGGTTCAGACTCGATCAGGGTCCTCATCAGGGTCATCCTACTGCTGCCAAAACATTTCAACTAATGTTCAGGCCAGTGACACGTGTAAATGACTATATTTACGCCATAACACAGTTTCCATGGTTTCACCTCATTCCTCTGTAAGTAAAACAGCCGCCACTATCACCATTAGCCATCTTAGAAATTTGCCTCTGTCTTTTAAACACACACATAATTGTTTACCACTGTCCATCCCCCTATCCCAAGCAGACACCTTGAATGCTTTATATAAGTAAACTCTACACATAAGATAGCCTCCAACTTGATGAATGCTCCGCTCACTTACTCAACAGTATGCTGCAGTGGCTGCTTCTGGGCTACAGTTGCTTGTTTTATTAATTATGCCAGACCAAGATCTCATCACTTCATTTACTCCCTTTGAGCCAGACTGCTCTACACACACCAAACAAGCGCCTACCTCAAACTATCCCCATTAGAGTTAACCATTGCTTTGACACAAGCTCTCATGTTTTATGCTGCAAGTTGTGAATCCCCCAGTCAATTTAAATCCTCATTCCTTCAATCTAGCTCTCAGTTTTCTATTTCTCAGCCCAACTGGAGTCTTAACTAGACTTGAGTGGTGCAAGGACGGAGTTGGGCAAAAAAGCTTCTCTAAAAGTGGTGACAGAGAAGAGGATGCAGTCCAAGTTGGTCAGTATCATAGACTGTATATTCATGTACAACTTTTCCCACCCCCTCCACAACATGCTGATTGAGAAATTAAAGGAGCGACTCATAACACCAAGGTGTCTAACCAAGCAGCACAGGAGATTAGAGCTAGGCAATATATCGATATTATATCGATATCGATATATCGATATTATATCGATATCGATATATGAGGCTAGATATCGTCTTACATTTTGGACATCGTAATATTGTGATATCACATACATGTGGTCTTTTCCTGGTTTTAAAGGCTGCATTACAGTAGAGTGATATAATTTTCTGAACACACCAGACTGTTCTAGCTGTTCTATTATTTACCCACATAGTTATTATATTAACATAACTGATGATTATTTATCAAAAATCTCATTGTGTGCATATTTTGTGAAAGCACAAATTGTCAACCCTACAATATCAATATCATTCCTACTGGTGGCCATCTAACTTTTTAAATCCCCCCCCCCCCCCCCCTATGTCCCAGGCTGCTGAAGTTCTTCTGGACTCACTAACTGTAACTGAACTGTCATTGCATTGTCTGTAACTCACGCAAAGTGCAACACATCTTTTGTAATAACCTCAATATTGCACACTGTGCTGCTGTCAGTGACAGGAGCTGGAGAGGGAAAGGGGGAGTCAAAGTGTGAGTGTGAGCATGATGTGAAACTGTCAGCATGTGTTTACAATCCGTCAGCAGCACACACGAAAAGGGCTAAATAAGGCTTGTCCCAATTTTCAATACAAACCTCTGGTAATCTTTAGTGTAGTTAACCTTAATGAATGATAAAGCAAAGCGAGCTAAAAAGATGAGCTAATGGGACTGCTGGCACACCGGTCCAGCTAACCAAAACAATCCAGTCCAGTAACACTAGCTATATAACTGGACAAACACGTAATAAACTGAACAACGCCGAATATGATAATAATTACGGATTATACAATTCGTTAAAATCATGAAGCACTCGATTGTGCAAGGGTGGAGGCTGCTATGGTCAGTGAAATGGGGTGGAGGTGTTGGGGGGGGGGCTTCACCGTCAGTAACGTTAGAATGAATGAGCACCGACAGCATGAACATAAACATACAGCTAGCTATCAGTTTACAGCTAATATCAGACTGTGGCTGCACACCTGTTCTTACATAAACGATGCCTGTCCCACCCATGTTATCTGTGGGATTTGCAAAGCTGTGAGTCATCTGACCACGACAAACATCCATGGACGGTATACGAGGACCACAGACAGATCTCTGCATAGCATGTATGCTATCCATTACACTAGAGGAGACTCTCTTTTGTCACTTACTCGAACATGTCATGAGGCATTTGCGATCCAACTGATATCCACAAAAACACGCACACGCTGCTGCTCACTATTGTATCAATATGGTGTTTCTGGTGTGTGTATGCCGCTAAAGGAAGCCAGGCGTTACAGGGGTGTATATTCCGCTCTTCTGCCTTGTTTTCATCGCTTAGTCTCGGGGTAGAAATGCGCCCATCGTCCACCGTCCAGCGGTCGGATGTTATTTTCTCATTGTTGCCGACCTCCCCTGCATTTTGCAGCCAGGTACCGGACGGACCGCTGCTCTTTATGCCGTTAGCAGGATCCGGTAACAGGCTGCAGTCTCTGCGTCCATCCGTAATCCCCTTTGCAACAAGGGAGAGGGTGGAGGGAGGGAAGAGGAGGAGGCGGCTCCATGTGTTGAGTGAGGCCTTGCTTTTTTACAGTGAGGTGGTGCTGAACTGGGGGAACCGATAAGGAAGATAAGGCATAGTCAAAACTAAGGGGGTTTATCTGAATTCAGAGGGACCAGTACCGCACAGACAACATAGTTATCTTTGCAATGGATTCCTTTTTCAGCATGTGAAATCCTGACTTTTGCAGGCTCTGTTTGCTTCTTTTATTCATAACCAAACAGATGACCAAAACAAGCTTGAGCAATTAAATTCTCAGATTCATACGTGGGGATCTGTAGCATTTCCAACACAGGTACTGTGAGTTTTAAGAGACTTAGATTGATCCTCATGAGTAAACAAGTGTAATATTTTTATAATTGGTGTATGCCCTTTTTAAAGCAGAAGACGTAGATATATGCCTTTTTCTTATCCCTCTATATTTTATAGACCAAACAATTATTCAAGAACATAACATTATACAGCCCCCAGGTTATACAGCCCTATTTCAGTCTATATGTTCCTAAAATGAAAATGTCTAAAATATAAAAGGGATGTTATTAGACTGCTTATTGATGGATACCTTCACACTGTCAGATGGAAGTAAAACACACACACACACAAAAAACAGGTTAAACATGACTAGCATTGTAAATACATGGACCATGGCTGCCTGTGGTGAATCCACCTGGCCGTAGCCCAGAGCCCATGCAATCCCTTAACCCTCAATCTCCCTGTCCATCCCTCTGGATTAGAGTCCACATCATAATCCAGGCTGGGCTGAGCTAGGCCAACATCTCCACCATTCAGTCTCCCTCTGTGTAATCTGTTTTTCTGAGGTTCGCCAATGGCCTATAATAATGGCGTGGAGTTTCATGGGCTGGGTGGAAATTGAGGAAGGGGCAAGACAGACACTGAATGGAGTTTATAAGAATTGCAGAATAAATGTTAAGGAGTTGGGTATACACAATGGGAAGGTGCTACTTGAATGCCTTTTCCTTTCTGCCAACAGAAAATTTCTTATTTCAACAGAGCAAGAGAAAGGACAGAACAATATATTCTGGCTAATCAGGAGATTGTAGCTTCTGGCATAAACACTGTGCAGAATCCAAAGAGTCTAGGGTAAACACAATCCATAACATAAAACAAACCACTAAATAAAAGATCATTACTAAAAAAACAAGTTCAAAGTAAACACAATGGAGCTGGCCATGAGATACTGACCAGCAACAGTGAAATAAACTCAAATCAGGTCCAAAAGTGGATTGATAATCAGACAGAGTGAATGTAAACTCACCAACTGAATTTAGACTAAACTTTATGTAGACTATGTGAATCAGGAAAAGTCAAATCTGAACCGATACAGTGTGGCAGAAAAATAAAGAGAGGTCACAATTACAATCAATTGCAATCAGTCAGCGGGTCACTGTGTTGGAGATTTTCATAGAACACACAAAGATACTGACTGTTTCATCAGTGCCCTCGTACTGCAAGTAGTCACACTAGCATATTTGTCATTTTGGGCCAAGGTCAAGAAGAAAGATATTTGGGTCAAATTAGATGTTCTCAAATAAAATTCCTCAATTGACTAAAAGGTGGAAACTGACAGGGACAGAAGATACAATTAGAAACATAGGAAAAACAATTAAAGCCACCTCTGACATCTCATTTGTTTAGAAGCTACAGCCACACAAGCTTAGCAACTAAGACCTTTTGGTGTCCTCTCTGAATCCTATCACTGCTATGGGCGCCATCCTTTGAGGCAGCCCACTCACTCGGACATTTCTCCATACATAATGCATGCGTATAGGTCCTGTTTGTGCCTGTATTTGGGCCTGTGTGTGAATATACTGTATATAACAGAGTGAAAAATGTAATTGCCCCTAGCGGGATTAATGAAGTATACCTTCCTACTTCTTCTGATACATCTTCTATGGATACTCTTCCTTTAGTAATGGCCAGTAACCAAGGCCTGGTTTTAAGGCAGGATATACAGTACGTATAGGCCCTGTTCACACATGTACATCTTTCAGACCAACACTGTAACAGTCCGAATAGGTCAACAGGGGTCTTTAGACCTGGCCTTGCATCCAACCAGTGTTTAAAGTAGATTGGAGACTGCTTCATTTAAAAGTTAGAACACAAGTTTCTATAATACTTATAAAATCACTAGGCCTATATGGTAACTACAGAATTATTACAAGACTACCAAGACTATGTAGTACACACTGGCAGGACCTCCCTTTCTCAACCATAATTCCTGCTCTTCTCAATATCAAAAGATATTTGAACATGATCACAGACTGTGAGCTGCTGCAATAAGTTTCTATAAGGAAGCCAAATAAAGAACTTGTAGCCTAATGTCACGCCTTGTCCCCACTGACATGATGTAATTCAATGAAATGATCGAGTCAATGATGAGAAGATTTAGTTTAGACTTGCTCTTGTTTAGATTTGCTCTGCAAGTCCGTCTGGCCAAGAGCCCATTTCCAATTTTTCCAAATCGAGGCACCAATCACAACCGTTGAGGCGGGCTTTACAACACGACGGCCCCCGACGTGCAGCAACCCGTTGATGCCGCTGTCGCACCTACGTCACCCGGATCGTTGGTCTGATTGGTTGAAGGACTATCCAATTGTGCCCAGAGGCATTTGAGCGGCGTCCGTTGGTAACACCCCTTTGGAAATGAGCTGTGAATGAACCTTCCCCAGACCCACTCTCAGTTACAACTGAGAAGGGTCTGGTGTCAACCAGGCTAATAAGGCCGCATGGCAGCTCACCTTTGGGGAAGATGTTACAGTCTTGTCCAAGTTGTTTGAAAAGTGCAAATCAACTGTCTGGAGAGTCAAGCTGTGCAAATACTTCAGTCAAAGTCCTCAATGTGGTTTTCTTGCCATCATTTATTTAAATTTGAAGCAGGATTGGATGAACAAACATTAGTTTTAGTGCCAAGTGTGAATAGGGTTAATAATTTCTTTCATAGCTTATCCGATTTATGGTTTACTTAACCGTAGACATTCGTTTGCTGGAGCATTATTCTGAAAAGGCGTGTTAGGATTTACCAAACATTATTTAATCCTAAATCTTTCCCTTGCTTTATAAGATTTATAAGCTTTATAAACATACAGCTTTTATAATTAAAAAAACACTGTAAAATCATCATTGGAAGGGTCATAACTAGAATCTGGATTTAAAGTTTCGTTAATATCCAGCAAAACAATAAAACTGGGTTAGAGCTGCAAAGATTAATCGATTGTCAACTATTAAATTAATTGCCAATTCTTTTGATAATCAATTAATCGTTTGAGTCATTTTTATGAAGAAAAAAAAAAAGTTAAAATTCTCTGATTCCAGCTTCTTAAATGTGAATTGTTTCTATTTTCTTCACTCCTCTATGACAGTAAACTGAATATTTGTGGACAAACAAAGAAATTTGAGGACGTCATCTTGGGCTTTGGAAAACACTGATCAACATTTTTTCGCAATTTTCTGACATTTTATCAACAGTGAAAATAATCGTTAGTTGCAGCCCTAAACTGGGTCAATAAAATTATGTGTAAATAAAGAGGACAAGGGCACAGCTGTTCATATGGAGCACAAGAGAGGATCACCCTCTGCAGTGGTCCCCAGAACCTCCTCTGATTGGGCTCGCATGACATCATCAGACTAAGAGCCCGTTGCCATTGGCTGAAAGTGATGTCATGCTTCAGAGGAAGGATAAATGGCGCATGAACCCCGCCTCTAGCTCCCTGTGACCCAGCTCTGTTCTTCTTCATTGCCACAACAGCCGTCTCACTTTCTTTGTTTACAGTTTAAATAACCTTGCCGTTCTCTTATTTAACAGGTCATCCTTCTTTAAAGCATATACTATTCTTTTAAAATACCAATCAATTACAGGGCATACTGTATGAAGTATGTATGTTTTCTTAGTTCAGGGCAGCAAGGACATTTCT
The DNA here is from genome assembly GCA_023631565.1 of Gymnocephalus cernua. Taxonomy (NCBI): domain Eukaryota; kingdom Metazoa; phylum Chordata; class Actinopteri; order Perciformes; family Percidae; genus Gymnocephalus; species Gymnocephalus cernua. Next base: position 35,723,819 of record CM042429.1, read on the forward strand.
TGTTCATCACTGAAATTCAGCCACCCGAGTGTGGCCTGCTTTTTTTATAACGTCATAGTGTACCATGAATCAACTCAACTTAGTCAACGGTGTAATCTGTTCTCACTAGTTTTATCCATTAGCTAATTAACTCCACCCTGATCCAAAATAGTTGACCTTCTGTAGCATCTGAGAAAAGTCGACCAAGCGTAAATCTGTCAGATGTACAGCTTTTTTATTCCCAACCAACAAGCACAAATGAGAGGCTCACTCCAGTCAGTCATTGCAGCCAAATCTGGTCTCAGAAGGCATGAATGCAAATTGGCTGAGGTTTTACAAAGCAGATTGCGTAGAATACCCATGAGACAGTCAAACATAGTGCTGACGGTGTGGTTGCTCTGCTTAAGCCATTGAACCTTATGAGGTGCTGGTGCTGTAAGATGAGTGAGCCCATCCTCAAAGAGAAAACTGTCAACTGAATGCATGAAGGAAGGAATGCGGCACACTAGCGCTTTATTTCATTATTTCTTTCATCATAATTTCTTTAATCTTTGGCTGGTTATTTAGGGATGAATCCAGCTCACTAACCTGCAGCTCTCCCAGTCAGAGTCTCTGCTGAGCAGGCTCCTGAGGGACCAACGGGAGCGCCGGCTGGGAGAGGGACTACGAGACCAGGAGCGAGACGGCGGCAGGAGGAGGTCCTGTGAAGGGCTGTCCCGACCTTGCTCTTCCCCCTCTCTCTGACTGGCCACAGAGGGAGAGGGCGAGGGGCTGCGATGTCGAATGGTGCCCTTCTCTGCAGTTTCTTCTATTACAATATGGGGTGTTTTGCACCATTGTCGCTTAGGAGTGCAGCATTGCTCTTCCTCATTACATTTCCTGGTTCGGGTCCTGCTGCGGTGGGATCGACCATGGCGGCTAGAGCGTGAAGGTCTGGGGCTAGGTGAGCGAGACCAGGACTCTGTATCAGAGGATGGTGGCAGGATAGTCAGCGTTGGAACCGGAATGGGCTGAGCCAGAGTGATGCCTTCTAGTCCCACAGGAGAGGACATAGTCATCTTCAAAGCTTTTCAGGGCTCCCTTTTCTCTTTAAGTCAAATCAAGGGCACCAACAAGGGCTTGTTGCATTTTTAAAGTTAAGATTGACAGACCGAGATGCTTGTGTTTGATTTATTTTAGAAACAGGATGGGTAAACACAATAAACTGTCCCTAACACTAACACTAAAATAAAGATGATTCAGTATTCAACATATTTTCTGTGAAGTGTTGGGTAAGTAAACATTTCCCAAGAGATCAAACCGCTTTTCACAAGTCAACACTGTCGTAGATGTGAAAACGACGCAACAGGAAACTGGGAGGAGGTGTGTCACATCATTTCACAGGCCTTCTCAATTTGTGTTCATTGGGCAATCCATTTCCAGTTGTCCAATCTTGATTGTTGTTGGTAAAGAGTGACTTAATGCTCCATAGTCCCTTTTCTGTGTTAAGCTTATGAGCTTCTCCCCTTCCTCCTCAGCACCTCTTGCACTGTCTGGTGTCTCTTTCTTCAGTATTCCCCTGCTCTCTTCCCTTTGGCAGACTGCAACCCTGCATTTGCATAATCAGGCTCATCTTTGCAAGAGTTGAAGTCTCAGACAAAGACAGACCTGTGTCTGGAAGTAGCTACCTGAGGAGTGACAAGAGCAGAAACTTTGCATTCAAAAGGCAGGCCTACATCTGACTTACAGCCACTTTTCTAAAATGTGTTTACCACAAAAACAAAAGACTGCAAGACCAGGGCTATTTCTGTCTGGTCTTTGATACTCTCTGATTTGCCAGTTCTGGGAATATGAGGTATCATATGATGCATTTGCAATGAATTACTGTTCCCATTAAAGGGCCGATCAATAGACTGTATGGATAGATAGATAGATAGATAGATAGATAGATAGATAGATAGATAGATAGATAGATAGATATCGTGTATTTGTTTTGCCTAGGTTTGGAGAATTGATAATCACTTTAGCTCCATATTTTAAGATTTTCTCCCTTCAAGTAACTCAGAAATAGCCAAAACTGGGTGAACATGGGACCGGCTGACTCACACCAGTCACTGTGCATTTATCAGTGGACAGTAATAAACACCAAAAGAAAAACTGAACCCCTGTGTGTTGCTAGGAAAGCCCACACAGATCAGTCCCTGGGCAAAATAGCAGATACTCCATCCAAGAACATGAATTTCCAAACCTTGGACTTAAACAAACACACCTGGTCCTAAAACAGTCCACAAAGAACAACACACGATCTCACACTGCAACTGTCCGACACTGTAGCAGACATAGACAACACCTTTTGAAAATAAATAGTTAATACAGCTCATAACATGGTCTAATTGCCACTATAAGATATCAAGGTCATAACTACATAAAAAAAACATACTGCAGAGGTGTCCCCCCAACAGGGAAGGATTGTGTGTGTATGTCAATCCATTGTTTGCCTTCAAAGCAGACACTTCCAAGGCCAGGCCAAGCACGTCTGACAGTATTTGCTCTGATCTGTTTGAACAAGACCAATCTTGGCATCTAGATTTGTTTGTCCAGTAATCCACCATAATCCCCGTGCAGCCTTCAGTCTTTGGTCCACACAAGTATGATCGTTTTTGCCATTAAACACAGGCCACGTCAAGATATAATCGCACAACACTACACGGACCACAGCCATTTCAGACGCGGAACACTACAGCGCAAACAAGCAAATACTTGTCTGCAGTGTGAAGCAAGTGTTCAGGAACAGCTGCTCTTCTGATATCAAGTCCATTACTCAACATTGTTGTTGCTCTGTTCACTTTGGCTTAAAAAACGCAGCACTTGAATGAACTGCAGTTATGTGAAACGCAGCCAACCACTGATATCTGTTGGCACGACTTTATTGCGTGCAGTTAAACACAAAAGAATAACATGCTTTCATAATGAAATCGGGTTCAATATAAGTGCACAGAATAAAACGCTGCAGCCTGGGAAGACTTAAGTTGGAACTCCTACCTCCCATTGGATGAGTTTCCTCCGTTTCTGTTATCTTGCTCGGCTTCGAAAACAAGCCGAGCGACAGTGCGGGAAGCAATGTTAAAATCCACTTTTTCACAGGAACACATCAACATTCTTAGCTGCGTAAAGACGCATCTGCCGGCTGCAGCTAACAGTTAGCCTTTAGCCAGCTAACGCTAAACACAGCCAAGTATAGCGACCGTAGCCCCCCGGCCTCTGAAGGCCGACAGCTCACAAAAGATGACTATCTGGCTAGAAGGCTTTAACTTCCAGCTGATAAAGTACCACGCCGACGTCTTTCATTTTCCCTTTTAAACGCCCCGGTACAACACACTGTTATTAAACTAAATGTAAAGCTAACAACCAAAGTTAGCTTAGCGTTAATGGCGTACTAACTTGGTTTTAAAGTAACACAGACAATAGTTTTTTTTGTCGAAAAGTGAAAAGGGAACGCCAGTCACTCGGCCGAGTAGGTGGGGGGTAACGAGAGGTCTCATGTAGAAAAGTATTGTCCCTGCTACGTATTGATACACGATATAAATCCACGAACACTCTCAATATCGGCATTCTACATAATATAAAAACAAAAAACGTTCATTAATATGTAATCGAATGTACACAACCATCAGCAAATCAAGACGGACACCCCTCTGACAAACTTTGTGGTACAGTCCGGGGAAAATAACTGTCCAGAGGATGTGGCGAGAGAAGAAGAAACGTGTTTACATCAAACAACCAAAAAACATCGAAAATTTGCTTTACACTTCAACAACCACAATCTAACGATTGAGTTAAACCAAATCGACCGCGTTGCATGCATGAACAAATTAAGCAGTCCCATACAGTTTCGGCTATCGTATTTTCGTAGACACCACAACAGGTTTTCTCAGTACACGATGAGCAACAAGACCTTACAGGTAAATCCACAGATTTCAGAGTTAATTTGAAGGGAGCTGTTATGTGATCAAAATGAATGGACAGAAACATTGCGACCCCTTGTGTCTAAAATGGTTATGTGCAGTCATTATTTGCAGCCTGATAACTCATCATTTACCTTACTAAATTGCGATTAAACTGTAGTGGCTATGTGAGGTTTGTGAGTCCTTATTAGGCAGAGTTCCCTTTAAAAAAATAATTGATTATGAAACTTTTTAGCAGCAACAAAAAGGCAGTGTGGCATAGTGTGTATTGCAAATAGGCATCTCACCGCTCTCCTTCTGCAGCAGCATCTCTTCATATGGCGTCATGAACTATTATAGGTAGGATGCAGCATGTAAGAGATTGGATATCTTCTCCTCCAGGACATACACAGTGAACAAGGCCAATGACAAGTCACCTTGTCTGAAGCTGAAACAAATAACAGACAATTACATGACTGAAATGCCATAGATTAATTGGGGAAATAATTGTAACTTTTCCAATTAATTGAGAAAATTATAATTTGTGTTAATGGTAAAACATGTCCATCAAGGTTTCCTAAAGTCCAAAGTAACATCTTCAAAGTACTTGTTTTGTCCGTCCCAACAACCCAAATACTGTATATTTAGTTTACTATTGCATAACACAAATAAATGCAACAAATCCTCACAACTGGGAGTCTGGAATGAGCAATGTTAGGCATTTTTCCCTAAAAAATAACTTAAATAATGAATAGATTATCAAAATAATTGCAGCTTAGATTTGTGTTGATCAGCTAATTGATTAGGCTAATTGACTAATAGTTTAAGCTCATGTGGATTTAAAAGAACAGTTTTAGTGTACTGCTCAGGAAGTACTACTTCAACTTTATCTCATTTCTAATTCCCACACCCGATCATGTGTACATACTTTGCATGATTCAATCTTATTTCCATAATGTTGAGCCCTCAGTGTACCAGCTTTTTTTAAAAGATACATTATGACAGACTTCAACAACTAAACTTTAGAAGCCCTGATAGAAATAAAGTCAAAGAGCTATCATTTCAGTTTTTTTAAAGGAATATACAGTATTAAACAACATACATCCTGATAATATGCACATCTTTTATTGTAATGAATTTGCTTTTACCTGCCTGTCAGTTTTGCTTTTCAGCCAGCAGTTGCTTCTGTATCCTTTCAAATCGATGGATGAGAATCACAATGACTTGGCATTTTCAAAATCTTCATAGGTTTTCCAGGCATCCTCCGTCTTCTCACTCCCTGTAACCGCCTCCTGCAATCAACACTTCACCGACTCCACTTCAAAACAGAGAACCAGCCGCATCTGTGTTACATATGCAGCCAAGCGGGCAAGAAGCGGTTCCAGGATACAGAGAGTTGTGTTGCTGAGCACCTCAGGCTGCTGAATCGGGGGACTGGAAACTCGATCTGTGCTAAAAATAAAAACATCACTAGCATAGCGAGAAAGAAGGTGTGTCACTCACTGTGTGTATGCGTGTGTAGGGTGACAGAGGTGCAGCCCCCCTCCCCCCATATACACAACACACACAGGGTTTATCATATGTCAACATTTCCTTGAAATCCCCCCCCCCCCTCGTGTGTGCCAACCCAAGGGCTTTCTTTCACCCTGTGTCTAATTCTCAAGATTGATCTGGCTGATTTTTTATTGTCATTATCATTCTCAGGCTACCACAAGGTTAAAAGAGGCATGGACCCTTATTAAGTGATTCACTGTGTCATCCGGTTACATCACATGACAACATCAATGACCTCTAACGCAGCCAAAATACACAAACACATACACACAGCCAAACTGGTAGACACACAGCTTGTATCCTACCCATGTACACTGTGCATCTTTTTAATATATGTATGGTCTCAGAGTGGGACATGTTTAATGCGACCTGGCATGTCACAAGGCAGTCCCAAGGAAAAACAACTCATTACATTCATCACGTCAACACGCTGACCGTACTGACCACGTGATTCTGTTTGTCAATGTCATCAGCACGCAAGTTGAGGCCTTCAGTCAATGTCTGTTTTGTCAGCCTAGCCTTGACAGTGGCCTTGTTTTTTGGACCCTTTAATGGAAGATATCAAACTGATAAGTATAGTGAAGTATAGTGATAGGGAATGGAATTATTGGTTAAACGATGTATTGATATGATAAATGAATGTAGTTTGCAGCAGCACCCTGAGAGGAAAATCAGTAGTTATTGATACCAAATGTAGCGCATATCATGAAAGATTCACCAAAGAAGACTGAAAAAAGTATGTTAATTGTCAGTTTAGCACATTGAATTAGATTGCGGTGGCTAAAAAACAAGAAGCAGATGAAAAAACAAAAGATAAAATGAAGTGTGCATTTGTATAATTTTGGTAGTGACAACAAGTCAATAAAGTATAATAGAAAATGAGTAGATAATAGATCATTTCCTTAACTCCAAATATGTGGACAAATATGAGGACAAATTGACTGTGCATAATGTTCAGTAGGTTTAGGTTTATGTTTATTGTTTTGCACACACAAATAGAAAACAGTACAGCATAAACCATAATGTCTTTCACATGGAAAGAGAAAGAGTGTGTGCTGGAGAGGTCAGAAACCCGTGGGGGGGCTTATAGTGAAACCTCACCAGGTCACTAAAACATAATTTACAATACAACAAAATAAAAAAATTATATAAAATAACTACAACTAAAACTCAATATGGCAGAAATTGAATAACACAAATAATTACAGGCTTAGACTCAATTTGGTGAAAATAAAAATAAAATTACACACTCCCTAGCACCTACTGTATATTTTAAACTAGACAAGCTTTCAGGTTAAACTCAAACATTTAGATAGACATCTGGTTAGAGCATTTTAGTCTCAAACAGGGAGAGATTTGGACCCAACCCACCAGGTGAAGTCAGTTGACTTTGTGAAAAATAGCATGAAATCCTCGAAAAAAAACCTCAATAGCACAGCCTTGCTTGACTCACAGAGATGCTAACATACGCTTTTCATAACCTTAAATTCAAAACACAGGAGCAAACACTTCTCTGCTGAAGTGTCCTTGAGCAAAGAACTGAATCCCTGCCAGCTGCAGGATTCTGTAGCTGACCATGACCTCTGACCTATGGAGAGGGACAGGAGAACGGAGCACTTTCTTTATTATTTATTTGTGTCCCCCAAGGGCGATTAGGTGTGCAGCAAGTATAAACCCATACAAGACACATAAATACATACAAGTTCTACACATTTATTTACAGACAAGCATAAAAGCAACATATTGCATTTCAAGGTAGCTATCCCTTTAAGTCCTGCATGGTTGTTTGCTCCACTCCGCATGTGTTTGTCCAAAAGAATTTGTTTAACAAAACATGTCAGGGATTATTTTTGCATGCCAGACCTGCTGCTTCTTCTTTTTTTTATTATTAAAAATTAGTATAAAAGCCACTGCATAGAACAGTATGAATACATTGAGGCAAAGAAAAAAGCCACTAAAAAAAGAAAATAAGTTTCTTAGGATGTAGAAGCATTTTCCTAGTTGAGAGAACTTTCCTTTGTCAATCTATAAATCAGAAGCAACATGTTTGTAGTCTGACTTTAGACGGTCATGCTGTAGTCATGGATCAGGTCTCAGGTTTCCTGCTGGCTTTCATCACTCCCAACGTCTCCTGGATTCACACACTCTAAATATAGCGGACTTTAAGTCAGACTGGATTGCAGGGGAGACTTAAAACTACTGCGAAGAACGCACGGAGACTCAAGTTTTTTAGTAAACATTTTCTGTGTTCTAAAGCTCTCAGTCATTTCTTTCTTTTATGAAATGTGAGATTGTTCCACTAAAGGACTGACACTCTGGATCAAATGGTGAACCGGTTTGTCATGAAGACTATGGAATTATTCAGGGATCAAGAGGCATTATCTCAGTAACGTAATCTTAATCACCACAGATATTTCTCAAGGAAAGTTCAATATTTTGTTCAACAGTTGGCCATAAGTTGCTCCAGCAAAAATGATATGCCACTTGTCTCTTTTAGTCGTCGTCAATCTTTTCGGTAAGTCCAAAATCATTTATGTCCCTACCTTTATGACACTATTAATGTTGGTCGTTGAAGCTGCACATTTTAAATAGTGTTTCTTTCTCTTCAGGGTCCTCAGAGCTTTGTCATATAATGTAATAAAAAAAAGAAAAGTTGTAATCACCATAAAAGAGGCCATTAATAGACTTTAAGTGCATTTTTATAAAAACACCTAGGGTTCTGAACACCCAATGTGTTATTTATTTTTCCCCCGCACATGCCTTTCCCAAAGCACTAAATAAGACTAATACACATGTTCTTGAATACAAATTTTTAGATGAAATGAAAATCTCAGACACATTAGCTTCATCATAGGAGACTTAGACATCATAGACGATTTAATCAGAGAAAAGGGGAAGCTGTTATTAGAGACATGAGATATTGTCTTACAGAAAACTTTAACTTCTAGCTCTTAAATGTCTTTAATTATTGTGGCTAATAAATCATTTAAAAACTAGTATTTATATACAGTATATTGCGGTTTCTTTGTTATTATGAATGCCTGTTTATGTCTTATTTAGCACTTTGCTTTGTTGTTGAAAGGTGCTACTGATGCTATTCCTAATTTGAACATGTTTCCTATCAAGTGAGACAAAGTCTAAATGGTAAATGAAAGGTTGTCACTGTGATAATACACTTACATGTTCTTCTTTTCCTATATCTCTCCCCTCTTGCATCTTTGTCTCCTTTTCCCTCTGCTTCTTGTTTTTTTTTTGTAAAATAAATGTTTTTTTCTACTTCTGTGTCTTCCTCCTGCTCTTCTTCCCCTCTGCAGTGTCTCAGTGCCACGGCGGCTGTGCGGAGGTGGACTCCCTGACTGAAGCGGTAGCAGGAGAAGGATTCCTGCTGGGCTGCATCTCCTGTAAGAAAAGAGAGGAGGTGTCAGCCCGAGCCACTGTAGACTGGCACTTCAAACCGCTGAGAGAGGAGGAGTTCAGGCATGTGAGTCCTCCAAAGTCTTTGAAGGAACTGTTAAATCTGGTTTGGGTTTGTGATTGAAAAGGGTCTTTCTTCTACTATCAAGGTGCCTTAAGCAACCGCGCCATAAAGTATTACCAAAGTCATGGAAGATGGAAGTACATTTTAGTAGGCCTTGTTTTAATTACTTTTAATCTAAAGCCATTAATACTAATACATGTTTGTACTTATTTGTATTTTGTAAGCTCTCCATGAAAACTGCACAGCTGTTACCTGGACATTTTTGAGACAACCATTGAATACATTAGTTTGTACATGTTTATATATATATATATATATATATATATATATATATATATATATATATATATATAAACATACTTATGGTGATTATATATATATATATATATATATATATATATATATATATATATAAATATAAAATCACCATAAGTATGTTTCTTTTAATTTAGCTTCTACATTGAACTCAAGTAGACCTTAAACAATGTTTTATTTATATGTGAACAATTCTAACACACACTGTCTATCTTTTGTAACTACTAAGGAATAAATGTATATTAGGGCCTACTACAGAAGCCTACTATATAAAAAAATAAGTTAATAGTATATATAGTATCCCTTTAGAGCAGGTACTCTAAAAGAGGGTTATGTTGCATGCTCTTCAGTCCTTCCCTTAATTTCAAGAATATTCATAAAATTCTCATTTGTTTCCATCTCTCAGATTTTCCACTATGACCACCCCAGTGCCAGCATCCTCAATGAACATTTCAGCGAGCGTCTGGCCTGGCATGGATCAAACAACAGCGATATTCAGATAGGAGCCATTTACATTAATAACGTCACCTTCAATGACACAGGGACGTACCGCTGCACAATCCTCCGCACCCTCTCCTTGCCCAAGTATGACCAGCACGTCACCGTGGAGAAAGAGTTCGAGCTCAACGTGGTGGCTGTAGGTAGGTGTGGGGGGGGGATGTAAAGATTGTACATAACTAAGTCCTACTACATTCTTACAGTCCTACTTTTCTCTAATCTTTGCTTTTTTGTGAAATCAAGGATAATTTTACCTCGTTGGTCCTTGAACAGTTAGTTAGTTAGTAGAAGTCCTTCTGAACTATTTGCCAGTAAACTTGTGTGATAGAACACTTTGACTCTGCGCGTTCCGGCTTATCTCAACCGTTTAGATGATTTTTGACTTTAGAGCAGCTACACCGTCAAGTGTTTGTAAAAGTCTGCACAGAAGTCACAGTCTTTGACCTGGTGGACATGCTTCCTCTGTAATGCTATATTGGATGTTCCTCTTTCCCAGCCAATCGGGAGCTGACAGCAGTGATCTCAGAGATTATAATGTACGTGGTGATCGTGGTTCTGCAGCTGTGGCTCATTGTGGTCCTGGTCTACTGTTACAAGAAGATTTCGGAGGAGCATGAAGGTCGGGAGGCCCGTAAAGCTCTCAAGGCTCAGGCACGGTGAGTCACTTGTCTTTTATGTGATGACTTACTAAGGTGATTCATTTCAGATTCATCTTTAAGCCTTTAACCAACACACTGGGGTCAGGGGTCGTAAATAATGCCATACATTATTTACAGTATACTATATGTATATGATTGTTGGACCAAATTATTATCTTTTTTTTTTTTTTTTTTGAGCATTTTCAGCCTTTATTTTGACAGGACAGCTGAAGACATGAAGACATCGCTGCATCGAGGAGTTAACCTCTATATTTGGGCGCCTGCTCAACCAACTGAGCTACCCGGGCGCCCCAAATTATAATTTTTAAATTGTCTTCACCACAATCAACATGCTTTAGCATGCTGTTTCTCACATCTAACACTTTTTCTTTATATTTCCAGGCTGTTAGAATCAAAAGACAACTGTGACGGGGTGCAGCTAGAGTAACATTATCAGTGAGTTAGATTTATCTTTCACCATTATACAGATTTACTGGCTTGCACATCTGATTTAGGAAAATATGGTAATATGACATGTATGAAAGAATGTCTTCCTCTTTAACTGGCTTTTCCATTTTGTATCCACCAGGTAAAAAGATCTCTGCAAGAGTCAAGCCTCATTACTGTACCGTGGTTTTGCTAACAAAGACACAACTACTGTAAAACAGGTTGAATTTGAATGCCTTGGTCACTCAGCCGTACATGCAACCTGTATGATCAACTGTAAAGACAAGCTGATGGTGCACATGGCAGATTTCCCTCCTTGTTATTAAAATATTTACACTTGATAGTTTGGGGATGTGTGAAAAAAAGACCTTTAAAGGTTTTTGAAAAGAAGTAACCTTCAATGTATGGAATTGAATTACTTTTTAGTATTTAATAATCATAACAATAATAACCCTCCTGTTGTCCTCGGGTCAAATTTGACCCATTTTCAAAAAGTTTCTATATCAGAAATTTGGGTTTTCTTTCAACCAAATTTTCAAAAAAAATAACGTGGGTGGTTCCCTGCAACGCTCTTCACAAGTTCTATTCAATGTCATAGCATTTGAAAAAAATATTTTTATTCTTTTTATAAAAGAACGTTGAAAAAAATGACAACAATGTCGGGAAAAGCTTCAAAATCATGGGGGAAAAACACACAAAAACGTCAAAAGGTGCAGAAAAAATCGTTGGGGAAAAAGTGACAAGAACATCGGTGGAAAAGCAACAAAAGTGTTACAAAAAAAGACAAACAAAACAAAAACAAAAAGTTGCATGGTCAACGGGAAGACAACACAAGGGTTAAATAATTCATAATTTATTTTTAGTCTTTACAATATTTGATTACCAGAGCCAAACATCAAACAGCTATCCCAATGCCTATTGATTCATTTTCTATTGATAAACTTATGAAATGATTGACTTACTGTATAGTGTTGATGGTAATTCTTGTGAAAGTTTTAAAACAAATAGCTTCAGGCAAACTGCATCTTACTGGGCTGAAGTGTGTACAGTGTAAATATGCTGGGTGTAATGCAACCCATGGCCTTTGTAGCAACTCATTTCTATTGCATCTCTTTTAACCACACACCAGAAGCTGAAATGCCAAAAAAAAATAATGTTTTTACCATAATTAAAAAAGAAATACAAGTAAGTAATTATATGCTCTTAGTTCTGAATTGTAACCAATGTCTTAATAATAACAAATGAGAGTTAGTCATTAATATGACCTGCTGGGTATCTAAGAAGTCTGTGTAGCTTGAGATTTTAACGTCCAAGTGAATCATAATATTGATATCACTCAGTGTTAAGCATAAGCAAGATGTCTTTATTTAACAGTGTCAACAGGCAGAAACACTGCTTAGTTCATCTAAACTTATTTGTCCTTTCCTATGGCTGTCCAATTTTGTAAATGAATCTGAATAAAATAAATGTTTTTGTAAATCATTTTTGTCCACTGCCCTTGCTGCCTCTGAAACAAATGACTTAACTGGTGTTAACTTTGACAGTGACTCACTGTTGAAGAACTGCATAACGTTTACTGGATGTTGCCTGTGCAATTTCTGTTTGTACACTTCGTCTAAACAGATGTTTTTGGAGAAAATAAAACATTGATCTCTTGACTTTGTTGTGCCTGCCAATCCCACTAAAGAAAATAAGTATGCGCACGCACACACACACACACACACACACACACACACACACACACACACACACACACACACACACACACACACACACACACACACACACACACACACACACACACACACAGTGAGTTAAAGGACATTTGGAGGTGATTGTGTTGTAACTCAATCTAGTCGGAGCTGGGTGGCAGACAGTCCAAACTACCTCCAGTCTGAAAGCAGCTTTGTTCTCCTGCAGCCTGACACCGGCACCTCCTTCTCCTCTTACTGCAAATTCAGGACATTAGAGATTTTGTTTTTTATAAATGAAAATGAGACAATTATTGATTAAAACCAACATACACTCTTTACAAACTGGGTTCAAACATCAGTCTTGAGCCACAAATCATGATGGAAACTGTATCTACTGTTAAGTTATTCTTAGTATTTGTCCCTGATTACTTGTGGGTAGACTTTTTCACATGCAGTCATAATATAATGTATAATAAAGCCAATTTGACAATTTTGTTCTAATGATTTACATGGCATCTTACCAGATCAACTTTCCTAAATGAGGTCTGACTTAAAGACAACATCCTAACTCCAAACATGCTCATCTACACTTAACTGTTCATTTTAGCTGATTGCACCATACAGGACAGTGGTTGAAGTCATGCTACGCAACTACCTCACTATACTGAGCTTTTCACCTTGCCCTGTAACCTCCTCCTTTCATTAAACGTGTTGACAAGATGAACATGCTGCATATCTCTTCTGCGTAAAAGCATGAGCATGAAGGAGGGCACATAATGACCAGCACAGGGGGTGGGGGGGGGGGGGGGGGGGGGGGGGTGATGTAGCTTCTATTCAAGGTGTAGTTTGAGACCAGCTGCTTCTAGTTCTACAGGAGATACCTGACTAGCTGATGCCAACCACAGCAGGAACTGATTCCAGGTCATTGAAAAGGTAGGTTTTTATTTCTACTGAACAAAGCTTAAATAGTTATGTGCATGTATAATTTGTTGGAATCTATTTATATACTGTACATTACCTCACCTCCACTCTCCTAACACCAGAACTAACTCTGAAAAGATGTGTTCCCAGCATTCAAGCTCAAGTTTGTTGGGTAGGAGTCAAAGAATACATTTCCAATGTGTAATGTTAACAAATGAAGACATTTTTAAGATAAATGGGTTTGATTTAAAATCACTGTGAGATGTGGTTCATTTTCTCACACTCTGAGATACGGTAGTCCCATTCGTGATTATTATGCTTCTCACTTGGCCCCTCCATTTTTTGTTTCTGTTGTGTTGATATGCACTTGTTCTATCAAAGTCTATTTTGAAGGAAAACATGTCAAATCTTTTAGCAACTTGTGATTGTTTGTAGTGATCTGCCACTGATAAATCATCTTTTTTGTATTTGTCTGTTGCCTCTTTCGGTGTTTAGGCAGGTTAGCAGGAATAATTCAGTTATTAACTAAGCAACCTAATGCAATAGTGAAATACAGTGTAATTTAAGCAGAAATAAAGTATGGTGATCTTTACTTTGACATGAATCTTTTTCTTACATCTCCTCTTCCTCCTCAGTTGCAGTTTGCTGAGCGTCCAGCAGAGGTCAGCAATGTCACACATCAACACCACCGAGCTGCAGTCGCTCCTGCTCTCCTTCCTGCAGCACTGCCTCAACAGCACCAGTATATTGTCTCCACAGATACCTCAGAACTACACTACCCAGCCGGCTGCGCAGGCTGGAGCCCGGGCCCACGCTCAGTCTCAGGGCATGATGTATATCATCCTGGTGGTTGGCATGTTCAGCTTCTTCACATTCGGCATCATGCTCAGCTACATTCGCTCCAAGAAGCTGGAGAGCTCTCATGATCCGTACCACCAGTACATTGCCCACGACTGGACCAAGGCGATTACTCCACCCAGGGCCGTGGCTCAGGCTCTGCACAGGGAAGCTGCAAGTAACGGAGCCAGCAGCAGCAAAGAGCCCATCGTCATCTGCAACCCTGCAACGCTGGAGCAGCTGCCGGACTAGAACAAGACATTCAGCTATTTAAACATTTCCCACATTCAAAAATGTAAAACTCTGTAACACATGATTTTTTTTTACTTACCTTCACTTTTAATGTCACACAGCAAACAAAACTTACAGTGTTGGGTTTGTATTTTCAGATCAGTAATTTCACAGAAACACTTTGGATCATAAAATTGCACACAACCATGATTGCTCAACATGCTCTTCCACTAACACCTGATGACAATCCTGCATATATGGACAATAACAGTAGTAACACAGAGTTAAATGCATGTTGCATGTTTTCCCTGACTTTGATTCAGAGTGCTTAAAAAAAGCGGATGAACAAGTCTGTTTGAAATAATTGCCCTTTGGACTGTAATGATTGGTTTGAGTGCAAACTAATTAAACACTTATCTCAAATCATTTTTTCTGTTCTCTTAGATTCAGAGTTCTAGTGTTTTAATCTGAGCCAATGCTTCATCCAATACATCAGGCCTTGTTTGGTATTTTTAGGCATAGTTACTGCGTTGGCTCTTTTTTTCTCTTCCTTCCTCCTCTCTCTCTCCTTTTCTCTCTCTCTCTGCTGGTCCAGTCTGTGTTGGCAGGCTCCCTTCACAGCACGGTCAATCTCTCGTGACAAACTGAAGTGAACCATTTGCATGTTGAGCATCGGTACGATGAGGTTGTAACTGTCCACTGTCTTGTTAAGTTTCACCAACTCCTCCTCTACAGATGCACACAGTTGCTCCCATTGGCTGTTCTCTTTGGGGGTCATGGGGTCGCCGAGCCTGGCCCTCCCCTCCAATAACCTGTTTCGGATCTGTGCAGTGGTCTCTCGGATGTCTCGTTGTGTGACGACCCAGGGTGGCTGGTAACCATTGTCTATGAGGATGCGGTTAAGGTTGTGGGTCATAGGATCAGCGTATGGATTGTGCTCAAACTTGTTAAGGGGCTTTCCAGCGCCACTCAGGTTCCTGAAGTCTCCTCGAGCCATGGACTCCTGGATCAGGTCCTCCACAAGCCGTTCCACAGCCTGGGTGATCTTGATATTTCGGCTGCGCTGACGTATGTCCCGTTCCACTAGCATCCCTTCTGCAGCAGCTGCCCTCTCGTGCTCCCTCTGCCGGTAGTTCAAAACCTGCTCGGATGCCCGGTCGATACGAATCTGCCGGTACTGACGCTCACGCTGGCTGGGCGTGCCCGAACCCACACCCTCGTAACTGAGGTAGTGTCTGTGTGGAAATGCTGTACCTCTGGACTTATCCTCATCTTCCACTTCCTTCCCTTCATCAGGTTGCTTGGACTTGCTCTGATGTGCCAGCACAGCACGATAGGCCTCCTCAACCCGAGCAAACAGCACTGCATCTGCAGTCGGAGCCCCAGAGTCCGGGTGGTAGAGCTTGGCGAGGCGCAAGTAGGCCTCTTTCACCTGAGCAGGACTGTTGTTTCCCTCGTCAGGCAGTTGCAGAAGCCTGTAGCTCTCTTGCAGGCTGCGGCTGATCTGGGGCTTGGAGCTGAGCGCTCGAGACAAGAGCAGAAACCGGCCATGGTAGAAGTCACTGCGCGAAACCAAGAAGTGGAAAGTGCAACTCATTTCTGGTACACTCCTGTGGATTAGAAAAGAAAACATTATTGAAAAGGTTTTAAAAAAGCCAACAAGTTATTAAATGATCTTAGTCTGTCAGGTAGGAGATATATTACAGAAATAACAAAGTCAATATTTTATCGATGATCAAGGAATCAATGATGTATTTGAATAGGCTACAAGTAGTACAAATACATAAGCTTAAAAAAGACTACATAGTGTTGGCAATGAAGCAAGAAAATGAATAGGGCTACGTTGGTTACAGCTCTGAATATCTATTGTTCGGGGAGTTAAGAATGTGAGACGTGGTTGACACTTTTGGGTTGCAGCTGATTACACTAAAATGACTAAATCATCCCTTGTGTGTTTTGCAGTAAGCAGTAGTAGTTTCTTAGCCAGACTGGAGAATTTTTCAGCCTTTTGATTTTTTGGAATCTAGTTTAATTGGGTTTGCTTGTGGATTCACATTGTATCCTTTCTATGTTTGCTTTGGTTTAATGTAAACTGTGTCTAGATATCATCTGTCTGCAAAACAAATTGGCAGCAATAAAGTTTTCGATCAATGTTTTTCACTCTTCTCTCGATAATGAATTTCTATATTTTTACCACATTAGTAATGCTGGCAGTACATTGTAACAAAGCTGAAGCTAAGCTCACTAGATAATAACTTACGGTCACAAATCACAATGCATGGCTTTTTTTCAGGTGTATTTTCCTTTGACGGCCAGGGGCGAGACTGCACGTTGGTCATTCACATCGATTACTGCTAGCTATATAAAACTACATGTTAAGTTGTAGGCTAATCAAGAAGCGTCACTAGCTTAGCTAGTGCTAGCTGGTATATATCTATGACCATTACGACTTAAGAGGTTAGCAAAATAATTCAGAACAAGACATTTTATATCAACAGACTGAACATTGAAAACTGAATGAAACCAGCCTGTGTATTAGCTACATTTGTGAATGCAAGTTAACGTTACATGACCTACTTCAAACCCGACAGAAAATCAGGTCACCTGTCTGCGTTTAGCTTGTTGCAGAGTGATAGAGAAAGACAAGGCTCTGGCTTGTTGTTGTTGTTACCATACTGGAGCTTCTTCTTCGGCTACTTCGTATCGCGTTTCTCTGCAGTTGTGTTGTGTTACCGCCCTCTGCCGTCCGTCGAGAACACAACGGAGGAGAAGCACTCTCGCGGAGCATACTTCGACTCCAGTCCTGTAACCTAAACATGTTTTTTTTCACAAATTTGGACGGACTTCACTTATGACAACTGAAGCTACAAGCTGTTTTAAAGCGGTTTGTAAAATGGCATTTGTATTCTCAACGTTACTTTCACTTTCATAGTTTTAACGTCCTATCAAGCTGTAGCTAATTAATGTGTAATAGTGGTTAACTATCTAAGCTAATAATACAGTAACTACTGTGTTAATACCTTCCTAACGTCAGTAGTAAGTCTATGTGTGCAACATGTGTTTCTAAAGTTATTTGACAAGCCAGTTTAAAATGAGAAACTAGAATGAAACGGCAAAGACGACTTTACGATAGAGATAACGGTAATAAACTTGTATCACACACACACAAACAGGAAGCCATATTGTACTTTGTACACTTAACAGTTACTTGACATTACGTCGTAAATTCTATAGGTAAATTCAGATTATTATCACAAAATATAAATTAACTAATGATTTTGATGTAAATTAAATTGCACATAGTAGTAAAGAATTTTGAGGAAAAACCTCACATTTATAAATTACCATAAAAGAAAGCATATATTTGCTGAGTGTATGGGAAAAACCCGTAGTATGCATAAACACTAGTCAAAAGACACTAAATCTATCATTAATCATATTCAATTTTCCCTTAATTTTGTTTCAGCTGAGACCCTCGGTTGGAGCAACTGGTGTAGCTAATACCATGGCAGACGGTGGGTGCACATAGTGTGATGTCTTCTAATGCGTTATTATTTGCTTGTTATTAGTCACTTGTTATGAGAGATTGTGTGGAAACCTAGAATCTGACTTTGAAACCTGCCTATATTTAGAAAATACCTAACTTGTTCTAATTTAAATACAGTACAGACTCAAGAAAGAAACAGATAGGTGTTGGTTGCATTACTTGGTTCAATAAATAAATAGAGGTTTAAAGTCTTTTTGCTAAATATTGTGCAGCAGGCAGAATACGTTTTGCACAATCTTAAGTCCTTTTATTAGAAAATCCAAGTTATGAATTGTCTGTTTGTTTTTTGTATTTGTTAAATTTCAGTCATCTGCACTTTGAATACAAAGCAGAAGTTGTAAAGCATCTTGTAACTAAACCTCTTTTCAAAATAAATGTATTGAGTTGGCTTCATGTTATCTTCATATCCACTCAGTCATTGTAATGTTTTCCCTCTTTCCTCAGAAAAGCACTTTGTGGATAAACATAGAATCAAGCTGATCGAGAAAGTGAGCAACATTCCAGCCATTTTGGATGAGCTCCTTCGTGAAAATGTCATCCAAGAAGACAGTTATGATAAAATCAGATCTCTGCCTACCTCTCAGGAGAAGATGAGGGAGCTCTTTAGTGGGCCTTTGGAAGCCAGTGGAGTTCAAGGAAAAGAGATGTTCTACAAAATCCTGAATAAACATGAGTCATATCTAATCAATGACCTTGAGACAATGGAAGTGCCAGTGAGTAAATCCTTATAGAAAGTAATCCAATGGAAGTGTGTATATCGTGGGCTGTGCCTCTCATATAATCACTGCTTTTGAGTGAATATGATATAAAGTTTATAATATTTTGTCAAACTTAGGGAGATGTTTCTAAAATCTTCAAAGGAATCCTCTGCTGAAAAATGATATTTACTTGTCTCCTGTAGACTGAAAACATAGCTCTGAAAAGTTTTTGGCTTGTTCCTTGGCGCAGGACAGTCGCTGTAGTGATACGTTATAATGGATTCAACCCAAAAAAAAAAAACATTATTAGGAACTTCTCAAACCACTACCGCTCCACTTGTGGAGAAGTATTTTTCATAAAGATGTTGCTGTGCCAATACATCATTAAATATGCTGATGGAGCTTTGGAGCTGTAAGGAAGCACTAGTACCACATGGAAATAGTGTATTTAACTATGATATAAACAAATTGACTGTTTTTAGGAAACTAATCGATCTTATAGATTAATGACAGAGAAATTAAAGGGAGACACATTTGACAAGGCATGCTATCCAACAATGGCTTATCTTGTATGGCTGCAACAACAAAACTGAGTGATCATATTACGTTTATGTATCTACATTAATCTAATTTTACATTATTTTAAAATGTTCATGCATAACATGTTTAGATTTGTATTGCTTGTCCAAATCTCAGCCCTTATGTTGATGTGACGATGTGACAGTGTGAAAGCAGACTAATAAAATTGATTTCCTGGCAACAGAACTACATTCTTTCAAGCCCTACTTTAAAGCTGAGGACTGCAGCTGGAGAGATGAACATCACCCAAATGATCTTGCTTCGCTTGGTGTTTTAATAATGGTGGTGAAGAGCGCTGTCTAACATTTCAGCCCAAAATCTCCCATACATAGGTGTTCCACTGACTTGAAATTGCGTGACTGTGAAAGCTATAGTCTTTGAGTCACATCATTTTAAACCATCCATTGATCCATGCCCTCTATTGAAGAATTCAGGTTTTTCCTTAACAGAACTAATAATTGTTTATAATATAATATTTATAATTTGTTTTATAATATTCAATCACAGTGTGTAAGTTAATTTAGCTGTTTCCAATCATGGTAGTAGATCACACAAACATACATCCTATCCTGCATATACTATATCATACTGTATGTCCTCTTATTCTTCCAGGTAGAAACAATGACGGCTAAGAAGATGCTTTTTGAAACATTGAATGATTTGAGTTCAGAGGAGCTTCGCACATTCAAGTCACTCTTTGAATTGGAGAAAGGTTTCCCACTCTCACCAAGGAGTCTACTGGAAATGGAAAACACACAGGACACAGTGGAGCTGATAGTGGAGACGTACAGCCATGAGTGTGTGGAGCTGACCCAAAAGGTTTTAAAGAGGATGAACAGGACTGATCTAGTGCAGAGATTATCAGACATCAGCTCAGGAACCAAAGGTAATGCAAAGAAAACAGACATATGTGAAATTATGTATTGTACTATGTAAAAATAAGAATGTTGTCAGCTGGGCTAAAAAATGTTTGATCAGATCTTGTGCATATTGCAATAACAAAACTGTTACTGTTATAGGGGTTTAAGTGTCACTTTGGGATTCAATATTTTGCAATATAAATGTTAAGAGAATAAATGACTAATATGTGTTTTATATTTATATTTACTAATATTTCTTTTCTCCTCAGAGAAACAGCGGCCTTCACTGGTCGAGAGAGTGAGTAATGTCACGTCACTCTGACTTTACACACTTTTATTTAGTAGATGAAGTCTAAAAAATCATCTGCATCTTGAAATTATTGTTGATGATACAAATCAAATATAAATATTAGTTTTCTTACATAAACGGATACAGCCACATAATGAACACATGAGGTCTTAAGCATGAATGTTATTTACCAATATTAATAATTTTTGTTATATTGACCTCCAGGGGAATAATATAGTTTGTTCTCTTGATTTGTTTTCTAACTTTGACAGTGAGAGAAATTCACAATATGTTAAAAAGAGACAGAAATAAAATAACAATAATAATAATAATAATTGGTGTGTTTCTTTTTATATTATATATTAAATATGTGCTATTTATACAGTATATAGAAAATGTGCAACTGGTTAAACAGCAACTCTGTTGTAAAATCAATCAAGAGGCTCATCGCAGTTTTTGTAGTAGTAGTCTCTGAAAGAGATACACCCAGGAAGTGAAATTATAGTCATGATCCTGTTTATGAAAATAAAATACTTCAGATGAAAGTGAATCACCTTGATGTTACTCAAGAAATGCACACAAATACACATAAGGTACATAAGATCAATTGGACAAATATTATTAATTACATCATCACTTTGTGCACTTTTTGCCCGATTAACATTTCCTCTGAATCTACCAGGTGGAAACGATGGCGTCTGTTATAGAGCTGCTTTTGGAAACACTGACAGAGTTGAGAGATGGAGAGCTCCAGAAGTTCAAGATGCGTTTCTCAGTCCCCCAGGGGTTAACAGACAGGCAGGTCATAGTGTTGTCAATGGTGCTGACCTACGGCCAGCAGTCTGTGGAGGTGACCAAAGAGGTTTTAATGGAGATGAACAGGACTGATCTGGTGCAGAAGTTGTCAGACAGCAGCTCAGCACCCAAAAGTAAGACAATAAAGTCAAAGCCAAAACATCTCTCATATGTTTATCTTGTTCTCTTTACATTATCAATATTGATTTATAATTACTTAAAATGTAGAGAAATACATTTTAAAAGACATAATTTGGTGTACAAAATATATTTAATGAAAAACATGAAAAATAAAAAAACATTTTGGGAGAGCAAAATATCTGAAATTATACTGCTGATTAGGTTTAAGTGTAATTTTGTGTTGACATCTTTGTATTTAAAAATGTGTTAAAAAAACAGTAATGCCACATGCCGTTTACTTGTTTTTATTTCTTGTATTTCTCCTCAGAAAAACACTCTGTGGATGAACACCTGTCTGCACTGATCCACGAAGTGAGCAAAGTCATATCTGTTATTCAATAAGATTCAGGTTTACAATCATATCAAACAGAACCAAAACTGAGATGCCAACTTCATTAATACAGTAGAAATAATTGGAAATTTTCTCTATGACATTTACTTGTAATTTTCCAGGTGGCAACAAGGAGTGCTGTTAAAGAGCTGCTTTTGGAAACACTCTGTGGTTTGAGTTCCGAGGAGCTAAAGAAATTCAAGTGGTTGCTGCAGTCCAGGTTCTTCAAGAGGAGCGTTCCAGACATCTCAAAGAGAAGACTGCAGTGGGCTGACAGGGCAGACGAACTAGTGGTTGTGATGATGGAGATCTACAGTCAACAGTCTGTGGAGGTGACCAGGGAGGTTTTAATGAGGATGAACAGGAAAGATCTGGTGCAGAGGCTGTCAGAGACCAGCTCAGGACCCATAGGTATGATATAGTTATAGTACGACTGTCACATTAATACATAATGAATACATATATATGGTTAGAAAATCAGCAGCTTATTGCATAAAGCAATGTAACACCACCATGTAGGGGGGCCATGACAGCAAACATCCCAAAGGGTTGAATCAACACCTCTCAAACAAACTTAAACTTAAAAACTTAATGTAAGCTTCAGAGAGGTAGTTGTCCCTCGTCTTAAAAATAAAGGAATTTGTCTCCTACTTTGTAAAATATTAAATTTTTGGAGTGGCTAATTAAACAAATTCTATTTACTGGTGCATAATAAAAAATAAAATAAAACCTATATGAACTTAGACAACAATGACTTTAGAGGTGAATGTTTTGGACTTTAAATTGAAAGTAAAATGAGTCTCATTAAACTACTGAAATGAAAACTTCAACTTAATTTTTTCGAAGACAAAATTCAGAAAATTAGACTAACTGTCAGGGCCTCCATATAAAGTATGGGATATGTGTTGTCACACTGTCCAGGCAAAACAAATTCCAATATCACACAATTTCATATGATTAACCATAAAAACCTGGAGGACATTATACAACATCTGAAAACCTTCTCCTGTTGCCTTGATATTCTACGAACAGGCCTTTTCAAAAATGTTTCAAATTGTACGTCTTCAGGGGTCCGTTTCAGGTAGGAGGTTCAACAAACTCAAAGTTCTGGCACATCCAGTTGTTAATTTGTTCAAGGCACTTAGGTCCAGATGTACGAACGCTTTTGCGCCCACTTCAGGCGTATTTGTGTCGCAACGTGCGCGTAAAATCATGGCGAGGTATGTACAAACAGGCCGCAATGATGTAAAAGCGCAAACTGCATGTCGTGGGAGCTGAAAAGGGCAAATTGCGTTTTTCGTGTCATGCATATTTATTCATGGGAGGGTCGCGGGGAAAGTGGGAGTTTACCGTAAAGAGATGGGAGGGGAAGCGTAAAGAGCGCTTAATTACGTATTCCGCGGTATGTACAAAAACCGCCAGTGATAGCGCGCCTCTATTTTGCGGTGAAAATTCTCCGCCTCTTAAAAGCAGGTGTAAACCTGGAAGCGGGTTTCCTCACATATGCCTCCTGGTGAAATGACAGCAGTAATCCGAGCAAGACGAAGACATAGGCCAAGGAGACGAGCTGAAAGGAGTTTTGCCACAAGGATCACAGTGTGTGCAGCCATGCAAGATTACAGTTACTGGAAGAAATCAAAGATGACATCGAATCTCCGACTCAGAGTTCACATTCCAGCAGTTGTTAAACTCCTCGCTACATTACAAATATTGGCATCAGGATAATTTCAAACAGTCATAGCATCAGCAGTGGGAATATCGCAGTCTGCACTCAGCCGTATCATAGCACAAGTACTTACAGTTTACGGTATAGTGGGCGGAGAAAGGCGCTAATTACGGATGACCTGCAGGTTTGGTAAATATGGCGTAAACTATGGTATCATTGCGTTCGCTATCTGCGGGTGAGCCATGGCGCTGATAACGCTACGTTCGTAAATGTACGTACATCTGGCCCTTAGTGTTTGTATTGGACTATAGTCTCCTGGCGATAAGGTTGTGTAAATTTGTGTGTCGTCCGCATAACTGTGGTAACTTATTTTGTTGTTTTCCATAATCTGAGCCAGTGGAAGCATGTAGATGTTAAATAGAAGAGGCCCCAGAACGGAGCCTTGGAGAACTCCGCACGTCATATTTGAATGCTCAGATGTATAATTACCTATAGATACAAAGTAGTCCCTATTCTTTAAATATGATTCAAACCAGTTTAGGACTGAGCCAGAAAGGCCAACCCAGTTTTCCAATCGGTCTAGTAATATGTCATGGTCGACCGTGTCAAATGCAGCACTAAGATCAAGTAATACTAAGACCGCAGTTTTGCCACTGTGTTTAAGTGGATGTCATTAAATACTTTAACAGCTGTCTCAGTGCTGTGGTGTGGTCGAAAACCCGACTGGAAGGCATCAAATCCATTGTTTAGTGACAAGAAAAGGTTGAGTTGTTGAAAAAAACGCTTTTTCAATGATTTTACTTAAGAATGGAAGGTTAGATATTGACCTATAGTTGCTCAGTAGTGCCGTGTCTAGATTGTTCTTTTTTAAAAGTGGCTTAATGACTGCAGTTTTCAGGGCCTTTGGGAGGATACCTGAGAGTAGAGACGTGTTTACAATCTGTGAAAGATCAGAAGACATACAATTTGAAACATTTTTGAAAAGGCCTGTTCGTAGAATATCAAGGCAACAGGAGAAGGTTTTCAGATGTTGTATAATGTCCTCCAGGTTTATGGTTGATCATATGAAATAGTGTGATATTGGAATTTGTTTTGCCTGGACAGTGTGACAACACATACCCTGTACTTGATATGGAGGCACTGACAGTTAGTCTAATTTTCGGAATTTTTGTCTTCGAAAAAGGAGGCGAAATCATTGCAGGCCTTGGTAGATAAAAGTTCAGATGCTACTGGTACTGGAGGGTTTGTTAACCTAACAGCAGCAAACAAAGCACGTGAATTATTATTGCTTCTGGTGATAATGCCAGAGAAGGCCCGCCTAGCATTCCTCAGTTCCAAATTATAAATGCGAAGTCTGTCTTAATAGGTGTTATAGTGGACCTGGAGATTAGTTTTAGTTCACCACCTGCGTGGTGGAGGTGGTTGTTTTTGGAGCAAAAGAGGAACAATTAAAAGTCAGCGCTCAGCTTCAAATGACAATGTTAAAAACAGACAAAGCCAGAAATCTTGGTGTAATTATGGACTCAGACCTGAATTTCAACAGCCACATTAAGACAATTACAAAGTCAGCCTATTACCAGCTTAAGAATATATCAAGGGTTAAGGGTGTAGAATCTGTTTCTTTAGCTTGGGTTTAGGAATTGAGCATCACCATGGTACATCGGTAAGAATGTATGAAGGACAACAGTTGTTTCCGTTTAAGCCATTTATTTACACTCTGCACATATTCCGGGCAAAGGCAGATGATGATGCTTGACGGTTTTGTGTGGTTTTTTTCTATAAATGACAGAGAAACACAAGTTACAATACAGTTGATCGATCAATATATAACTACTAACTTAACAATTAAATACCTAAACAAACAATACGTGCAAGTACTCTTACCCGAGGGAGTGAGGGGTAGGCCTACCACTACTTAAAGTATAAATTTATATAACACAAACATTAAATCAGACAATTACCTAAGACCTTCAACTCAATAAGGTTAAGGATACTTGTATTTCGTAAGAGGCTACAACTAACAAATCACGTGCACTGCGCACTTACACACAATATATTTCTGTAGTATCGAGGCAAACAAGTAGGACGACGATTCAGCATGTGACTATACCTACGTACATACACATACACACTGGTCAAACATTAATCACATCCACTTCCAAATAACCATTAAACTAACAACATATGAAGGAGGAAGTAAACTCACTTATTTGCGCACGACCGTAGGATTTGTGCCTGAATTGTGAGGACAGAGCGCCCCCACATGCTGCCCCACACCGCTGCCTCATGTTGCTGACAGCCAGAACAAAGGAAGTAGGTGGTACTTATAGCCTAGACCATGATTGGTAGTGAGTGAAATCAGGTGTGTTTGAACCATGATTGGGAGTGGAATGAAATCAGGTGAGAGTGGCTGAGTCCCTGCCATGAGTGGACCAGTAAAATAGTATGGATCTATTCTACAAAGGGACTTATGTCTCAGCAGGACTTGGAAAAACTTGTCCATGCTTTTATCTTCAGTAGACTTGACTACTGTAACGGTGTCTTTACAGGTCCCCCTAAAAAATCAGACAGCTGCAGCTGATTCAGAACGCTGCTGCTCGAGTCCTCACTAAGACCAAGAAAGTGGATCACATCACTCCAGTTCTGAAGTCTTTACACTGGCTTCCTGTGCCTGTGGTGGAATTAAACATTCAGGGTGCAGCAGGTGTAGATTAGTTACTAAGTAAAATAATTGAGAATGAAACAAATACAAGAAATAGTCGTAGACTGAACCAATGTAGGTTTTTGTAATTTATTGAAGTACATATATTCTGCGCAGAATAGGAGAACTAGTTCACAGACCGCACGCAGCAATTTGTGAAGGAGTCCTCAGAGGCGCACACAAACTCACAGGCTTTTATACAGGCCTACACAGATAAGGCATAGAATAATGACATCAACACATGCATAATGACATCTGTTTCTTCACAAATTCTCCAAACTATCTTGCCTAAAAGTCTGTCAGATAGTTTAACAGTTTAATCTGTAGACTTTGTGACTCCTGTTGTATTTCAGTAGAACAATATAAGCTTTCTCACAGACAAATGTAATAAACTCTCCTTGTCGAATAAATAAGAGTACATACAGAAAGTCAAAGTTATTTAGGTAAAATATAATTTTGCCATTACATGCCTCAGAGAGTTGATTTCAAAATACTTACTTACTAAGTAAGTATTACTAACAGTTTAGGTCCAAAATACATTTCTGACCTGCTAGTAAACTACGAACCACCCAGACCTCTCAGGTCGTCTGGGACAGGTCTGCTTTCTGTTCCCAGAGTCAGAACTAAACAGGGAGAAGCAGCATTTAGTTTCTATGCTCCACATATCTGGAACCAACTTCCAGAAAACTGCAGGTCCTTTGAATTGCCCTGTTGCTGAAAAGTGCTATACAAATAAAGCTGCCTTGCCTTGCCTTGCCTAAAGCTGTTCTCAGAGGTTAATTAATCTGCTGACTTTGGTCCTTTTTTGTAAATGTGTTTTTAAAAGTCTCTAAACATCTTTTCTTTAAAATCATTCTTTTTATTGGGCCACATGTTGTTTGTTTTTTGATCCACGGAATTTGTGTATTTGGAGCTTTTACTATATATATATAGGCCCCGATAGGAATGTGGCTAATGTCTACATAATTTCACATGAATCTGTTGAAATGCCTTTTGTAAAGCTTTGATTTGACGTATACTACGCTCCACCAAGGAGTCAGATAAATATGAGATTATTAGAATTAGATTATTACAGTGTTTTCTCACTGATTCCCTCTGTGATCTCTGTAACCATGGCATCCTCCTGCCATCAGTCCACACAGCTGAAATTTTATTTGTAAAAAACTACTGAAAAACTGATAAACTGGAAACTGGCCAGCGGCAGGGTGTCCAAATGTCTGACTTTGAGGCATATTTAGTTGTATGTTGTTCTGAAATAACCAATAATACATCTTATTCTCAGGATTCATTATTATATTCAGGACACAGTTACAGTTGTCATTTAATGTGTTGCAGCTGCAGGATCATCAGCTGAGGCGTTGGGTGAGAGTACCACAGAGAAAGGTATGTGCCCTAAAACAAAATATAAAAGTTAAAATACTAATAATATATAACAATAAACAATACATACAGTATTATTCCTTCAACTAAGAATAACGTTTCCTCAAAGCCCTGTAGTTATTTACATTTACATTTTAGTGTATGAAGATTTAACATTAATAGCAAGTACAACCACAAATCAGAAAAGGTTGGGACAGTATGGAAAACACAAATAAAAAAAGAAAGTAGTGATTTCTAAATGTACTTTGACTTGTATTTCATTGCAGACAATACAACAGCACATAATTTAATGTGTTCCTCATGATTTGTATTGGGGTTTTTTTTTCCAAAAAACAAAATTCCTATTTTGGTTCTTGCAACACATTTAAAAAAAAGTTGGAACAGTAAAGCATTTACCACTTTGTAATGTTGCCATTCCTTTTCACAACACTAAAAAGACGTTTAGGGACTGAAGACACCAAGTGATGAAGTGTTTCAGGTGTAATTTTGTCCCATTCTTGCTGCAAACAAGTCTTAAGGTGCAACAGTACGGGGTCTTCGTTGTCGCATTTTGCGCTTCAAAATGCGCCACACATTCTCTATTGGAGACAGGTCGGGACTGCAGGCAGGCCAGTCAAGTACCCGTATCCTCTTCCTCCGCAGCCAGGACTTTGTAATGTGTGCAGAATGTGGTTTTGCATTATCTTGTTGGAATATGCATGGACGTCCCTGGAAAAGATGTCTTCTTGAAGGCAGCATATTGTGCTCCAAAATCTCTATGTACTTTTCAGCATTAATGGTGCTATCACAGAAGTGCAAGTTACCTTTGCCAAGGGCAATGACACAACCCCATACCATGACAGACCCTGGCTTTTGGACTTGTTGCTGGTGACAGTCTGGATGATCCTTTTCTTCTTTGGTCCGGAGCACACGGCATCCATTTCTCCCAAAAAATACCTGAAATACTGATTCATCTGACCAGAGTACACGTTTCCACTGTGTGATGGTCCATCCCAGATGCCTCCAAGCCCAGAGATGTCGACGGCGCTTCTGGACACTGTTAACATAGGGCTTCCTTTTGGCACAGTACAGTTTTAACTGGCATTTGTGGCTGTAACTACGTATTGTGGTACTTGACAAAGGTTTGCCTAAGTAGTCCTGAGCTCATGTGGTGATATTGCTTATAGATGAATGACGATTCTTGATGCAGTGCCGCCTGAGGGATCAGAGATTACGGTCACCCTTGTCCTTTACGCATTGAAATTCCTCCTCATTACTTGAATCTTTTAATTATGTTATGCACTGTTGAAGGTGAAATAAGCAAATGTCTTCCTATCTTTCTTTGAGGCACATTGTTTTTAAACATTTCAATAATTTTCTCACGTATTTGTTGGCAAACTGGCGATCCTCGGCCCATCTTTGCTCCTAAAGGACTAGACCTTTCTTGGATGCTGCTTTTGTACCAAATCATAATTACAATCATCTGTTGACATCACCTGTTTCAAATCACATCATTATTTAACCAATTTACCTGATTACTAGCCCTAAATTGCTCCTGTCCCAACCTTTTTTGGAATGTGTTGCAAGTCTGAATGACAGGAAAGGATGTATATTTACAAATGATATTAAGTTGACCAGACAAAACATAAAATATTTTGTGTTCACATTGTCTGCAATTAAATACAAGTCAAAGTATATTTAAAAATCACTACTTTCTTTTTTTATTTGTGTTTTCCATACTGTCCCAACTTTTTCTGATTTGGGGTTGTAGTCTTGCTTCTGATTTTTATGATATTAAGTAGATTTTATGTACATTTTGCGATTAATCCTTTACATTATAATTGTCATAGTCTGACAGTGTGGGATTATTAAGCCTGATGTTAAATCAATCATTGATATTTCCTCTCTCCTCAGAAAAACACTCTGTAGATGAACATTGTCCTGCACTGATCCAGAAGGTGAGAATGTCACACCTGTCTGACTGGTAACTAAAGCTGATCAACAGAAAATAAATCCTAACTTTTAATAATTGATTAACCTTTAAAAGTACTATCTTCTAGCACAAATGCCAAATACTGTTAGGATATTCTGCTTTTCTCTGTTTTTTTATCCGGAGTGTCTATTTGCACCCCTGGTACGAATAGCCTCGGCCACATAGCTGAGATATTGACACCCTGTGATGTAATAACAAAAACACGTTGCTCGCGTGCGCTGAAATCATGGCCAATGTTCATCGTCTTTGACAGCAGAAACTGGCATATTAAGAAAGTTGTGTCTCTAAAGTTTATAACAATTAAATTTGTAATGGATACTACAGTTGTGCTTTGTGTCTTCAGTGAAAGCATACAACCGTTAGTTTGTTAGTTAGTAGGCTACCTATTTTTATATACAATATGGTTACCTAGCAGCCGAGGCTTGAAGACACCAAGTAGTAAACAGTTGTATTATATACAACCCCAAATCAGAAAAAGTTGGGAAAACACAAATAAAAAAAGAAAGTAGTGATTTCTTAATGTACTTCGACTTGTATTTCATTGCAGACAATGTGAACACAAAATAGTTCATGTTTTGTCTGGTCAACTTATTTTCATTTGTAAATATACATTCTTTCCTGTCATTCAGACCTGCAACACATTCCAAAAAAGGTTGGGACAGGAGCAATTTAAGGCTAGTAATCAGGTAAATTGGTTAAATAATGATGTGATTTGAAACAGGTGATGTCAACAGGTGATTGTAATTATGATTTGGTACAAAAGCAGCATCCAAGAAAGGTCTAGTCCTTTAGGAGCAAAGATGGGCCGAGGATCGCCAGTTTGCCAACAAATACATGAGAAAATTATTGAAATGTTTAAAAACAATGTTCCTTAAGAAAGATAGGAAGACATTTGCTTATTTCACCTTCAACAGTGCATAACATAATTAAAAAATTCAAGGAATGTGGAGGAATTTCAGTGCGTAAAGGACAAGGGCGCAAGCCTAAGCTGAACAACCGTGATCTCCGATCCCTCAGGCGGCACTGCATCAAGAATTGTCATTCATCTATAAGCGATATCACCACATGGGCTCAGGACTACTTTGGCAAACCTTTGTCAAGTACCACAATACGTAGTTACAGCCACAAATGCCAGTTAAAACTGTACTGTGCCAAAAGGAAGCCCTATGTTAACAGTGTCCAGAAGCGCCGTCGACTTCTCTGGGCTTGGAGGCATCTGGGATGGACCATCACACAGTGGAAACGTGTACTGTGGTCAGATGAATCCGTATTTCAGGTATTTTTTGGGAGAAATGGACGCTGTGTGCGCCGGACCGAAGAAGAAAAGGATCATCCAGACTAACAAGTCCAAAAGCCAGGGTCTGTCATGGTATGGGGTTGTGTCAGTGCCCTTGGCAAAGGTAACTTGCACTTCTGTGATGGCACCTTTAATGCTGAAAAGTACATAGAGATTTTGGAGCACAATATGCTGCCATCAAGAAGACATCTTTTCCAGGGACGTCCATGCATATTTCAACAAGATAATGCAAAACCACATTCTGCACACATTACAAAGTCCTGGCTGCGGAGGAAGAGGATTTGGGTACTTGACTGGCCTGCCTGCAGTCCCGACCTGTCTCCAATAGAGAATGTGTGGCGCATTTTGAAGCGCAAAATGCGACAAAGAAGACCCCGTACTGTTGCCCACCTTAAGACTTGTTTGCAGCAAGAATGGGACAAAATTACACCTGAAACACTTCATCACTTGGTGTCTTCAGTCCCTAAACGTCTTTTAAGTGTTGTGAAAAGGAATGGCAACATTACAAAGTGGTAAATGCTTTACTGTTCCAACTTTTTTTGAAATGTGTTGCAAGAACCAAAATAGGAATTTTGTTTTTTGGAAAAAAAACAAAAACCAATACAAATCATGAGGAACACATTAAATTATGTGCTGTTGTATTGTCTGCAATGAAATACAAGTAAAAGTACATTTAGAAATCACTACTTTCTTTTTTTATTTGTGTTTTTTATACTGTCCCAACTTTTTCTGATTTGGGGTTGTACCTCAAGAACTGTTAGGTGAGTGGTTAGAGCACTGAGCTGTGGTCTGTAAAAAAAAAAAATATTGCGGCCCGCGCAAGTGTATGAAGTGTATGAAATATTGGACACCGCAACGTTAATATTCCAAAAAGGTGTAATACATGAGTAGTATGGATAACTGTGTGTAAATATATGCCAAGGTAAATGCACAGGGGTGCAAATAGCATACATTGATATTTGTACTAGACAGGGTATTAATAGAACACATTGCTGTGTGCATTGGGGTACGAATAGCATTAATTTCTAAATCGCACCAGGGTACGAATAGCATACACCGCTCATTGTACCGGGGGTGCAAATAGCCTCACCCTTTTGTATCATTGTAAACTTAATATCTTTGGTTTTGGGTTGTTAGCCAGACAAACCAAGATATTAGAAGATGTCACCTTGGACTTAAGGAAATTGGGATGGGTATTTTTAACCATTTTCTGACATTTTATAGACCAAATGATTAATTGAAAAATGATCAAATTAAATCAAGTTCAAGTTTATTGTCATATGCATATTAGTACAAATTACCACAGCAATGAAATACAATGTGCCTTAGCACTTTCTCAACACCAGTAAATAATAAAAATTTTAAAACAAAATAGCATTAAAAACATTATAAAATATCCAACATAATACACATAAGTGACTAAGTTCAAACCACAGCCCTCCTTCCTGTTGTGCTATCGTTTAATAGCCTTATTACCTGGGGATAAAAACTATCCCTAAAACGTGTTGTGCGTGTTTGGATGCTCTGCAAACGTCTCCCCAATGGAAGATGGGAGAAGAGATTGTGTGCAGGATGACTGGAATCCTGTATAATACCTTGTGCCTTTTTAGTGCTGCGTTTCCAGTAAATTTGTTGGAGCGATTCAAGGGGAACCCCAATGA
The DNA here is from genome assembly GCA_023631565.1 of Gymnocephalus cernua. Classification (NCBI taxonomy): domain Eukaryota; kingdom Metazoa; phylum Chordata; class Actinopteri; order Perciformes; family Percidae; genus Gymnocephalus; species Gymnocephalus cernua. The sequence continues at coordinate 35,756,290 of CM042429.1, forward strand.
TTTTAGATGCAGTCCTGACCACTTTTGTCAGTAGATTAAGGTCATGTGAAGTAGCCCTGCCAAACCACACTACAATATTACCTGTCAATATACTCTCAATTGTACAGAGGTAGAAGTTCAATAGAATGTTAAGAGACACACCATATTTCTTAAGACACCGCAAAAAGTAAAGCCTCTGATGTGCCTTCTTAATGGCACAGCTGATATGGAAAGACCATGTAAGGGTGTCTAAAATGTGGATGTCTAGGAATCTAAAGGTGTTAACAATTTCCACTGGAGAGTTGTTAAGACAGGTGTATGTGTGGTTTTGTTCTTCCTAACATCTATGATGACCTCCTTAGTTTTCCCCACATTGAGAGACAAATTATTTCTTTGGCACCACATGATCAGTTTGCTCACCTCATCTCTGTAGGCAATTTCATTATTTCTGTGGTTGTTTTAAACGTGCTATATAAATAAACAACAGACAGGAAGTAAAACTAGACAAGACAAGGGAGACAACAGACTACTACCAATTGAAACAGGAAACAACATACAACCCTAACATAGTGAAGTCAAGTTTATTTATATAGCACGTTTAAAACAACCAGAGTTGACCAAAGTGCTGTACAAAATTAAAGTGCATGGTACAACAAGTACAATCAAAGCAAAAGGAGTCATAAAATAACAAAAATAAAATAAAATAGCAATAAAAGCAAGAAAATACAGTACATGTAAGAATGAAAGAATTTGAAAATAATTGAATAAAAATAAATAATTATTAAATAGCTGAAAAACCTCTAAGAGCAACCAAAGGCCATTGAATACAAATATGTCTTGAGATGTGTTTTAAAACTATCAATGGAGGGGGAACATATGAGAAAAGTGGAAGATTATTCCAAAGTATATGCCAAATGTATTTTGCCTAATATGGTTAATATTTGTTGTTCCAAAACTATGACTTAAATGCTTACATCAATGCACAAATGAATGTTTCATAACTACAGAGGAGATTTTACATGAATGCTCTCTGATTATTTGAATCCATCAGGAAGTAACCATGACATCACTCGAGGAGAAGCTTTTGGAAATGCTAAAAGATTTAAGTTACGGGGAGCTCGAGCAATTCAAAGATGCCCTGCAGCACACTACAATGAAGAAAGGCCTCCCAAAAATCTCAGGACAGAGAATGGAGACGGCAGACAGAGATGGAATGGTGGAGCTGATGGTGGAGATCTACGGCCAGCAGTCTGTGGAGGTGACCAGGGAGGTTTTAATGAAGATGACAGACAGCAGCTCAGGATTTAAAGGTGTGAAGACCCCAGCATTATTCTAATATCACAACTGTATATGCTAAGCATGGTCTGAATTATTTCATTTTAATGTTGCTTTTTTTTCTTAATTCAAATTACATGTGGACACTCAAGCAACCATTTAATATATGTTTGTTTGAATGTTAAATTAGAAGCATAAACTATATGCTGTCTAATCACATCTCCTGTTACACTGTCATTAAGTTATTAAATGTTACCTTCCATTTGGAACATGTTTCAGTAACATTACAACACAGGGCAGGACTTTTTTGGATTGTTTTTTGGTTTCGTTATGTGTCGTTACACAGCTACATGTAGCTAGTCTGTTCTTTAGTGGACTTTACAGAGTAGACTTCACTCAACAGTTTGTCCTGCACAACATATTGATTTCATATTAGAGCAGCGCTATGTAACACATAAACATTTGGAAAGTTACCATATCATTTTATAGATCAAAATAACATAATTTAAAACAAATTAATTTGTGTCTTCACAAGGGCTTTCAGAAATCTTGAAGTTTAAGGATGGTGCTGGGATAAACCCCATTCAGGTAATACCGTCTAATAAGTCTTATTAACCTATAAACATTGCTAATTGGTCTAAATGAGCATTTATTCATATAGTGATGTTTGTTGCCATATTTATGGCCCTGTCTTTGACAGTCTTTGCGAAAAGGTGCATATGTTTTCTGAACTTACTCAGTTTGTTTTTTAAGTCTAAGAATGGATGCTTTGATATTTTAGTAAATTATTCTTTTATGTATTCACCATCCGTGAATGGCTTCCCACGCCTTGCTGTTACCTGAGCTGCCACAAAACTAGCAGCAGTGGAGATTTGATCCAATTCTGAAAAGTACATTTGATCTGCTCTGTTTTCTACAGCAGTTCCGAAATCTCTCTCTTTCTCTTATGCTTTTCTTGTCCAGGTCGTCATTGCAAATGAGAACCTGTTCTCAACGGCCTACCTGGTTAAATAAATGTTCAATTAAAAAAATAAAAAATAAAATCCCTAGCTGGATACTTTTCAGCAAATGCAGTGTGCTTATTCTGGATATGTCTTTTGATATGACTTTTGTTGTTGTTTGCTAATTGAATAAAAATAAATAATTATTAAATAGCTGAAAAACCTCTAAGAGCAACCAAAGGCCATTGAATACAAATATGTCTTGAGATGTGTTTTAAAACTATCAATGGAGAGGGAACATCTGAGACAAAGTGGAAGATTATTCCAAAGTTTTGGAGCTGCCACAGAAAAGGCACGATCTCCCTTAACCACTAACCTCAAACAGTTAAAAACAATTGATTCGAGGATCTAAGAGGCCTGGAATTTGAATAGGGGCTGAGAAGTTCTGAAACATACTGGGGAGCCTGACTCTGAATGGCTTTAAAAACAAATAAAAGAATCTTAAAATCAATCCTGTATTTAGTTAATTGTTATCCACCACTGATGCTATGATACAATTATTGCTCCACTGCTCCACTACTGAAGTTGAGATGAGAAAATGTCTATGAAAATGAAATGCTGAATGTCAAGTAGAATAAAAAGTTTCTTTGAGCCCTTGTTACAGATCAGGTGGTAGTTATCACTTTACAGGGATTTAACAGTAAAAGAATGAGTGGCCGGGTTAGATCAGTTGGTAAACCAAGCGCACATATATAGAGGTGTATGCCTCGACGCAGAAGGTCCATGGTGTGAGTCCGACCTGTGACTATTTCCTGCATGGCATCCCCCTCTTTCTCCCCTTTCATATCTAGCTGTTCTTTCCATTAAAGGCTGAAATGCCCCCCCAAAAAAAGAGTAAAAGAATGAAGGGAATCATCTTTTGCGTTGATGTTGCTAAAGAAATGAATACACATACGATATGTTGTGTATGTAAAGAAAATGAGGTAAACATAATCAATAAAACATATATTAGTGTATAATTGTCTTCAGGGATCATGCAGAAAAAAACATAACTTGTATCCTTTGAATTTTTCAGGTAGCAGCACTGGCAACTGTTTTTTCGATTTTCAAAACACTGAAGACACTGAAGACCAAGACTGATCAGGAGCAGAGGCTGTCAGAAACCAAGGAGGAGGTTGGAAGGAAGAGGTTATAAAAATATAATAATAATAATGACTTTATTTGTATAGCACCTTTACAAATCAATACACATATTTATTTACACATCAATACACATACAATTACACAACATTGTAACAGTGAAAAAGGAAAGATGGGGTAGCTCTAAAGGACAGAGAAACCACAATTCAATAAACATAATTAATGGTGATAGGGAAAAAATACGACATCACATAAAAGCAAGTCTCTAAAAAAGTGTTTAAGAAGTGATTTAAAGGAAGTCATTGATCAAGTTAGCTTTCTCTTCTCGGACAGGTCTATTGAAAGCCAAGTCGCCGTGATGGAGGGGCCAGGTTTACCTCTTGAGGATCAGTCAGTCATCCGCTCAGGACTCACAGGTAAGAGAAAGAAGACAAAAACTATCACATAACACAATCATGTTTCTCATAAATGTCTAATAAATGGAATTCCTAGTGAAACTGAGTTCAAACGTTGATGAGGGGGAATGCAGCGATACAAGAACACCACATTCATTACTTTAACTGCAGAAATCATTGAGTTGCCTTTTTCATCTCTCTTTGAGCCTCTTTGATTTTCATGATGTCACTACTGAGTATATTGTAGTGTGGTTTTGCAACAGTGAATTATTTGTCTTTTATTTAAAAGCAAGAGGAGCAAAATATGAGGTGTGATTTGGAAGGGGAGATAATATGTATTAAGATGTCCAACCTCTCTCTCTCTCTCTGTGATTGATTTTTATCTCAGACTAGTGCAAATTTGAGTGTTATTTTCTTATTTTAATCCTTCATATAATGTGTTATTCAAAAGCAACTAATTCTGATCAAGTTTAGTCTGATTTTCAATCAGTTATAAATAATTTTATGTTTTCTTTCTCCTCAGATACACATCAGTCTAAACCAATCCACAAAGTGAGTAATGTTGCATAAGACACACTTTACACAACAGAGCTTTCAGTGAATTGTTACAGGTTTAAAATGTTCCTCATGTTGACAGTGAAGAGGTGAGAAAATGTGTAGTGACCTCTTTGCCTATCACAAGAACAGCCACCACGGTTGCTGATTGATAGCCTATTTCGTTTTAGACGCGTGTAATAGGGCTTTGACTCCGAATTTCGTTATTCGAATATTTAAAAAGATAATGATATTCGAACGAATATTAGGCAGCCCTTAATATTCAAACCAGCATTGTGGCTAGCTCAATGCTATCCTGTGTGTCCGCTGTTTGGAAATACTTCACAGTGGAAACACCGCAGAGCAAGACAGCAACATGCAAAAACAAAACAGGACTTTCACAACCGTCTGTCCCGGTGTTGTTGCTGGCTTGTGGCGTTTGATTTCCCCGTTGTTGCGTCCTCCAGAGACCGTGGATCGTGTCCCGGCGGCCGCTGTTTCAGAGCAGCCGCTGCGCAGCCGTGAAAACAGAGGTGTGTGTGTGTGTGTGTAACTAAGTGTGTGTGTGTAAGATGTTTACAGTTATTGCACTTTTCTTATATTTCAGATATTTGACATTTTAAAACGTTGATTTGTTGATGCTACAAGAGCCAGTGTGCTTGATTTGCGCTGTTCACACACTTTTATTGATAGTGTGTGTGTGTAAGATTTTTACACTTGCACATTTCTTATATTTCAAGACTCAAGTATTTGACATTTTGGGAATGTAATAAATATTGACATGACAATCAATTTGAAACCATTACAGTTGCATATCTGTTTTCAGAATGAGATTTTTCCTGTTTTTCTGACTTCCTTTTCTGACCTTATACTTACCTCAAGTTGATTTTTGGGACATAGGCTACATGTATACGTACGTCCATATCATACTTGCCCGTTGAGAGGAATTTATTTCAGCATCATATAAAATCAACAATAATGATAATAATAATATTAAAGCAAACACAGCTCTGGTATCGGAATAGTATCGGTATCGGCCGATATCCAAATTCAGGTATCGGGATCGGATCGGAAGTGAAAAAATGTGGATCGGTGCATCCCTACTTGCAGCGTTGCATTCCCTACCTCCCCCCCTTTCTCTCACTATGACTCTAGAATCAGTACTCACTCTGAAGCTAATCACCGTCACTCATGAAATCATTTTTTTTTTTTTAAATAAAATCCCTAGCTGGATACTTTTCAGCAAATGCAGTGGGCTGCATTCTGGAAATGTCTTTGAATATTACTTTTTTTGTTGTTTGCTAATTTCTCACCACAGATCAAGCAATAATGGCAAGCCAGCAGCATTGGCAGTGAAAGCAAATTAATTTGTCCCGCACTTTAAATTCTCAATTTTCCTCCGAGACTTTTCTATATTTGTTATATAGGCCGCTAGTCTTTATGCCGTAGCCTGCATCGGCTATGATGAACATTTTAGTTGACTGAAATGTTATGTAGCCTGAATGGAGAGTGTAAGAATTACTTTAGGCCTTCAAAAATAATCAAATCATCTCCATATAATTTTTCTATCAAAGGCACAGGGAGCCACTGAAGAGGCACTGAACTGGGATCTACTGGGGAGGGACTCAAACCCAATGTCGCTCCAGTTCTCTACCCCTGGCATAGATGAGCGTCCTCTGCATGACTGGACTAAACTTGAACCTGAAGTAAACAGTCCAGGTGCAGATGAAGCTCCAACTTACAGGTAAAAAATAACATCCTAAATACTGTGTCACAGCAAACTGGAACTACAGGAAACACGCAAGCTTGGTTTTGGGGGGTTTTCATAGAAGAAAATCTTTCTCTCTGCTGTTACTGGTTATACAAATGCAATTTGACATTTATAGTGGCAATACAATAATATTGTGCCCCTAATACAGTATATTTGTGCATATTCACAAACTCACTTATTTTATTTTCTACGACAGCCTACAGTCTGAAGCAGGAAACTTTGAATGCAGTGTCTCTGGCTTGCGCTGGGTCTGTAAGGAGAAGGTCAGCTTTAAGTACCAGTTTTGCTCTTGGGAGGGAATTATGGAGAGGATGGAAAGCCTACAATACATGCCTGCAGGTCCCCTCATGGACATCACAGTCATTGCTGGGAAGTTATTTGAAGTGTACCTGCAGCACTGGATCTGCATAGGTAAGTGGCCATGAAGAAAATAATAAAATAATAACTTTTGAAATATCTGATAGTATGTGTACAAAAACCGATGCCATCCTTTTCTCCTGACTAATTGTGTTTGTATTTTGTGCAGATGACAACCCTAAAATATTAGACAAGTTTGCAGTCCTGCACATAGATGACTGTGGAGATGTTGTGGAAAAAGTGCCTGAGGTCACATCGTCCCATGTCAAGCTGTCTGATCCCGTTTTCTCTCCAAGAGCGGCTCTGATGAAAATAGGCTTTCCTGTAAAAATAGGCTGTCAAGTGTTAATATACTATAAACCCAACAAACCATTCCTCCAACTGCATGTTTACCTGATCCCACATGATCATGGTCTACAACAGGTCACTGAATATCTTACTAATTACTTACTACTAGTCACAAATGCGTAACATAATGAGCTTCCATACCAAAGCCTACAATGAAATGCAATTCTAATGTCTTAATATTTTAAAAGTTGTACTACTATGGGAATAAAGTCGTTCTTGAGGAAATAAAAATATATAAAAAAAACATGAGAATGAAGTCATTATATTGTTGTATTTTGAGATGAAAAAAGTCTACCTCAAACAGCAGACCCTTTTCTGCCAAATTTAACTTCTTAACAAGTTGATATAAATAGTCAATTCCTTAACGTAAGTGACTAACTGAACTGGCGGTAATGGTCAAACAATGCAGTGGTGTGTGTTCTCACACTTTGCTGATGTGGGTTTGTCGTGATAATTTTTTCTCAGATGTACGACTTTATTATAATGACCATTTCCTCTGTGACTATTCTTTAAATCATACATTTTATTATTTTCCCAATACTGACCCTAAAACTCTATTGTTAAAACCATATTGTTAGTTCATGAATGTACTTTAAATTACAGATAGCAATGTTTGCCATTGTAACCTGCCATTGTGCTTATATTGATTTTTTTTCCAGACAGTGGACAAAAAGAAGGAGAAAAGAGGATACAAAAGAATCGAAAAGCCACGCCCAGACACTTACCTGAAAATGCAGCAGGGTTTCAAACTCGCAGCAGACACAAACATGGCAAAAATTCTCCCAGAGGTAAAGTTTGCAAGATCAGTCAGCAATTAAATCTGTGTACATAGTGAATACTGGTTCAGACATATAAGATACTGTAGGGTCATAGCAATTGTTTTTTTTTTTGACACTGTCATAGTTCTGTTCATCAAGTGGGAGATCTAGTAGGAATCTGATTTTGAATTGCAACCAGGCAGCTTTTATTAGTTACATTGTTTCTAACTGCTGCAATTATGGTCTAAACAATATGATGTGAACCTGCCATAAGACACAAGGAAAAGACACAAGTGAAAAACAGATACAATTAAGGGAACTTACACGTACCCTTGGGTCCCTTTTTGAAGCAAAGGCTAGCACACCTGTTTCCACTCAGGTTAATTGGCTCACAACAGTGAACTCACTCATTGACAGGTGGGAAGACCTAGCCCCAGTTTGTGCCTCTAATGTATTAGTGTTACATTCAAGTCGCAAAGCTAATCATCAGTTTCTGTAAAAGATAAAACCCAGAAGTTTGTTTAACACTTGCTGTTCTGAAAGTATTTAAAGGTCCCATGGCATGAAAATGTTTTTTAACATTAATGTGAGTTCCCCCAGCCTGACTATGGTCCCCAATTGGCTAGAAATGGTGATAGGTGTAAACCGAGCCTTTAGTATCCTGCTCTGCCTTTGAGAAAATGAAAGCTCAGATGAGCCGTTCTGGAATCTTGCTTGTTATGAGGTCATAACAAGAAAGGTTACCTCCCCTTTCTCTGCTTTGCCCACCCAGAGAATTTGGCCAACCCATGAGAGAGAGACATCATGGCTTTCAAACAAGCAAAGTGGCAGCTGTTCAAGGCCCCCCCCCCTTCTCCTCCTCAATAGCTACAGACACAGAAATTCTGAGTAAAGGTCATTGTGGGACTGGCTCTAGTGGCTGTAATTCTGCACCAAGGCTGAATTTCAGGAAAGAGACTTCAGATACAGTATTAGGGGACCACTAAGTCCTATATAAAAGCATCCAAAGAGCACCATGTCATGGGACCTTTAAAATTATGTGCTAACTAGTGTCATATATATGACATCACAGTGGCATATCAGTGTGGGCCTACATAGAAATCAAGTTGTTTAGAAAGTCAAGATGTTTAAACTTCAGGTACTGTCACCTCAGAGTTCAGCCATATACAAAATAGCCCCACAGGTCTGAAGTGAATAAATAATACTAAGCAGATTGAACTCAGACAGTAAACGGTCCATGAGAGCAATGCTGCAGTTGTAGTCTCGTAATATCACATAAAACAAGGCACATCACTACAATAATGACTTCTCTATTTAAATATTCGAAAACATGAGGTCTCATTGTTTGTGTTGGCCATTCATGCAAATTTGTAAGTGTTGCCAACATTCTCATTACTAAGGCCCCAAAAACGAGCCTAGTTACAAATCTATTGACATTTGGCCACACATTAGCTACTTCAAAAGAGTCAGAAATACTGCAGCTTTGTTTGGAGTGGGCCTTGCTTGCTGCGTTCAGTGTGTGCCAGAGAGCAGAGGCATGTTCAGTTGACCACACAGCAGCCAGACAAACCACTATCACTAAACAATTTAATTTACTCCTGTATAAGATTTACCTTGACTCTAACTTTGTCAAAGTCTAACTACTTTCGCCTTCATGTTAATTTTTTACACAGAAAATAACCCTCAGATACGATAGCCAAGATCCAAATTTCTATGAAGTGTTCATTGAGAATCCAGACACAAACTTCCAGCTTACACTCTCACCCTTTAACAAAAAGAAGGATACCCCCCATTGTGAACCAGTATGGATCTGTGAAATTCAAAAAGGTCAGTGGTTATTAAACAATATTACCTTCATACATGTACATATGTCACTTGAGCTGTAGACTAGAATTTAACAATGTTAATGTACTCAATAAAATACCAATTACAAAAAAACAATATTACCTTCACTATATGTGAAACATAATGCATTATTATTATGTATAATGCATAAAAGAAAGATATATGTAAATGAAAGAGATCCAAATCACATTTTTAGGTCCAATTCCAATGCATACTCAATATGGACTTGCTGCTCTGTACATTAAATAATTTGGCTGTATTTGATTTATGTGTTTACATGTCATTGATTACATGATAATGATGGGAACTTCCAGTTTACTTCATTCCATGAATAGAAGCCCATAAAGGGGCTGTAGGTGATTTATGGGTATTGGAACGGACCCATTGGTTCAAAACATTCAACACACTCAACAAAATATGACAACAGTTATATTAATGGCGTTTATGTGGGCTCGACCTTGTCTCACTAATGGCACCTACTGGCTCTTATAATTCA